>JAOPSE010000077.1:12541843-13741843 GCA_029449295.1 Zea luxurians
TAACTATGATTATTCTTAAGGGAAGCATCAAGGAGCCTCTTAAGAGTTCCATACCAGATTGTGAGACTGCCAAGGAGTACCTTGAGGGGGTAGTTTCTCATCATAAGGGGTTCTCTAAGGCATATGCTTGCTCTCTCATGACTTTGTTTGTAAATGCAAAGTACGATGAAAATGGTGTCAGACCATTCATATAGAAAATGATATCCATCGTTGCTCAGATAAACAAATACCTCGGGTTTCCCTTGCATGAGGAATTTATGGTGTTTATGATAATGAAGTCTCTGCCAAAGGAGTTTGAGACTTTTTATATCCAGTATAACACCAGTGTCACTGATAAGTGGAACATAGACCAACTCTTGGCACAGTGTGTCTAGGAGGAAGAGAGGTTGAAGCAAACATGAGACTCTCTCAACTTTGTAAAAGGCAATATTCCTAAACAGAATAATAACTCAAAGAAGAAGTTCAAGAAGCAGGGTAAGCAGAATAACCAGGCTTCTACTAGCAACCACAATCGACAAAAGTAAGGATGTAGCTTCTCAGTTCCCCTGATACCTGCCTCTACTCCAAGAAGACAGGTCATTACAAAAGGAAGTGCCCTAAATTCCTTCGGTTTCTTCTAGAGAGTGGTAAGGACCAAGTTACATTTGTAAATGAGTCTTTATACTTAGAATATCCTAGTTATTCTTAGTGAATTGACTCAGATGCAACTATTCATGTTGCCAACTCTCTACAGGGACTCCGTTCAAGCCAAAGGCTTCCAAAGGGCCGAAGAACAATTAGAGTGATAAATGAAGTCGAAGCACCAGTCGAGGTCATTGAAAATCTACATATTAGTTTGCCTAATGGTTTTGTATTGTTGTTGAGAGATGTACTCTATGTACCTTCCTTGCGAGGGAACCTTATTTAGTTTCCAGATTAGATGATCAACACATCCGTTGTCTTTTCGGTGATAGACAGTGTGTTATTAAGTTTGATAACAAAGATGTTGGTCTTGCCATCCGAATAGATATGCTTTATTTACTTTTGCACAATGATGTTGTTAATGTATTAGATACACCAGAAAACGAACCAGCCAGGAGTGGTAGAAAAAGAAAACGTAGTGACGGAGAGACCTCGTCGAAATTATGGCACTATCATTTGGGCCATATTTTGAGGGGGGATAGAGCATCTCATTAAGAAACAAATTCTCCATCCCTTAGACTTCATAGACTTATAGCAATGCAAAGATTACATTAAGGGTGAATTTGCGAAGTAGATTAAGAAAAATGCTAAGCACAATACAAGAGTGTTAGAAATTATTCATACAGATATATGTGGTCCTTTTCCAGTTAGGACAGTAGATGGGTTTAGCTCGTTCATAACCTTCACAGATGACTACTCTCGCTACGGTTATATTTATCCCATTAAGGAAAGTTTAGAAGCTTTAGATAAGTTTAAACAGTTCAAGGTTGAAGTAGAAAATCAACACAATTTGAAGATAAAGATTGTTAGATCAGATCGTTGGGGAGAGTACTATGGGTGCCATAGTGAGTATGGACAGGTCCCAGGGCCTTTCGCGAGGTCCCTAAGAGAAAATTGTATTGTTGCTCAGTATTCAACACCTGGTGAACCACAACAGAATGGGATTGTCGATAGGCGTAACGGAACGCTAATGGACATGGTAAGGAGTGTGCTTAGTTACTATAACTTACCATTGGGTCTATGGATGGAGGCATTAAAAATCTATGATCCTTGATGACTATGAAGTCTATGCAACAGAAGACACAAGAAGTGATGAGATTTATATGAGTGAGGACATTGATACAAAAGGTAATCCCACTACATATGAAGAGGCTATGAGAAGCGCAAATTCATCCAAATGGTTATTGGTCATGGAAGATGAATTAGAATCCATGAGAATGAACAAAGTTTGGGATCTAGAGGTCATTCCCTAATGAGCTAAAACAGTAGGTTGTAAGTGGTCTATAAGACCAAGCGTGACTCCAAAGGGAATGTAGAAAGATACAAGGCTAGACTTGTGGTTTAAGGGTTCACACAGAGAGAAGGCATTGACTACCATGAAACCTTCTCACCTATCTCAACAAAAGATTCATTCTGGATCATTATGGCACTAGTGGCTCATTTTGATCTAGAGCTCCATCAAATGGATGTAAAGACATCATTCCTAAATGGAGAGTTAGTAGAAAACTTGTTCATGGCACAACCAAAGGGTTTTGTCATGAGCGATAAAGAACACATGGGATGTCACTTGAGGAAGTCCATTTATGGATTAAAACAAGCCTCCAGACAATGGTATATCAAGTTCCATCAGACTATCAGAAAGTTTGGTTCCGAGGAAAACAAGGAAGACAATTGCATTTATGCAAAATTTAAGAAAGGAAAGTATATCTTCCTTGTTCTGTATGTCGATGACATACTTTTAGCTAGTAGTGATCTACTAGCGGAAACAAAAAAAGTTTCTTTTCTCGAACTTTGATATGAAAGACATGGGAGAAGCCTCTTATGTTCTTGGAATAGAAATTCATAGAGACAAACAAAAGGGAGTATTAGGACTCTCATAGAAGTTATATATAGAGAACGTACTAAAGAGGTACAATATGCATAAGTGTAATGCCTCACATGGTCCAATAGTCAAGGGTGATAAGTTTGAGGAATATCAGTGCCCTAAGAATCAATATGAGAAAAATAAGATGAAGTCAATACCATATGCTTAAGCTATCGGAAGCATTATGTATTCTGAAGTATGTACTCGCCGTGACTTAGCATTTACCACCAGGATGCTTGGACGCTATCAAAAGAATCCAAACATAGATCATTGGAAAGCGGTTAGGAAGGCTCTAAGGTCTAAAGGTCCCATGCTTACGTACAGAAGATCTAGTAACCTACAAATAGTTGGCTATGCAGATGCCAACTAGGGAGGGTGTAGAGATACACTGAAGTCCACTTTAGGGTATATATTTATGTTCTCTAGTGGTGCTATTTCTTGGAAGAGTTGCAAACAGACAGCGAGAGCATCGTTGATAATGCACGCTGAGTTTGTAGCTGCATATGAGGCAACTGGACAGGCGATATGGAGAAAGAAATTCGTACCCAGATTAAGAGTGGTTGATAGCATAGAGAGACCACTGATAATTTACTGCGACAATAAGCCATCGGTATTTTTCTCCCATAACAATAAGTCAAGTGGCGCTGCCAAGTATATTGACATTAAGTGTCATATTGTTAAGGAGAAGATTCAGGATCAAACCATTGAAGTTGAGCATATAAGAACCCATCAGATGCTTGTGGATCCGCTCACAAAAGGCCTTCCACCCAGCGTGTTCAGTAAGCATGCAGTCGACTTGGGATTAAGGGAGTGCCTATGATCTTGAATCACAGGGGCTACATATTACAACCTAGTAAAGTGTTTTTGTTCTGAAGCAGGGGATCATGTTGTAGTCAATGAGTGCGGTGATACTTAATAGATCGTTGTCACGCACTAGTCTCTATGTGTAAACTTGTCAGGATGGAATTCTGAATAAAAAATTTGAGTGAGAGATATATGTAGAGAACAAAGTGGAGATTGTTAGGATGTGTTCTTGAAGGGGAAATGTGCCCTTGGGCCATTTCTATAAGTGTTTTGGTGATTAGATGCCCAACACATATTAATTGAGTTCTTATGTGCTAAATGAGTGAGAAGTGCAAATCAAAGAACAAGGTATATTTCTAGACTTAGTAAATTGTTTTTTTGAATACTAACATGTTTATCTAAGTGCTAGAAATAGTGCCAAGAAAAGGAGATTTGAATTAGAGAAGTGTTGGCTAAGTACAGCCAAAACCAGCACCAGCCTGGCACACCGGACTGTCCAGTGGTGCACCAAATAGTGTCCGGTGCCCCAGGCTGGCCCGTCGACCAACTGGCCGCTCTCGGGAATCGGCAGGCGACGTGGCTAAAAATCACCAGACTGTCCGATGGTGCACCGGACTGTCCGGTGAGCCATCAACGCCCGCGCCCAAGTCCTTCAGCGATGAACTCGTCGCTCTCGGGAAACCAAAAAACGTCACGGCTAAAAATCACCGGACTGTCCGGTGGTACACCGGACTGTATGGTGAGTCAGAGCCGCCCAAGCCAATGGTCGGCAGCGAAATCAGCGGGCGACACATGGCCCGAGCCAACGGTCGATTGGGCACACCAGACTGTGCGGTGTGCACCGGACAATGTCCGGTGCGCCAACGGGATCACCGTCTCAACGGTCGGATGCGCCAGATAAGGAAGGACAGCTATAGGACCTATCCGATGGTGCACCGGATTGTCCGGTGCGCCACTCGACAGAAGGCAGGAATTGCTTTCCAAGTTGATCTCCAACGGCTCCTAGCTGCCTTAGGGCTATAAAAGGGACCCCTAGGCGCATGGAGCAGAACACCAAGTATTCACTAAGCATCCTAAGACTCCCAGACTCCGCCTCCATGCATTTGATCGATTGTGTTAGTGATTTGAGCTCCGTTCGAGTTGTGAACTCTCTGTGCTATGTTTCAAGCTCAATTCTTGGCTTGTGTGCATGTGTGTGCTGCGGATTTGAGTCTTGCGTGTGTTACTCTCTCTCTTACTACTATGCTTCTATTGTGTTAAACTTGTAAGGGCGAGAGGCTCCAATCTGTGGAGATTCCTCGCAAACGGGAGAAAGACTCTAAGGAAGATAACCGTGGTACTCAAGGTTGATCATTGGATCACTTGAGAGGGATTGAGTGCAATCCTTGACCAAAGGAGGTCACCACAACGTGGAAGTAGGCATTGGCCAAACCATGGGATAAATCACTGTGTCTCGTGTTTATCTTATTTTGTGATTGGCTTTTCTTCTAAAATTCACACTCTAGCATCTTGGTTTAATCACACTAACATTTCATAACCAAGTATTGGCTATTTAGTGTTGAATTTTGCAGGATCACCTATTCACCCCCTCTAGGTGCTCTCAATTGGTATCAAAGTCGTATTCTTCATCTAAGGGATCAATCGTCTGAAGAGATGGATCCTAAGGGTAAGGGGATGGTGGTCAACGACAAGGAGAAGGAGTCTCTCTTCAACGAGCCAAGAGACGACAAGCCCACTGACTCAGGCTCGAGTCACAAGAAGAGGGACGTGAAGAAGAAGAGGCGCATCAAGAAGATCATCTAATATGACAGCGACACCTCCTCTTCTTCACCAAGGGATGACGACGACGACTCCTCGTCCAAGAAAAAGACGGTTAATCAAAACTACTCCTTTGATTATTCCCGTATTCCGTATAATTCAAATGCCCATTTACTTTCTATTCCTCTTGGAAAACCCCCACACTTTGATGGAGAGGATTACTCATTTTGGAGTCATAAAATGCGTAGTCACCTATTTTCTCTCCATCCTAGCATTTGGGAAATTGTGGAAAATGGGATGCATTTTGATAGTACAGATAATCCTATGTTTATAAATGAACAAATTCATAAAAATGCCCAAGCTACTATTATTTTGCTAGCATCTCTTTGCAGGGATGAGTACAATAAAGTGAGTGGCTTGGACAACACTAAGCAAATCTGGGATACTCTCAAGATATCACATGAGGGTAACGACGCCACCATGATCACCAAGATGGAACTGGTGGAAGGCGAGCTGCGGAGGTTCGCAATGATCAGGGAGAGGAGCCAACATAGACCTACAACAGGCTCAAGACCCTGGTCAACAAAATCCGAAGCTACGGAAGCACAAGATGGATGGATCATGATGTCGTCTGACTCATGCTCAGGTCATTTACAGTAATTGACCCTCATCTTGTGAACCTTATTCATGAAAACCCTAGGTACACCAAGATGACGCCCGAGGAAATCCTCGGAAAATTCATGAGCGGGCACATGATGGTGAAGGAGGCGCGATACGTGGATGGTGCACTAAATGGTCCACTGCCCATCTACGAGCCGCAGCCCATTGCCCTCAAAGCAACTAGCAGCAAGGAGGCGCTACCGAGCAAGGTAGCACAAGTGGAGGCTACCAGGCTCAATGAAGATGAGATGGCGTTTATCATCAAGCGCTTCAAGACCGCGCTAAAAGGACGCAAGGAGTACCCCAACAAGAACAAAACAAGGGGAAACGCTCCTGCTTCAAATGCGGTAAGACTGGTCACTTCATAGCTCAATGCCTCGACAATGACAATGACCAGGGACAAGAAAAACACGGGAAGAGGGAGAAGAAGAAGAACTACAGGAAGGCCAAGGGCGAGGCGCACATCGGGAAGGAGTGGGACTTTGATTGCTCCTCCTCCGACTCTGAGGATGAAGGACTAGCTGCATCGACCTTTGACAAATCTTTGCTCTTCCCCAACGAATGCCATACATGTCTTATGGCTAAGGAGAAGAAGGTACGTATTTGAGATACCCCTAAGTACTCTTCTTCTAGCGATGAGGAATCTTCCGATGATGAAGTAGATTACTCTGATTTATTTAAGGGGTTAGATAGAGCTAAAGTAGGGAAAATTAATGAATTAATCGATGCTCTTAATGAAAAGGATAGACTGCTAGAAAAGCAAGAGGATATTTTATATGAGGAACATGACAAGTTTGTTAGCGTTCAAAAATCTCTTGCTTTAGAAATAAAGAAAATGAAATATTGTCATCTGAGCTGTCTTCCTGTCATGAATCCATTTCTAGCCTAAAGAATTTAAATGTAGAATTAAATGCTAAGCTAGAGAAAGTTAATGAAACTAGTTCGTGTGTAGAGCATGTCATTATTTGCAATAGATGTAAGGACTTTGATATTGATGCCTGTGATGAACATCTTACTTCTGTTGCTAAATTAAACAATAAGGTGGCAAGTATTAATGCTCAACTTAAGACTTGCAAAGTTGATTATGATAAACTAAAATTTGCTAGGGATGCCTACACTATTGGTAGACACCCCTCAATTAAGGATGGACTTGGTTTTTGAAAGGAAACCAAGAACTTAACAAGCCAAAGGACCTCCGCTCTCAACAAGGAGAAAGGGAAGGCCCCTATAGCTAGTAGTTCTCAAAAGAACCATGCCTATATTTATGATAGGAAATTCTCTAATCATGCTCATAATAAAAGATGCTATGATCATATTGGTTATCATGATGCTACATTTAATTCTCATGCTATGTTCGCATCTAGTTTCGTTTTTGTTCATGGTAGAAGTAGGCCTAGGAGAAATTATGCTACTTTTCATGCTCCTAGGAAAGTTAACAATGGACCTACTACTGTTTATCATGCTTGCAATGCTTCCTTTGTACTTCTATGCAAGAATGCAAAACTAGTTGCTAGGAAGATGGGATCCAAATGCTAGGGAGACAAAACTTGCATATGGGTTCCAAAAACTGTTGTGACTAACCTTGCAGGACCCAACAAGAGTTGGGTACCTAAAACCCAAGATTAAATTCCTTGCAGGTTTATGCATCCGGGGGCTCAAGCTGGATTATCGATAGCGGATGCACAAACCATATGACGAGGGAGAAGAAGATGTTCACCTCCTACGTCAAAAACAAGGATTCCCAGGATACGATCATCTTTGGAGATGGGAACCAAGGCATGGTCAAAGGGTTGGGAAAGATAGCCATCACCTCCGAGCATTCTATCTCTAATGTGTTTTAGTTGAATCGCTCGGGTATAATTTGTTATCTGTGAGTCAATTATGTAACATGGGTTATAATTGTTTATTCACAAATATTGATGTATCTGTCCTTAGAAGAAGTGATGGTTCATTAGCCTTTAAGGATGTACTAGACAGCAGGCCCTATTTAGTTGATTTTTCGAAAGAGAATGCCGATCTAGATGCATGCTTAATAGCTAAGACTAATATGGGCTGGCTTTGGCATCACCGTCTAGCACATGTTGGGATGAAGAACATTCATAAGCTTCTAAAGGAAGATCATGTGTTAGGACTAACCGATGTCTGTTTTGAGAAAGACAGACCTTGTGCAGCATGTCAAGCAGGGAAACAGGTGGGAAGCACTCATCACAGCAAGAATGCGATGATGACATCAACACCACTGGAGCTTCTTCACATGGATCTCTTCGGACCTGTTGCATACCTCAGCATCGGGGGAAGTAAGTATGGCATTGTAATTGTCAATGATTTTTCTCGCTTCACTTGGATGTTCTTTTTGCAGGACAAATCAGAAACCCAAGGGACCCTAAAGCACTTCTTAAGGAGAGCTCAAAATGAGTTTTGTGCTCAAGGTGAAGAAGATAAGACGCGACAACGGGTCCGAGTTCAAGAATCTATAAGTTGAAGAGTTTCTTGAGGAGGAAGGCATCAAGCATGAGTTCTCTGCTCCCTACTGAGAGCACCTAGAGGGGGGGGGGGTGAATAGGTGATCCTGTAAACTTCAAAAACTTAAGCCACAAAACTTTGATTAAGTGTTAGCACAGTTAATGCCAAGTGGCTAGAGCGAAGATGATAATCACAAGAAGTTCAACACAGAGATGACACGGTGATTTATCCCGTGGTTCGGCCAAGTACAAAACTTGCCTACTCCACGTTGTGGCGTCCCAACGGACGAGAGTTGCACTCAACTCCTCTCAAGTGATCCAATGATCAACTTGAATACCACAGTGTTATGCTTTTCTCCTCAATATCCCGTTTGCGAGGAATCTCCACAACTTGGAGCCTCTCGCCCTTACACTTAAGATTCACAAAGAAGTACGGAGTAAGGTGGGAATGAGCAACACACACAAGACTCGGAAATTAGAGCAACAACACGCACACAAGTCGCAACGAGAGCTCGCAACGCAACACAAAGAGTTCACAACTCCACAAGAGCTCTATATGCTGTCACAATGAAACGAATGCGTGAGATTGATGTCTTGGTGCTTAGAAGTGTTGTAGGAATGCTTGGTGTCCTCCTCCATGCGCCTAGGGGTCCCTTTTATAGCCCCAAGGCAGCTAGGAGCCGTTGAGAACAAATCTGGAAGGCCATCCTTGCCTTCTGTCGTCGGGGGCACCGGACAGTCCGGTGCACACCGGACACTGTCCGGTGCCCGATTTGTTTCCTTATCTGGCGCTGCCGACCGTTGCAGCCCGTTGGAGATCTGCGAGCCGTTGGCGCACCGGACAGTCCGGTGCACACCGGACAGTCCGGTGCCGTCTTCCGACCGTTGGCTCGGCCACGTGTCTCGCGCGGATTGCGCGGCCGACCGTTGGCCCTGGCCGACCGTTGGCTCACCGGACAGTCCGGTGCACACCGGACAGTCCGGTGAATTTTAGCCGTACGCCGTCGGCGAATTCCCGAGAGCAGCCAGTTCGAGTCGAGGCAGCCTGGCGCACCGGACACTGTCCGGTGCACACCGGACAGTCCGGTGCCACACAGCCAAGTCATTCTCTCCCCTTTTCTCTTTTTCTTCTTTCTGTTTCTAACACTTAGACAAATATGTTAGTCCATAAAACCAATGTACTAAGGCTTAGAAACATACCTTTACTTCATGATTTGCACCTTGTTCATCCATGTACACAAATTCACAATTAAACACATGTGTTGGCACTCAATCACCAAAATACTTAGAAATGGCCCAAGGGCACATTTCCCTTTCAATCTCCCCCTTTTTGGTGATTTATGCCAACACAACATAAAGCAACTAGAACAAGTGCAAACTTACTTCAAATAAAATAAATTTAAGTTTTATTCAATTTTGACATATATGGATCATCCTTTGCCACCACTTGGTTTGTTTTTGCAAATCTAACTCAAATCTCTATCTCTAAGTTAAACACACATGTTGAAGCACAAAGAGAGTCATTCCAAAAGAGAATGATCAAGGATTTCAAAAACTCCCCCTTTTTCCCATAAACAATACTTCTCCCCACAAGAAGCCAACTTTTGACAAGAGAGACAACATAAGAATTTTGACAAACCAAAGACTCTATTCTACTATTTTCAAAATCTCTCAAGTGGTAGCTGATCCATTTATTGCTTTGGCCTTTATTTTCTCCCCCTTTGGCATCAAGCACCAAAACGGGATCAATTTTGGCCCTTTAACCCCATTGCCTCACCAAAATCTTCAATTAAGAGCAAATAGGCAATAAGAGTTCATGAGATGGACTTGGAATAAGTTACCCTCTCATCGGAGTGCAGTGGAAGTCTTTCATGGTCCAAGTCCACCTGTTCCCTTTCAATTCTCCTTTGAGACTAAATCAAACAAACTCAAGCATATGGTTAGTCTCAAAGGGTCAAGTTGTAACATGTCTCCCCCTAAACATGTGCATCACTTTGCAACGGACTTGTGAGGTCCAGGGAGTGTTTGTACAACTTGAGCACCATAATAAGCAACAAAATTGCAGAATGAACATGATCAAAGGCATAAATACATGTATGCTACAATTCAATCCAAGTTCCGCGAATCTAAGACATTTAGCTCACTACGCAGCCTGCAAAAGGTCTTCTCATCTAAAGGCTTGGTAAAGATATCGGCTAGCTGGTTCTCGGTGCTAACATAAAACACTTCGATATCTCCCTTTTGCTGGTGGTCTCTCAAAAAGTGATGCCGGATGTCAATGTGCTTTGTGTGGCTGTGCTCAACAGGATTTTCCGCTATTCGGATAGCACTCTCATTATCACATAGGAGTGGGACTTTGCTCAGATTGTAGCCAAAGTCCCTGAGGGTTTGCCTCATCCAAAGTAGTTGCGCGCAACACTGACCTGCGGCAACGTACTCGGCCTCAGCGGTGGATAGGGCAACGGAGGTTTGTTTCTTAGAATTCCATGACACCAGGGACCTTCCTAAGAATTGGCACGTCCCCGATGTACTCTTCCTATCGACCTTACATCCAGCATAGTCGGAATCTGAGTACCCAATTAAGTCAAAGTTAGACCCCTTTGGATACCAGATCCCGAAGCAAGGCGTAGCGACTAAATATCTAAGAATTCGCTTCACCGCTACCAAGTGACACTCCTTAGGATCGGATTGAAATCTAGCACACATGCATACGCTAAGCATAATATCCGGTCTACTAGCACATAAATAAAGTAAAGACCCTATCATTGACCGGTATGCTTTTTGATCAACGGACTTACCTCCTTTGTTGAGGTCGGTGTGTCCGTCGGTTCCCATCGGCGTCTTTGCGGGCTTGGCGTCCTTCATCCCAAACCTCTTTAGCAGATCTTGCGTGTACTTCGTTTGTGAGATGAAGGTGCCGTCCTTGAGTTGCTTCACTTGGAACCCAAGGAAGTAGTTCAACTCGCCCATCATCGACATCTCGAATTTCTGCGTCATCACCCTGCTAAACTCTTCACAAGACTTTTGATTAGTAGAACCAAATATTATGTCATCGACATAAATTTGGCATACAAACAAATCACCATCACATGTCTTTGTAAAAAGAGTTGGATCGGCTTTCCCAACCTTGAAAGCATTAGCAAGTAAGAAATCTCTAAGGCATTCATACCATGCTCTTGGGGCTTGCTTAAGTCCATAGAGCGCCTTAGAGAGCTTACATACGTGGTCGGGGTACCGCTCATCCTCGAAGCCAGGGGGTTGCTCCACGTACACCTCCTCCTTTATTGGCCCGTTGAGGAAAGCGCTCTTCACATCCATTTGGTACAACCTGAAAGAATGGTGAGCGGCATATGCTAGCAAGATACGAATGGACTCTAGCCTAGCCACAGGAGCAAAAGTCTCCTCAAAGTCCAAACCTGCGACTTGGGCATAACCTTTTGCCACAAGTCGAGCCTTGTTCCTTGTCACCACTCCGTGCTCGTCTTGTTTGTTGCGGAACACCCACTTGATTCCCACAACATTTTGCTTGGGACGAGGCACCAGCGTCCAAACTTCATTGCGCTTGAAGTTGTTAAGTTCCTCCTGCATGGCCAACACCCAGTCCGGATCTAGCAAGGCCTCCTCTACCCTGAAAGGCTCAATAGAGGAGACAAAAGAGTAATGTTCACAAAAATTAACTAATCGAGACCGAGTAGTTACTCCCTTGCTAATGTCACCCAGAATTTGGTCGACGGGATGATCCCTTTGAATCATCGCTCGAACTTGGGTTGGAGGTGCCGGTTGCGCTTCTTCCTCCATCACATGATCATCTTGTGCTCCCCCTCGATCACACGCCTCCTGTTGATGAACCTGTTCACCGTCTTGAGTTGGGGGATGTACCGTCGTTGAGGAAGAAGGTTGATCTCGTTCATCTTGTTCTTGTGGCCGAACGTCTCCAATCGCCATGGTTCGTATAGCGGCCGTCGGAACATCTTCTTCATCTACATCATCACAATCAACAACTTGCTCTCTTGGAGAGCCATTAGTCTCATCAAATACAACGTCGCTAGAGACTTCAACCAAACCCGAAGATTTGTTGAAGACCCTATACGCCTTTGTATTTGAATCATAACCTAATAAAAACCCTTCTACAGCTTTGGGAGCAAACTTAGAATTTCTACCCTTCTTCACTAGAATGTAGCACTTGCTCCCAAATACACAAAAGTACGATACATTGGGTTTGTTACCGGTTAGTAGCTCATATGACGTCTTCTTGAGGAGGCGGTGAAGGTAGACCCTGTTGATGGCGTGGCAAGCCGTGTTCACGGCTTCCGACCAAAAGCACTCGGGGGTCTTGAACTCTCCAAGCATCGTCCTCGCCATATCGATTAGCGTCCTGTTCTTCCTCTCTACCACACCATTTTGCTGTGGTGTGTAGGGAGCGGAGAACTCGTGCTTGATTCCTTCCTCCTCAAGAAACTCCTCCACTTGAAGGTTCTTGAACTCGGACCCATTGTCGCTCCTTATCTTCTTCACCCTGAGCTCAAACTCATTTTGAGCTCTCCTGAGGAAGCGCTTGAGGGTCCCTTGGGTTTCAGACTTATCCTGCAAAAAGAACACCCAAGTGAAGCGGGAAAAGTCATCAACAATAACTAGACCATACTTACTTCCTCCTATGCTTAGATAGGCGACGGGTCCGAAGAGGTCCATATGCAGCAGCTCCAGGGGTCTCGACGTGGTCATCACATTCTTGCTGTGATGTGCTCCTCCCACTTGTTTACCTGCCTGACAAGCTGCACAAGGTCTATCTTTTTCGAAATAAACATTTGTTAGACCTATCACATGTTCTCCCTTTAGAAGCTTGTGGAGGTTCTTCATCCCCACATGTGCTAAGCGGCGATGCCACAGCCAGCCCATGCAAGTCTTAGCCATTAAGCATGCATCTAGACCGGCCTCTTCTTTTGCAAAATCTACTAAGTAAAGCTTGCCGTCTAGTACACCCTTAAAAGCTAGTGAACCATCACATCTTCTAAAGACAGACACATCTACATTTGTAAATAAACAATTATATCCCATTTGACATAATTGACTAACAGATAGCAAATTATATCCAAGACTCTCCACTAGGAATACATTTGATATAGAATGCTCATTAGAAATTGCAATTTTACCTAACCCTTTTACCTTGCCTTGATTCCCATCACCGAATATAATTGAATCTTGGGAATCCTTATTCTTGACGTAGGAGGTGAACATCTTCTTCTCCCCCGTCATATGGTTTGTGCATCCGCTGTCGATAATCCAGCTTGAACCCCCGGATGCATAAACCTGCAAGGCAAATTTAGGCTTGGGTCTTAGGTACCCAACTCATGTTGGGTCCTGCAAGGTTAGCACAAATATCTTTAGGGACCCAAATGCAAGATTTATCTCCCTTGCATCTAGCCCCTAATTTCCTAGCAACTACCTTCTTACCCTTTCTACAAATAGCAAAGGGAGTATTACAAGCATAATAAATGGTAGAAGGTTCATTCACTACTTTCCTAGGAGCATGAATAACATTCTTTCTAGGTACATGAGCAATATCTCTCCTAGGCATATGTACAACATTTCTCCTACACATATCTCTACCATGCTTATAAGAAGAACTAGAAGCAAACATGGCATGAGAATCATAAACATGTGAATCAAAATGATTATAAGCATTTCTAGCATGTCTCCTATCATAATACATAAAAGCATGATTCTTTTTAGCATTACTAGCCATCGGGGCCTTCCCCTTCTCCTTGACGAAGATGGGAGCCTTATGGCTTGTTAAGTTCTTGGCTTCCCTCTTGAAGCCAAGCCCATCCTTAATTGAGGGATGTCTTCCAATTGTATAGGCATCCCTTGCAAATTTTATCTTTTCAACTTCACTCTTGCTAGTCTTAAGTTGAGCATTAAGACTAGCCACTTCATCTTTTAGTTTTGAAATTGAAACTAAGTGTTTGCTACAAGTGTTAACATCAAAATCCTTACACCTAGTGCAAATTGTAACATTTTCAACACAAGACTTAGATTTATTTGTTACTTCTAATTTAGCATTTAAATCATGGTTAACACTTTGTAAAGTAGCAATGGTTTCATGACAAGAAGATATTTCACTAGAAAGCACTTCATTTCTTTTCACTTCTAAAGCATATGATTTTTGTGCCTCTACAAACTTATCATGTTCATCATACAATAAATCCTCTTGCTTTTCTAAAAGCCTATCCTTTTCATTCAAAGCATCAATCAATTCATTTATTTTATCTATCTTAGATCTATCTAAGCCCTTGAACAAGCAAGAATAATCTATGTCATCATCATCACTAGACTCACTATCACTAGAAGAAGCATAAGTGGAGTCTTGAGTACTCACCTTCTTCTCTCTTGCCATAAGGCAAGTGAGACGCTCGTTGGGGAAGAGAGCCGATTTGTTGAAGGCAGTGGCGGCGAGTCCTTCGTTGTCGGAGTCGGAGGAGGAGCAATCCGAGTCCCACTCCTTTCCTAGATGCGCCTCGCCCTTTGCCTTCTTGTATTGCTTCTTCTTCTCTCTTTTGTTCCCCTTTTCCTGGTCACTTTCATTATCGGGACAGTTAGCAATGAAATGACCAAGCTTACCGCATTTGAAGCATGAGCGCTTCCCCTTGGCTTTGGTCTTGCTTGGTTGTCCCTTGTGACCTTTAAGCACCGTCTTGAACCTTTTGATGATGAGAGCCATCTCTTCATCATTAAGGCCAGCCGCCTCAATTTGTGCCACCTTGCTAGGTAGCGCCTCCTTGCTTCGTGTTGCCTTGAGAGCAAGGGGTTGCGGCTCGTTGATCGGACCATTCAAGGCGTCGTCGACGTATCTTGCCTCCTTGATCATCATCCGTCCGCTCACGAACTTTCCAAGTACTTCCTCGGGCGTCATCATCGTGTACCTGGGATTCTCACGAATATTGTTTACGAGATGAGGATCAAGAACGGTAAAGGACCTGAGCATTAGGCGGACGACATCGTGATCCGTCCAACGCGTGCTTCCGTAGCTCCTTATTTTGTTGATAAGGGTCTTGAGCCGGTTGTACGTCTGAGTTGGCTCCTCTCCCCTTATCATGGCGAACCGTCCAAGCTCGCCCTCCACCAACTCCATCTTGGTGAGCATGGTGATGTCGTTCCCCTCGTGAGAGATCTTGAGGGTGTCCCATATCTGCTTGGCATTGTCCAAGCCGCTCACCTTATTGTACTCTTCCCTGCACAAAGATGCTAAGAGAACAGTAGTAGCCTGTGCATTTTTATGAATCTGTTCATTTATAAGCATAGGGCTATCCGAGCTATCGAATTTCATTCCGTTCTCCACAATCTCCCATATGCTAGGATGGAGAGAGAATAAGTGACTACGCATTTTGTGACTCCAAAATCCGTAGTCCTCTCCATCAAAGTGTGGGGGCTTGCCGAGTGGAATGGAGAGCAAATGTGAATGTGAACTTTGCGGAATACGCGAATAATCAAAAGAAAAGTTTGAGTTAACCGTCTTTTGTTTGTAGTCGTTGTGGTCCTCATCCTTTTGGGAAGAAGTATACTCGTCGCTGTCGTAGTAGACGATCTCCTTGATGCGCCTTGTCTTCTTCTTCTTCCCTTCCTTCCGTCTTTGTCCCGAGCCGGAGTCGGTAGGCTTGTCGTCCTTCGGCTCGTTGACGAAGGTCTCCTTCTCTTTGTCGTTGATCACTATACCCTTCCCCTTAGGATCCATCTATTCGGGCGGTTAGTCCCTTTGTGAATAGAACGGCTCTGATACCAATTGAGAGCACCTAGAGGGGGGGGGGGTGAATAGGTGATCCTGTAAACTTCAAAAACTTAAGCCACAAAACTTTGATTAAGTGTTAGCACAGTTAATGCCAAGTGGCTAGAGCGAAGATGATAATCACAAGAAGTTCAACACAGAGATGACACGGTGATTTATCCCGTGGTTCGGCCAAGTACAAAACTTGCCTACTCCACGTTGTGGCGTCCCAACGGACGAGAGTTGCACTCAACTCCTCTCAAGTGATCCAATGATCAACTTGAATACCACAGTGTTATGCTTTTCTCCTCAATATCCCGTTTGCGAGGAATCTCCACAACTTGGAGCCTCTCGCCCTTACACTTAAGATTCACAAAGAAGTACGGAGTAAGGTGGGAATGAGCAACACACACAAGACTCGGAAATCAGAGCAACAACACGCACACAAGTCGCAACGAGAGCTCGCAACGCAACACAAAGAGTTCACAACTCCACAAGAGCTCTATATGCTGTCACAATGAAACGAATGCGTGAGATTGATGTCTTGGTGCTTAGAAGTGTTGTAGGAATGCTTGGTGTCCTCCTCCATGCGCCTAGGGGTCCCTTTTATAGCCCCAAGGCAGCTAGGAGCCGTTGAGAACAAATCTGGAAGGCCATCCTTGCCTTCTGTCGTCGGGGGCACCGGACAGTCCGGTGCACACCGGACACTGTCCGGTGCCCGATTTGTTTCCTTATCTGGCGCTGCCGACCGTTGCAGCCCGTTGGAGATCTGCGAGCCGTTGGCGCACCGGACAGTCCGGTGCACACCGGACAGTCCGGTGCCGTCTTCCGACCGTTGGCTCGGCCACGTGTCTCGCGCGGATTGCGCGGCCGACCGTTGGCCCTGGCCGACCGTTGGCTCACCGGACAGTCCGGTGCACACCGGACAGTCCGGTGAATTTTAGCCGTACGCCGTCGGCGAATTCCCGAGAGCAGCCAGTTCGAGTCGAGGCAGCCTGGCGCACCGGACACTGTCCGGTGCACACCGGACAGTCCGGTGCCACACAGCCAAGTCATTCTCTCCCCTTTTCTCTTTTTCTTCTTTCTGTTTCTAACACTTAGACAAATATGTTAGTCCATAAAACCAATGTACTAAGGCTTAGAAACATACCTTTACTTCATGATTTGCACCTTGTTCATCCATGTACACAAATTCACAATTAAACACATGTGTTGGCACTCAATCACCAAAATACTTAGAAATGGCCCAAGGGCACATTTCCCTTTCACCTACACACCACAACAAAATGGTGTGGTAGAGAGGAAGAATAGGACGTTAATCGACATGTCGAGAACGATGCTTGGAGAGTACAAGACGCTTGAGCGGTTTCAGTCGGAAGCTGTGAACACAGCTTGCCATGCCATAAATCGGCTCTACCTGCATCGTCTCCTCAAGAAGACCTCCTACGAACTCCTTACTAGTAACGAATGTTTCTTATTTTTGTGTATTTGGGAGCAAATGCTACATTCTGGTGAAGAAAGGTAGACATTCGAAATTTGCTCCCAAGGCAGTAGAAGGTTTCTTACTAGGATATGACTCAAATACAAAGGCGTATGGGGTCTTCAACAAATCATCGAGATTGGTTGAAGTCTCTAGCAACGTTGTATTTGATGAGACTAATGGCTCTCCAAGAGAGCAAGTTGATCTTGATGATATAGATGAAGAAGAAGTTCCGACGGCCGCAATGCACATGATGGCGATAGGTGATGTGCAACCACAGGAACTACAGGAACAAGATCAACCATCCTCCTTGACAATGGTGCATCCCCCAACTCAAGACGATGTACAGGTACCTCAAGAAGAGGGGCAGGATCAAGGGAGAGCATAGGAAGAACAAGTTATGGAGGAAGAAGCACCATGGGCCCCTCCAACTCAAGTCCAAGCGATGATCCAAAGACATCACCCCGTCGATCAGATTCTGGTTGACATCAGCAAGGGAGTAACTACTCGCTCACGATTAGCTAATTTTTGTGAGCATTACTCGGTTGTCTCTTCTATCGACAGAAGGCAGGAATTGCTTTCCAAGTTGATCTCCAACAGCTCCTAGCTGCCTTAGGGCTATAAAAGGGACCCCTAAGCGCATGGAGCAGAACACCAAGTATTCATGAAGCATCCTAATACTCCCAGACTCCGCCTCCACGCATTTGATCGATTGTGTTTGAAAGTCGCCTAGAGGGGGGGGGGTGAATAGGGCGAATCTGAAATTTACAAAGTTTGAGCACAACTACAAGCCGGGGTTAGCGTTAGAGTTAAAATCGAGTCCGAGAGAGAGGGTGAAAACAAATCACAAGCAAATAAAGAGTGTAACACGGTGATTTGTTTTACCGAGGTTCGGTTCTTGCAAACCTACTCCCCGTTGAGGTGGTCACAAAGACCGGGTCTCTTTCAACCCTTTCCCTCTCTCAAATGGTCACTTAGACCGAGTGAGCTTCTCTTCTCAATCAAACGGGACACAAAGTCCCCACAAGGATCACCACACAATTGGTGTCTCTTGCCTCGGTTGCAATTGAGTTGATCACAAGAAAGAATGAGAAAGAAAAGAAGCAATCCAAGCGCAAGAGCTCAAATGAACACAAGTCACTCTCTCACTAGCCACTATTTGATTTGGAGTGATCTTTGGGCTTGGGAGAGGATTTGATCTCTTTGATGTGTCTTGTATTGAATGCTATAGTTCTTGTAAGGTGTAGGAAGTCAGCAAACTTGGATGCAATGAATGGTGGGGTGGTTGGGGTATTTATAGCCCCAACCACCAAACTAGCCGTTTGGTGGAGGCTGCAGTCGAATGGCGCACCGGACACTGTCTGGTGCGCCAGCCACGTCACCCGACCGTTAGGGTTCGACCGTTGGAGCTTCTGTCTTCTGGGTCACCGGACAGTCCGGTGTTGCACCGGACAGGTCCTGTAGACTGTCCGGTGCGCCTTCTGGCGCTGCTCTAACACTGGCGCGCACTGTAGCGCATTGAATGCATTCTACAGTCAACCGTTGGCGTGAAGTAGCCGTTGCTCCGCTGGCACACCGGATAGTCTGGTGTTACACCGGACAGTCCAGTGAATTATAGCGGATCGGCCTCCAGAATTCCCGAGACTGGCAAGTTTGGAGTTGGATTCTCTGGTGCACCGGACACTGTCCGGTGCGCCAGACCAGGGCTGCCTTCGGTTTCACTTTGCTTCCTTTGTTTGAACCCTTTCTTTTGACTTGTATTGGTTTGTTGTGAACCTTTGGCACCTGTAGAACTCATAATCTAGAGCAAACTAGTTAGTCCAATAATTTGTGTTGGGCAATTCAACCACCAAAATTCTTATTGGAAAAGGTTTGACCCTATTTCCCTTTCAATCTCCCCCTTTTTGGTGATTGATGCCAACACAGACCAAAGCAAATATAAAAGTGCAGAATTGAACTAGTTTGCATAATGTAAGTGCAAAGGTTACTTGGAATTGGAACCAATATACTTATCTCAAGTAGATGTGCATGGATTGTTTTCTTCTTTCTTAAAATTTTGGACCACGTTTGCACCACGAGTTTTGTTTTGCAAATTCTTTGTAAAATTCTTTTCAAAAACCTTTTGCAATTTATCAAAGATACATAAATAAGATTGAAGAAAGCATTTTCAAGATTTGAAATTTTCTCCCCCTGTCTCAAATGCATTTCCTTTGACTTAAAACAAAACTCCCCCTAAATAAAATTCTCCTCTTAGTGTTCAAGAGGGTTTTGCAAGTTTTGAAGATACTACTTTCTCCCCTTTTTGAACACAATAAGATATCAAATTGAAAACTTCATTTTTAAATTTGGTGGTGGTGCGGTCCTTTTGCTTTGGGCTCATACTTTCTCCCCCTTTGGCATGAATCGCCAAAAACGGATACTTGTGAGTGAGATATAAGCCCTCATCAAACTTTCTCCCTCTTTGGCATACACAAAAATATGAGTGAAGATTATACCAAAGTGGAGAACGAAGCGGAGTACCGGCAAACAAAATTGGAGTTGAGTGGAAGCGCCTTCTTTGCCGACTACTCCATTTCCCTTTCAATACCTATGACTAAGCATAAGATGATACTTGAAAACACATTAGTCATAGACATAAAAAGAGATATGATCAAAGGTATATAAATGAGCTATGTGTGCAAGGAATCATTCAAAGTTCCTAGAATCAAGAATATTTAGCTCATTCCTAAGTTTGGTAAAGGATTGCTCATCTAAAGGCTTGGTAAAGATATCGGCCAATTGATCTTTGGTGTTTATATAGGCTATCTCGATATCCCCCTTTTGTTGGTGATCTCTCAGAAAGTGATACCGAATGGCTATGTGCTTAGTGCGGCTGTGTTCAATGGGATTATTCGCCATGCGGATTGCACTCTCATTGTCACATAGGAGAGGGACTTTGCTAAACTTGTAGCCATAGTCCCTAAGGGTTTGCCTCATCCAAAGCAATTGCGCGCAAAAATGGCCTGCGGCAATGTACTCGGCTTCGGCGGTAGAAAGAGCTACTGAGTTTTGTTTCTTTGAAGCCCAAGACACCAGGGATCTTCCCAGAAACTGACAAGTCCCTGATGTGCTCTTCCTATTAATCTTACACCCTGCCCAATCAGCATCGGAATATCCTAATAAATCAAATGAGGATCCCTTGGGGTACCAAAGACCAAACTTAGGTGTTTGAACTAAATATCTCAAGACTCGTTTCACGGCCCTAAGGTGAACTTCCTTAGGGTCGGCTTGGAACCTTGCACACATGCATACGGAAAGCATAATGTTCGGTCGAGATGCACATAAATAGAGTAAAGAACCTATCATCGACCGGTATACCTTTTGATCTACGGATTTACCTCCCGTGTCGAGGTCGAGATGCCCATTGGTTCCCATGGGTGTCTTGATGGGTTTGGCATCCTTCATTCCAAACTTGATGAGAATATCTTGAGTGTACTTCGTTTGGCAAATGAAGGTGCCCTCTTGGAGTTGCTTGACTTGAAATCCTAAGAAATACTTCAACTCCCCCATCATAGACATCTCGAATTTTTGAATCATGATCCTACTAAATTCTTCACAAATAGATTTGTTAGTAGACCCAAATATAATATCATCAACATAAATTTGGCAGACAAACAAATCGTTTTCAATAGTTTTAGTGAATAGAGTAGGATTGGCTTTACCGACTTTGAATCCATTAGTGATAAGAAAATCTCTTAGGCATTCATACCATGCTCTTGGGGCTTGCTTGAGCCCATAAAGCGCCTTAGAGAGTTTGTAAACATGGTTAGGATACTCACTATCTTCAAAGCCGGGAGGTTGCTCAACATAGACCTCTTATTTGATAGGTCCGTTGAGGAAGGCACTCTTCACGTCCATTTGGTAGAGCTTAAAGTCATGGTGAGTAGCATAGGCAAGTAATATTCAAATTGACTCAAGCCTAGCTACGGGTGCATAGGTTTCACCGAAATCCAAACCTTCGACTTGTGAATACCCTTTGGCCACAAGTCATGCTTTGTTCTTTGTCACCACACCATGCTCATCTTGTTTGTTGCGGAAGGCCCACTTGGTTCCTACAACATTTTGGTTAGGACGTGGTACTAAATGCCATACCTCATTCCTTTTGAAGTTGTTGAGCTCCTCTTGCATCGCCATCACCCAATCCGAATCTTGAAGTGCTTCCTCTACCCTGTGTGGCTCAATAGAGGAAACAAACGAGTAATGTTCACAAAAATGAGCAACCCGAGATCGAGTAGTTACCCCCTTATTAATGTCTCCTAGGATGGTGTTCACAGGGTGATCTCGTTGGATTGCTTGGTGGACTCTTGGGTGTGGCGGCCTTGGAACTTGCTCATCCTCCTTGTCTTGATCATTTGCATCTCCCCCTTGATCATTGCTATCTTCTTGAGGTGGCTCATCTTCTTCTTCTTCATCATCTTGAGCCTCATCCTCATCTTGAGTTGGTGGAGATGCTTGCATGGAGGAGGATGGTTGATCTTGTGCTTGAATGGGCTCTTCGGATTCCTTAGGACATACATCCCCAATGGACATGTTCCTTAGCGCGACGCATGGAGCCTCTTCATCATCTAATTCATCAAGATCAACTTGCTCTACTTGAGAGCCGTTAGTCTCATCAAACACAATGTCACAAGAAACTTCAACTAGTCCAGTGGACTTGTTAAAGACTCTATATGCCCTTGTGTTTGAATCATATCCTAGTAAAAAGACTTCTACAGACTTAGGAGCAAATTTGGATTTTCTACCTCTTTTAACAAGAATGAAGCATTTGCTACCAAAGACTCTAAAATATGAAACATTGGGCTTTTTACCGGTGAGGAGTTCGTAGGATGTCTTCTTGAGGATTCAGTGTAGATACAACCGGTTGATGGCGTAGCAAGCGGTGTTGACCGCCTCGGCCCAAAACCGATCCGAAGTCTTGTACTCATCAAGCATGGTCCTTGCCATGTCCAATAGAGTTCTATTCTTCCTCTCCACTACACCATTTTGTTGTGGCATGTAGGGAGAAGAGAACTCATGCTTGATGCCCTCCTCCTCAAGAAAGCCTTCCATTTGTGAATTCTTGAACTCCGTCCCATTATCGCTTCTAATTTTCTTGATCCTTAAGCCGAACTCATTTTGAGCCCGTCTCAAGAATCCCTTTAAGGTCTCTTGGGTTTGAGATTTTTCCTGCAAAAAGAATACCCAAGTGAAGCGAGAATAATCATCCACAATAACTAGACAGTACTTACTCCCGCCGATGCTTATGTAAGCGATCGGGCCGAATAGGTCCATGTGGAGGAGCTCGAGTGGCCTGTCAGTCATCAAGATGTTCTTATGTGGATGATGAACACCAACTTGTTTCCCTGCTTGGCATGCGCTATAAATCCTGTCTTTCTCAAAATGCACATTTGTTAGTCCCAAAATGTGCTCTCCCTTTAGAAGCTTGTGAAGATTCTTCATTCCAACATGGGCTAGTCGGCGGTGCCAGAGCCAACCCATGTTAGTCTTAGCGATTAAGCAAGTATCGAGTTCAGCTCTATTGAAATCAACTAAGTATAGCTGACCCTCTAATACTCCCTTAAAAGCTACTGAATCATCACTTCTTCTAAAGACAGTAACACCTGTATCCGTGAAAAGACAGTTGTAACCCATTTTACATAATTGGGAAACAGAAAGCAAGTTGTAATCTAAAGAGTCTACAAGAAAAACATTGGAAATGGAATGGTCAGGTGATATAGCAATTTTACCCAATCCTTTGACCAAACCTTGATTTCTATCCCCGAATGTGATAGCTCGTTGGGGATCTTGGTTTTTCTCGTAGGAGGAGAACATCTTTTTCTCCCCAGTCATATGGTTTGTGCACCCGCTGTCAATGATCCAACTTGAGCCCCTGGATGCATAAACCTACAAAACAAATTTAGTTCTTGATTTTAGGTACCCAAACGGTTCTGGGTCCTTTGACATTAGATACAAGAACTTTGGGTACCCAAACACAAGTCTTTGATCCCTTGTGTTTGCCCCCAACATACTTGGCAACTACCTTGCCTGATTTGTTGGTTAGCACATAAGAAGCATCAAAAGTTCTAAATGAAACACTATGATCATTTGATGCTTTAGGAGTTTTCTTCTTAGGCAATTTAGCATGGGTTGATTGCCTAGAACTAGATGTCTCATTCTTATACATAAAAGCATGATTAGGGCCAGATTGAGACTTCCTAGAATGAATTCTCCTAATCTTATGCTCGGGATAACCGGCAGGGTACAAAATATAACCCTCGTTATCCTGAGGCATGAGAGTCTTGCCCTTAACAAAGTTAGATAATCTTTTAGGAGGGGCATTAAGTTTGATATTGTCTCCCTTTTGGAAGCCAATGCCATCCTTGATGCAAGGGCGTCTCCCACTATAAAGCATACTACGAGCAAATTTAAATTTTTCATTATCTAGGTCATGCTCTGCAATTTTAGCATCTAATTTTGCTATATGATCATTTTGTTGTTTAATTAAAGCCATGTGATCATGAATAGCATCAATGTCAACATCTCTACATCTAGTGCAAATAGAAACATGCTCAATGGTAGATGTAGATGGTTTGCAAGAATTTAATTCAACAATCTTAGCATGTAATATGGCATTTTCATCTCTAAGATTGGAAATGGAAGCATTGCAAACATTTAATTCATTAGCCTTAGCAATTAGTTTTTCATTTTCATTTATAAGGCTAGCAAGAGAAGCATTCAATTTCTCAATCTTAGTAAGTAAACTAGCATTATCATTTCTTAAATTGGAAATTGAATCATCACAAACATTAGCATCAACCTTAGCAATTAATCTAGCATTCTCATTCCTAAGGTTGGCAACAATCTCATGGCAAGTGCTTAGCTCACTAGTTAATTTTTCACATTTTTCAACTTCTAGAGCATAAGCATTTTTAACTTTAACATGCTTTTTGTTCTCTTTAATTAGGAAGTCCTCTTGGCTATCCAAGAGTTCATCCTTATCATGAATAGTGCTAATCAATTCATTTAATTTTTTCTTTTGTTGCATGTTCAAGTTGGCAAAGAGAGTAAATAAATCATCCTCATCATCACTAGAATTAGCCTCATCACTAGATGTTGCATATTTAGTGGAGGATTTGGATTTCACCTTCTTCTTTTTGCCATCCTTTGCCATGAGGCATTTGTGGCCGACGTTGGGGAAGAGGAGCCCTTTGTTGACGGCGATGTTGGCGGCGTCCTTATCGGAGGAGGAGTCGGTGGAGCTCTCGTCGGAGTCCCACTCCCGTCAAACATGAGCATCGCCGCCCTTCTTCTTGTAGTACCTCTTCTTTTCCTTTCTTCTCCCCTTCTTGTCGTCGCCCCTGTCACTGTCACTAGAAATAGGACATTTAGCAATAAAGTGACCGGGCTTACCACATTTGTAGCAAACCTTCTTGGAGCGGGGCTTGTAATCCTTCCTCCTCCTGTAACGCCCTGAATTTGGGGGTGGAATTTTTTTTCTTCTTTTCTCTCACCAAATTCGGGCGTTACTCTCTTTTCTCTTCCTGTTTCGCTCCTTCTTCCCAATTTCAAACCAGTATGGTGACAAGTGTCCGTGTCATGTATAAACCAAAACCTAAGTGTCATGGGTGTTGCATCTTGCCGAAGCACATTTCTTTGTCTGATGTTGCGTGTTCGTCTCGTTCTGTCTCGGTTTTCGGTTTGTGATTGGAGTCTGTTTGATGGTCGTGCGTGTCGTGGGTTTCGATCCGCGAAGTGGCCCGGCCCAGTCCGGCCCAGTCCGGCCCGCGTGCCCCTGCCCACCCCCATGCGCACCCCCTTCCCTAGATTTGTTTGGCTCATTTGATTTCTCCCACGCAGCAACCTCCCTCTCCCTCTTCCACCTCTCTCTCCCCGTGGTGCCCTAGGGTTTGGAGTCGAGATCACCGGAATTTGGATCCCCGGAGGTGAGTTTTCCCCTCCCCTCCCTCTCCCTCTCCCTCTCTCTCCTTCCCCTCCCCTTCTTCTTCCCCTGCGCACCTTCCCCTGACCCCATCGCGCGCGCCCCTGCGGGCACCGTCCCGCGCGCCGGCGAGCCTGGCCGCGCCCTCCCCATCCCGCGCACCGGCGAGCCTCCCCCACGCCCGCGCCCGGCGAGCCTCCCCCGCGCCCACCCCCGGCGAGCCTCCCCTGCGCCCTGCGCGCCCCGACGAGCCTCCCTCCCCCACGTTCGACCGCGCCCCAGCGGCGGCCCGCCCCTGCCCCCTTCCCCACGCCCAGCCGCGCCCTAGCGAGCCCCCGTGCTCTCGGCCGCGTCCCGGCGAGCCCCTCCCCCCGAGCCCCTGCCTCGGCGGCCGCGCCCGCCTCGGCCGAGCCCCTGCCTCGGCGAGCCTCGCGCCCTAGCCGTGCGCCGGCGGCCACGTCGTGCGCCCCGTGTCCCGCGCCCTCGGCCGCGCCCTTGTCCGCGCCCGTGCTTCGGCGACTCGCGTCCCGCGCGCCTGCACGTTCGCGTGGCCCCGGCACGCGCAGCGCGCTCCTGCGAGTGCGACCGTGCTCGCGCTGCATTTAACTCTCTTCTAATCCATTTTAATTTGTTTAGTCGATGTGCTGCGTCGCGCGCTTCGCCGCGCGACGGATTATTCTCATTTCATTTTTATTAATGCGCTGCGTCGCGCGCTTCGTCGCGCGACGACCCTCCTAAATTTATATTTATTAATGTGTTGTGTCGCGCGCTTCGTCGCACGATGATTCGTTTAATTTATATTTATTACAAGTGCTGCATCACGCACTTTGTCGCACGACGATTCGTTTTAAGTGCAGCTCTGTTGGCGTAAGCCGTCGTGCGTTTTGTCGCGCAACGATTAACGTTTGTCTTTAATTAATGCAAGAATCCCGTTGCGCGCTCTGTCGCGCAGCGAGTCATTTATTTCTTAATTTAATTTAAATGCTGTGTCGCGCGTCTCGCCGTGCGACCACTTCCTTTCATTCCCCTTATTTAATTATAATGATTAAATGTAGAACATGACTTTACTTTATGCTCAATGCAGTGGCCAAATTAATACCCTTCTGTTAAGCGAGTGGTTTAATTTATAATTACGTAACGTGATCGCTTCTCGACCGTAAACTCGACTGTCTTTTCATCTTTCTCTCTTAACCGTAATTGCGAGCCCCACGTGGAACGTCTATTCATCTATTGCATTCTATTGTATGGTGTACTGTTCTCTTGTATTAAACATGTGGATGTATGTATGTTTGCGCTTGCATAGAGAACGATCCGGTCAGAGAGCCCGAAGAACTCGGAGGAGAAGCCCCTGAGCAGCAGTCGGTTGGTGGAGGCAAGTGTCCCTTGACCTATCTCTGTCCTATACATTCTTTAATTCACCTCCCGCATTACACAGTTATACCTAAGGATCGACTAGCTTTTGTTATCCATGTCCTTGTTTACCTATTTGGGTTGGATTATTATTGCTTAGTCTTATGCTATTGCTCAACTCTAATCAATGAACATGATGAGAATTATCAATGATATGCTGTTTTCCCCTCTTTTATTATGACGTTATACTTGTGACCTTCAAGGGGGCTCGAGCGGTTTCTCGAGTGCCTCTCCGTAAGGACCTGTTCATTGGATGACCGCCCGGGAAAATAGTGCAACCATGAGGGTGGAGTGGGACACCCTTAGCTGAATAATTAGAGGAACCGGGGTGTAGTTCGCTTAGCCGTCGTGCCGTCAATGGGGCTCGGTGTATGCGGCTCGCTCTGCCAAGGTTGATTTGTCCCTTGGGGAGGAGTGCGGTACATTTAGGAAACCTAACGGGCAGCTACAGCCTCGGGGAATCTTTGTAAAGGCTACGTAGTGATGCTCTGCTGGACCACCTAGGTAGTGGTCAATGGGGAGTAGCTCTCTCCGGGCAGAAAGGGAATCACGGCTTGTGGGTAAAGTGCACAACCTCTGCAGAGTGTTAGAAAACTGATATATCAGCCATGCTCACGGTTATGAGCGGCAAAGGGAGCTCCAGTGATTAGTGGTACTTGATCAGAGATGTTCGGATTTGCAGGTGGCAATGAGATTGATGGTTCATGGAATTGACTCTGGTAATGGTAAGTGGTACTCTTTCCGTTTGGAAAGGAGTTCGTTTGGGTTAATAACGTGGGTTAAATCTAAAACTTGGCTTTCTCTACTAGTAATAAAAATCTGACCAACTAAAAGCAACTGCTTGACTTACCCCCACATAAAGCTAGTCCACTACAGCCAAACAGGATACTTGCTGAGTATGTTGATGTGTACTCACCCTTGCTCTACACACCAACCCTCCTTCCCCAGGTTGTCCGCATTGCAACCACTGCTCAGGAGAAGATGAAGCCGTGGAAGGAGACTTCTAGGAGTTCCAAGACTACGACGAGTTCTAGGTGTGGGTTAGCGGCAACCACCAGTCGACTGCCTGTGAAGGCCGCGTTTATCTACGTTTCTGTCGGGTACCATAATTAGGGGTACCCCCAACGCTCCTAATCATGACTGGTAAACACCCTCAAATCAACTGACGGGCGCGGTTCAAGTCAAGGCTTCGCCTACCCAAGGGACGCGATCTCACCCGAACCCAGCCTCGGGCTGGAGCAGTAGTCCCAGACGAGTTCACGCCTCGCCCGAGGGCCTCCTCAGGCAGCGGGCGCCCCCTCGGCTCTCCCGAAGCCCGGCTCGGGCAGGCTTCGTTGTGAAGCAACCTTGGCTAGACCGCCTCACCAACCGACCGCTTCGCAGGCGCAGTCAATGCAGGGGATGCCTGACGCCGTATCCTAACACACGCACCTCAGTCGGCCAGGCCGAAGTGACCGCAGTCACTTTGCCCCTCTTCTTTACTGTCTGATGTGACAGGAAAACAGCGCCGCTCGCCCTGCTCCAACTGTCGTGTCAACCACCCAGGCAAAGACTGACAACAAGTCACAATCAACCACCGAGTTCGGCCTCGGGCGCAACAGGAAGCTCCGCCTCGCCCGACCTCAGGCTCCGGCCTCGGGAGGAGGTCTCCGCCTCGCCCGACCCCCAGACTCGGCCTCGACCTCAGGCTCCAGCCTCGGGAGGAGGTCTCCACCTCGCCCGACCCCTGGACTCGGCCTCGACCTCGGTCTCGGGGGGAATCGCGTCCTCGCCCGACCCCGACCTCGGCCTCAAGAGAAGTCTCCGCCTCGCCTGACCTTGGGCTCGGACCGACCGCGCCAATAGGGGATACATCATTACCCTATCCCTAGCCAGCTCAGGCTACAAGGAACAAGACCGGCGTCCAATCTGGCTTACCCCGGCGACGGGTAATGATGGTGCCCCGCGTGCACCATGACGCCAGTGGCTCTCATCCCCTTACGGCAGCAAGGAGACGTCAGCAGGATCCTTGCCGCGCTGCCAGCTGTGCTCCTACAGGACTCAGGAGCTCCTCCGACGGCCACACCATCACGTGTCAGGGCCCAAGCTCTCCCCCGATAGCCACGTTGGCATGTACGCAGGGCTTAGGCACTCCTCTGCCGGACACGTTAGCGCATAGCTACGCCCCCCGTTGTACGTCTGGACCCTCTCCTTGCATCTATAAAAGGGAGGTCCAGGGCCATCCTAAGGGGGTTCGCGCGAGGGAAGGAGCGGACGAACGGGCTCCCACTCTCTGCCTCACTCTCCCTCACGCGATGCGCTTGTAACCCCTACTACGAGCGGCACCCTGGTGCAGGATAATACAAGGCTTGCCCCACATCTTGTGTTCCATCCTGCGCCAACCCATATGGGCAGGGGCACACAGCGATTTCACTCGTCGGTCCAGGGACCCCCCGGGTCTGAAACGCCGACAGTTGGCGCGCCAGGTAGGGGCCTGCTGCGTGTTGACGAACACCTTCTCGTCGAGTTCTAGATGGGGAGTCTTCAACAACCTCTTCAGCCCGGGACGGTGCTCCGCTTCGAGAGTCTCGAGTTCATGTCCCTCGACGATAGCTACGACATGGTATTCCTCCCCCCACGGCGCGACGACAACGACGGTCTCCGACTCGCCCGATGGCGGTGAGCTCGGCGACAGCATCTCCCCGCGGCGGAAGAGGAGCGCTCCAGTCGTCCTCGCCACCCTCCTCGCCGGAGGCGGCAGAGACGAGGCAACCATGGCCACGCAGGAGGCGGCACCTTGTCGGCCGTCGCACCAGAGCGAGTCGACGATGCTGGCACTCCCTCGGGGGACATGTCGGGCATTGTCCTCGCACCTGAGACGAGGGCGGGTGTCACTTCCCCGCGACGTGTCAGCCCCAAGCGGACTGATGACGCCAGCACCCTCGCAAAGGACCTACTGGGCGTTACCCTCGTACCTAAGATGACGGTGTGCTCCGCCCCTGACGCGACCTCACCACCGTCCATCGACCAAGAGGTACCGTCCGTTTTCCATCCCGTTCCTTTTCGAGTCAGCTTCGATCCACCTAGCGACCCCGCTACGGTGAGCGCCTTCATAAAGGCGTATCTAAACCTTCTGGGGTACCACATGTGGTCGACCTGGGACCGACTGACAGCTGTCTCAACCTTCGGACCGGTGGGTTCCGAGGAAGAGGATGACCTCGACTCTGGTTGGGATTTCTCTGGCCTCAATGACCCCGGTGCCATGCGGGACTTCATGTCCGCATGTGACCACTGCCTCCCCGGTTGTTCTAACGATGGCCATGACCTTGACGACGAAGGTTACGACCCAAGTCGCAAATGTTTCCATGTCGATTAGGGAGATCACAACGAAGGCAACCACCTCGGTATGCCGGAGGTTGACGATCCCCCTGGGCCCGCATCTCACGTTGACATCCTGCGGGAGCTAGCTGTGGTCCCAGTCCCTGCGGGGGGTCAGGACATACAGCTCGAGCAAATCCGCGAGGTGCAGGCCCGGGTCGACGGGGAAGCAGGCCGGCTTGTGCAGCTCCGATAGAACATCGAACAGGAGTGGGCAGGCCGAACACTCGCCGGAGAAGCCTGTCATCGGGCCCAAGACATCCGGCGCCGCATCGTCGACAATGCCAGGGCAGCGCTACCCCCGGCCGTCAGCGGGTCCGGCCAGGACCTAGCTGCAGCGGCGATGCTTCTTCGAGCCATGCCGGAGCCATCCACCACCGAGGGACGGCGTATCCAGGGTGAACTCAAGGATCTCCTAGAAGGCGCCGCAGTTTGACGAGCCGAGAGCTCCACCTCCTAGAGGCGAGCTGACCCCTCGGAGCATCACGCGGTGTCCTCCCGACGCATGCGGGAAGCCTTGGTCCATCCCGAGCGCACGCGGGACGAGGCGCCTGCCGCCCGGGATCGCCTCGGCAACGAGCACCACCATCTCGACCATCGAGCCCGCCTCGACGAGAAGGTGCGCCGAGGCTACCATCCCAGGCGTGGGGGACGCTGCAACAGCGAGGAGGACCACATCCCTTCGCCCGAACCACCCGGTCCACGGGTCTTCAGCCGGGCCATACGACGAGCGCCGATCCCTGCCCGTTTCCGAGCCCCGACTAACATCACCAAGTACTCAGGGGAGACGAGGCCGGAGCTGTGGCTCGTGGACTACCGACTGACATGCCAGTTGGGAGGGGCGGATGATGACAACCTCATCATCCGTAATCTACCCCTTTTCCTCTCTAACGCCGCCCGAGCCTGGCTGGAGCATCTGCCTCCTGCGCAGATCTCCGACTGGGATGATCTGGTCAAGGCTTTTGCGGCAGACTTCCAAGGCACGTACGTGCGCCCTGGGAACTCGTGGGATCTCTGAAGCTGCCGCCAGCAGCCAGGGGAGTGCCTCTGAGAGTACATCTGGCGGTTTTCGAAGCAGCGCACTGAGCTGCTCAATGTTAACGACTCGGATGTCATCGGGGCTTTCCTCGCCGGCACCACATGCCGAGACCTGGTGAGCAAACTAGGGCGCAAGACTCCCACCCATGCGAGCGAACTGATGGACGTCACCACTGAAGTTCGCCTCGGGTCAAGAGGCGGTCGAAGCCATCTTCCAAAAGGACAAACAACCTCAGGGAGAGCCAAAGAAAGATGCCCCCGAGGCGTCCGCCCAGCGGGGCACGAAGAAGAAGGCCAAGAACAAGTCGCAAGCGAAGCGCGACGCCGTTGACGCGAATCTCGTCGCTGCGGCCGAGCACAGGAACCTTCGGAAACCTCCTGGAGGGGCCGGCGCGTTCGACAAGATGCTCAAGGAGACATGCCCCTATCACCAGGGGCCCGTCAAGCACACCCTCGAAGAATGTGTCATGCTCCGGCGCTACTTCCATAAGACCGGGCCCCCGACGGAAGGTGGCAAGGGCCATGACAACGACAAGAAGGAGGGCGGCAAGGAAGAGGAGTTCCAGGAGGTCCATAACTGCTTCATGATCTACGGCGGGCAGGCGGCAAACGCCTCGGCTCGACACCGCAAGCAGGAGCGCTGGGAGGCCTGCTTGGTGAAGGTGGCAGCGCCAATCTACCTAGACTGGTCCGACAAGCCTATCACCTTCGACCGAGGTGACCACCCCGACTTCGTGCCAAGCCCAGGAAGGTACCCGCTCATCGTTGATCCGATCATCGGCAACATTAGGCTCTCCAAAGTCCTCATGGACGGAGGCAGCAGCCTTAACATCATCTACGCCGAGACCCTAGAACTCTTGGGGGTCGACAGGTCCGAGGTCCGGGCTGGTGTGGCACCCTTCCACGGGATCACGCCCGGGAAGCGAATCCTACCCCTCAGGCGGATCGACTTACTCGTCTGCTTCGGGACTCCCTCCAACTTCCAAAAGGAAGCTCTCACCTTCGAGGTCGTCAGGTTCCGAGGAACCTACCATGCAGTGTTGGGAAGACCATGCTACGCCAAGTTCATGGCCGTCCGCAACTACACCTACCTCAAGCTCAAGATGCCAGGCCTGAACGGGATCATCACCGTCGGATCCACGTACTGCCACGCGTACGAATGCGACGTGGAGTGCGTGGAGTACGCTGAGGCCCTCGCCGAGTCCGAGGCCCTCATCGCCGACCTGGAACACCTCTCCAAGGAGGCACCCGATGCGAAGCGGCACGCCGGCAACTTCGAACCAGCTGAGGCGATCAAGTCCGTCTCTCTCTACCCCAGCAACAATGCCAGCAAGAAAGTCCGGATCGGCTCTGAGCTCGACCCGAAATAGGAAGCAGTGCTCGTCGACTTTCTCCGCGCGAACACCGAAGTCTTTGCGTGGAGTCCCTCGGACATGTCCGGCATACCGAGGGATGTCGCCGAGCACTCACTGGACATCAGAACTGGATCCCGACCCATGAAGCAAACCTTGCGCCGTTTTGACGAAGAAAAGCGCAGGGCTATAGGCGAGGAGATCCACAAGCTACTCGCGGCAGGGTTCATCAAAGAGGTATTCCATCCCGAATGGTTAGCTAACCCTGTTCTTGTAAGGAAGAAGGATGGGAAATGGAGGATGTGTGTAGACTACACTAGTCCACTGCTGAGTGCGAAACCCTGTCATTCCTCGATGCCTACTCAGGCTATCACCAAATCAAGATGAAAGAGTCCGACCAGATCGTGACTTCTTTTATCACGCCTTTTGGCATGTACTGTTACACTACAATGCCATTTGGTTTGAGGAATGCAGGTGCCACCTACCAGAGGTGCATGAACCACGTGTTCGGAGAACACATCGGCAGAACAGTCGAGGCTTACGTCGATGACATTGTGGTCAAGACGAAGAAAGCCTCCGACCTCCTCTCTGACCTTGAAACGACATTTAAGTGTCTGAGAGCGAAAGGTGTGAAACTCAATCATGAGAAGTGTGTCTTCGGAGTCCCCCGAGGCATGCTCCTGGGATTCATCGTCTCCGAGCGGGGCATCGAGGCCAATCCAGAGAAGATCACGGCCATCACCAACATGGGACCGATTAAAGATTTGAAAGGAGTACAGAGGGTCATGGGATGCCTTGCGGCTCTGAGCCGGTTCATCTCACGCCTTGGTGAGAAAGGCTTGCCTTTGTACTGCCTGTTAAGGAAGGCCGAGCATTTCACTTGGACCCCCGAGGCCGAGGAAGCCCTCGGAAACCTTAAGACGCTCCTTACAAATACACCCATCCTGGTGCTCCCCGCTGCAGGAGAAGCCCTCTTGATCTACGTAGCCGCGACCACTCAGGTGGTCAGCGTCGCGATGGTAGTCGAGAGACGAGAAGAAGGGCATGCACTGCCCGTCCAGAGGCCAGTCTACTTCATCAGCGAAGTGCTTTCCGAAACCAAAGTCCGCTACCCACAGATCCAGAAGCTGCTCTACGTAGTGATTCTGACACGGCGAAAGTTGCGACACTACTTTGAGTCTCATCCGGTGACTGTGGTGTCATCCTTCCCCCTAGGGGAGATCATCCAGTGCCGTGAGGCCTCAGGTAGGATAGCAAAGTGGGTGGTGGAGCTCATGGGCGAAACACTATCATTCGCTCCTCGGAAGGCCATAAAATCCCAGGTCTTGGCAGACTTCTTGGCTGAGTGGACTGACACCCAGTTACCGACAACTCCAATCCAACCCGAGCTCTGGACCATGTACTTCAATGGGTCACTCATGAAAACAGGGGTAGACGCTGGCTTGCTCTTCGTTTCACCCCTCGGAAAGCATCTCCGCTACGTCATTCGCTTCCATCTTCCGGCATCAAACAATGTGGCAGAGTACGAGGCTCTGGTTAACAGGCTGCGCATCGCCATCGAGCTAGGGGTCCGACGCCTCGACGCTCGTGGCGACTCACAGCTTGTCATTGACCAAGTCATGAAGAACTCCCACTGTCACGACCGGAGGATGGAAGCCTACCGCGACGAAGTCCGGCTCCTGGAAGACAAGTTCTACAGGCTGGAGCTCAACCACATCGCCCGACGGTACAACGAGACTGCGGATGAGCTAGCAAAGATAGCCTCAGGGCGGACGACGGTTCCCTCGGACGTCTTCTCCAGAGACCTACATCAACCATCCGTCAAGATCGACGACACGCCCGAGCCCAAGGAAGCCTCGACCCAGCCCGAGGTACCCTCGGCCGAACCCGAGGTACCCTCGGCCATCGAGGAAGAGGCCTTGCCCGTCGACGAGGAACAGAATGGGGTCACGCCAAATTCGAACTGGCAGACCTCGTACCTGGAATATCTCCTCCGAGGAGAGCTTCCCCTCGACAAGACCAAAGCTCGGTGGCTGGCTCGGCGCGCCAAGTCATTCGTCTTGCTGGGTGATGAAAAAGAGCTCTATCACCGCAGCCCCTCGGGCATCCCCAATGATGCATATCCATCGCCCAAGGACAGGAGCTGTTGCGAGAAATACACTCGGGGGCTTGTGGCCACCATGCAGCACCTCGAGCCCTCGTGGGAAATGCCTTCCGACAAGGTTTCTACTGGCCAACCGCGGTGGCCGACGCCACTAGGATTGTACGCTCCTGCTGGGGGTGTCAATTCTACGCAAAGCAGACGCATCTGCCCGCTCAGGCCTTGCGAACGATACCCATCACCTGGCCGTTTGCTGTGTGGGGTCTAGACCTCATCGGTCCCTTGCAGAAGGCACCCGGGGGCTTCTCGCACCTGCTGGTCGCCATCGACAAGTTCTCCAAGTGGATCAAGGTCCGATCCTTGACCAGCATCAGGTCCGAGCAGGCGGTGGCATTCTTGACCAACATCATCCATCGATTCGGGGTCCCAAACTCCATCATCACCAACAATGGCACACAGTTCACCGAAAAAAAGTTTTTGGACTTCTGCGACGACCGCCACATCCGTGTGGACTAGGCCGCTGTAGCTCATTCCATGACGAATGGGCAGGTGGAGCGTACCAACAGTATGATTTTGCAGGGACTCAAACCGAGGATCTACAACGACCTCAACAAGTTTGGCAAACGGTGGATGAAAGAGCTACCCTCGGTAGTCTGGAGTCTGAGGATGACGCCAAGTCGCGCCACGGGTTTCTCGCCATTTTTTCTAGTCTATGGGCCCGAGGCCGTCCTCCCCGTGGACTTAGAATATGGATCCCCGAGGACCAGGGCGTACGACGACCGAAGCAACTAGACCAGCCGAGAGGACTCACTGGACCAGCTCGAGGAGGCATGGGACGTCGCCTTACTACATTCGTCACAGTACCAGCAGTCGCTGCGGCGCTACCATGCCCAAAGCTTTCGGCACCGAGGCTTCCAAGTAGGAGACTTGGTGCTTCGTCTGCGACAGGACGCCCGAGGGCGCCACAAGCTCACTCCTCCCTGGGAAGGGCCCTTCATCATTGCTAAGATTTTGAAGCCCGGAACATACAAGCTGGCCAACGACCAAGGCGAGGTCTACAGCAATGCTTGGAACATCCAACAGCTACGTCGCTTCTACCCTTAAGATGTTTTAAGTTGTTCATGTACCTCATTTACATACACAAAGTCTAACCGTCAAGGAAGGGTCGGCCTTGCCTCAGCAAAGCCCGACCCTCCCTCGAAGGCTAGAAGGGGGGAACCCCCTCTGCGTCAAAATTTTCCTCGGAAAAATTTTCTTCCAAAATGACCATTGTGCTTTCGACTTCCATATCGATAGCGGGATCCTGAGAACGATGAGAGTACACGTAAGCGGCAAGGCCGACCGAGCCGAGGAACTCCTACGCCTCCGGGATACGGATACCTCACTCATCACCTTCCGCGAGAAGTAACTCGCGTTCGGATAGGCGATCCTGCTACCGAACAAGTCCAAACACTCGGGTAGAAAACGACTTTCATGCCTTCTCGACTGTATCAATAACGAAATCCTACGACCAAGTGAGAGTGCACGTAAGCGGCGAGGCCGACCGAGCCGAGGAACTCCTACGCCTCCGGGATATGGATACCTCACTCATCACCTTCTGCGAAAAGTAACTCTCGCTTGGATAAACGATTCTGCTACTGACAGACAAGCCATGATGCTCGAAACAAGAGGAAAGGAGACGCAACTTTTTAACACGATGATAAAGTGTTTAGGCCTCGGCAGCCGTGAAAAAGCATGCGCATGCTACAGACAAACTATTCCTGCAGGTTCAAGCATCAGCAGAGGGAGCAGCAGCACCCTCGGTGTTGTTTCCACCCTCGGTGGGACCTGGCCCGGCCTCGGACGGCGACCCGGGCGAAAGGACCTCCACCTAAGGGAGGGCGCCAGCACCGCGCCAGCAGATGTCTTGGCCAAGCTCCTGCTGCTACTACCACATCTTCCTCGGCCTAGGAAGCCGCCAGCTCCCGGGCCGACGAAGCCTCTTTCCGAGCCAACTCCGCCTCTGTCCGCGCTAACACCGCTGCCTCTGGCTCCGGCTCATCGCAGAGCAGCCGAGGGTTTTAAAAACTGAGCAAGAGAGGCCTAGAGCGGCAAGGCCGACCGAGCCGAGGGACTCCTATGCCTCCGGGATACGGATACCTCACTCGTCACCTTCCGCGAAAGGCAACTCACGCTCGGTTAAGTGGTTTGGCTAGCCAACAGGCAAGTCCCAATGCTCGAAATGTGGAAGAAACACAACTTCATACTCAATATCCAAATGTTCAGGCCTTGACAGCCACAAAGAACAGCACATATACTTGGGGTAACTATGCTACATAGACTTAGACGTCGGCAGAACCCTCGGCGGTTCTCCCGACCTACGACAAATGTCTAAGTACTTGAAGCGGTTACATTTTGCTCCGACAAAAACCCGGTATATCTCCTTACGAACGGGACTCCGGTTCCGCTCCCGCGGGTATGAACAACCTCCACACCAGGGGGCCCGCGGGATGACGAACTCCAAGCGGCTCGCCGGCAGATCCCCACTCAAATCCTCGAGGACCGGCCAGCGCTGGTCCCCACGAGGACCAAGCGGCAGGAGGCAGCATCGGGAGCGGCACTAGAGCTAGCTGGGCCAGCGAGCCGGACACGCTGCAGATGACGACGTCTACGACCGACCGAACCCGCGTTGTCGAGGTCCACCCTCTCCATGAAGGCGGTGACAGCAGCCACCGGCGTACGACACGACCGTTGCCTAGGTGGAGGACGGACGGCTGCGCCCTGGCCGGGCAGCAGCGGTTCGCCTTCCCCCCGCATGGCTGGAGGACGTCACCTCCGCAGTGCTAGAGGATACCATTCTCCCCCAAATGTTGGAGGAAGAAGCGAGTCGCCGGCCCACACGGGACGCGAAACCCGGCTCAGCTCGCTCTCCACCTCAGCCTGCACGACGAAAATCCTTGAAGCCGAGCGATGGCTGAAAGATGCCGATCTCCACGAGGCTGCGCTCCTCCAACGACAGCAAGAGCAAGGCAACGCTGGAGAACCCCATCCGGGGGCTCGAAAGGTGGAAGGACACAATGCATGAGGGGAAAACGAAGGCATGGCCACTGCCTGGGGGATCGATCCCCCTTTTATAGGCAGACCTCCTCACTTGCACCCCTTAGCGTCACGAGCGAAGTCTCCACTGACATACTCCAGGGTTCTCCCCCTACGACACGGGGGCTGGGACCCCCACATCATACAAGCTGATCCGAAGCACGAAGAAGGCGAACCGCCACACACGAGGCATGTAACCGTCCCATGGTTACAAGCGCTCTCCCATCATCGTAGAAACCGGTGGCCAAAAGGGTGGACCGCCACGCGACAGGCATCCAACCGCACTGCAACTGGGCGCCCTTTCGTCTTCGACCACATCCGGTGGACCAGCGCAAAGAAAGCGGGCCCGCATGTCATGCAACCGGCGCGCCGGTTACGACGTGCAAGGAGCCGCACCGTCACCTGCGCCAATGCCACGCCTCCTCGACTACAGAATTAGTACCACGACTTGAGGTGACCTCGTGTGTGACCCAACAGTGCCAATTGAAGGCAACGGCCACGGGACAGTCAGCCGTCAGGATAAGCACGACGGTTGGCGTGGCGAAAAGTGGGCCAGCAGTAATTGCAGCGGCAGACGAGCGGAAGCAGCGGTCAAATCGCCTGCAGGCTCGTGTCCCCTCCTGAATCGACGGGAGAGCCCTCTCCCACGATGTGAAGACGACGCACTCGTGCCTCGTTCCTCGAACGTCTCGCGCGCGCAACAGGCGCCACACAAATCGCCCGTCCCGTCGCATTAACTCCCCGGCGGAGCAGGCGACACCTCTGGCAGGCGAGGCGGGCGTCGCTTCGCCTTCGCCATAATGACCATGTCAAAAAAGGTGCGCCACCTTATTTAAATTCATATCCTTCCCCTCCTCCTCTCTCTCTTGCTACAGGGACTGGGAAAGGGGATGTTGTGGAAAGGATCCTTCTCGGCGAAGGAAGCGGGCCCCGAGCCCTCCTACTGATCAGGGGTTCGAAGGCTGGCCCCTCAGAAGGGTTTCGACAGCCACCCCAGAGCACTCAGACTTCAAGCCCATTACTGATCAAGGGTTCGAAGGCTGGCCCCTCAAAAGGGTTCGACAGCCGCCCAGAGCACGCAGAGTGAGGGATGACTCTAGGTACGTCCGATACATGGCCGAGGCTCGGGCTACGCTCCCGAGGTACCCTAGGACATTTCCGAGACCAGCGGGAACGATTTGTAACGGAATCCCACCGGAGGGAGGCATCGAGCCCTCGGACCCTGTCGAAGGGGTCTGGGTCCGGTGAATCACCCGCAGGTACTTTTGGAGCGCGCCTCTGGGCCACCAGTCGACCCTTAACGAACAGGGCACGGGCGTCCACTCGGATCACCCGTTAGCAGCTCACTGGAAACACCATGTTCGGCGCCCTCCGAGGGCAACATGGCGCTTTCCCCCCTCCTCCTCGCGGAAAGGCGACGTAGGGGCGTATGATAAAAGTCGAGAAAGTCCTTGATCGTCCTCTCGCTCCGTGCAGAGGCTCGGGGGCTGCTCTCGCATCCGGCTACGGCCAAAACTGTTGACAGCGTCAACAAACCAGCTTGATAACTTGGAACCTGACCACGCATCCGGGTTACGGCCAGACCGCATGAGGGAACAATCAGACCAGCCGAGGCACCACGAAAAGCATTCAGACCTCAGAGGAGTCAAACCACTCCTCCGAGGCCTCGGGGGCTACACCCGGTGGGTGTGCTCGTGCGCACCCACCAGAACAAAGCAAAAACCGAGAAAGGCCGGTCCCCTCACCGAAAATGCGACAAAAGCCTCCAAGCGAGTACCAACACTCCCTTCAAGGCTCGGGGGCTACTGTCGGGTACCATAATTAGGGGTACCCCCAACGCTCCTAATCATGACTGGTAAACACCCTCAGACCAACTGACGGGCGCGGTTCAAGTCAAGGCTTCGCCTAGCCAAGGGACGTGATTTCACCCGAACCCAGCCTCGGGCTGGAGCAGTAGTCCCAGACGAGTTCACGCCTCGCCCGAGGGCCTCCTCAGGCAGCGGGCGCCCCCTCGGCTCTCCCGAAGCCCGGCTCGGGCAAGCTTCGTTGTGAAGCAACCTTGGCCAGACTGCCTCACCAACCGGCCGCTTCGCAGGCGCATTCACTGCAGGGGACGCCTGACTCCGTATCCTGACACACGCGCCTCAGTCGGCTAGGCCAACGTGACCGCAGTCACTTCGCCCCTCTTCTTTACTGCCTGATGTGACAGGAAAACAGCGCCGCTCGCCCTGCTCCGACTGCCGTGTCAACCACCCAGGCAAAGACTGACAACAAGTCACGATCAACCACCGAGTTTGGCCTCGGGCGCAACAGGAAGCTCCGCCTCGCCCGACCTCAGGCTCCAGCCTCGGGAGGAGGTCTCCGCCTCGCCCGACCCCCGGACTTGGCCTCAACCTCAGGCTCCGGCCTCGGGAGGAGGTCTCCGCCTCGCCCGACCCCTGGACTCGGCCTCGACCTCGGTCTCGGGAGGAATCGCGTCCTCGCCCGACCCCGGCCTCGGCCTCAAGAGAAGTCTCCGCCTCGCCCGACCTTGGGCTCGGGCTGAACGCGCCAACAGGGGATACATCATTACCCTATCCCTAGCCAGCTCAGGCTACAAGGAACAAGACCGGCGTCCCATCTGGCTTACCCCAGCGACGGGTAATGATGGTGCCCCGCGTGCACCATGACGCCGGTGGCTCTCAGCCCCTTACGGCAGCAAGGAGACGTCAGCAGGATCCTTGCCGTGCTGCCAGCTGTGCTCCTACAGGACTCAGGCGCTCCTCCAACAGCCACGCCATCACATGTACAGGGCCCAAGCTCTCCCCTGACAGCAACGTTGGCATGTACGCAGGGCTTAGGCACTCCTCTGCTAGACACGTTAGCACATAGCTATGCCCCCCGTTGTACGTCTGGACCCTCTCCTTGCATCTATAAAAGGGAGGTCCAGGGCCATCCTGAGGGGGGTTCGCGCGAGGGAAGGAGCGGACGAACGGGCTCCCACTCTCTGCCTCACTCTCCCTCACGCGACGCGCTTGTAACCCCTACTACGAGCGGCACCCTGGTGCAGGATAATACAAGGCTTGCCCCACATCTTGTGTTCCATCCCGTGCCAACCCATCTGGGCAGGGGCACGCAGTGATTTCACTCGTCGGTCCAGGGACCCCTCGGGTCCGAAATGCCGACAGTTTCGTATTCGCACTTTGATTTATTGTAAAGACTATGTGGATGTCTTGGACATCATGATGTAATCGACTATTATTTCCCTTTTTATTACTATTTGAGCACTGTGTGATGATGTCCATGTTATGTAACTGCTGTGTACGTGAATTGCTGATCCTGGCACGTACATGGTTCGCATTCGGTTTGCCTTCTAAAACTGGGTGTGACATAGGTGGTATCAAAGCCGTGCTAACTGTAGGACCGCTAACCTAGAGTAGAATGGTCGTTCTAAGGATTATAGACCTCTGTCCCTGCCTTGACTTTGGCATCCCTTCAAAAGTTGGTCATATCGACCAAACCTATGTTCTACTATATATTATACCTTGCTGAAAATTGTGTTTTATTCTAATCCTTCATTTATTTGTGGTTCATTACTTGCTGGTCATATTAGTTCTGTTCTCACTCTGATGCTTGCGGTGTCTTTTGTAGATGGCTCGTCTTAGACACACCGCACGGAAGTCTGTCATCCCCTTCTTACCCTCTCGTCTCGCGGAGCGTCCGCTTCGCCGTCCCGTGACCGGTCAGTCCAGCCACTTGGAGAGGCTGCACCACCGCCTGCACAAGGAGCAGGAGCATCGTCGACAGGAGCAGCAGGGCTCTTCTTTCTCGCTCTAGCAGGAGATAGAGTCTGTGAGGAGCTGCTCCCCCGTGCTTCCCCTGGAGGCGCCCCCTGCACCACCACTGAGCGCCCCAGCCCCTGGAGTAGCTGCTGGAGGAGACCTAGACAACGGAGGTGGCGACGACAGCTCGAGCCATGACACCGACTTTTCTGCTGACCAGGAGCCAAAAGGATGGGTTGCTCGACCCATCACTCGCGACGCTGCTCGCGGGTGTCACTTCCACGATGCGCTCGACACCCTGCTACGTCGGGCACTTGACCGGCATACTTGGTCCATCGAGTATCGCTGTGTGGTCTACCAGCATAGTCGCGGGGTCTACCCGGACCGCTGGGAGGCGACCTACTTGGTGCGCCGTCCGGAGAACAGTCTCTAGGGTGCGGAGATCTGCTCAGAGCACTATTCCATCTCTGAGCAGGACTCAGGTGAGGCGGCCATGCAAGATGCTACATGGCGGGCGCTTTCGCACTACTGCTCTATTCTCGGTGGGGTAGCTGATGGTCTCAACCTGAAGTACTACCCCCGCCGTCCATCTGGCAGCACAGGAGGCGTGATTGTCTCACCTGTTGGTGAGGACAATCCTAGGTTGAGCAGCACAGTCAACCTAGCCGCCGTGCTAAACACGGAGCTGGACCATGCATTAGATGAGCTGAGTAGGGCTCGTGCTGAGATCGCCCAGCTGTGGCTGAGCGCGCGGAACGTCATCACCTGGATGATGGTTCCCCCGCTCCCGTCGGGACTCAACACCCGTACCGCTCACCTCGGCGTGGACACCAGTCTTATGGCAACCCCGACTGCAAGACCAAGATAAATTTAGAACCATAGATCGTCAGAGTCGGATCTTGTAATTAATACGAAATACTTACATAGACGCTATAGTCCTAGCGTTAGTCTCGCTTTTAGTTAGTCTTAGTTAGACAGGGTAGTTTGCTATATCCTGTGCATTTATGTTTGTCATGATGAACTATGGTTGATTTGGATCTTTGTAATGACTATCACTAGAGTGTGGGTATCCCCTGCATTTTGGTTTACCTGTTAAATGTTAAAGGAGTTAGCTATTTAGTTGGGAAGCCTTTTATTCCACTTTCCTCTTTATCTGAGAAGCTGTGTTGGTCTGTGTTGGAGATCAGTGAAGATGCTCATCTACTCAGTGTTGTGGAGAATTCTATACTCTTTTCTTATGCTGCAAGATTTGCAAGATCAGTTCTGATGTGTGGTTGCGTTTTGCAGATGTCAGAAAACAGGCGCAGAGGAGGAAGGCGTGCTCAGCAGGAGCAGGCAACTCAGTAGGATGAGGCACCCCAGCAGCAGCAGCTGCCGCCCCCGCCCCCGATGTCCATCGAGAAGATGTTCCTGATGCAGACTCAGGCAGTTCAAGTCATTGGTCCGACTCTGGCCGCTATTCAGCAGCAGCAGCAGCAGCAGTAGCCACCACCTCAGCCTCAGATGCCTCAGATGCCCAGGGACAAGCGTGCTGAATTCATGAGAGGTCATCCCCCAACGTTCGCTCACTCTTCTAACCCCATGGATGCTGAAGACTGGCTGCACACTGTGGAGCGAGAGTTGCATACCGCTCAGTGCGATGACAGGGAGAAAGTCCTGTATGGTCCTCGTCTGTTGAGAAGAGCAGCTCAGTCATGGTGGGAGTCTTATCTCGCCACCCATGCCAATCCCGACACCATCACCTGGGAAGAATTCAGAGGTAGCTTTCGTCAGTACCATGTTCCTGCAGGTCTGATGACAGTGAAGAAGGAAGAGTTTCTGGCCCTCAAGCAAGGGTCATCGTCTGTCAATGTGTACCGGGACAGGTTTCTGCAGTTGTCTCGCTATGCACCTGAAGATGTCAACACCGATGCCAAGCGACAGTATCATTTCCTGAGAGGCTTGGTTGACCCTCTACAGTATCAGCTGATGAATCATACCTTCCTGACATTCCAGCACCTGATTGACAGAGCAATCATGACAGAGAGGAAGCGTAATGAGATGGAGGATCGCAAGCGCAAGATCAGTGGACCCAGCCTGGAAGCAGCAATCGTCCTCGTTTCTCAAGCAATCAACCTCAGCAGTTCAGGCAGAACCAGCATCCACCTCAGCAGCAGTAGTTTCAAAGGCAGTTTCCTCAGCATCAGCATCAGAATTGCCAGAACAATCAGTCAGGAGGAGGTCAGTTCCAGAGGCAGAATCAGCAGGCACCTCATCTTCCTGCCCCAGCAAACCAGCAGAACAGTCAGGCAACACCAGCTCAGGTTGGAAACAGAGCATGTCTCCACAGTGGAGAGCAAGGCCATTGGGTGATGCAATGTCCGAAGAAGGCAGCCCAGCATCAGTCAGGCCCCAATGCCCCAGCAAAGCAGAATGTGTCTCTGCCTGGAGCAGGCAACCGCTCTCAGTCGCGCTATAACCATGGGAGACTGAACCACTTAGAGGTTGAAGCGGTTCAGGAGACCCCCGGCATGATAGTAGGTATGTTTCCAGTCAACTCCCATACTGCAGAAGTGTTATTTGATACTGGAGCAACACATTCTTTCATTACTGCATCATGGGTAAAAGCACATAGTCTTCCAATAACTACCATGTCAACCCCCATTCAAATTGACTCAGCCGGTGGTAGAATTCGAGCCGATAGCATTTGTTTGAATGTAAGTGTGGAAATAAGGGGGATAGTGTTTCCCGCTAATCTCATAGTAATGGGTACTCAGGGAATAGATGTCATCCTAGGGATGAATTGGCTAGATAAGTATCAGACAGTTATCAGTTGTGATAAGAGGACAATCAAGTTGGTGTCCCCACTAGGAGAGGAAGTGGTGACCGAGTTAGTCCCGCCTGAGCCAAAGAAAGGAAGTTGTTATCAGATGGCTGTCGATAGCAGTGAAGCAGACCCAATTGAGAGTATCAAGGTTGTGTTCGAGTTCCCAGACGTGTTTCCAAAGGACTTACCGGGTATGCCCCTAGAGCGGAAAGTTGAATTCGCTATAGAGCTTCTTCCTGGCACTGCCCCCATCTTTAAGAGAGCTTACAGAGTATCTAGGCCAGAGTTGGTTGAACTTAAGAAGCAAATTGATGAGTTGTCAGAGAAAGGTTACATCCGGCCAAGCACCTCGCCTTGGGCCGCCCCTGTCCTATTTGTGGAAAAGAAAGATGGCACCAGAAGGATATGTATCGATTATCGAGCTCTGAATGAGGTCACCATCAAGAACAAGTACCCCTTGCCCAGAATAGAAGATCTGTTCGACCAGTTGAGAGGAGCCAGTGTGTTCTCCAAGATAGATCTGAGGTCAGGTTATCATCAGCTCAGGATCTGAGGTCAGGTTTCATTACTAAGTATGGGATGTATGAGTTCACAGTGATGTCTTTCGGTCTAACAAATGCACCAGCCTTCTTTATGAATCTGATGAACAGTGTATTCATGGATTACCTTGATAAGTTTGTGGTGGTATTTATTGATGATATTCTGGTATATTCTCAAAGCAAAGAAGAGCATGCGGATCATTTGAGGATGGTATTGCAGAGATTGCGAGAGCACCAGTTGTATGCAAAGTTGAGCAAGTGCGAGTTCTGGATCAGTGAAGTCCTGTTCTTGGGTCACATAATCAACAAAGAAGGATTGGCTGTGGATCCGAAGAAAGTAGCAGACATTCTGAACTAGAAAGCGCGAACAGATGCTCGAGGAATCAAAAGCTTCATTGGAATGGCCGGATATTATCGGCGATTCATTGAAGGTTTTTCGAAGATTGCGAAACCAATGACAGCTTTGCTAGGCAACAAGGTCGAGTTCAAGTGGACCCAGAAATGTTAAGAGGCATTCGAAGCGCTGAAAGAGAAGTTGACTATAGCGCCTGTCTTAGTTTTGCCTGATGTGCACAAGCCCTTCTCGGTGTATTATGATGCCTGTTACACCGGTTTGGGATGTGTGTTGATGCAAGAGGGAAGAGTTGTGGCTTACTCGTCCCAACAACTGAAGGTTCATGAGAAGAATTACCCAATCCATGACCTAGAGTTGGCAGCAGTGGTTCACGCACTGAAGACCTGGAGGCACTATCTGTATGGACAGAAATGTGATGTTTACATAGACCACAAGAGTCTGAAGTACATATTCACTCAGACAGAGTTGAATATGAGGCAACGAAGATGGTTAGAGCTGATCAAAGACTATGAGTTGGAGATTCATTACCATGCAGGCAAAGCAAACATAGTGGCAGATGCTTTGAGCAGGAAGAGTCAAGTCAATCTGATGGTCGCTCGTCCGATGCCTTATGAGTTGGCCAAAGAGTTTGATAGGTTGAGTCTCGAATTTCTGAACAACACGCGAGGAGTCACAATTGAGTTGGAACCTACCCTGGAGCGGGAAATCAAAGAAGCATAGAGGAATTATGAGAAGATCAGTGAGATCCGGCGACTGATTCTAGACGGCAGAGGCAAAGATTTTCGGGAAGATGCAGAACGTGTGATATGGTTCAAAGACCGCTTGTGTGTTCCTAATGTCCAGTCTATTCGAGAATTGATTCTCAAGGAAGCTCATGAGACAGCTTATTCGATCCACCCTGGTAGTGAGAAGATGTATCAAGATCTGAAGAAGAATTTCTGGTGGTATGGAATGAAGAGGGAAATCGCAGAGCATGTGGCTATGTGTGATAGTTGTCGAAGGATCAAGGCGGAGCACCAGAGACCAGCTGGATTGTTGCAACCGTTGCAAATTCCTCAGTGGAAATGGGATGAAATCGGTATGGACTTCATAGTCGGATTGCCTCGCACTCGAGCCGGCTATGATTCCATTTGGGTAGTAGTGGACCGCTTGACCAAGTTAGCCCACTTCATACCTGTCAAGACCAACTACAGCAGTGCAATCTTGGCAGAGTTGTACATGTCTCGGATCATTTTTCTTCATGGTGTGCCAAAGAAAATAGTGGTAGACAGAGGAACGCAGTTCACTTCTCATTTCTGGCAGCAGCTGCATGAAGCCTTGGGTACACATCTGAATTTTAGTTCAGCCTATCATCCACAGACAGATGGTTAGACTGAAAGAACCAATCAAATCCTTGAAGACATGTTGAGAGCCTGTGTGTTGCAAGATCAGTCCGGATGGGACAAGAGATTGCCTTATGCAGAGTTCTCCTATAACAACAGTTACCAGGCCAGCTTGAAGATGTCACCATTTCAGGCGTTTTACGGAAGGAGTTGTAGAACTCCGTTGCAATGGGATCAGCCTAGAGAAATCAAGTGTTCGGGCCAGACATTTTGCTTGAAGCTGAAGAGAACATCAAGATGGTCCGAGAGAATTTGAAGATAGTGCAATCAAGGCAGCGAAGCTATGCAGACACAAGAAGAAGAGAGCTGAGTTTCGAAGTTGGAGACTTCATCTATTTGAAAGTGTCACCGATCAGAGGAATCAGAAGATTCGGAGTCAAAGGCAAGCTAGCACCCCGCTACATTGGTCTGTATCATATTCTCGCAAGGCGTGGAGAAGTGGCCTATCAGCTCAGTCTGCCAGAAAATTTGTCTGCTGTGCATGATGTCTTTCATGTGTCTCAGTTGAAGAAGTGTTTGCGTGTGCCAGAGGAGAAGTTGCCAGTTGAAGGTCTGGAAGTCTAGGAGGACTTGACCTACATAGAGAAACCAGCGCAAATCCTTGAGATTGCCGACAGAGTCACCCGAAGGAAGACCATCAGAATGTGCAAAGTCAGATGGAATCACCACTCTAAGGAAGAAGCAACCTGGGAGCGTGAAGATGATCTGATGGCTAAATACCCTGAGCTCTTTGCTAGCCAACCTTGAATCTCGAGGGCGAGATTCTTTTAAGGGGGATAGGTTTGTAACGCCCTGAATTTGGGGGTGGAATTTTTTTCTTCTTTTCTCTCACCAAATTCGGGCGTTACTCTCTTTTCTCTTCCTGTTTCGCTCCTTCTTCCCAATTTCAAACCAGTATGGTGACAAGTGTCCTGTGTCATGTATAAACCAAAACCTAAGTATCATCGGTGTTGCATCATGCCAAAGCACATTTCTTTTTTTGATGTTGCGTGTTCGTCTCGTTCCGTCTCGGTTTTCGGTTTGCGATTGGAGTCTGTTTGATGGTCGTGCGTGTCGTGGGTTTCGATCCGCGAAGTGGCCCGGCCCAGCCCGGCCCGGTCCGGCCCGCGCGCCCCTGGCGCCCCTGCCCACCCCCATGCGCCCCCCTTCCCCAGATCTGTTTGGCCCATTTGATTTCTCCCGTGTAGCAACCTCCCTCTCCCTCTTCCACCTCTCTCTCCCCGTGGTGCCCTAAGGTTTGTAGTCGAGATCGCCGGAATTTGGATCCCCGGAGGTGAGTTTTCCCCTCCCCTCCCTCTCCCTCCCTCTCTCTCCTTCCCCTCCCCTTCTTCTTCCCCTGCGCGCCCTCCTCTGACCCCGTCGCATGCGCCCCTGCGGGCCCCGTCCCGTGCGCCGGCGAGCCCGGCCGCGCCCTCCCCCAGCGAGCCTCCCCCGCACCCGCCCTCGGCGAGCCTCCCCTGCGCCCTGCGCGCCCCGGCGAGCCTCCCTCCCCCACGTCCGGCCGTGCCCCAGCGGCGGCCCGCCCCTGCCCCCTTCCCTGCGCCCGGCCACGCCCCGGCGAGCCCCTGCCCCGGCGGCCGCACCCTCCCTGCGTGCCCCGGCGGCCGCGCCCGCCCCGGCCGAGCCCCTGCCCCGTCGAGCCCCGTGCCCTCGGCCACGCCCCTATCCGTGCCCGTGCCTCGGCGACTCGCGTCTCGCGCGCCGGCACGTTCGCGTGCCCCCGGCACGCGCAGCGCGCTCCCACGAGTGCGACCGTGCTCGCGCTGCATTTAACTCTCTTCTAATCCATTTTAATTTGTTTAGTCGATGTGCTACGTCGCGCGCTTCACCGCGCGACGGATTATTCTCATTTCTTCTTTATTAATGTGTTGCGTCGCGCGACGACCCTTCTTTATTAATGTGTTGTGTCGCGCGCTTCGTCGCGCGATGATTCGTTTAATTTATATTTATTACAAGTGCTGCATCGCGCGCTTCGTCGTGCGATGATTCGTTTTAAGTGCATCTCTATTGACGTAAGCCATCGTGCATTTTGTCGCGCAACGCTTAACGTTTGTCTTTAATTAATGCAAGAATCTCGTTGCGCGCTCTGTCGCGCAGCGAGTCATTTATTTCTTAATTTAATTTAAATGCTGTGTCACGCGTCTCGCCGTGCGACCACTTCCTTTCATTCCCCTTATTTAATTATAATGATTAAATGTAGAACATGACTTTACTTTATGCTCAACGCAGTGGCCAAATTAATACCCTTCTGTTAAGCAAGTGGTTTAATTTATAATTACGTAACGTGATCGCTTCTCGACCATAAATTCGACTGTCTTTTCATCTTTCTCTCTTAACCGTAATTGCGAGCCCCGCGTGGAACGTCTATTCATCTATTGCATTCTATTTTATGGTGTACTGTTCTCTTGTATTAAACATGTGGATGTATGTATGTTTGCGCTCGCATAGAGAACGATCCGGTCGGAGAGCCCGAAGAACTCGCAGGAGAAGCCCCTGAGCAGCAGTCGGTTGGTGGAGGCAAGTGTCCCTTGACCTATCTCTGTCCTATACATTCTTTAATTCACCTCCCGCATTACACAGTTATACCTAAGGATCGACTAGCTTTTGTTATCCATGTCCTTGTTTACCTATTTGTGTTGGATTATTATTGCTTAGTCTTATGCTATTGCTCAACTCTAATCAATGAACATGATGAGAATTATCAATGATACGCTGTTTTCCCCTCTTTTATTATGATGTTATACTTGTGACCTTCAAGGGGACTCGAGCGGTTTCTCGAGTGCCTCTCCGTAAGGACCTGTTCGTTGGATGACCGCCCGGGAAAACAGTGCAACCATGAGGGTGGAGTGAGATGCCCTTAGCTAAATAATTAGAGGAACCGGGGTGTAGTTCGCTTAGCCGTCGTGCCGTCAATGGGGCTCGGTGTATGCGGCTCGCTCTGCCAAAGTTGATTTGTCCCTTGGGGAGGAGTGCGGTACATTTAGGAAACCTAACGGGCAGCTACAACCTCGGGGAATCTTTGTAAAGGCTACGTAGTGATGCCCTACTGGACCACCTAGGTAGTGGTCAATGGGGAGTAGCTCTCTCCGGGCAGAAAGGGAATCACGGCTTGTGGGTAAAGTGCACAACCTCTGCAGAGTGTTAGAAAACTGATATATCAGCCGTGCTCACGGTTATGAGCGGCCAAGGGAGCTCCAGTGATTAGTGCTACTTGATCAGAGATGTTCGGATTTGCAGGTGGCAATGAGATTGATGGTTCATGGAATTGACTCTGGTAATGGTAAGTGGTACTCTTTCCGTTTGGAAAGGAGTACGTTTGGGTTAATAATGTGGGTTAAATCTAAAACTTGGCTTTCTCTACTAGTAATAAAAATCTGACCAACTAAAAGCAACTGCTTGACTTACCCCCACATAAAGCTAGTCCACTACAGCCAAACTCGATACTTGCTTCGTATGTTGATGTGTACTCACCCTTGCTCTACACACCAACCCCCCCTTCCCCAGGTTGTCCACATTGCAACCACTGCTCAGGAGAAGATGAAGCCGTGGAAGGAGAGTTCCAGGAGTTCCAAGACTATGACGAGTTCTAGGTGTGGGTTAGCGGCAACCCCCAGTCGGCTGCCTGTGAAGGCCGCGTTTATCTACGTTTCGTTTTCGCACTTTGATTTATTGTAAAGACTATGTGGATGTCTTGGACATCATGATGTAATCGACTATTATTTCCCTTTTTAATACTATTTGAGCACTGTGTGATGATGTCCATGTTATGTAACTGCTGTGTACGTGAATTGATGATCCTGGCACGTACATGGTTCGCATTCGGTTTGCCTTCTAAAATCAGGTGTGACACCTCTTTTGCTTGAGGATTTGGCGAAAGCTCTTGATGATAAGCGCCATTTCCTCGTTGTCGAGCTTGGAGGCGTCGATGGGGATTCTACTTGGAGTAGAATCTTCTTTCTTCTCCTCCATTGCTTTGAATGCAACGGGTTGTGCTTCGGGCACGGAGGAGGATGCGCCTTGCTCGATGATCTTTTTGGAGCCTTTGATCATTAGTTAAAGCTCACAAATTTGCCTATCACTTCCTCGGGAGACATTAGCGTGTATCTAGGATCACCTCGAATTAATTGAACTTGTGTGGGGTTAAGAAAAACGAGGGATCTTAGAATAACCTTGACCATCTCGTGGCCATCCCACTTGGTGCTCCCGAGGTTGCGCACTTGGTTCACCAAGGTCTTTAGTCGGTTGTACATGGTTTGTGGATCCTCCCTTTGGTGAAGCATGAAGCGACCGAGCTCCCCCTCGATCATTTCCCGCTTGGTGATCTTGGTCACCTCGTCTCCTTCGTGCGCGGTCTTGAGCACATCCCAAATTTCCTTAGCGCTCTTTAACCCTTGCACCTTATTATACTCCTCTCGACTTAGAGAGGCGAGGAGTATAGTAGTGGCTTGGGAGTTGAAGTGTTGGATTTGGGCCGCTTCGTCCGAATCATGGTCCTCATCCCCTACGGATGGTACCTGCACACCAAACTCAACAACGTTCCAAATACTTGTGTGGAGTGAGGTTAGGTGATGGCTCATTTTGTCACTCCACATGTTATAATCTTTACCGTAAAAAATCGGTGGTTTGCCTAATGGAACGGAGAGTAATGGAGTACATTTAGAAATGCGAGGGTAATGTAGGGGAATCTTACTAAACTTCTTGCGCTCATGGCGCTTAGAAGTTACGGACGGCGCGTCGGAGCCGAAGGTCGATGGCGATGAAGAGTCGGTCTCGTAGTAGACCACCTTCCTCATCTTCTTCTTCTTTTCGCCACTCCGATGTGACTTGTGTGAAGGGGATTCCTTCTCCTTCCCCTTGTTGCGGGACTCTCCCGATGGAGCCTTCCCGTGGCTTGTAACAGGCTTGTCGCCGGTCACCATCTCCTTCTTGGTGTGATCTCCCGACATCACTTCGAGGGGTTAGGCTCTAATGAAGCACTGGGCTCCGATACCAATTGAAAGTCACCTAGAGGGGGGGTGAATAGGGCGAATCTGAAATTTACAAAGTTTGAGCACAACTACAAGCCGGGGTTAGCGTTAGAATTAAATTCGAGTCCGAGAGAGAGGGTGAAAACAAATCACAAGCAAATAAAGAGTGTAACATGGTGATTTGTTTTACCGAGGTTTGGTTCTTGCAAACCTACTCCCCGTTGAGGTGGTCACAAAGATCGGGTCTCTTTCAACCCTTTCCCTCTCTCAAACGGTCACTTAGACCGAGTGAGCTTCTCTTCTCAATCAAACAGGACACAAAGTCCCCACAAGGATCACCACACAATTGGTGTCTCTTGCCTCAGTTACAATTGAGTTGATCACAAGAAAGAATGAGAAAGAAAAGAAGCAATTCAAGCGCAAGAGCTCAAATGAACACAAGTCACTCTCTCACTAGCCACTATTTGATTTGGAGTGATCTTTGGGCTTGGGAGAGGATTTGATCTCTTTGATGTGTCTTGTATTGAATGCTATAGCTCTTGTAAGGTGTAGGAAGTCAGCAAACTTGGATGCAATGAATGGTGGGGTGGTTAGGGTATTTATAGCCCCAACCACCAAACTAGCCGTTTGGTGGAGGCTGCAGTCGAATGGCGCACCGGACAGTCCGGTGCGCCACTGGACACTGTCCGGTGCGCCAGCCACGTCACCCGACCGTTAGGGTTTGACCGTTGGAGCTTCTGTCTTCTGGGTCACCGAACAGTCCAGTGTTACACCAAACAGGTCCTGTAGACTGTCCGGTGCGCCTTCTGGCGCTGCTCTGACACTGGCGTGCACTGTAGCGCATTGAATGCGTTCTGCAGTCGACCGTTGGCGCGAAGTAGCCATTGCTCCGCTGGCACATCGGACAGTCCGGTGTTACACCGGACAGTCCGGTGAATTATAGCGGAGCGACCTCCAGAATTCCCGAGACTGGCAAGTCTGGAGTTGGATTCTCTGGTGCACCGAACACTGTCCGGTGGCGCACCGGACAGTCCGGTGCGCCAGACCAGGGCTGCCTTCGGTTTCACTTTGCTCCCTTTGTTTGAACCCTTTCTTTTAACTTGTATTGGTTTGTTGTGAACTTTTGGCACCTGTAGAACTCATAATCTAGAGCAAAATAGTTAGTCCAATAATTTGTGTTGGGCAATTCAACCACCAAAATTCTTATTGGAAAAGGTTTGACCCTATTTCCCTTTCAGTGTTAGTGATTTGAGTTCCGTTCGAGTTGTGAACTCTCTGTGCTGTGTTTTGACCTCAAGTCTTGGCTTGTGTGTGTGTGTGTGTGCTACGGATTTGAGTCTTGCGTGTGTTACTCTCTCTCTTACTACTGTGCTTCTATTGTGTTAAACTTGTAAGGGCGAGAGGCTCCAATCTGTGGAGATTCCTCGCAAACGGGAGAAAGGCTCTAAGGAAGATAGCCGTGGTACTCAAGGTTGATCATTAGATCACTTGAGAGGGATTGAGTGCAATCCTTGATCAAAGGAGGTCACCACAACATGGAAGTAGGCATTGGCTGAATCATGGGATAAATCACTGTGTCTCGTGTTCATCTTATTTTGTGATTGGCTTTTCTTCTAAAATTCACACTCTAGCATCTTGGTTTAATCACACTAACATTTCATAACCAAGTATTGGCTATTTAGTGTTGAATTTTGTAGGATCACCTATTCACCCCCTCTAGGTGCTCTCAGTTCTCTACACTATCCGGTTAACAGTAACTGAGGTAGGGTTAATCCTAACTGACTAATCACAACCTTGATCGGGGGGGGGGGGGCTATTCTAACCGTTGGTTGCAGCCTCCGGTCACACGATGCCATATAAATAGAGGGGGCGACGGGTTTAGCCAACGCTAATCACTCGACCACAAAACCCTAATCCACACTCTGTAAGGTCCCCATCACATAGGCGCTCAGAGTGACTAGAAGAGTTGCGACTCATGGCTACAATCCCCATCTTTCCATCGGGAATGGGAGCTGAGCCTCCCCTTCTGGTGCCATTGGAGGAGCCGATCTACCACCGATCAATGACGGGAACCAATCTCCTCGTCACACGCAAGGAGGTGGTGGAGGAGTAGTAGGAGACGGGTCTTCGCTGCAAGATGCCACCGCAATGGCTGCTACAATTACAATGAACAACAATGAAGGTATGTAACTTTATTTTTCTCAGTAGAATAGATCTACTTATCATCAAAGATTTGTAGTTATGAATTGGTATTCTAGGAGGTTAGGAATAAATTGCACCATATAATCAGCAGGGATCCGACCGACGAAGCGTTGCCTTGCCTAATCCTGCCCTACCCCCACCTACAACATGTTACCAAACTAGAGCGTGCACCCTTCGACAGATCTGTGGTTGGTAGAAAGCTCCTCCTTCCTTCGCTTCGCTCTCATGTGTCTTCTCTCCCTAGCCCCTACTTGTGCCGCACCGCTCCGTCTCGCACACACCACACCAATGGTGATGGCAGCCCACTGTCGTATTCTATTATTGAATGCTCCTAGATTTTTTGTTGATTACTCTGCTCTTGGAGGGCGGGAGGGAGGGAGGGAGAGGAAGGAAAGAGTATCCAGTCAGGTACTCCTCAGATTTATTTGGGTGCGCCATCAAGTTCTTCATGATGCCTTTTGAACAAGTAAGTTCATGTTCCTTGCCAATACGAAACACTCGTGCCATCTAAAGGATTGTTAACTCTGTCATTCTCTATGACTTAAGCTCCTTCTTGCATCCCTCCATTTGCATTACACGTTTGGAAGCATTGAGGTAATTAACGTTTATTATTCTTGTATTTGTTTCAGTTTCTACTGTGCCTAATTTCATTAGGTTGCAACTACAAACAGAGAGCAAGAATAAAAAATTGATCATAACCAGAGGGTGTATTTCATTCATAGCTTCTTTTCGGATTTGGCTACTATTGGAACCACAATGCAACTAACTTACAATATCTTTATTAACCTCACATATTAAAACAATAGTACCTTTCTATCCTTACCACCTTACATATTCACATAGAAAAAACTTACAAGAGTAATATCTTAATAACAATATTTAGTTGGGCATTTCATATTTGGTTGCACCTGGTCCAAAGTAGGCTGTTTGAAGTTTTCTTCAATGCATATTTTTCTTATTATCATCACCATTCGTAAACAAGACATATAGTATAAGGATGTTCCTTACCTTTTTCCCTTCCACATGCTTGCAGATTGTTAAGCTGTAGAAGAACATACTCGCGTGAGGGCTTGGCAGTTACTAACTTACTATGGCCTGTGGCATGATGGCCAGCATTTATAGTTATGCTTTGGCCAAAGTTTTTTCTGGTGGTCACACAATCTGATCTCTTGTTTCCATTTTGAAGTTTTCAGGTACTGGAAGCTGGACACCAGAGTCATACTCGAAGGTACTAGTAGCAGTGAGTTATCGTGGTGCAGTTTTCTGATATGTTTCTAATTGCTCATGGACAAACTGCGCTTCTTGATCTGAAGATGTCGTCGAGGGGGTGAAAGTTCCCTATGCCTGGGAACAGGATCTGGATGTCGCATAGAGGGGGGTGAATAGGCGAATAATAATTATCACTATAAAAACTGGAAATTCTTACTCTACTCGAAGACTGGATCGCAGTGGAATGAAAGACCCTTCGAGTAGGTTGCAGCAGAATTGAAGTTCCTGTCTTAAAATACCCTGCACTTCGAAGATAGCTTGTACCACATATAAGTATTGAAGTGCAAGTATAAAAAGCAAATAAGACAGAGAAACGACACACAGCATAGAGCAGAGCACACAGACAATGGGATTTATCCCGATGTTCGGCCAAGCCTGAAATGCTTGCCTAGTCCTTGTTGGAGTTAGCCACACCTTGGCTTGGAGTCTATTTCAACTCCTTCCTCCGTTTGCTCACATCTGTCAGTGCGACAGATAGAGTCTTCCACTATGTTGATGTTAGTTACAACAATGCCGTGGCTGCTTACAATCTTCTCGACAGCACTCCGGCAGAGTAACAATGCGCTCAAGATTTTGCTCTAGCTCTCAGCAGCACTTCCCCTCTCTGTAAAGGCTTATAACTTCGCCTCTACACAAACTAGAGATATACATAAGAGAGGGAGAGAAAGAATTGATCCAAATGATGTATGCACTTGTTGGATGCTCTTGTGTGCTTGTTGGAGGCGCCTAGGGGTCCCTTTTATAGTCCCAAAGGGCCTAGGAGCCGTTGGAGCTTCATTTGGAAGCTCCTAGCCTTCCCTGGTTGTGGGTGCACCGGACTGTCCAGTGGCGCACCGAACAATGAATTGTAACAGATCTGATTGACTGTTTCCTTCTCTAGAAGAGCTAGCCATTGTTGCACCGGACAGGTTACTATTCACTGTCCTGTGCACCGGACACGTTACTATTCACTGTCCTGTGCACCGGTGATAGTAACTATTCACTGTCCTGTGCACCGGTGATAGTAACTATTCACTGTCCTGTGCACCGGATAGGTTACTATTCACTGTCCTGTGCACCGAACAACTACTATTCACTATCCTATGCACCAATCAACAGCACACTAAGTGCTTTTTCCTCCATTCTTTCTCCGTTTGACTTCAACTTTTGGGAGGATTTTCCTGAGACTTAAACAAACACATTTAGAGTATAATCCAATTGATTTAGTCCTAGAAACTTACCTCTTTTTTGTTCTTCTCCTAGCTTTTCTGTTTCTCCTCAAGCAGAGATTAGAATGGCACTTTCTCTACAGAAAGAGTTAGAGAGCAAACCAAAGCACCAAACTTGTAGTAATAGGTGTATGCAAAATGGTTGAACACTCAAACCTTACATACTTAACCCTTTTCATCATTTTACCCAATTTGGCATGTTTGAGGTCGATGTTGGACTCTAAACCATCAAGTCAACTTGACTTGATCTAAATTGACATATCTGAGCTCCAACCCCTGATCACTTCTCGAGCTTGATCTTGAGTCTTATGACTTACACCACATAATTGTAGATGTTACCTCATTGGTTGTAAGTCATGTCCTTATGTAGTGATCCTTGATGCACCATAACTCTTCTTAACTCGATCAACCTTGACTTTGCAAGTCTTCTTCTTAACCCCTGGCTTTGGGTTCCTGGTCTCCTTAACCTTCTCCCGTGCATTTGGTACCTCGAAGCTCTTCTTGCCTCCATCCTTGGCTTGATCGGTTGTCTCTGAGTTATGCACACCGAGTCTCACTTAAGAAATGTCCATCTTACTTGTGATGTCCATTATCTATAGATAATGTAGTCTTTGGACCATCACACATGTTCACTTGTGTTGAACCCTGTTAGCTTTGCATTAAGCACCTGTTCAACACTTAGCACACTTGTTAGTCCTTTAATTGGGTTGTCATCCAAACCACCAAAACCCACAAGAGAGCTTTCAATCTCCCCCTTTTTGATGATTGATGGCAACACAATTAAAGCTTACACAATAATAAGATTTAAAGCACAAATTTTGAATTCTAAGTTTATAGAATGCTCCCCCTAAATATGTGCTTACATTAAAATCTTAACTTTGGCCTTAAATGCCAAAATGCACATACTTAGGCTAATTCGAAGCATTGCTACACCTTAGAACCTGTGGGATGCATTGTGTCAAGAATCAAACCGTGATGCGTATAACACACAAATGCACAGAATCAGAGTTAAACACCAATTAAATGGATATACCACAGGAATATCAACCTACCACTATTCACCATTAAGATACCGATTTAAAGCGCCAGAACCACATGAATATCTATCACAGGAGATACCAATTGATTCATATCAACGGAAGCACTAATTTTGCATTATCACCATATAATACAACAAGAAGCATATGATAAGTATTATCAACAAACTAACACATTTTCCTTAAGATCAAAGGAACTCAAGGAAACCCCTTTGAGTCCTTTAGCACATAAAAAATTAATCTTCACCCTTAAGATAAGCTTTCCTCTTAGGTCGAGGTAAGCTTTAATGCACAAATGCTCCCCCTTTGACATCAAACACCAAAACCATATTCAAGCAAGAACATAGGATGATGTCAAGGGACAACAGGGTATTAAGCAGGGAAAATGCAACACACTAACATTACTCCCCCTTACACATTAAACATATGCAACACAAGCATTGGAGGAAAATTAAGGTACAAATACGCAAAAGGTCAATACCTTCTTTTGTACCTTTACCATTGTGTACTTGCCATCTAAGTAGGCTGAGTTCCTTTTGTCATCAATTTAAGATTTCCATCTTGAAAGTTTTATCTCTAGTGATTACCAAAAGATACCAATTGAAGCACACTACCAAGGCTACTAATTGAAAAATCATCACTGTCATAGCTCCATGATATTTAAAGATAAGCATTTAGGATCACCAACTATTATAGAGCACGAGCAACCTTTGAATATGCAATTACTCACAACTTTAGATACCAATTACTCGACTTATGGAGGTACCCAAGTCCTGATTGCTCCATTTCTTGCTCATCTTCCCTTTTCTACCTTGAGACTATACAGGATCACTCAAGAAACAATTAGCCTCAAAAGACACAAGTTATGTGTGCTCCCCCTAAAGTTGTGCATCAAGTATTTGAATTACTTGCACCTTGCACATTCTAGCATCCTCAGAACTAGAGGGGATCACAACATACCTTGGTCTAGGCATAATATATCAATTGCATCACAAAAAGATACCAATTGGATAGATGACATAATACAACTTATGACTAGTGGAAACAATGCATGCCTGAAGATATATAACATTTTAAAAGCAACCTAGGCATGCTTCACACATGATGATCATTGCAACATATATACCAATTGAAAAACGACAAGATCATGCATATAAAGCACAATGTCTAAGCACACCATGATTAAGAAGTATTTTCTTAGGTAGACCAAAGGAAACAACATTTTAAAGCATCAAGCACCCAAGCCAAGATACTACCAATTGAAAAGCAAGAGCATAGCTATGATCACAATCAACGGAACTTCAAGATATTCAATGAAATTGCATAGTACCATTCTTCATACCTTTGCCTTTTACTTGAATGCCATGAGATTCATTCTTTTAGGTAGTGTTGAGTGAGAGCACCTGTTGTCACCAATTGAGGGCTCCTATTGCTCATGCACCTCATAGCTCGAGAGAGTGCATTAGAGACACAACATGTATTTCTTGTTTTGGTATACACAGAGTATCAAGACAAAGTAATCATGTGAACATGGACTAAACAAAACTATCATGCTTGCACATAGGTTAATACATAATCATTAAAAACAACACAACATGATTTAAAAAAAGATACAGGTTTAGCCACATACACCAAGAGAGTTAATGATGGTAGATATATCAAATGAAAAGCTACCCATTAAATGATTCAAGAGATATAACCTATAAAGCACATAGTCACGGTTGAGCAAGCATGATTATGATCTTGGAAATCATGGATCATTAATTGAGAGATATTCAACACAGGAATCTCAAAAGCATAACTACTCCAAGGATAGGTATAGCATGACGATCCAACTTAAGAACAATACAGAATGGAAATAATGCACTTAAGATACACGAGTACCGTCCTTTGGAGAGCGAGTTGCAGATTCTCATCAAAGTCCTTTGTTTGATTCACCAATAATGGTTAAGGACCTCTACAACTTATTTAACTCGAGATGAACATGGGATTAGTATTGCATAATAATTCAACCTTGGGTCAATAAACAGACAATAAAATTGATAACTTAAGCATAGAGTTTGAATTAATCATCTTAAGCTCTCCCAGGGTCTCCAGTCCATCTCGAGGCACCTGCATGGTCTAGTTGACACAGTTTGGTACCCATCTCGGGATGAGTCCATAACGTTTATCTAAAAGAGCCTTTGGTACCCAAATAGCAGTTGTGCTAGTTCTAGGTGATCTCATTACTGATCTAGCACAAGTGTATGATTTGGGTCTCCTGAGTGAATAAGATGGAGATAAATTTACTTTCTTAGGAACCTTACCCTTCGTACATACCTTAGGTAGATGACCATGCTCACCACCCATGTAGCAGAAGCGTCACTCAACCTGACATGACACTTGCTATTTGTCTTTTTTCTTAGTGAGGGTCATCTTGGAGGGTGCACGTCTTTGATTCTTCACGAACGGACATTAAGTGATCATATGGTCCTTATTGTTGCATCCAAAACATCTCCTCATTCCTTCATCCTTGTCTTTATGTGGACAAGATGCAATGAAGTGGCCTAATTCCTTGCACTTGAAGCACCTCCTTTTTCCTCTTCCCTTTTTGCTCTTGGATGACATAGAGAGACAATCAGTGTAAACAACATGACTAATTGAATTTTTACCTTTTTCCTTGTTCATATTGATTGCTTCATTTATTGCTTCAGGAACATCCTTCTTATGGAGTTTAACACTTGCTGCAGTTTCTCCCGTCTCAAGCTTCTTCACCACGCGTCCGTGGATATCTTGAGGTGGTTGAGCAATGCATCTTCTCCTTTGTTGCTTTGCTTTCTTGTTCCTTTCTTTATTTATGAGCAAATTTTCTTTTGATCCTGCAGCTTGATGCTCATTCAAAAATTGGCTTTCTTTTGAGCAACAGGGGTTAGCACATGGTGATATATTATCTAAATGCGCACATGTGTAAGAATGAGGTTCACATGAATTTAAGTTCGCAATTACAACCGCATGAGCAACATCAAGCATGATATGTCTATCCAAAAGATTATCATGATAATAAGACAATATATCATATTTTTCAGTAAGAGCAAGTTTATCATGACTTAGCAATTCTACTTGCCCCTCAAGCATGGCATTTTCCATTTTAAGTTGAGCAACACAAGATAAAGCATCATCATTATTTCTTTGCTCAATTAAAACTGAATCATACCGTTGGACCAAATCATCATGAGAGCACCTTAGCTCCTCATGTTCTTTGGTCATCTTCTCTAGGCTGTCGTTTGTTTTGATGAGAGTCTCCTCCAGCCTGAGAAGAGTCTCGCCTTGGTCCTTGTTCCTCCTCAACAGCTTAACCAAGAGCACTTTGTCTTCTTTGTTGAGATGGGTGTAGAACCGGCGAATCTCCTTTTCTTCCACATCATCGGTCTCATTTTCCCTGTCATTATTATTAGTGGAAGCAATACAGGAAAATGTACCTTATGGTGATGAAAACTCATCCTCGCTATCATCCTCATATTCCTCCTCATCATCGCTTTCGTCTCCACTATCATTGTTAGCAATAAGACATTTATAACTAGTGGAAGACAAACCTATCAGTGAGGTGCATTCATCGTTTGGTTGCCTTCGTTTTTCTTCTCCCTTCGAAAGGTTAGTACCACAAGCAACATAGGGAGTAGAAGTAGTACATTTGGACTGAGAATATTTTACTTTAATTCTAGTCCATAGATCATGAGCATCAACAAATAAATCACTATCACTACTCATGATGGCAAAATAAGCACCTCTAGAAAGAGAGTCAACTAAGATGTTGCAAGCATGGTGATTGAGAGATAGACATCTTAGTTTAGCATTAGAAGGTTTTTTACTAATATCAGAGGGAAAAATACTTCTACTAAAGATTTGTCTCAAATCAGGATCAATATGCATCAAAGCATTATGAATAGAGACAGACCAAGATTTATAATTAGAACCATCGCCTAGAAGAAGTTCTAGAGTTACCTCTTGTGACGACATCGTCATCTCCAGGCGGCTAAGCCCACACTAGAGAGGCCTAGCTCTGATACCAATTGAAAGTTCCCTATGCTCGGGAACAGGATCTAGATGTCACCTAGAGGGGGGTGAATAGGCGAATAATAATTATTACTATAAAAACTGGAAATTCTTACTCTACTCGAAGACTGGATCGCAGTGGAATGAAAGACCCTTCGAGTAGGTTGCAGCGGAATTGAAGTTCCTGTCTTAAAATACCTTGCACTTTGAAGATAGCTTGTACCACATATAAGTATTGAAGTGCAAGTATAAAAAGCAAATAAGACAGAAATGACACACAGCACAGAGTAGAGCACATAGACACAGGGATTTATCCCGAGGTTCGGCCAAGCCTGAAATGCTTGCCTAGTCCTCGTTGGAGTTAGCCACACCTTGGCTTGGAGTCTATTTCAACTCCTTCCTCCGTTTTCTCAGATATGTCAGTGCGACAGATAGATCCTTCCACTATGTTGATGTCAGTTACAACGATGTCGTGGCTGCTTACAATCTTCTCGACAGCACTCTGGCAGAGTAACAATGCGCTCAAGATTTTGCTCTAGCTCTTAGCAGCACTTCCCCTCTCTCTAAAGGCTTATAACTTCACCTCTACACAAACTAGAGAGATACACAAGAGAGGGAAAGAAAGAATTGATCCAAATGATGTATGCACTTGTTGGATGCTCTTGTGTGCTTGTTGGAGGCGCCTAGGGGTCCATTTTATAGTCCCAAAGGGCCTAGGAGCCGTTGGAGCTTCATATGGAAGCTCCCAGCCTTCCCTGGTTGTGGGTGCACCAGACTGTTCGGTGGCGCACCGGACAGTGAACAGTAACATATCTGATTGACTGTTTTCTTCTCTGGAAGAGCTAGCCGTTGGTGCACCAGACAGGTTACTATTCACTGTCTTGTGCACCGGACAGGTTACTATTCACTGTCCTGTGCACCGGACAGAGTAACTATTCACTGTCCTGTGCACCGAACAGGTTACTATTCACTGTCCTGTGCACCGGACATGTTACTATTCACTGTCCTGTGCACCGGACAGCTACTATTCACTGTCCTGTGCACCAGCCAACAACACACTAAGTGCTTTTTCCTCCATTCTTTCTCCGTTTGACTTCAACATTTGGGAGGATTTTCCTGAGACTTAAACAAACACATTTAGAGTATAATCCAATTGATCTAGTCCTAGAAACTTACCTCTTTCTTGTTCTTCTCCTAGCTTTTCTGTTTCTCCTCAAGCAGAGATTAGAATGGCACTTTCTCTACAGAAAGAGTTAGAGAGAAAACCAAAGCACAAAACTTTTAGTAATAGGTGTATGCAAAATGGTTGAACACTCAAACCTTACATACTTAACCTTTTTCATCAATTTACCCAATTTGGCATGTTTGAGGTCGATGTTGGACTCTAAACCATCAAGTCAACTTGACTTGATCTAGATTGACATATCTGAGCTCCAACACCCGTTCACTTCTCAAGCTGGATCTTGAGCCTTATGACTTACACCACATAATTGTAGATGTTACCTCATTGGTTGTAAGTCATGTCCTTATGTAGTGATCCTTGATGCACCATAACTCTTCTTAACTCGATCAACCTTGACTTTGTAAGTCTTCTTCTTCATCCCTGGCTTTGGGTTCTTGGTCTCCTTGACCTTCTCCCATGCACTTGGTACCTCGAAGCTCTTCTTGCCTCCATCCTTGGCTTGATCGGTTGTCTCTGAGTTACGCACACTGAGTCTCACTTAAGCAATGTCTATCTTACTTCTGATGTCTATTATCTATAGATAATGCAGTCTTTGGACCATCACACTTGTTCACTTGTGTTGAACCCTGTTAGCTTTGCATTAAGCACCTGTTCAACACTTAGCACACTTGTTAGTCCTTTAATTGGGTTGTCATCCAAACCACCAAAACCCACAAGAGAGCTTTCAGGAGGAGGGACTTGAAGTACGGGAAAGCGACCAGGTGCAATTCAACTATGTCTGTCGTGCGCAAACGGTTATTTTAGTGGGTGCATGAATAAGGAGCACAAGCTATTGTGCACCTCGGAGAATTGCAACGATGAAGAACGCATTCACATCGAGAAATCTATGAGTGGGTCTAGAGCTCAGAAGCTTCAGGTAGAACTCATATTCTTCTCAAACTTGGTTCCTTAGATTAGTTCTGCATGCATACTCACCTAAACAATTGCTAACTTACCTCAAACTATAATCTGGGTACAAGGCAAATTCCCCTAGGGCAGCACATCGAATTAATTATAAACCTGAAGATGCATCTAATTAGTCTGTAAATTGATTTTTAGGGGCAATATAGTTTGCCTCTGATTTTTTCGAAACATGTAAAAATTTTGTGATAGTTAGAAAAATATAGTATAGTTTTGTCTAAGCCTAAAAATGAATCCTTACATCATGTTGGGATCCTGAAAGTGAATACAATAAACATATTCTACATGTTAGGTACCAATTCTAGCTATGTCACGCACGAGATCTACATCAGCTATGAGGCCTCCTTCGGCCAGTCGCTATAGGCTTGTGTTTCTATTTTGGATTGTCTGGCTAGCCTACTGTAGCAAATAAGTAATAGTAGGTTTCTTTCTTAAATAAGGATTAAGGAATTGTTAGTGGCATGTGGTAACTTGTGACAGGATGAATTTTGGCTGCCTCTGTGTTTCTTTCTCTAGAGATTGTTTTAGTTGTAGTGTCACGCCCAAATTCTAATCGAAGAATGACGCTGACCTAAATGCTGACTAATTCTAATCGAAGTATGTAATTTTTTTAACAAACCTTTGTCACTTATTAACACTAAATAAAATGGTGATAGATTTCAATTAAAGGGACCAAAGGCAATTGGATGAGTACATGACCCTAATGTAAAATTAGGGTTAGTATTAGGCTACTATTGTTTGGAGTTCTGAACTCAAAAGCTTTGCATGAAAGGTTACAATTTTTCCTAATATAGGTGAATAGAAAAAAATAGAAATTGAGAAAGAGAGGACCTTAATATCGTCAGCCATAATATCAGGTTTGCTTATACAATCTCTGTCCTTTGTTTCAAAAAGCAGAACATCGCTGCTTCGTTGACTACATAGGCATTTCGTCTAGCTGTTTGTTGTAACACCCTAAAGTCCTATTTTGGTATTTAAGGAAACCTTCTAAAGATTTAAAAATTTCAAGTGTCTGGGATAAAGATTTTTCTCACCTTTTAGATTAATCTCCTAAGACAAATAAAAGGAAAAGCTAGATGGTTCAAATGTAGATTTGAATTCAAAACACTGGATTTGAATTTAAGCAAACAAAGATATTCACTTCCTGTATTAGAGTGGACTATTGGTTACTGTAACACCCGGTTTTAAAGGACAAAGCCGGGTGCATCTCATACATGCGCCAAGAAGACAACATATATAATAACAGAGTGTATAGAGATAAATGTCATAAAACATCAGAGTATTTATTACATAGCGGAAGACTTATTACAAAATAAAGTAATAAAGATAAAACGAACTAAGGATCGTCGGCGCCAATGTCGACTGAGAAACGCCACCTAGATCAGATCGAACTCCTCAGTGTTAGGCGGCTCCTCCTGAACCACCTGATCTTCTCCTGTGGGGGGGGGGGGTGTGAGACAGCAAGGGTGAGCTCACACATGATCATAGCTCAACAAGTTGTGGGGAACCAGTGGACATAAACTCACAAAGGTGTGAGCTCATGTGATGTGTAAGGCTAATCAATGATAGGGGTTAAAGCTGAGCATTGCTTTTAAATAGTTGGTCAAATTTTATTAGCAATTACTAAGTGTAAGTAAATACCAAACCATAAGTAAAGTAATAGAACAAATTTAATAATAAACCCATGCAATGCAAATGACAAAATTGAATTTAAGTTCCATAATTTAAACATCAGAGAGTCCTGAGCTGCTCATGACCGCGAGCACGGCTAGTATACCAGTTTTACACTCTGCAGAGGTTGTACCCTTTACCCACAAGTCATGCTACCCATCTGCCAAGGGGTCGCGAATCCCATACACCTCTACCTAGGAAGCGCGGCAGGGCAACACTACGAGGCCTTTACAAAGTTCCACTAGCTTCCGAAAACCCGCTACAGTTTATAGGAAGTTCCAATGCAGGGTTCCTGGCTGACCGCCATCGCAGCAAAATCAACCAGGGACCTCCCTACACTGACCACTCCCCTACTGCCCTTGCCCCTTTCGGGTAAGGTAGTCTTCCACTAGCTTTCCTAATTAGTCAGCCAAGGGCGTCCCATTAAACCCTTGTGGTGGCACGTGGTTCTCAAGTTAAGCTCTATGTTCCAATTAACATTAATGATCATAACATGAACATAAATAGAATAACAAAAAGAATTGGAACATAGAGGTAATAAATGATTATCCCAAAACCATGTAAAGCAATAGCAAACTACCCAAGTGATTCAGGGGTAAACAAGGTAATGAGATGAACAATCTAGGGTGACCTATTGGGTCCCATCAAAATTAACCTATGCATGGATAAGTGATATTAAAGAACATTATTGGGTAAAAAGTGGTCAAGGGCACAACTTGCCTTCAATGAGCTCCTGCTCAGCTACTTCAACCTGCTGCTCACCAGGATCCTCAGCAACGGGCTCTTCTACTCGCCACAATACAAACAAGCACAGTGTATATAGAGAAATTAACATTACACCAAACATATAAATAAAATACACAGTAATAATCTACATATTAAAATAAAATCCTAGGAACAGGAATCATAATTTTTGGAGTTATAGATTTTAAGATATGAATTTTCAAAGGTTTCATGTGTTTAAATTGGATTAGGTGAGGAATTAAATTTATTACTGTTTTCATGACAAAACAGAGGTTCTAAGTGATAGAGAATAAAATTATAAAATTTTAGGAACTGGAATGGAGTGATTTGGAGTTAGTATGAATTTTCTATAAATTATTGAAGATTTAGTACTTATTTTTGTATTAAAAATACATTTTCTAATTCATTTATCCATTTTAACCTGTCACTGGACTGGGCCTCAAATCCAGAGAAAGGCAGGGGCCTTAGCGCAATTTATCTGAAGACTCAGGCTTAATCCCGCGTGGATGGCGGGTTGATTTCACTTTTCTAGAAGGTTTCATATGTAAAACTGCCAGAGCGAACAGGTATTACGCGCACACAGCCATCAGATTATAAATCTACGGCCACGATTAGATCGGCCCAGCAACGAATCGGTATCCGATAGGAATCACACGATTAGAATTCTACGGTTCAGATTTAACGACTCGCAGATCCACTCCGCGCCACCGGATCAAAATCGGACGGCACTCGATACCCGACCCAATTGATGCGCTCCTGCTAATCTAGACCGTTCAAACGAGGATCCGACGGCCCAGTACATCTCGCCCACCTCCGAGCAGCAGACCACCGGAGCAGAGCCCCCGCGGTGGCGCGCTCGCCGGAGACCAGCCTTGCCGGCGCACCAGAGACCTATTCGCTACCCCGATTGGTGCTACGCGTAGATAAGATATAGGGGAACTGGATGAGGGAGTTCTCACCGGCGAAGGCGTTGTGGCGGGGCTGGTCCACGGACGGAGGCGAATCCGCGGCTGAGGACGAACACGGCGAGAAATTCCAGTGGCAGGTAACGCGAATTCATCTAGGCGAGGCAACGACTGCATTCTACGTGACATGATGAGGCTCAGAGGTCCGATTCCGAAGACCCGACAGTGCCCATAGCTCGAATCACCCACGGCAGCGGCGCCCCGACTCTCCTGTTCCTTCCTCTCTCGGTTCTAATGGTGGCAGAGGAAACCTAGGGGGGGTCCCTGGTCCTAGGATTCGCAGCGGAGCCACTGGTCCATGCCATTTTATCCCCGGGCGCAGGATGACCCCAATCCCCGGCTCCCATGCCGCCATACGCGGGCGGTTGAAACAGTCCGCGAGGTTGGGGACAAGTCTGACCACCGACGGCCCACACGACAGCGACCGTAGAGTCAAGGGCGTGCGCGCGGGGAAAGGGCTGACGCGCCAGCCCGATGCGTCAGTGACTCAGTGCGAAAAATCATGCAGGCGAGATAAGTGACAAGCGCGTGGGCGCGCTCCTGCCCCGACGGCCCCACATGTAAGTGACTAAGTGAGAATCACAGGCGCGCGGCAGTGGTGTTAAGTGGGCCGAAATGAAGCCTGAGGCCCAGTTGGCTTCTTTTCCCTTTTTCTTTTATTTTTTCTTTATATATTCATTTGAATCTTCTAGTTTGAATTTGAATCCCTTTTTGTGGACTTAACCTTTGAGTCAAATATTCAAAATCCAATATGTATAAGAATAATGCATATATTTTTATTCCCCTATTAATCTCTCTTCTTTTCTCTTTTCTCAATTCTAGGATTTCTTTTAAATTCTAAATTTCCACTTGGGAATGTAATATATTTCTTGTCACATTACTTTTATATTGCCACATAATGCACACAAAATAAAGAACCAACATGATGCACATTTTTTTTGTGGTAAGTCTTTTATTAATTTTTTTTTGAATATGGTGTTCACATGTGATGATGCATAAAGATCAAACTCACATAAAGAGAAATTGTTTCTCTATTGGTATTATTTCTAGCAATTTACAAAGTGGGTGTTACAAATCCTACCCCCCTTAAAAATAATCTCGTCCTCGAGATTTAAGAAGATCTAGGGAATAGGTGGGGAAAACCTATGCGAAGTTCTTCTTCTCTTTCCCAAGTTGCTTCATCTTCTCCGTGGTGACTCCATTGTACTTTACACATCTTTATCACCTTATTTCTTGTAACTCGTGTCAATGTATCCAAAATCTTGATCGGGTACTCCGTGTAAGTCAAATCACCCTGAACACTGAGCTCTTCCATTGGTAACTATTCCTCAGGGACACGGAGACACTTTTTAAGTTGAGATACGTGAAACACATTATGCACATCCGATAGACTAGCAGGTAACTCGAGTTGGTATGCCATCTCCCCAACTCTTCTAAAGATCAGGAATGGTCCAATATAGCGAGGGGATAATTTGCCCTTAACTTTGAATCTCCTCATTCCACGAAGTGGTGACACCTTGAGATACACATAATCTCCTTCTTCAAATTCCAGTGGTCTCCTTCTATTATCAGTGTAGCTCTTTTGCCTGGTTTGAGCCACTCTCAAATTCTCTCGAATTATACGAACTTGTTCTTCTGCTTCTTGAATCAATTCAGGCCCAAAGAACTGTCTCTCTCCAGTCTGATCCCAGTACAAAGGAGTCCTGCACTTTCTCCCATATAAAGCTTCAAAAGGTGACATCTTCAGACTGGCCTGGTAACTATTATTATACGAGAACTCAGCATAAGGCAGACTCTTATCCCAACTTCCTCCATGCTGAAGGGCACATGCTCTCAACATATCTTCCAATACTTGATTAGTCCTTTCAGTCTGTCCATCAGTCTGAGGGTGATAAGCTGTACTAAAATTCAACTTCGTACTCATGTTCTCATGAAAGCTTCTCCAAAATCTTGAGGTAAACTGCGAACCTCGATCAGACACGATCTTCTTTGGTACACCATGCAAACACACAATCCGAGCCATATATAATTCTGCTAGCTGAGAACCTTTATAAGTAGTCTTCACCGGAATAAAGTGAGCCACTTTAGTCAATCTATCCACAATCACCCATATAGCATCATATCCTTTCTGGGTGCGAGGCAATCCAGTAATAAAATCCATACCAATCTCTTCCCATTTCCACTCGGGTATCTTCAGTGGATGCAATAGTCCAGCTGGCCTCTGATGTTCAGCCTTAACTCTTTGACATACATCTTACATAGCCACATGTGCAGCTACATCTCTTTTCAATCCATACCACCAATACTTCCGCTTCAAATCCTGGTACATCTTAGTACTACCAGGATGAATAGAATAATCCGAGTCATGGGCCTCCTTTAAAATAGTCTCTCGAAGGCTTTTAATATCAGGAACACACATCCTGTCCTTGAACCATATAGTGCCTTGCTCATCTTCCGTAAATTCCGGAACTCGACCTTCAGTAATCAGATCCTTAATCTCTTTTATTTTAGCATCCTCAAGTTGACCTTTGCGGATTTCTTGCTCCAAGGTAGGTTCCACATCAATAGTAACTCCCTCAGTATGAGCAACTATCCCCAGGTTAAGTCTCCTAAAGTCCTCAACAATCTCATCGGGTAGCTGGGCAACAATAGCTGAATGAACATGCTCCTTGCGACTCAAGGCATCTGCAACCAAATTTGCCTTGCCCGGGTGATAGTGAATCTCCAAATCATAATCCTTAATAAGCTCCAACCAACGGCGTTACCTAAGGTTGAGATCCTTCTGAGTGAATATATATTTCAGACTCTTATGATCCGTATATACTTGACACTTGCTTCCCATGATATAATGTCTCCAAATCTTAAGCGCATGCACAACGACTGCCAATTCCAAGTCATGAGTGGGGTAGTTCAATTCATGTTTCCACAACTGACGAGAAGCATAAGCAATCACATGTCCTTCCTGCATGAGCACACATCCTAAGCCTTGGCCACATGCATCGCAATAGATATCAAATCCTTTCTGTAGGTCTGGCATAACCAATACTGGTGGCGACACCAACCTCTTTTTCAATTGCTCAAAGCTGTCTTGGCACTTCTCGTCCCACTTAAATTCTCTTCCTTTCTCCAAAAGCGAAGTCATAGGTTTGGCAATCTTAGAAAATCCTTCAATAAACCTCCGATAATATCCAGCAAGTCCTAAGAAACTCTGAATCTCAGTAACCGTAGTGGGTACTCTCCATTCCATTATCTCCTTAACCTTAGCAGGATCCACTGCTATTCCTCCATTAGAAATAATATGTCCAAGGAATGGTACCTTGTCAATCCAAAACTCGCACTTGCTGAACTTGGCATATAGCTGGTTATCTCGTAGCTTCTGTAGCACCAACCTCAGATGTTTCTCATGATCGCTATCACTCTGAGAATAAATAAGAATATCGTCGATGAATACCACGACGAATCTGTCCAAATACTCCATAAACACCTTGTTCATCAAGTTCATAAAATAAGCTGGTGCATTGGTTAATCCAAATGACATAACAGTGAACTCATATAATCCATATCGAGTCGAGAATGCTGTCTTAGGAATATCCGATGGTCTAATCCTCATCTGATGGTAACCGGATCGGAGATCAATCTTCGAGAATACTCTTGCATCTCTCATCTGATCAAATAAATCCTCAATGCAGGGTAATGGACACTTGTTCTTCACGGTGACATCATTAAGGGTCCTATAATCCACACACATCCCTTGCGATCCTTCTTTCTTCTATACAAATAGAACCGGCGCTCCACAAGGTGAAGAATTCGGACGAATGTATCCAGCCTCTTGTAACTCTGTTAATTGCTTCTTAAGTTCCTTTAGTTCTTCTACGGACATCCTGTATGGCCGTTTAGAAATAGGGGCAGTTCCAGGTGGAAGATCAATTACAAACTCAACTTCCCTATCTGGTGGCATCCCTAATAACTCCTCTGGGAAGACATCCAAAAAATCTCTAACTGCACGGATGTTGTCACCCACAAACTTCTCATCTTCTAAGAATGTCGCTAGTCTGATGGTGGTAGTTACTGCAACTTCAACTTCAAATCTTTATCCTTTGGAACTGGTGAGTTCTACAGTTCCCCTTAGCACGGTGTATATACTACATTTGCCTTTCTTAACCATGACATACCAAGGATCAAGTCTATACTGCTCTCTTCTAACAGTATAGGGGTAGTCCATGTGGGATAGAAATACAAGATAAGAAAGGAAGAATTGTAGACAAGGCGAGTAATTACGAGGAATGTTACTGCGGGGGATTTATTAGCTAAGTAGATTAGTGTGTCACCTACTAAAGCTAATACATTACCTTATGGTGGTACATGCTAAGATGCCCAACTATAATGTTTCAATCAATCAAAGAAGCAAGTCAGGCATTGATCATCAGAACAATCAACCAACATTTTTAATAGAGAAAATAATTTTAAATTTTGTCTTAGGTTCCCTATCTCTTAAAAGATCGTAAATGTAGGATTCCAAGGTGTGAAATCCATCTTGTCTTAGAGTAGAAAAGCAAAAGGTGAGACAGGATCAAGACAAGATAAGTATAGAATGACTCAGAGTAAGGTAAGTAGGTAAGGGTTTTGTCCATTTCTATCTAGGTTTCGTCCTACAGTCAACATTTCCTCTGATACCACTTCTGTAACACCCGGTTTTAAAGGACAAAGCCGGGTGCATCTCATACATGCGCCAAGAAGACAACATATATAATAACAGAGTGTATAGAGATAAATGTCATAAAACATCAGAGTATTTATTACATAGCGGAAGACTTATTACAAAATAAAGTAATAAAGATAAAACGAACTAAGGATCGTCGGCGCCAATGTCGACTGAGAAACGCCACCTAGATCAGATCGAACTCCTCAGTGTTAGGCGGCTCCTCCTGAACCACCTGATCTTCTCCTGTGGGGGGGGGGTGTGAGACAGCAAGGGTGAGCTCACACATGATCATAGCTCAACAAGTTGTGGGGAACCAGTGGACATAAACTCACAAAGGTGTGAGCTCATGTGATGTGTAAGGCTAATCAATGATAGGGGTTAAAGCTGAGCATTGCTTTTAAATAGTTGGTCAAATTTTATTAGCAATTACTAAGTGTAAGTAAATACCAAACCATAAGTAAAGTAATAGAACAAATTTAATAATAAACCCATGCAATGCAAATGACAAAATTGAATTTAAGTTCCATAATTTAAACATCAGAGAGTCCTGAGCTGCTCATGACCGCGAGCACGGCTAGTATACCAGTTTTACACTCTGCAGAGGTTGTACCCTTTACCCACAAGTCATGCTACCCATCTGCCAAGGGGTCGCGAATCCCATACACCTCTACCTAGGAAGCGCGGCAGGGCAACACTACGAGGCCTTTACAAAGTTCCACTAGCTTCCGAAAACCCGCTACAGTTTATAGGAAGTTCCAATGCAGGGTTCCTGGCTGACCGCCATCGCAGCAAAATCAACCAGGGACCTCCCTACACTGACCACTCCCCTACTGCCCTTGCCCCTTTCGGGTAAGGTAGTCTTCCACTAGCTTTCCTAATTAGTCAGCCAAGGGCGTCCCATTAAACCCTTGTGGTGGCACGTGGTTCTCAAGTTAAGCTCTATGTTCCAATTAACATTAATGATCATAACATGAACATAAATAGAATAACAAAAAGAATTGGAACATAGAGGTAATAAATGATTATCCCAAAACCATATAAAGCAATAGCAAACTACCCAAATGATTCAGGGGTAAACAAGGTAATGAGATGAACAATCTAGGGTGACCTATTGGGTCCCATCAAAATTAACCTATGCATGGATAAGTGATATTAAAGAACATTATTGGGTAAAAAGTGGTCAAGGGCACAACTTGCCTTCAATGAGCTCCTGCTCAGCTACTTCAACCTGCTGCTCACCAGGATCCTCAGCAACGGGCTCTTCTACTCGCCACAATACAAACAAGCACAGTGTATATAGAGAAATTAACATTACACCAAACATATAAATAAAATACACAGTAATAATCTACATATTAAAATAAAATCCTAGGAACAGGAATCATAATTTTTGGAGTTATAGATTTTAAGATATGAATTTTCAAAGGTTTCATGTGTTTAAATTGGATTAGGTGAGGAATTAAATTTATTACTGTTTTCATGACAAAACAGAGGTTCTAAGTGATAGAGAATAAAATTATAAAATTTTAGGAACTGGAATGGAGTGATTTGGAGTTAGTATGAATTTTCTATAAATTATTGAAGATTTAGTACTTATTTTTGTATTAAAAATACATTTTCTAATTCATTTATCCATTTTAACCTGTCACTGGACTGGGCCTCAAATCCAGAGAAAGGCAGGGGCCTTAGCGCAATTTATCTGAAGACTCAGGCTTAATCCCGCGTGGATGGCGGGTTGATTTCACTTTTCTAGAAGGTTTCATATGTAAAACTGCCAGAGCGAACAGGTATTACGCGCACACAGCCATCAGATTATAAATCTACGGCCACGATTAGATCGGCCCAGCAACGAATCGGTATCCGATAGGAATCACACGATTAGAATTCTACGGTTCAGATTTAACGACTCGCAGATCCAATTCGCGCCACCGGATCAAAATCGGACGGCACTCGATACCCGACCCAATTGATGCGCTCCTGCTAATCTGGACCGTTCAAACGAGGATCCGACGGCCCAGTACATCTCGCCCACCTCCGAGCAGCAGACCACCGGAGCAGAGCCCCCGCGGTGGCGCGCTCGCCGGAGACCGGCCCTGCCGGCGCACCAGAGACCTATTCGCTACCCCGATTGGTGCTACGCGTAGATAAGATATAGGGGAACTGGATGAGGGAGTTCTCACCGGCGAAGGCGTTGTGGCGGGGCTGGTCCACGGACGGAGGCGAATCCGCGGCTGAGGACGAACACGGCGAGAAATTCCGGTGGCAGGTAACGCGAATTCATCTAGGCGAGGCAACGACTGCATTCTACGTGACATGATGAGGCTCAGAGGTCCGATTCCGAAGACCCGACAGTGCCCATAGCTCGAATCACCCACGGCAGCGGCGCCCCGACTCTCCTGTTCCTTCCTCTCTCGGTTCTAATGGTGGCAGAGGAAACCTAGGGAGGTCCCTGGTCCTAGGATTCGCAGCGGAGCCACTGGTCCACGCCATTTTATCCCCGGGCGCAGGATGACCCCAATCCCCGGCTCCCATGCCGCCATACGCGGGCGGTTGAAATAGTCCGCGAGGTTGGGGACAAGTCTGACCACCGACGGCCCACACGACAGCGACCGTAGAGTCAAGGGCGTGCGCACGGGGAAAAGGCTGACGCGCCAGCCCGATGCGTCAGTGACTCAGTGCGAAAAATCATGCAGGCGAGATAAGTGACAAGCGCGTGGGCGCGCTCCTGCCCCGACGGCCCCACGTGTAAGTGACTAAGTGAGAATCACAGGCGCGCGGCAGTGGTGTTAAGTGGGCCGAAATGAAGCCTGAGGCCCAGTTGGCTTCTTTTCCCTTTTTCTTTTATTTTTTCTTTATATATTCATTTGAATCTTCTAGTTTGAATTTGAATCCCTTTTTGTGGACTTAACCTTTGAGTCAAATATTCAAAATCCAATATGTATAAGAATAATGCATATATTTTTATTCTTATTTTTATTCCCCTATTAATCTCTCTTCTTTTCTCTTTTCTCAATTCTAGGATTTCTTTTAAATTCTAAATTTCCACTTGGGAATGTAATATATTTCTTGTCACATTACTTTTATATTGCCACATAATGCACACAAAATAAAGAACCAACATGATGCACATTTTTTTTGTGGTAAGTCTTTTATTAATTTTTTTTGAATATGGTGTTCACATGTGATGATGCATAAAGATCAAACTCACATAAAGAGAAATTGTTTCTCTATTGGTATTATTTCTAGCAATTTACAAAGTGGGTGTTACAGTTACAAAAAAAACACTACCAAATTACATACAAAGTTAGAAGCATTTATATACATGAGAAGAACAATAAATAAAAATTATATTTTTTTGCATTCATATTGAAGCTTTTGTTTGTGCATTTAGATGTAGTTTGTATTTCAAAACCAAACTTAAAATTTAATTAGACTTTGAAAACGGGAAATAAAAAAAACTAAGCCTACCTGCTGGGTCATGCGCGATGCACATGCACATGCAAATCTAGCTGGTGGTAACAAACTTTGCTTCCTACTCAGCCTCTCCCTCCGTTGCGTGTGCCCGGCCATTTTGCATGTGGATACGGAGGTCAGCACCGCCTCCATCACAACAAACCGCATGCATCGCGCGGATGTCCCCAGCGAACTCCGTATCCCATGAATCTCGCCCATAGCTCGAGCCAAACGAACTCCTCCGCAAATCCTGAACAAGCTATGGCCTCCATAACCACCGTCGTATTTTTCTTTTTCTCGGACTCGACGGATGTCGTGCGGCCTTGGATCTGCCTACTGGGATATATAAATCCCTAACCGCTTCCTTGCTTGATCCGCGCCACTGCTAGGTGCCTGGCACGGGTCTTCGTCGCCAAGCCATCGGGCGTCGGGCAAGATGCGCGGTGCCAAGACAAGAAAATAGATAGAGGAAAGAGAAGAGGGCACCCACCATCCGCAGAGAGGAATGTGAGAGAAACTGGAAGCCGACCGCTGCTGCAATTCTTGACCACGGTGCCTTGCGGTATTCTTGGAGGGGTTTTGGATGATGCGCCATGGTCCTGAAGTTCGTGGTGTGCCCGCGCCGGGGAATTCGTCGCAGGCAGCATAGGCATCGTCGCGGGGGGGAATTCATGCTGTCGCCATGGACTCTCATCTGTGGAGCCGTTCGTGGCACCAGCTCTGGTTGTGGGACTTCTATTAGTCCCCGCGACTATAAACGTGGTCGCTCCGGTGGCGATTCTCCGCAGGGGCCGACCAATCACTCGCCGGAGGACAGCTTCTGCCGTGGTGCGTGGTCGCGGGGTTCTGCGTCATAATCCCAGGTAAGAGGCTATCCAAACGGTCCGCTCTCGTCTCTAGTTCGCATAGGACTGATTAGTTGTGAGCTTGGAGTCTTGGCTCGGCGGGGGGACCTGCGCCGGCGATGGTTCGCCGCGGGCTGTCATGGGTGCGCGGCTCTGCTCGGTCTTGTGGGGGAGACGGGACCAGGGCCGCTAATCTGGTGATGGACGGATAAGAATAGAAGTGGCAGTAGCCGTTGGATCATATTTGGGTGAACTGGATCACATCACGCTTAATAAAATCTCGGTCGTTGAATATCCATCACATGGCTGAGATTAGAACTGGTGTGTACTGGTTTGTTTTTAGAAGAAACCTAATCCTAACCGTCCATAGATGATCGGGCGGCTCACGATGGCCGATACCCCTTTGCTACGACTGTCTTACAAAAGAGCCCCTCGGCTTTTTCCGAATTAACCCGCCGTCCACCTCGGGTCACGCTGTGTCTAGGGAATTCTTGTAGAACAGTCCCTGCACTTTCCAGAATTTGGTGCGCAATCCAGGAAATAGAGAAATAACATTTAAAAATGATTCTTAGTACAAAAACAATTCCATAAACTTGTTTAATCCATATTTAACTCATTTTAACTTATTTTTGATCCATTTCAGTTGCTATAAATTCATATTAGTATTGTTTATCTCCTAATAACTTTATTTTACTATGAAACTTAAGGATAAAATTATGTGTTTAATTTCTTTTGTACACCACTACTAAATCTTTAGAAATTCATAACTCAATAACCGTAATTTCGTTTTGATCCATTCTAGTTACATTAGTCTCACAAAATATTTATTATAATCTGGTAACTTTGTTTTGTCATGAAATATAGGTTAAACAGTTGCACTTAGTCTATTCTATACATAATCACGTGGATCTTCGGAAAATCATAACTCGATAGCCGTAGCCCCGAATTTAGTGGTTCTTGTTTCTACGATCTCGTTACGACGTGTAGATTATTATTATGTAGTTTGTGCTTATGTTTGGTGTAATGTTAATTTTTCCTATACCACTATTTGTTTGTATTGCTACGTTTAGCGCGAGGTTACGAGTCACCTTTTGATCATCCTGGTACCTGGAATCTCAAGTCCCAGGCAAGTTGTGCCCTTGATCACTTCTTTTTACCCACTCATGTTCTAATTAATCATAATGATCTGCATAGGTTAATTTTTATGGGACCCAATAGGTTACCCTAGTTTGACTATCTTTATACCTTGTTCACCACTGAATTTTTGGGTAGTACTTGCTATTGCTTTATGTGGTTTTGGGTATAGAGATACACATTACTATTCATGATTATACTTTTATTATCAGTTGTTTATTACTGTTCATGAGAAGATCATTATGTTAAATTGGAACATGGAGAACCACCCGGGAAAACAGTGCTACCACAAGGGTTTAATGGGACGCCCTTGGCTGATTAACTAGGAAAGCTAGTGGAGGTCTTCCTTACCCGAAAGGGGCAAGGGCAGTAGGGGAGTGGTCAGTGTAGGGAGGTCCTTGGGTTGATTTTGCTGCGATGGCGGTCAGGCAAGAACCCTGCACTGGAGCTTCCTATAAACTGTAGCAGGATTTCTGAAGCTAGTGGAACTTTGTAAAGGCCTCGTAGTGTTACCCTGCCTCGCCTCCTCGGTAGAGGTGTATGGGATTGGCCGTCTCTTGGCAGATGGGTAACATGACTTGTGGGTAAAGATGCGCAACCTCTGCAGAGTGTAAAACTAGTATACTAGCCGTGCTCACGGTCATGAGCAGCTCGGACACTCACATGATTAATTTATGGAACTAAATTCAATTTGTCATATGCATTGCATCGCAGGTGATGTTGTTACTTTTGTTCTACTACTTAATTGGGTTTGGTATTTACTTATACTTAGTAACTGCTAATAAAACTTTGACCAACTTTAAAAGCAATGCTCAGCTTCAACCATCTCCTTTGGTAAGCCTTACACTTCACGTGAGCTCCCACCTTTGGCGAGTTCATGCACATTATTCCCCACAACTTGTTGAGCTATGAACGTATGTGAGCTCACTCTTGTTGTCTCACACCCCCCACAGGTCAAGAACAGGTACCACAGGATGAGGCACATGGAGGATGCTGCGATGTGTTCGTGAGAGGTCTAGGCCGTCGTCCCCCTATCAACTTTGGGTTGCTGGACCGTTGTCTCCTTATAATGTAATTATTTATTTATTTGATATAGAAGTCTTATTATATAGTAAAGATGTGATATTCAATCCTGTGCCATGATTCATCATATGTGTGAGACTTGGTCCCAGCACACCTGGTGATTATGTTCGCGCCCGGGCTTTGGACCCCTAAAACCTGGGTGTGACAGAAAGTGGTATCAGAGGAATGTTGACTGTAGGACGAAACCTAGATAGAAATGGATATAACCCTTACTTATTTACCTTACTCTGATTCTTTCTATACTTATCTTGATCCTGTCTCGCCTCCTACTGTTCTACTCTGATTAACCTTACCTTTGCTACTCTGATTCTTTTCTAAACTTATCTTAATCTTTTCTCGTCTATTTCCACTTTACTCTGATTATTTGTACCTCTTCCTTCTAAAGACAAATGTGGATTTCACACTTTGAAATCCTGTGCCTAAAGTGACCTTTAGGAATAGGAGACCTACTCTTAGGAACAAAATCAAAACTATTTTTGTAAATATTTGTATGCTTGAATGTTTGTTCTTATGATACTTGTTTGATTTGGATCTTTGATTGAGTGTGATGGGTTGTGGAGTAATGTCCACAATTACATCTGCATATGCATATAGGTATAAATATAAATAAATAAAAATCATAAGATGACTATACAAACTAAGAATACCTCCATTAAAGTATCTAGCCTAACAATATCCATCTAATCTTGAAAGATTCTATCTTACACTCATAGATCCATCTTATCTTAAAAGATACTCATCTTATCTTGAAAAGATTTTATCTTATCCTAATAGATCTAACTGACCTCAAAAGATTCTACCTTATCCTTATGGATTCATCTTGCCCTAATTAGCATATTTATCCCACTCTAGAATAACAACCATGAGCTAATCCAAAAAAATTTATTTAGATCTTAACTAGTCTAATCCAGTCATATCCAACCTAATCTAGATTCTATCTAATCTATTATGATCTAATCTAGAGTAAGTTACTTAATGATGGTACAAAAGATAAGGCAATACCCCTCATGCACTTAAAACTAAACTAGTGCCTTAAACCAACTCAGCCACATGCATGAGATCTGATCCAACCAATAGAGTCATGAAGAATTGCATAGTCTGTCTATCCCCACCTAACATCAAACAAACCTTTGACCTACATCATGTAGTCCATCTCACCCATAACTATTCTAACCATATTTCCCCAAATATGCACTAACCTCGAATCAATGAGCTCAAGACCGGAGAAGAAAAGATCAACCTCGTCAAGGGAGGATAGAAGTCAAACTCGATCTTCAAAGGCATTACCATCCAACACGGAGTTCTTCTCACCATAAACTATCTTACCCCAGGCTATTCTTGCCCTCTATCTTTTATCCTACATAATAAAAATGATATACATATAGGCGCCCATGCTTTCCTAATCACTTTCTAACTAACAAGAAACTTCTTATTCTTAAATTAATTAGAAACTAAAAGTAAACTATAAAGACTTTCTACATTCCTTTCTTACTAATCTCGAGGACGAGATTTCTGTTAAGGGGGGTAGAATTTGTAACACCCTAAAGTCCTATTTTGGTATTTAAGGAAACCTTCTAAAGATTTAAAAATTTCAAGTGTCTGGGATAAAGATTTTTCTCACCTTTTAGATTAATCTCCTAAGACAAATAAAAGGAAAAGCTAGATGGTTCAAATGTAGATTTGAATTCAAAACACTGGATTTGAATTTAAGCAAACAAAGATATTCTCTTCCTGTATTAGAGTGGACTATTGGTTACAAAAAAAACACTACCAAATTACATACAAAGTTAGAAGCATTTATATACATGAGAAGAACAATAAATAAAAATTATATTTTTTTTGCATTCATATTGAAGCTTTTGTTTGTGCATTTAGATGTAGTTTGTATTTCAAAACCAAACTTAAAATTTAATTAGACTTTGAAAACGGGAAATAAAAAAAACTAAGCCTACCTGCTGGGTCATGCGCCATGCACATGCACATGCAAATCTAGCTGGTGGTGACAAACTTTGCTTCCTACTCAGCCTCTCCCTCCGTTGTGTGTTTGGCCATTTTGCATGTGGATACGGAGGTCAGCACCGCCTCCATCGCAACAAACCACATGCATCGCGCGGATGTCCCCAGCGAACTCCGTATCCCATGAATCTCGCCCATAGCTCGAGCCAAACAAACTCCTCCGCAAATCCTGAACAAGCTATGGCCTCCATAACCACCGTCATATTTTTCTTTTTCTCGGACTCGACGGATGTCGTGCGGCCTTGGATCTGCCTACTGGGATATATAAATCCCTGACCGCTTCCTTGCTTGATCCGCGCCACTGCTAGGTGCCGGGCACGGGTCTTCGTCGCCAAACCATCGGGCGTCTGGCAAGATGCGCGGTGCCAAGACAAGAAAATAGATAGAGGAAAGAGAAGAGGGCACCCACCATCCGCAAAGAGGAATGTGAGAGAAACTGGAAGCCGACCGCTGCTGCAATTCTTGACCACGGTGCCTTGCGGTATTCTTGGAGGGGTTTTGGATGATGCGCCATGGTCCTGAAGTTCGTGGTGTGCCCGTGCCGGGGAATTCGTCGCAGGCAGCATAGGCATCGTCGCGGGGGGAATTCATGCTGTCGCCATGGACTCTCATCTGTGGAGCCGTTCGTGGCACCAGCTCTGGTTGTGGGACTTCTATTAGTCCCCGCGACTATAAACGTGGTCGCTCCGGTGGCGATTCTCCGCAGGGGCCGACCAATCGCTCGACGGAGGACAACTTCTGCCGTGGTGCGTGGTCGTGGGGTTCTGCGTCATAATCCCAGGTAAGAGGCTATCCAAATGGTCCGCTCTCGTCTCTAGTTCGCATAGGACTGATTAGTTGTGAGCTTGGAGTCTTGGCTCAGCGGGGGGACCTGCGCTGGCGATGGTTCGCCGCGGGCTGTCGTGGGTGCGCGGCTCTGCTCGGTCTTGTGGGGGAGATGGGACCAGGGCCGCTAATCTGGTGATGGACGGATAAGAATAGAAGTGGCAGTAGCCGTTGTATCATATTTGGGTGAACTGGATCACATCACGCTTAATAAAATCTCGGTCGTTGAATCTCCATCACATGGCTGAGATTAGAACTGGTGTGTACCGGTTTGTTTTTAGAAGAAACCTAATCCTAACCGTCCATAGATGATCGGGCGGCTCACGATGGTCGATACCCCTTCGCTACGACTGTCTTACAAAAGAGCCCCTCGGCTTTTTCCGAATTAACCCGCCGTCCACCTCGGGTCATTCTGTGTCTAGGGAATTCTTATAGAACAGTCCCTGCACTTTCCAGAATTTGGTGCGCAATCCAGGAAATAGAGAAATAACATTTAAAAATGATTCTTAGTACAAAAACAATTCCATAAACTTGTTTAATCCATATTTAACTCATTTTAACTTATTTTTGATCCATTTCAGTTGCTATAAATTCATATTAATATTGTTTATCTCCTAATAACTTTATTTTACTATGAAACTTAAGGATAAAATTATGTGTTTAATTTCTTTTGTTCACCACTACTAAATCTTTAGAAATTCATAACTCAATAACCGTAATTTCGTTTTGATCCATTCTAGTTACATTAGTCTCACAAAATATTTATTATAATCTGGTAACTTTGTTTTGTCATGAAATATAGGTTAAACAGTTGCACTTAGTCTATTCTATACTTAATCACGTGGATCTTCGGAAAATCATAACTCGATAGCCGTAGCCCCGAATTTAGTGGTTCTTGTTTCTACGATCTCGTTACGACGTGTAGATTATTATTATGTAGTTTGTGCTTATGTTTGGTGTAATGTTAATTTTTCCTATACCACTATTTGTTTGTATTGCTACGTTTAGCGCGAGGTTACGAGTCACCTTTTGATCATCCTGGTACCTGGAATCTCAAGTCCCAGGCAAGTTGTGCCCTTGATCACTTCTTTTTACCCACTTGTCGGGGACCATAATTAGGGGTACCCTCAAGGCTCCTAATTCTCAGCTGGTAACCCCCATCAGCATAAAGCTGCAAAGGCCTGATGGGTGCGATTAAGTCAGGGATCGGTCCATACGAGGGACTCGATCACGCCTCGCCCGAGCCTAGCCTCGGACAAGGGCAGCCGACCTCGGAGGATCTCCGTCTCGCCCGAGGCCCCCCTCCAACGGCGAATGTGTTCCCAGCTCGCCCGAGGCCCTGTCTTCGCTAAGAAGCAACCATGTCCAAATCGCCGCACCGACCGACCAAGTCGCAGGAGCATTTAATGCAAAGGTGGCCTGACACCTTTATCCTGACGCGCGCCCCCCAGCCGGCAGAGCCGAAGTGACCGCCGTCACTTCGCCGCTCCACTGACTGGCCTGACAGAAGGACAGCGCCGCCTGCGCCACTCCGACTGCGGTGCCACTTGACAGAGTGAGACTGACAGGCAGTCAGGCCCTGCCGAAGGCACCATAGGAAGCTCCGCTTCACCCGACCCCAGGGCTCGGACTCGGGCTAAGTCCCGGAAGACGACGAACTCCGCCTGACCCAGGGCTCGGACTCGGGCTAAGTCCCGGAAGACGGCGAACTCCGCCCGACCCAGGGCTCGGACTCGGGCTAAGTCCCGGAAGACGGCGAACTCCGCCCGACCCAGGGCTCGGACTCGGGCTAAGTCCCAGAAGACGACGATCTCCGCCTCGCCCGACCCAGGGCTCGGACTTGGGCTCGGCCCCAGAAGACGACGAACTCCGCTTCGCCCGACCCCAGGGCTCGGACTTCGCCCCGGCATCAGCCGACGATCTCCGCCTCGCCCAAACCTGGGGCTCGGACCCGACCTCGGCCATGGAAGACAGACTCGACCTCGGCTTCGGAGGAGCTTCCACATCGCCCAACCTAGGGCGTAGACCAGCCACGTCAACAGGAGGCGCCATCATCATCCTACCCCGAGCTGACTCGGGCCGCAGGGAACAAGACCGGTGTCCCATCTGGCCGCTCCGCCAGATAGGCAATGATGGCGCCCTGCATACTCTGTGACGACGGCGGCTCTCAGCCCCCTTACGGAAGCAAGAGGACGTCAGCAAGGATTCAACCGCTCCGACAGCTGTCCCTCCACCAGGCTCCATCGCTCCTCCGACCGCCACGACATCACACCAGCTGGGTGCCAAAATCTCTCCGGCCGCCACAACGGCATGTACTTAGGGCGCTAGCTCTCCTCCGCTAGACACGTAGCACTCTGCTACACCCCCCATTGTACACCTAGATCCTCTCCTTGCGCCTATAAAAGGAAGGACCAGGGCCCTCTTAGAGGGGGTTGGCCGCGCGGGGATGAGGACAAGATACGCGCTCGTTTGAAGCCGCTTGCTCCCTCTCCCGCGTGGACGCTTGTAACCCCCTACTGCAAGCGCACCCGACCTGGGCGCGGGACGAACACGAAGGCCGCGGGATTCCCACCTCTCTCACGCTGGTCTCCGGCCGCCTCGCTCTCCCCCCTTCACGCTCGGCCTCGCGCTCGACCCATATGGGCTGGGGCACGCGGTGACATTCACTCGTCGGCCTAAGGACCCCCCGGTCTCAAAACACCGACAGTTGGCGCGCCAGGTAGGGGCCTGCTGCGTGTTGACGAACAGCTTCCCGTCAAGCTCCAGATGGGCAGTCTCCAGCAACCTCTCCAACTCGGGACGGTGCTCCGTTTCGGGAGCCTTGAGTTCATGTCCCTCGACGGCAGCTACGACATGATACTCCTTCCACCACCGTGCGACAACGACAATGGCGGCCGACAGCCCGCCCATCGGCGGCGGAATCGACGACGTCTTCCCCGCGTGGTGGAAGAACAACGTTCGAGCTCACCCCGTCCTCTCCCCCGCCGACAGAGGAGGAGGCGGGGCAACCAAGGCCAAGCAGGAGGCAGCGCCTCGTCGGCTGTCGAGCGAGTCGACGGCCCCAGCGCCCCAACGGGGGGCACGTCGGGCATCGACCTCATGTTTGAGGCGAAGGCGAGCGCCGTCTCCCCGCGACACGCCAATCTCGAGCAAGCGGACGACGCCAGCACGCTCGCGAAAAGCTTGCTGGACGTCACCCTCGTACCTGAGACGACGGCGCAGTCAGCCCCCGACGTGACCTCATCGCCGCCCGTCGACCAGAAGGTACCGACCGATTCCCATCCCACGTCTTTCGGATTCAGCCTCAACCTGCCTAGCGACTTCGCTTTGGCGGGCACTCTCGTAGAGGCAAGTCCAAACCCTCTGGGGTTTCGTATGCGGTCACCTTGGGACCGGCTGACAAACGTCTCGACCTACGGGCCCTCTGGGTCTAAGGAAGACGACGAGCCCAGCATCTGTTGGGATTTCTCTGGACTTGGCAACCCCAGTGCCATGCGGGACTTCATGACCGCATGCGACTACTGCCTTTCCGACTGTTCCGACGGTAGCCGTAGCCTCGGCGACGAGGCCTGCGGCCCAAGTCGCGAATGCTTCCACGTCGATCTGGGGGGTCCCACCGAAGGCAACCATCTCGGCATGCCGGAGGACGGTGATCTCCCAAGGCCGGTGCCTCGCGTTGACATCCCACGGGAGCTAGCTATGGTCCCCATTCAGGCGGGGGGCCATGACCCACAGCTCGAGCAAATCCGCGGGGTGCAGGCCAGGCTCGACGAGGGAGCAGGAGCGCTTGAGCCGATCCGCCGGGACGTCGGGCAGGCATGGGCGGGCCAACCCCCGGCCGGAGAAATACGTCATCTACCCTAGGGCTTCCAGCACCACGTCGCCGACGACGTCAGGGTTAGGCCACCACCCGCATCTAGTGGGGTCGGCCAGAACCTGGCTGCAGCAGCGATGCTTCTCCGCGCGATGCCGGAGCCATCAACCACCGAGGGGCGGCGAATCCAGGGAGAGCTCAAGAATCTCCTGGAAGGCGCCACGGTCCGACGGGCCGAGAGCTCCGCCTCCCGAAGGCAGGGGTACTCCTCGGAACCTCATGCCGCGACTTCCCGATTCATGAGGGAAGCCTCGGTCTACACCGGGCGCACGCGCAACACCGCGCCTGCGGCCCCGGGTCGCCTCGGCAACGAGCACCATCACCGCGACCGTCGGGCCCACCTCGATGAGAGGGTGCGCCGAGGCTACCACCCCAGGCATGGGGGACGCTACGACAGCAGGGAGGATCGGAGTCCCTCGCCCGAACCACCCGGTCTGCAAGCCTTCAGCCGAGCCATCCGACGGGCGCCATTCCCGACCCGGTTCCGGCCCCCGACTACTATCACAAAGTACTCGAGGGAGACGAGACCGGAACTGTGGCTCGCGGACTACCGTCTGGCCTACCAACTGGGTGGAACGGACGATGACAACCTCATCATCCGCAACCTCCCCCTGTTCCTCTCCGACACCGCTCACGCCTGGTTGGAGCACCTGCCTCCGGGGCAGATCTCCAACTGGGACGACCTAGTCCAAGCTTTTGCCGGGAATTTCCAGGGCACATACGTGTGCCCTGGGAATTCCTGGGACCTTCGGAGCTGCCGACAGCAGCCGGGAGAATCTCTCCGGGACTACATCCGGCGATTCTCGAAGCAGCGCACCGAGCTGCCCAACATCACCGACTCGGATGTCATCGGCGCGTTCCTCGCTGGCACCACCTGCCGCGACCTGGTGAGCAAGCTAGGTCGCAAAACCCCCACCAGGGCGAGCGAGCTGATGGACATCGCCACCAAGTTCGCCTCCGGCCAAGAGGCGGTCGAGGCTATCTTCCGGAAGGACAAGCAGCCCCAGGGCCGCCCTTCGGAAGATGCCCCTGAGGCGTCAACTCAGCGCGGCGCCAAGAAGAAGGGCAAGAAGAAGTCGCAAGCGAAACGCGACGCCACCGACGCGGACCTTGTCGCCACCACCGAGTACAAGAACCCTCGGAAGCCCCCCGGAGGTGCCAACCTCTTCGACAAGATGCTCAAGGAGCTGTGCCCCTATCACCAGGGGCCCGTCAAGCACACCCTTGAGGAGTGCGTCATGCTTCGGCGCCACTTCCACAGGGCCGGGCCACCCGCGGAGGGTGGCAAGGCCCGCGACGACGACAAGAAGGAAGATCACCAGGCAGGAGAGTTCCCCGAGGTCCGCGACTGCTTCATGATCTATGGTGGGCAAGTGGCGAACGCCTCGGCTCGGCACCGCAAGCAAGAGCGCCGGGAGGTCTGTTCGGTGAAGGTGGCGGTGCCAGTCTACCTAGACTGGTCCGACAAGCCCATCACCTTCGACCAAGCCGACCACCCCGACCATGTGCCGAGCCCGGGGAAATACCCGCTCGTCGTCGACCCCATCATCGGCGACGTCAGGCTCACCAAGGTCCTCATGGACGGAGGCAGCAGCCTCAACATCATCTACGCCGAGACCCTCGGGCTCCTGCGTGTCGATCTGTCCTCTGTCCGGGCAGGCGTTGCGCCCTTCCATGGGATCATTCCCGGGAGGCGCGTCCAGCCCCTCGGACAGCTCGACCTTCCCGTCTGCTTCGGAACACCCTCCAACTTCCGAAGGGAGACCCTGACGTTCGAGGTGGTCGGGTTCCAAGGAACCTACCACGCGTTACTGGGGAGGCCATGCTACACGAAGTTCATGGCCGTCCCCAACTACACTTACCTGAAGCTCAAGACGTCGGGCCCCAACGGGGTCATCACCGTCGGCCCCACGTACAAACACGCGTTCGAATGCGACGTGGAGTGCGTGGAATACGCCGAGGCCCTCACCGAGTCCGAGGCCCTCATCGTCGACCTGGAGAGCCTCTCGAAGGAGGTGCCAGACGTGAAGCGTCATGCCGAAAACTTTGAGCCAGCGGAGACGGTTAAGTCCGTCCCCCTCGACCCCAGCAGTGATGCCTCCAAGCAAGTCCGGATCGGCTCCGAGCTCGGTCCCAAATAGGAAGCAGTGCTCGTCGACTTTCTCCGCGCGAACGCCGATGTCTTCGTGTGGAGTCCCTCGGACATGCCCGGCATATCGAGGGATGTCGCCGAGCACTCGCTGGACATCCGAGCTGGAGCCCGACCCGTCAAGCAGCCTCTGCGCCGATTTGACGAGGAGAAGCGCAGAGCCATAGGCGAGGAGATCCACAAGCTAATGGCGGCAGGGTTCATCAAGGAGGTACTCCATCCCGAATGGCTTGCCAACCCTGTGCTTGTGAGAAAGAAAGGGGGGAAATGGCGGATGTGTGTAGACTACACTGGTCTCAACAAAGCATGTCCGAAGGTTCCCTACTCTCTGCCTCGCATCGACCAAATCGTGGATTCCACTGCTGGGTGCGAAACCCTGTCTTTCCTTGATGCCTACTCGGGGTATCACCAAATCAGGATGAAAGAGTCCGACCAGCTCGCGACTTCTTTCATCACACCCTTCGGCATGTACTGCTATGTCACCATGCCGTTCGGCTTGAGGAATGCGGGCGCGACGTACCAGCGGTGCATGAACCATGTGTTCGGCGAACACATCGGCCGCACGGTCGAGGCCTACGTCGATGACATCGTAGTCAAGACGAGGAAAGCCTCCGACCTCCTTTCCGACCTTGAAGTAACATTCCGATGTCTCAAGGCGAAGGGCATCAAGCTCAATCCCGAAAAGTGTGTTTTCGGGGTGCCCCAAGGCATGCTCTTGGGGTTCATTGTCTCCGAGTGGGGCATCGAAGCCAACCCGGAGAAGATCGCAGCTATCACCAGCATGGGGCCCATCAAGGACTTGAAAGGCGTACAGAGGGTCATGGGATGCCTCGCGGCTCTGAGCCGCTTCATCTCACGCCTCGGCGAAAGAGGTCTACCTCTGTACCGCCTCTTAAGGAAGGCCGAGTGCTTCACTTGGACCCCTGAGGCTGAGGAAGCCCTCGGGAACCTGAAGGCGCTCCTCACGAAGGCGCCTATCTTGGTACCCCCAGCTACCGGAGAAGCCCTCTTGGTCTACATCGCCGCGACCACTCAGGTGGTTAGCGCCGCGATTGTGGTCGAGAGGCAAGAAGAGGGGCATGCATTGCCCATTCAGAGGCCAGTTTACTTCATCAGCGAGGTACTGTCCGAAACCAAGATCCGCTACCCACAAGTTCAGAAGCTGCTGTACACGGTGATCCTAACGCGGCGGAAGCTGCGACACTACTTCGAGTCTCACCCGGTAACTGTGGTGTCATCCTTCCCCCTGGGGGAGATCATCCAGTGCCGGGAGGCCTCGGGTAGGATTGCAAAGTGGGCGGTGGAAATCATGGGCGAGACGATCCCGTTCGCTCCTCGGAAGGCCATCAAGTCCCAGGTCTTGGCAGACTTCGTAGCTGAATGGGTCGACACTCAGCTCCCAATAGCTCCGATCCAGCCGGAGCTCTGGACCATGTTCTTCGACGGGTCGCTGATGAAGACAGGAGCCGGCGCAGGCCTACTCTTCATCTCGCCCCTCGAGAAGCACCTACGCTACGTGCTACGCCTCCATTTCCCGGCGTCCAACAATGTGGCCGAGTATGAGGCTCTGGTCAACGGGTTGCGGGTCGCCATCGAGCTAGGGGTTCGGCGCCTCGACGCTCGCGGTGACTCGCAGCTCGTCATTGACCAAGTCATGAAGAACTCCCACTGCCGCGACCTGAAGATGGAGGCCTACTGCGATGAGGTTCGGCGCCTGGAAGACAAGTTCTACAGGCTCGAGCTCAACCACATCGCTCGGCGCAACAACGAGACTGCGGACGAGCTGGCTAAAATAGCCTCGGGGCGAACGACGGTTCCCTTGGACGTCTTCTCCCGGGATCTGCATCAACCCTCCATCAAGATCGACGACACGCCCGATCCCGAGGCACCCTCGGCCCAGTCCGAGGCACCCTCGGCTCGGTCCGAGGCATCCTCGGTTCGGCCCGAGGTACCCTCGGCCCCCGAGGGCGAGACGCTGCACGTCGGGGGGGAGCAAAGTGGGGTCACGCCTGATCAAAACTGGCAGACCCCGTACCTGCAATATCTCCACCGAGGAGAGCTACCCTCCGACCGAGCCGAAGCTCGGCGGGTGGCGCGGCGCGCCAAGTCGTTCGTCTTGCTGGGAGATGAGAAGGAGCTCTACCACCGTAGCCCCTCAGGCATCCTCCAGCGATGCATCCCCATCGCCGAAGGTCAGGAACTCCTGCGAGAGATACACTCGGGGGCTTGTGGCCATCACGCAGCGCCTCGAGCCCTTGTCGGGAATGCTTTCCGGCAAGGTTTCTACTGGCCGACGGCGGTGGCCGACGCCACTAGAATCGTCCGCACCTGCGAAGGGTGTCAGTTCTACGCAAGGCAGACCCACCTGCCCGCTCAGGCTCTGCAGACGATACCCATCACCTGGCCTTTTGCTGTGTGGGGTCTGGACCTCGTCGGCCCCTTGCAGAAGGCACCCGGGGGCTACACGCACCTGTTGGTCGCCATCGACAAATTCTCCAAGTGGATCGAGGTCCGACCCCTAAACAGCATCAGGTCCGAGCAGGCGGTGGCGTTCTTCACCAACATCATCCATCGCTTCGGGGTCCTGAACTCCATCATCACCGACAATGGCACCCAGTTCACCGGCAGAAAGTTCCTGGACTTCTGCGAAGATCATCACATCCGGGTGGACTGGGCCGCCGTGGCTCACCCCATGTCAAATGGGCAAGTAGAGCGTGCCAACGGCATGATTCTATAAGGGCTCAAGCCTCGGATCTACAACGACCTCAACAAGTTCGGCAAGCGATGGATGAAGGAACTCCCCTCGGTGGTCTGGAGTCTGAGGACAACGCCAAGCCGAGCCACGGGCTTCACGCTGTTCTTCCTAGTCTACGGGGCCGAGGCCGTCTTGCCCACAGACCTAGAATACGGCTCCCCGAGGGCGAGGGCCTACACCGACCAAAGCAACCAAGCTAGCCGAGAAGACTCGCTGGACCAGCTGGAGGAGGCTTGGGATAAGGCCTTACTACACTCGGCGTGATACCAGCAGTCCCTGCGACGCTACCACGCCCGAGGGGTCTGGTCCCGAGACCTCTAGGTGGGTGACCTGGTGCTTCCACTGCGACAAGACGCCCGAGAGCGGCACAAGCTCACGCCTCCCTGGGAGGGGCCGTTCGTCATCACCAAAGTTCTGAAGCCCGGAACATACAAGCTGGCCAACAGTCAAGGCGAGGTCTACAGCAACGCTTGGAACATCCAACAGCTACGTCGCTTCTACCCTTAAGATGTTTTCAAGTCGTTCATATACCTCGCACCCATGCAAAGTTTAGTCATCAAGGAAGGGTCGGCCTCGCCTCGGCAAAGCCCGACCCTCCCTCGGGGGCTAAAAGGGGGGAAACCCCCTCTGTGTCGAAATTTTCCTCGAAAAAAGATCTTTCCTGCCAGAATGTCTTTCGTGTGTTTTGACTACTTCGAAAGTGGATCCTGAAAACGACGGAGTACATGTAAGCAGCCAAGGCTGACCGAGCCGAGGGACTCCTACGCCTCCGGGATACGGATACCTCACTCATCACCTTCTGCGATAAGTAACTCACGTTCGGATAAGTGATTCCGCGGACCGAACAAGTCTTCACGTTCGGAAGCTCTTCTGCCGAAGCGATCCTTCGAGCCTTCTTGACTGCGTCGGTGACAGAGCCCCATGGACGGGTGAGAGTGCGCGTAAGCGGCAAGGCTGACCGAGCTGAGGGACTCCTATGCCTCCGGGATACGGATACCTCACTCATCACCTTCCACGAGAAGCAACTCTCGCTCGCACAAATATTTTCTGTTACCAATAAAAAAGTCCAGATACTCGAAGCAAGAGGAAAAGAGACGCAGCTTTACAACACGGCGAGGGTGTGTTTAGGCCTCGGTGGCTGCAGAAAACACACGCTACAAGATAATCTGATCCTGCAGGCTCGGATCTTGACGGCTGAAGGGAGCAGCAGCACCCTCGGCATCGACGACACCTTCGGCGAGGTCCGACCTAGCCTCGGACGGCGACGCGGTCCGAGGATCTCCACTCTGAAGGACGACGTCATCGCCATGCCCGGGCCATCGCTGCCAGGGTCTTCTCCGGGAATCTGGCCCGAGCAGGCGGCTCGGCTGGTCAACTCCGGCGCCGGTCCCGCTAACGGACGACCCGGCTAGGCTCCGGCCGACCAGGTTTCCTTTTCGAGCCAACTCTGCCCCTGTTCATGCTGATACCGCTACCCCTGGCCTCGGCTCATCGAAGAGCGGCCGAGGGGTTCCTTTAACTAAGCTAGAGAAGCCTCGGACAGCAAGGCCGACCGAGCCGAGGGACTCCTACGCCTCCGGGATACGGATACCTCACTCGTCGCCTTTACACGGGGCGACTCACGCTTGGTGAAGCGGTTCAGACAACCAACAGGCGAGTCTTAGTGCTCGAAAATGAGGAAAAAACATGGCTCCGTGCCGAAAATACATACATGTTCAGGCCTCGATAGCCACAATGAACAAAAACACTGGCATTCAAAGTGCCATTACAAACGGAACTCCGGTTCCACCTCCGCAGGTACGAACAACCCCACTCAATGGGGGGGCCTGCGGAGCAATAGAAGACCGACGAACGGCGCGCCGTCGCCCGCTCCAGCAGCGGCGACGACGACGACTTCTGCTCCGGGGGCCCGAACAGCGGCAGCGCTGACCTCAGGGCGGATGCTGCTGCCAAGAGGCCCCCGCCCATGCCCAAACTCGTGAGGCAAGGACGGGCAGAAGGTCGTAGAGTTGGAGGTCGGTCCGTGGGCGGCCCTGGCTATCTCATCGGCGGAAGAACCTCTTCCAGCTGCCGTGGCAGACGCCGGCGCCGGGAGCGGCTCCGAAGCCACTCGCGTCCGAGAGCCAGGCACGCTGCAGTCGCCAGCGCCACGGACGATGACCGCCCTTTCCCTCCGATCACTAAGGGAAGGAGCGGGCCACCGCCCATGCAGGGGCCGACCCCAACTCGGCTCACTCCCCTCCCCAGCCCTGGTGATGAAAATCCTTGAGGCTGAGGGAGGGGCAGAGGCCGCAGCCCGGCTCGCTTTCCCCCACCATCAAACTGGAGGTCACCATCTTGGGTGACCGCCGGTGGAGGGGTGTAGCCGGGCTGCATGATGAAAATCCTTGAAGCCGAACGATGGCTGAAAGGTACCAACTCCCACGGAGTTGTGTTCCTCCAACGACGAAGCGGAAAGACGGTGGATCTCCCCCATCCGGGGGCTTGGAAGGTGGAAAGACACGATGCATAAGGGAGCACGAAGACATGGTCGCCTTCCAAGGGGGTCACCCTCCTTTTAAAGGCGGCTCTCCCTACTTGCGTCCCCAGCTGTCATGGGCTGAGTCTTCTCCAACACACTCCAAGGTCCTCCACTATGGCGCGGGGGCTGGGTCCCACACGTCATGCAAGCCGACTCAGAGCAGAAGAAGCCAAACCGCCGCGCGCGGTGCGTACAACCGCCCAGCGGTTACAAGCGACCCTCCACTTTTGCCCAGACCAGCGGGCGAAAGGGGCGGGCAACCATGCAGGCGGCATGCAACCGTGCCAAGTGGGCACGCTTCTCCGACTCCCAACATGCCCAGCATGGAGGCCCAGGCCAACGCGTCATGCAACCGGCGCGCCAAATGCTTCGTGCATGCAACAGCACCGCCACTCGCGCCACTACCATACCTCCTCGACTGCGGAGCCAATACCACGACTCGAGGCGACCCAGCGCACGACCCAGCAGCGCCAGCCTGGCACGGCGGTCAATGCGGCCAAAAATGGACCGGCAGTAATGGCGGTGGCAGGCGGGCAGGAGCAGCGGCCACGTCGTCAGCCAAGCTCACGTCCCGTCCGGGGGCAGCGAGAGAACCCTCTCTCACGGCGTGAAGACAACGCGCCCGTGATCCGTTCCTCGAACGGCTCGCGCACGCGCAACGGCCGCCCCGCCAACCACTCGCCCTGTCGCATTAACTCCGCGGCAGGACAGACGGCGCCTCTGGCAGGAGAAGCGGGCGACGCTTCGCCTTCGCCATAATGACCGCGTCAAAAAAGGTACAACGCGTCGTTCGATTTCGTATCCTTTTCCTTTTTTCCTCTTTCTCTCTCTTGCAACAGGGACCGGGAAAGGGGGATACCCCGAAAAGGATCCTTCCCCATGAAGGAACCAGGCTCCGAGCCTCCCTACTGATCAGAGGTTCGAAGGCTGGCCCCTCGGAAGGGTTCGACAGCCGCCTCAGATCGCGTGGGCCCTACACCCACTACTGGTCAGAGGTTCGAAGGCCGGCCCCTCGGAAGGGTTTAACGACCGCCTCAGGCTACTCGGGCTCCGTGCCCATTACTGATCAGGGGTTCGAAGGCTGGCCCCCGAAGGGTTCACAGCTGCCTCAGACGCCGAGCGAGGGATGACCATGGGTACGTTCGATACATAGCCGAGGTTCGGGCTGCGCTCCCGAGGTACCCTAGGACATTTCCGAGACCAGCGGGAATGATCTTGTAACGGAATCCCATCGGAGGGAGGCATCAAGCCCTCGGACCCCGTCGCCAGGGGACCGGGTCCGGCAGATCACCCGTAGGTACTTTTGGGCGTGCCCCTGGGCCCCTAGCCGACCCCCAACGAACGGGGCTCGGACGTCCACTCGGATTACCCGCTTGCAGCTCACCGGAGACACCATGTTCGGCGCCCATCGAGGGCAACATGGCGCTTTCCCCCCTCCTCCTTGTGGAAAGGCGACGCAGGGGCATATGTAAAAAAGTCGAGTCTGTCCCTGATCGTCCTCTCGCCCTGTGCAGAGGCTCGGGGGCTGCTCTCACAAACCCGGCTCCGGCCGAACCGTTGACAGCGTCAACATACCAGCCCGAGAACTTGGGACCCGACTGTACACCCGGGCTACGGCCAGCTCGCATGAGGGACGACCAGACCAGTCGAAGCATTACGCGAGGCATTAGGACCTCGGAGGAGTGAAACCACTCCTCCGAGGCCTCGGGGGCTACACCCGGCGGGTGCGCTCGCGCGCACCCACCGGAACAAAACGCAACCGAAAAAGGCTGGTCCCCTTGCAAAAAAGTGCGACGAAAGCCTCCAAGCGAGTGCTAACACTCCCCGATGGGGTCCCGAACTCCATCATCACCGACAACGGCACCCAGTTCACCGGCAGAAAGTTCCTGGACTTCTGCGAGGATCATCACATCCGGGTGGACTGAGCCGCCGTGGCTCACCCCATGTCAAATGGGCAAGTAGAGCGTGCCAACGGCATGATTCTACAAGGGCTCAAGCCTCGGATCTACAACGACCTCAACAAGTTCGGCAAGCGATGGATGAAGGAACTCCCCTCGGTGGTCTGGAGTCTGAGGACAACGCCAAGCCGAGCCACGGGCTTCACGCCGTTCTTCCTAGTCTACGGGGCCGAGGCCGTCTTGCCCACAGACCTAGAATACGGCTCCCCGAGGGCGAGGGCCTACACCGACCAAAGCAACCAAGCTAGCCGAGAAGACTCGCTGGACCAGCTGGAGGAGGCTCGGGATAAGGCCTTACTACACTCGGCGCGATACCAGCAGTCCCTGCGACGCTACCACGCCCGAGGGGTCCGGTCCTGAGACCTCCAAGTGGGCGACCTGGTGCTTCGGCTGCGACAAGACGCCCTAGGGCGGCACAAGCTCACGCCTCCCTAGGAGGGGCTGTTCGTCATCGCCAAAGTTCTGAAGCCCAGAACATACAAGCTGGCCAACAGTCAAGGCGAGGTCTACAGCAACGCTTGGAACATCCAACAGCTACGTCGCTTCTACCCTTAAGATGTTTTCAAGTCGTTCATATACCTCGCACCCACGCAAAGTTTAGTCATCAAGGAAGGGTCGGCCTCGCCTCGGCAAAGCCCGACCCTCCCTCGGGGGCTAAAAGGGGGGGAACCCCCTCTGCATCGAAATTTTCCTCGAAAAAAGATCTTTCCTGCCAGAATGTCTTTCGTGCTTTTTGACTACTTCGAAAGTGGATCCTGAAAACGACGGAGTACATGTAAGCAGCCAAGGCTGACCGAGCCGAGGGACTCCTACGCCTCCGGGATACGGATACCTCACTCATCACCTTCCGTGAGAAGCAACTCTCGCTCGCACAAATATTCTGTTACCAACAAAAAAGTCTAGATACTCGAAGCAAGAGGAAAAGAGACGCAGCTTTACAACACGACGAGGGTGTGTTTAGGCCTCGGTGGCCGCAGAAAACACACGCTACAAGATAATCCGATCCTGCAGGCTCGGATCTTGACGGCTGAAGGGAGCAGCAGCACCCTCGGCATCGACGACAACTTCGGCGAGGTCCGACCTAGCCTCGGACGGCGACGCGGTCCGAGGATCTCCACTCTGAAGGACGACGTCATCGCCACGCACGGGCCATCGCTGCCAGGGTCTTCTCTGGGAATCCGGCCTGAGCAGGCGGCTCGGCTGGTCAACTCCGGCGCCGGTCCCGCTAACGGACGACCCGGCTAGGCTCCGGCCGACTAGGTTTCCTTTTCGAGCCAACTCTGCCCCTGTTCATGCTGATACCGCTACCCCTGGCCTCGGCTCATTGAAGAGCGGCCGAGGGGTTCCTTTAACTAAGCTAGAGAAGCCTCGGACAACAAGGCCGACCGAGCCGAGGGACTCCTACACCTCCGGGATACGGATACCTCACTCGTCGCCTTTACACGGGGCGACTCACGCTTGGTGAAGTGGTTCAGACAACCAACAGGCGAGTCTTAGTGCTCGAAAATGAGGAAAAAACACGGCTCCGTGCCGAAAATACATACATGTTCAGGCCTCGACAGCCACAATGAACAAAAACACTGGCATTCAAAGTGCCATTACAAACGGAACTCCGGTTCTACCTCCGCAGGTACGAACAACCCCACTCAATGGGGGGGGGGCCTGCGGAGCAACAGAAGACCGACGGACGGCTCACCGTCGCCCGCTCTAGCAGCAGCGACAACGACCCCCTCTACGGGTGGCCAAACTGCAGCGGTGATGGCCTCAGGGCGAACGCTGCTGCAACCTTGCCCTCGCCCATGCCGACGCTCGAGGGGCGAGGACAAGTACAAAGAGCCGGAGGCCCGAAGCACGGATGGTGGCGGTGATCCCGTCGGCAACGGGGACTTCTCGAGCCGCCTCCGCCTCGGCACCGACGACAGGGGCCGTCAGCCCACCGGCAGATCCCCACTCGGATCCTCCCTGACGAGCAGGGCACCGACCTCCCCGCGGAGGCACCGTACCGGTGCAAAGGCAGGACCGCCCCAGAACACGAACGCCGCCCTAGCAGCGCGCGACATCTTGGGTGGTCCTCCCGTGCACACGGCGCGGCAGCCGCCTTCCGGCAGGAGGGGGCACTGGGGGCCAAGCCGACGAGCCCAACGCGCTGGGGCAGACGACGCCTGCCGTCGACCGGCCCCGCGTTGTCGAAGTCCGACCCGCCCGTAGGGCCGGCGAGCGCCCTCTCCCTCGAACGCCGCAGGAGAGGGTGACCCACGAACCCGTGCGGGAGGTAGAGCTCCGGCTCAGCCCGGCCTCCACCCCAGCGAGGATGATGAACATCCTTGAAGCTGAGGGTGGGACCAAGATCGCAGCCCGGCTTGCTTCTCCCCACCCAGGGGCTGGTGGTCACCATCTTGGGTGACCACCGGCGGAGGGGTGCAGCCGGGCTGCATGATGAAAATCCTTGAAGCCGAACGATGGCTGAAAGGTACCCACTCCCACGGAGTTGCGTCCTCCAACGACGAGGCAGAAAGATGACGGATATCCCCCATCCGGGGGCTTGGAAGGTGGAAAGACACGATGCATAAGGGAGCGCGAAGACATGGTCGCCTCCCAAGGGGGTCACCCTCCTTTTAAAGGCGGCTCTCCCTACTTGCGTCCCCAGCCGTCACGGGCTGAGTCTTCTCCAACACACTCCAAGGTCCTCCCCTACGGTGCGGGGGCTGGGTCCCACACGTCGTGCAAGCCGGCTCAGAGCAGAAGAAGCCAAACCGCCGTGCACGATGCGTACAACCGCCCAGCGGTTACAAGCGACTCTCCACTTTTGCCCAGACCAATGGGCGAAAGGGCGGGCAGTCGTGCAGGCGGCATGCAACCGCACCAAGTGGGCGCACTTCCCCGACTCCCAACACGCCCAGCATGGAGGCCCAGGCCCACGCGTCATGCAACCGACGCGCCGAATGCTTCGTGCATGCAACAGCACCGCCACTCGCGCCACTACCATACCTCCTCGACTGCGGAGCCAATACCGTGACTCGAGGCGACCCAGCGCACGACCCAGCAGCGCCAGCCTGGCGCGGCGGTCAATGCGGCCAAAAATGGGCCAGCAGTAATGGCGGTGGCAGGCGGGCAGGAGCAGCGGCCACGTCGTCAGCCAAGCTCACGTCCCGTCCGGGGGCAGCGAGAGAACCCTCTCGCACGGCGTGAAGATAACGCGCCCGTGATCCGTTCCTCGAACGGCTCGCGCACGCGCAACGGCCGCCCCGCCAACCACTCGCCCTGTCGCATTAACTCCGTGGCAGGACAGACGGCGCCTCTGGCAGGAGAAGCGGGCGACGCTTCGCCTTCGCCATAATGACCGCGTCAAAAAAGGTACACCGCGTCATTCGATTTCGTATCCTTTTCCTTTTTTCCTCTTTCTCTCTCTTGCAACAGGGACCGGGAAAGGGGGATACCCCGAAAAGGATCCTTCCCCATGAAGGAACCAGGCTCCGAGCCTCCCTACTAATCAGAGGTTCGAAGGCTGGCCCCTCGGAAGGGTTCGACAGCCGCCTCAGATCGCGTGGGCCCTACACCCACTACTGGTCAGAGGTTCGAAGGCCGGCCCCTCGGAAGGGTTTAACGACCGCCTCAGGCTACTCGGGCTCCGTGCCCATTACTGATCAGGGGTTCGAAGGCTGGCCCCCGAAGGGTTCACAGCTGCCTCAGACGCCGAGCGAGGGATGACCATGGGTACGTTCGATACATAGCCGAGGCTCGGGCTGCGCTCCCGAGGTACCCTAGGACATTTCCGAGACCAGCGGGAACGATCTTGTAACGGAATCCCATCGGAGGGAGGCATCAAGCCCTCGGACCCCGTCGCCAGGGGACCGGGTCCGGCAGATCACCCGTAGGTACTTTTGGGCGTGCCCCTGGGCCCCTAGCCAACCCCCAACGAATGGGGCTCGGACGTCCACTCGGATTACCCGCTTGCAGCTCACCGGAGACACCATGTTCGGCGCCCATCGAGGGCAACATGGCGCTTTCCCCCCTCCTCCTTGTGGAAAGGCGACGCAGGGGCGTATGCAAAAAAGTCGAGTCTGTCCCTAATCGTCCTCTCGCCCTGTGCAGAGGCTCGGGGGCTGCTCTCGGAAACCCAGCTCCGACCGAACCGTTGACAGCGTCAACATACCAGCCCGAGAACTTGGGACCCGACCGTACACCCGGGCTACGGCCAGCTCGCATGAGGGACGACCAGACCAGCCGAAGCATTACGCGAGGCATTAAGACCTCGGAGGAGTGAAACCACTCCTCCGAGGCCTCGGGGGCTACACCCGGTGGGTGCGCTCGCGCGCACCCACCGGAACAAACGCAACCGAGAAAGGCTGGTCCCCTTGCAAAAAAGTGCGACGAAAGCCTCCAAGCGAGTGCTAACACTCCCTTTGAGGCTCGGGGGCTACTGTCGGGGACCATAATTAGGGGTACCCTCAAGGCTCCTAATTCTCAGCTGGTAACCCCCATCAGCATAAAGCTGCAAAGGCCTGATGGGTGCGATTAAGTCAGGGATCGGTCCATACGAGGGACTCGATCACGCCTCGCCCGAGCCTAGCCTCGGACAATGGCAGCCGACCCCGGAGGATCTCCGTCTCGCCCGAGGCCCCCCTCCAACGGCGAATGTGTTCCCGGCTCGCCCGAGGCCCTGTCTTCGCTAAGAAGCAACCCTGACCAAATCGCCGCACCGACCGACCAAGTCGTAGGAGCATTTAATGCAAAGGTGGCCTGACACCTTTATCCTGACGCGCGCCCCCCAGCCGGCAGAGCCGAAGTGACCGCCGTCACTTCGCCGCTCCACTGACCGGCCTGACAGAAGGACAGCGCCGCCTGTGCCACTCCGACTGCGGTGCCACTTGATAGAGTGAGACTGACAGGCAGTCAGGCCCTGCCGAAGGCACCATAGGAAGCTCCGCTTCGCCCGACCCTAGGGCTCGGACTCGGGCTAAGTCCCGGAAGACGACGAACTCCGCCCGACCCAGGGCTCGGACTCGGGCTAAGTCCCGGAAGACGGCGAACTCCGCCCGACCCAGGGCTCGGACTCGGGCTAAGTCTCGGAAGACGGCGAACTCCGCCCGACCCAGGGCTCGGACTCGGGCTAAGTCCCAGAAGACGACGATCTCCGCCTCGCCCGACCCAGGGCTCGGACTTGGGCTCGGCCCCAGAAGACGACGAACTCCGCTTCGCCCGACCCCAGGGCTCGGACTCCGCCCCAGCATCAGCCGGCGATCTCCGCCTCGCCCGAACCTGGGGCTCGGACCCGACCTCGGCCACAGAAGACAGACTCGACCTCGGCTTCGGAGGAGCTTCCACATCGCCCAACCTAGGGCGCAGACCAGCCACGTCAACAGGAGGCGCCATCATCACCCTACCCCGAGCTGACTCGGGCCGTAGGGAACAAGACCGGTGTCCCATCTGGCTCGCTCCGCCAGATAGGCAATGATGGCGCCCTGCATACTCTGTGACGACGGCGGCTCTCAACCCCCTTACGGAAGCAAGAGGACGTCAGCAAGGATTCAACCGCTCCGACAGCTGTCCCTCCGCCAGGCTCCATCGCTCCTCCGACGGTCACGACATCACACCAGCTGGGTGCCAAAATCTCTCCGGCTGCCACAACGGCATGTACTTAGGGCGCTAGCTCTCCTCCGCTAGACACGTAGCACTCTGCTACACCCCCCATTGTACACCTGGATCCTCTCCTTGCGCCTATAAAAGGAAGGACCAGGGCCCTCTTAGAGGGGGTTGGCCGCGCGGGGACGAGGACGAGATACGCGCTCGTTTGAAGCCGCTCGCTCCCTCTCCCGCGTGGACGCTTGTAACCCCCTACTGCAAGCGCACCCGACCTGGGCGCGGGACGAACACGAAGGCCGCGGGATTCCCACCTCTCTCACGCCGGTCTCCGGCCGCCTCGCTCTCCCCCCTTCGCGCTCGGCCTCGCGCTCGACCCATCTGGGCTGGGGCACGCGGCGACATTCACTCGTCGGCCTAGGGACCCCCCGGTCTCGAAACGCCGACACCACTCATGTTCTAATTAATCATAATGATCTGTATAGGTTAATTTTGATGGGACCCAATAGGTTACCCTAGTTTGACTATCTTTATACCTTGTTCACCACTGAATTTTTGGGTAGTACTTGCTATTGCTTTATGTGGTTTTGGGTATAGAGATACACATTACTATTCATGATTATACTTTTATTATCAGTTGTTTATTACTGTTCATGATAAGATCATTATGTTAAATTGGAACATGGAGAACCACCCGGGAAAACAGTGCTACCACAAGGGTTTAATGGGTCGCCCTTGGTTGATTAACTAGAAAAGCTAGTGGAGGTCTTCCTTACCCGAAAGGGGCAAGGGCAGTAGGGGAGTGGTCAGTGTAGGGAGGTCCTTGGGTTGATTTTGCTGCGATGGCGGTCAGGCAAGAACCCTGCACTGGACCTTTCTATAAACTGTAGCGGGATTTCTGAAGCTAGTGGAACTTTATAAAGGCCTCGTAGTGTTACCCTGCCTCGCCTCCTCAGTAGAGGTGTATGGGATTGGCCGTCTCTTGGCAGATGGGTAACATGACTTGTGGGTAAAGATGCGCAACCTCTGCAGAGTGTAAAACTAGTATACTAGCCGTGCTCACGGTCATGAGCAGCTCGGACACTCACATGATTAATTTATGGAACTAAATTCAATTTGTCATATGCATTGCATCGCAGGTGATGTTGTTACTTTTGTTCTACTACTTAATTGGGTTTGGTATTTACTTATACTTAGTAACTGCTAATAAAACTTTGACCAACTTTAAAAGCAATGCTCAGCTTCAACCATCTCCTTTGGTAAGCCTTACACTTCACGTGAGCTCTCACCTTTGGCTCACTCTTACTGTCTCACAACTTGTTGAGCTATGAACGTATGTGAGCTCACTCTTACTGTCTCACACCCCCACAAGTCAAGAACAGGTACCACAGGATGAGGCACATGGAGGATGCTGCGATGTGTTCGTGAGAGGTCTAGGCCGTTGTCCCCCAGTCAACTTTGGGTTGCTGGACCGTTGTCTCCTTATAATGTATTTATTTATTTATTTTATATAGAAGTCTTATTATATAGTAAAGATGTGATATTCAATCCTGTGCCATGATTCATCATATGTGTGAGACTTGGTCCCAGCACACCTGGTGATTATGTTCGCGCCCGGGCTTTGGACCCCTAAAACCCGGGTGTGACAGTTTGTTTTGGTACTTAAAATGGTTTGAGGCTTTATCTCTATGTGAGGGTGGACTACATAAGCATTTTGTGTAGGTGTTTTGCTGCTTATAATGGTTTAAGGCCGCTATGTGTATGTTGATGTCTCACTTATGGAATTTTAGCCTTTGCCCTTCTCTTTCAGGTTCTAAACAAGCCTTACATGATGGAAGTAAGTGTTGTACGCACATAAACTGACATGACATGTTCTTTGGGAGGTGATGATTGTGTCATCTTATCTATCCATGCAATACTCGTATTTTCTTTTTGTCATGAATATGTGACTTAGTTCTCATTTAAAGTTTTTGCCCATGCTTTCAGGATACAATATGTCTAGGATTTATCCTGCATAAGCTAGCCATTCCAAATGCTAATTGACCTTTTCTATCTGATAATTAAATATGTAAGTAATCGCAAAGAACTTTTCTATTTTACTGGGAAATCTTGTTTTATGCTCAGATCAGGAATCCACATGGTTGCTCTTGATTTCCACTTTCCGTTTGGTCATTTCTTGGCCTAACTGTATTCAAATTTGTGAATAAACTTGTAATCACGTCATTTGGGTACTCCATGGAAGACAATTTTCTTTGGTGCGTCGACGCTGATGCACATCAGGAAGAAGGTAGGGGCAAAGCAGGGAAGTAAGCTAGTGAGTAATGTATTTTATTTAAAATATTTGAGTGAGTCATTTTAAAGCATTGTCTTGAATACTGATGTGTTGTCTTCCAGTCTTGTTGTTCTCTGTCTTCCTGGCCTATATTGGACGCAAACTTAAGTTCCCACAAAAACAAGTAGTAGTGTGCTCTATTTGATCTTGTCACTTTTTTAGTCACATGTCACACAGGTCAGTGGGGGGTTTCTCAATTCATTTTATAGTTCTCATTTTAATTGTATTTCGTCCTAAATGGTTATGTTTCTGGGCTATTTTTTATTTTCAGAATACTGTGATAAATTTATTCGTTCACATGATATGAATTCCTTTGTGTAACTTATTGCAGGGTCACTTCGATATACTCTCTCTTGTGAGCTCATTCATGCATGCAGAGGATGGTGACACTCGCACCAAAACAGGTGGTTTGAGTGTGGCACGAAGTGATGGACACATAGTTGGAGGTTGTGTTGCTAGAATGCTGATGACAGCGACACATGTACATGTTCCCTATTCCTATATCATTGTTCACCCATCATTTCCATCTAGCGAATGTGCCGGATAGAATGCCAACTTGCCAAGGTCATCTGTTACAACTATTTTAGTGTGGCGTTCTGTTATAACTATTTTAGCCTTTTGTTTTGTAGGTAGTTGGCAGTTCCATTGCTTAAGGTCAAAAGCCAAAAGAAGAACAACCGAAACGTGAGCTAACATCGGTGCCAGCCTCGACTACTAGCCCCCCATCGGATGGTACATCAAGTGAGCACTCCAATGATTCTGGGAGCCCCATGGTACCAAACGGTAGCACATCCATCAACGTGGGGCATCCCCTGCACTCCACATTTGCTCCAGTTGGTTGGTCACTATCAGGGAACCAAAGCCGCTATGATCCAAATCTAAAGATGATCAGTGATGGGTGTTGTTTCACAGCTTCCTTGTTAGCAGTTAACTTAATTGAGTAGGCTTAGGACTTCCTGCACCGATTTTCCTCAGCAAGTCAGCATCTGACAATAATTGAGGAATCCTGAGAGTGATAAAGCCTTCAAGATAAGTAAATCATGAGTAATAAGTAGTACCAGTGCATGTCTTTGCCTTGTTATATTGTAGTTAGTAGTTTGTATTTGTATGGTTTGTTAGGAGTCTATGCAACATTCCTTCTGGTGTCCATCTTTATTAGCGTAGTGCAAGAGTCTAGGGCTAGAGGAAATGCTCGTGGCTCGTCTGCTCGCTCGATTCGTGGTCATCTCGACTCGGCTCGGATCGGCATGTTTGAATTTTTTCACGAGATGAGTTGACATCCTAGCTCAGTTCATTAATGAGCCAGCTCGGTTTGTTAACAAGCTAGCTAGCGAGCTAAATGGGCTACCACATTTTAGCAAAACGAAACTATATACATATCATTTACGTAATAATTGATGAATATGTTATATGTATGTGTGGTTTCTATCGTCTGAGTTAAACTAATTATTGATGAATTATGTTTATGTGTTAAATTGGTCTATGCGAATATAACTGTGGGTTAAACTAAAGAACATGTGTGTGAATTGTGAATTGATGAGTAACGAGTTATGTTAATTTGGTGTTACATTGATGTGGCCTATGAAACTGTGATTATAGTTATTATTATTTGTTGTTAATTTAGTTTGAAATTAACTAGAAATTGATTATTATGTACATATTGTTTTTTCTGCTCTGGCTCGCGAGCTAAATGAGCCAGCTCGAGATTGTAAACGAGCCGAGCTGACTCTATGGATCGTTAGTTTAACGAGTCGAGCCAGCTCGAACTCGGACGAGCCGAGCTGACTCGATATCCAGCCCTACAAGAGTCCTCTCATCCAGGGATTGGTATTGTTCCCCCACATCATCATGTGCCATTTGTTCATCATTGTATTGCAATTTTCCTAGGTTCACACAAAAGCCTGTTTTTCATTTTTATGTAATTATTGTGCACAAACATTTTATCGAAGATTTTGTGTGCCGTCACAATGCACGGGCACCTAACTAGTATATTAATGAAGAGGGACGACAAATAGAAAATTAAATTAGATTAAAAATCATTAAGTGTTAGAATAAATGAAATAAATAATTTTTATAATAAAAAATTGTGAGTGGAGTCAAGTTTTTTAAAGTATCAGAAACAAAAAAATGTGAAACACAAATGCAAATTTGGTTTTTAATTAGATACTTTGATTAAGACATTTAGTTGAACAAGGTGCTTTTAAATACTATAAAGTTTGTTCATAATATACAACTCATGTAAGTTTTAACAAAAACAACTTTCATTTTTTATAGGAGACAACTCACAACGGCTTTTTCATAGTAGACAACTCACAAAAATTTTTTCACAGCACATAACTCACAATAGCTTTTTCATAGCTCACAACTAAACCAAACACACCATAAATTAGATGGAACTTAGTAGACACCAATATAAAACTACATTAATACTGTTGGCGACTTGTTTTCAAATGCTATGAGTTAAGAACAAGGCAACACATAATGTTAAATGTTAATATCCTTTGTCCTTCGAAGCATTATTTCCCTTAGGATATAATGATCTTCAGACGAAGGACATAAAATACATACCTTCATCATCGTAGTGTATATTAATAAAAGAAGAAGCGTAGGGAATATGTAAGACAACATGATAATTATATGGCATCATTAATATATCTTCCTTTTATTAATCATAGATAAATAGGAACAATATTGAATTACATTTGTACCTTCGTCTTGACAGAAGATAAAAGTCCAAGCGTGACGCACGAGTGAATACAAGTCAGCGTGAATAGTACAGGGAAACTGTTCATCTATTTATAGGCACAGGACACAGCCTGTGAGAAATTACATTCATGCCCTTTACATTCATTGTTAACTAATAGTCAACTCTATAAGGACTAGATAGCATTTTCCCCTTTAAGTCGGTTCCTTTCCCCGCCATTAAGCCGAAGCTCCCTCGCACGTAGCTTCGGAGCAATTTCAACCTTCGTCGTGATCATGCTTTTAGCCCGAGTCCGAAGGTACCTGCTCATATGTTACACTTGGAAGGTTTTGCTAGATCTCGTTTTTGAGGACCTTCGGAAGATGAAGGCCCCCAACAGTAGCCCCTCGCAGTATTAATTTGTTTAAGATAACGAATTCAGACTGCGATATGTAACACCCTAGGTGTTTATATTACGCTCGACAACGAGTACGGGTTTAAGCACGTAATATCAGTGGATAAAACAGATGCTAAATTTTAATTATCTTCGTCTATCGCGATTTTAATACCGCGTCTGTTTTGTTTGTCACGAGTGCGACAACGTTTTTATTTTGATCCATCCGGGCTCCTCCTAAATTTTCGTGATGTTCGGAACATCGTTATTCCGAAAATCGGTGCGTCCGATGATTATTTAAAAATTCATCACTCGCACGAATACGAATTCAGAAGCCCGACTAACTCGGATGATTTTATCCCGAATAGATTAAGAAGAAATCGATGACTAAACTTTCAATATAAAATAATTTAATCCCCTTTTTGTTATCCGTGATACGGCGTCTACGGATTTCAATTGAATTGTGTAGTCGAGTGTTCGAATAGCAACTGGAAATCATCTGAAGTCAACTGACTCAAATCACGCAGAGCAAAATTAACAAAGCTGAAATATGTTTAATTTGGTCCGTTGCTTTTTGCCTCGATCTAAATCGTCAAAACTGAATTAACAGTATGAATTTATTCGAGTTCAAAGAATTCGCCAAATCAAATCATGTTCAAATACTGTTATCAATCTCATTTAATTCGACCCAGTTTATATCGCTAAAAATTTTGGGTCTAAAATATATCTGTGATCTCTATAAAAAAAGAAAAGAAAAAATAAAAAAAACTGGACATATCATCTCTAGCCTATCCACCCGCCGCCCCTACCCCTTGATTTTTTTCATCCGCCGCTCAGCTAAACAAAGAAAATCCTGCCGCCGGTACATGTCTCAAGCCGCCCCAGCCTGTCTTCATCCTCTCCTCGCGCCGTGGACTGGAGCTTGCCCCAGCGGCCGTTTCTGCCTCGGCTCCGCGTTCCTTCGTCCCCAGCTCGGCGCCCAAGCTCCACCTTCCTCCTCCTCCCTCCCCAGCTTCTCCTTTCTGCTCGGTGCCGGATTTCTGCTCGTCCGGCCCAGCTCCTCCCCGGCTTCTTCTCCGCGCGCAGCTCGCTTCCTCCCTCTGTCCGCTCATCTCCTTCTTTCCATCTCCCAGCAAGCCACGTCTCCAGCTCCAATGCCCAGGCGAAGTCCCCAGCTCGCACAGCGCCCAGCGCCCAGCGCCCCTCCCCTCTGTTCGCTTGTCGCCATGGCCGCCGTAGCTCAGCTCGACCGCTCGGCTTCCCCTAGCCTCTTCCCCTGTGAGCTCGACTCCTGCTTGACCATGGAGTTCGCCCAGCTCCCTGCTCCGGTGACTAGCGCTCGGCGTCCTGCTCTCTATGCCCTGCTCGTCCCTGCGCACGCGCCGTGGTTTCCCCCGAGCTCCCTCGCCGTAGATTCTTCTGCGTGTCCAGCCGTCGAAGCCTCTAGCTCCCAGCCGGCCGGAGTTCCTCTACTCGGTCCCTGTAGCCCGCCTGTTCGTCGTCGTCTGTGGCCGGCTCTAAATCCTACTGACCAGTTTCTTCCCCAGCGCCGCAGCCTCCCCCAGTTGCTCTGCGCGGCACTCCTTTGTTCCAAGCTCACCGTAAAGCTCCCTCTGCCCCAGCCGGATCTCCCTGCGCGCCCCTGGAGTCTCCTCGCTGCGCGCCCTGGCGTTTGCCGTGGCCACTATGCCGAGCTCTTCGCTGTTGTCCATGCGCGCGCTGCTCGCCGAGCTTGCCCTGCGCTCGGATTCCACCTTCCTGCGTGCGTGTCTGCATGTGCGCGCCGTGCTCCTACTGCTTCCTGTGCGCGTAGCCGTGTCTACTCCTTCCTTGCCGTAGTCCCTGCGCGCGTCGAGCTTTCGTGTCGAGCTCTTTGCGCATGCGCAGCTCACTCTTTCTTTGTTTGCCGCGCGCACGAATTTTATCTGCTCGCCACAGCGTGTCAAGCTCCCGCACCATCATCGCTTCTGTCGCAAGCTCATTAGACACAGTTATCTTGACCGCGTCAGCACGCGACCGTGGTCGTGTTCGTCAGGTTCGCCAACACGCTGTTGCCAATTCGGCTGTCGTCGCGGTTGTGTGCCTCGCTGCGTGCTCGCCGAGTGTTGTCGGTTGTACCTCAGCACTCGTGCTTGCCGCTGGCTCGCGTTAACGCTCGCGCGCCTGCTCGTTGTCACTGCGTCGCACTCGCTCTTCGTCTATCGGGCTTCATGCATGCTCGCGTTTGTCGTCGAGCTGTTGAACCCGTCCTCCTTTGCTCGTGACTCCGTCGTCGCGTCGTATGTGCAGCTCTATATATGTCACCCTCCTATATCGTCGTCGAACCTGTCATCCCCTGCTCGACCCCCACCTCACCAACTCGCTCCAAACATGATCTCGTCGTCGTTTAGTGCGTCGTCATGAAATTCCAAGCGTCGGGTGAAGACGAAGCTAGCAGCGTGATGTTCACCAAGTGCGCGACAAAAAGCTCGGACATCCTACGCGACTCAAGTTCGGTTCGTCAAAATTATTCAGTTGAGGAAAAGATCTTCAGCAATTGATTACCGAAGAAAAGAAAGCCCCTGGATGACATGAACCGGAACCCATAGTCGTGCTTGCGACTATCGCGTCGAAGTAGTCAGGGTAAGTAAATTTGTTACTCGTGTTAGTGGATTGGTGGATGGTTTGACTAGGTTTAATATTTATTGATTTCCTAAGTCATTTTAGTAATTTGGTTGATGTCGTAGGATGAAAAAGATCTCAAAAGGTCTCAGTGTTTGCGGGATTGTAGGTGTTAAAAATGGAAAATTATATTAATATATATATGATACACAGGTTAATCGGTAAATTAAGTCATTAAGATACACCGTTAAAGAGTAAATAAAAAGCTAGGAATAAAAATAGATTTTCTAGTATAATATGTCAAATTGGTTAATGGATGTAGTCGATGCCCTGCTGTGATATCCATGATGCTTAATGCTTGATTTTAAGTGTTTCATCCTTTTTAGTATAGATTATCTATATTATACTCGTTATACTTGTGCTCATACATGTGCATCGTACATCTCATGAGGTACGATAAATAATCACGTGATGCGGAGAACCTGAGCCAAGTCGACCCCAAGCGCGGACTAATCCGCATGGTGATGCTGATGGACGAACCGGAAGATGGATAACCTGATCAAGTGCTAGGACAAAGATACTCGTCAAGCGGACATCGCCACTTAACAACACTAACCTAGTGTTATTCAGACAAGCCCCGATGCATGCAACCCCTTCCTTGTGTTTTTAAATAATTTTTGCACACTTTAAGTCCAGTGAAATGTGCATTAGGTTTATAGGAGTTGATTGGAAACCCTTTGATGCATTGCCTACCTTGATATCCATACCTTTATAGATACTTCTGATGAAGTATCAAAATATGATTTACAAAAATGCTTATCCCTGCTTAGATCTTGTGGATAGAGGTTGTCCTTTGCGTTAATGCCTAGCTCAGGGGTTATCCTAAGGAAGGATGGCTTCTGCCTGCAAGAATATTTTCATTGGGAGCAATGATGGGATCTTACTGCAAAGTTCCCTATAATGCTCTTTTCATCCTAAGGAACACAAACAATCCTAAGGGTGGAAGTACTTAAATCGGGACTTGGGCTAGGAACAGGTGATGTTCTACCCAGGTTGATTAAGGATTGGATGCGTATGTAGGCTTGCTGGTCAAGGACTATCTTAACTGGCCACATGCCCTGGATATGGGACAGGGTAAGCTTTGCCTCAGGCAGACTAATACCAGAATAAGATAACACACAATGGGAGTGGAGAGATGACGAGAGTAGCGTGTACCCTCCGTGGCAAGAGGCTGGACGATGGTGTATCTGTGCTCTCGGTTGGCGTGAACCTGATCTGGTCTTAACCCCGGTGGCGAGTTGACATATGCAAGGGTTAAGTGCTACATATGTCGTATGGTTAGAGATCCTTAGCTGAGTAAATTGATTCGGATCGCCGTTATATCCCCGGACAGTGGAGACTTGGTCACTGCCCTACAACCTAAGTCAGGATGTGAACCTCATGAATAAAAATGATGTTGTATTGATGAGATGGTGAAATTAGACTAGATGCAAACAAGGTATATTAATACTTAATCTAGCATTAAAATGTTGAAAGTAAGGACTCACTTTAGTAAGCTATTTCTGCAAAAGCATCTAAGTTGATTCTTGCTAAAGACTTTTCCTTGATTCCTAAATCCAGCATACCCTTGAGAGTCTTTTATTTAGTCGGGTAAGTCTTGCAGAGTAATTCCATACTCAGGGTTTTATTCCCTGTTGTTTTTCAGGTTATAGTTTTGTGTTGCTGTTGATGGTGTTAAGTGCTGGTGGGCTCAGCCTTCTTATGTAAGTCTAAGTACTTCTTCTATACTTCTTTTTGAGGATGGTCACTTGAGCTAGCAGATATTTCAAACTTATACTTTTTTAATCACTCCGATAAAATAATGTAAAATTTTTGTAACTTGTAAAATTTGGTAATAAGATTTCCGCTGCAAAAATATTGGTGTGTGTGATTTGTGTTACTTAATCACGCGGTTCTGGTTGTAAGTGGTTTATCCGGTGTCCTTGGGGCAATCGGACGGATCCTGTTAAGTTATCTGGTGCACATGCATAGCAGTCTGAGGTCTTTGAGACAAGGACAGGTGCATGTGGGCCCAATAACTTGGGAGGTTCTGCCACATGATATGGACGAAGGCCTTAAGCCGAAGGTCCGAAAAAACACCTTCCCTTTGCTAGAATAGCAACAGTCAATGACAGACGAGGCCCCTTGGTTTAGAGCGCACCGAGTGTATAAATAAGAGCTCGCACCTACCTCATTTGGTATGTTGCCTATGCCATTTGCTTTATTTTCTCAATTTCATAGCTGTTGCTCACTAATACTTGCTAGTTTCTCAAAGCTTTTTGAGCTTCGGTTTGGAAGACACATTTTCGTCATCTTTGAAAGAATGTCTTAGGACAAGAAGGTTGCCACTGAGACGAAGCTTGCTGAAGAGGAGAAGCTTTTTGAGGCGAAGAAGGCTGTAATTCCTTACATTTCTAGATTTATCGAGTCAATGGCAAAAACAAATATAGAAAATATTACTAAGGAAATATTGGAGGGTCTGTCTGAAGATACTGGTGATAGTGACAGTTTCGATGCAGAAAGCGGTGGCAAAGATTCTGAGGATCGACCCTGGAGACCGAGCCATACAATTTTCGGAAAATCTAGCATCAAGCAAAGTCACCTCGAAAACATGAGGGGAAGGTACTTTCGAGATATGTCTATTATGAGGGCTGGCGGAGACAACAACGTCCCGGCCCCTGAAGAAAACGAAGTTGTGATTTTCCGAAGCTTCTTCAAAGCTGGGCTTCGGTTTCCACTGAGCAAGTTCATAGTTGAAGTGCTGAAGACCTACCAGGTTTTCCTTCACCAGCTAACCCCTGAAGCCATATTGAGGATGGGAGTTTTTGTCTGGGCAACAAGAAGCCAAGGGGTAGAACCAAATGCGAAGTGCTTTTGTAGCATGCACGAACTTTTGTATGAGACAAAGGCCACGAGGAAAGAACAGTATCATAACAACTTTGGCTGTTATGGATTTATAGCCCGCCCTAACGCAAGCTACCCAGTGCCAACATTCCAGAAAAGGTGGCTCGGAGCCTGGATGGAGGAATGGTTTTACGTGAAGAATGACTTAAAGACAAGAGAAGATATTAAGGAAGTTATTATGCGCCCCATTTGGTCCCGCTTCGGCCTCCGAAGGCCGAAGGTTGAAATTGACGAAGCCGCCAAAGCATGCCAGAAAGCGTTTGGTACTGTCTGTTTTTCATTGGTACAAGAGACTTAATCCAAGAGCATATAGCCTTCAGAGTATGGCCGCTTGTAGAGAACTAGGAAATGCCGAAGGAAACTGTCGCCGAATCAAGCGAAGGTGAGCTGGTTCGGCTAAAGTATACTTTCAAATATGGGGATAAATTCGACGAGCCAAACGATGACTGGTTAAAATGCATCGAAGTAACAAGTGATGAATTGCTTGGATCATATTCCAAGGCAGAAGATAATGCATTGTCCACAGCCTTCGGAAGTCGGGGAAAGAAGAGATTGAACAGAGTTTTTGACGCTATTGGCTTCGTCTATCCCGACTACCGCTATCCTCTGCGGGGACAAGGGAAAAAGAGGAAAGCTACTGCTGCGGTCGCCTCGAACGAACCTGTGCCAAAGACTATAAGCAAAAAGATGAAGGTACTTACCCACCGACCACGCTATATTAAACTAGTCGTGGTGCCTGAGTTCGGCGGGGAGGCTTCTTCAGCTGCTGAACCAAGAGAACCCGTTCCTTGCACACAGAAGACTGAAGAGCCGGTTATAATGCCGAAGGTACCCTCAGCTGAGCTGGCTGAGTTAAAGACTGATAAAGATAAAGCTGAAAAGCCAAATGTTGAAGAAACAAAAGCGCTAGAAATTTTGAGCCCTTCATCAGAAGTGACAGTGCCGAGGGCACAAAAAGGTTCTACCACAACTCCCAAGAGAAGGATGGCAAATGTACTAGATGTGTTAGAAACAGTAAAGACTTTGAGCTCTACTCCTTCAAGGAAGGTTGCTGAGGCTTCAAAAGTGCAAACCGAAACTGGAACAAAGCCGGCTGAAATTGAATCTGTAGTAATCCAAGCTGATACCGAAGCTGGGCCTTCAGAGCCCGCTGAGAAAAAGCCTTCGGAAATTGAAGAAAGAGCAACAGAAGAAAGGGCCACAGAGCGAATTTAGCCTAAAAAGGTTACCACTCCTACTCCCGAAGCTTTAAAAGAGACCATTGATTACATCATCCGCCATGCTTCGGGAAAGGGACTCTCTAAGGAAGAAGAATGAGAGGCTCAACATTATGCCCAAAAACTGAAATACCCAAAGGGGGCATTAGTGTTCAATGGCAGCGGGGAGGAAGATTTTTTGTATTGCCTCCCAGACAACAAAGAATTATCTGTTTGCCGGGAGATGGGTAGAAGCTTCGGATTTCCGAAGCTAGAAGAAGTCCTTTCAGTGTTAACAAAGGATGAATTGGCTGACAGTTTAGCATATAATAGCATAAAGGTATAAAAGCTAATTTTGTATTTGAAAACAAATTGTTTCATTTGCTTATACCTGATCTTATCCTCCTCTTACAGGGCCTAATCCTTAGCAATGCCCTTAGAGCATAGAAAAACATTGAAGATGAAGGGTATACAATGGCTCTGAACAACCTTCGTTCAGAGGTGATTGAACTAAGGAACGAAGGCCTTGAAAAAGACAAGATATTAATTTCATTGATAAACAAAATAAAAGAAGACGACACTAATTCTAAGGCTCAAGCTAGGGTCCAAAAGAATGAAATCGAAGAGCTTCGGAAACAGCTAGCAGAAGCCAAGGAAAAATGCGCTATTGTTGAAGCTGATCGAGAGGCCAGTGAATATTGGAAAAACTATTTTGAAAAAACAGTTGAAGAACTTCGCGCATCCAGGGAAAGATGTTTTGAAAAATCTTTGGGCTGCGTGAAGAAGATAAAGGCTAGCTTCACCAACGTGGGCGCCTATTCAAACGAAGATAACTTCATACGAGGCGACCCTGAGGGTGTTATCGAGTGGATCAGCGGGGAGGCCAAAGCTTTTGAAGAAATCTTAGGTGATCGTGGGGATGTCTGCGCATTCTCTAGTGCGATAGGAGTTTCAGCTATCTTGGAGAAGGCGGGCTGTAATCATGTTAGAACCTTGGCCCAGGCCGAAGCTGCCCTCTCCATGGATGACACAAAGGATCCCTCGGCCGAAGCAAGTTTTCTTGGCGGAAAATTTTTCACTGACATCTGGGAGAATGGTGGCCGAGAAATGGCCCATGAGATAATGAAGAAGAGCAAAAAAGATATTCATGACGCTCGAGAAGCAGCGAAAGAAGATGAGAAAGCTGCAGAACTCGAGAGACGGATAGGTATCGTTTAATTGGTTTTAGCTTCGTCGTTTGTTTTCGTGGCTTCGAACTGATTGATTTTTTCTATCGCAGCTGAATTACCTCCTCCACTAGAGCCATTTGACCCCCTGGCCAACCTAGAGACGGAGAAAGCAATAGAAATTATCAACATAGCCGAATCTATTGTTGACGAAGTCGTCAACAAGTTGCTTAACGAAGTTGCGAAAAAAGTTCGGAAGGAAGAGTAGTAGTTATTGTAAAAATGCTCTTAGGTGATTAATGTAACATTTGTTGGACTAAGTCTGTAATATTTGATGCGTATAGTTTTGAATCTAATATGTAAACTATTTTGCAATTCACTTCTTTGCGATGCATGAAACTTTTTTTATACATACCGTTTTTGAGCCTTCGGCGAAAAAACACCTTCCCTTCTTTTCATGCTTCGTTAAGAAGAATAATTATGCTTTGTGAGAATATCCATACTTCGTAAAAAGCATCCAAGCTTCGTAAAAATATCAATGCTTTGTGAACAATAGATCTCTTCTTCCTCATCAAAGCTGATGAAACTGTAATTCTTAGTTTACTCTGTGCCTTAGCATCTTTTCATTTTTGTGAAGCATTCTCCGAAGGTCAGCTTTGTTTCCAATTCGTGTCATTGGTGTGATATGATGTATGATGTGATGCTATGCGATATGATGCGATGATATGATGCAAAAAATGATGCTAATGCCGAAGACACACGCCCTCGCTAAAACACACAATCTCTGCGTCCCCTTAGGAACGATCAAAATCTCTTTGCCATTTATTTTTTGGCTTCACCGCTTATTTTTCGGTGTAAGTTCTGCATCCCCTTAGGAATATCTTTTGAACTTCTTTGCCTTCTATTTCAGCGGTATTTTTCGCATTGACTTTTCGCGCTTCTCCTTATATTTCAGCGGTATTTTTCGTGTTGACTTTTCGCGCTTCGCCTTGTATTTCGGTGGTATTTTTTGCGTTGACTTTTCGCGCTTCGCCTTGTATTTCGGCGGAATTTGGCCTGCATTCCCTTAGGAATGACTTTTGAGCAAAAAACTTACTCTGCGCTCCCTTGGGAACGACTTTTGAAGCTTCGGCAAGACTTTTGCTGCGCTCCCTTAGGAACGACTTTTGAAGCTTCGGCAATTTTCAAGCTTCCTAAATCTGTGAAGAAGATATATTTCACTTTAACAGAAGCAAAACTATTACAAAGAATTAAAACTAGATTTGCATTACTTGTCCTTCATTAAAAAACAAAATGGCATAGAGTAAAAAAGTGCTTCAGAGAGTAGGATATCTCTCAATAGATGTGCTTTGACTCCGGCACAGTACTATTGACTGTGCGAGCTTCAGATTCCTCCCTGAAATCCCTCGGTTGCTGGGTGTGTTGGCTCCCTTCTGGCTGCTGACCCCGTGAATAAGTAGGTTGTAGTGGTGGCGGAGGTGGAAGCTGTGGCCAAGAAGCCTGTGGCTGACTAGCCGAAGCAACAGAAGCTGCAGAGTGATTACCCACATATTCTGGTATGTAGGGTGAATGGCACGAAGCAGTGTGCAAGACCTGCTTCGATTGATTCTGCCGAGCTTCGGCTTCTGCAATCTCCCTCCGCTTTTGGATAGTGATTTGGCACATTCTTGTAGTATGACCCTTGTCTTCACCACAAAATAAGCAGTAGATCTTCCTGGGCTGATCCCCATATCTTCCTCCGAAGCCCCTGGCCCCTCTGCCTCTTGGAGCTAGCGGCTGGAAAGAGCTTTGTTGTTGCCCTGAAGATTGTGAGGTATACTGTGGCCTCTGCTGCTGACTTCCTTTGTCATCATTCTGAGTGGAGTTGTGAATTGACCTGACATGCCTCGGGTGGATTCTTCCTTCGAAGCCCCTGGTTATTTCAGAGAATCTGTAAGCTTCCTCCCCTCTTTAGCGGAAGTCATTGTCAGCCCGAATGTATTCGTCCATCTTTTGAAGCAGCTTTTCTAGAGTTTATGGGGGCTTTCTGGCGAAATATTGGGCAGTAGGTTTTAGGCGAAGACCTTTGATCATGGCGTCAATGACAATCTCATTGGGCACTGTAAGCGCTTGTGCCCTCAATCGCAAGAACCTTCGTACATATGCCTGAAGGTACTCTTCATGGTCTTGTGTGCATTGGAATAGGGCCTGAGCTGTGACCGGCTTCGTTTGAAAACCTTGGAAACTAGTGACCAACATTTCCTTAAGCTTCTGCCACGATGTGATTGTCCCTAGCCGAAGAGAAGAATACCATGTTTGAGCTACATTCTGGACTGCCATGACGAAGGACTTCGCCATAACTGCGGTATTGCCTCCATACGAAGATATAGTTGCTTCGTAGCTCATGAGAAACTGCTTAAGATCTGAATGCCCATCATACATGGGAAGCTGAGGTGGCTTGTACGATGGGGGCCATGGAGTAGCCTGCAGTTCTGCTGCCAAGGGAGAAGCATCATCAAAGGTAAAGATATCATGATTAAAATCATCATACCATCCATCTTCGTTGAATAGGCCTTCCTGACGAAGCTCCCTGTGCTGAGGCCTTCGGTTTTGTTCGTCTTGAGCAAGATGACGCACTTCTTCAGTGGCTTCATCGATCTGCCTTTGAAGGTCAGCTAATCGTGCCATCTTCTCCTTCTTCCTTTGTACTTGCTGATGGATGATCTCCATATCCCTGATCTCTTGGTCCAACTCCTCCTCCTGGAGTGTTGGACTGGTGGATTTCCTCTTCTAGCTTCGAGCCTCTCGAAGAGAAAGAGTTTCCTGGTTTGGGTCCAGCGGCTGTAGTGCAGCGGTCCCTGGTGCTGAAGCTTTCTTCGGCGGCATGACAAAGGTTAGTGCTTGCCGAAGGTGGTCGAAAAGGGTTCACCGGATGTGGGCACCAATGTTGGCGACTTGTTCTCAAATGCTATGAGTTAAGAACAAGGCAACACATAATGTTAAATGTTAATATCCTTCGTCCTTCGAAGCATTATTTCCCTTAGGATATAATGATCTTCAAACGAAGGACATGAAAGACATACCTTCATCATCGTAGTGTATATTAATAAAAAGAAGAAGCGTAGGGAATATGTAAGACAACATGAATAATTATATGGCATCATTAATATATCTTCCTTTTATTAATAATAGATAAACAGGAACAATATTGAATTACATTTGTACCTTCGGCTTGACAGAAGATAAAAGTCCAAGCGTGACGCACGAGTGAATACACAAGTCAGCGTGAATAGTACGAGGGAACTGTTCATCTATTTATAGGCACAGGACACAGCCTGTGAGAAATTACATTCATGCCCTTTACATTCATTGTTAACTAATAGTCAACTCTATAAGGACTAGATAGCCTTTTCCCCTTTAAGTCGGTTCCTTTCCCCGCCATTTAGCCGAAGCTCCCTCGCACGTAGCTTCGGAGCAATTTCAACCTTCGTCGCGATCATGCTTTTAGCCCGAGTCCGAAGGTACCTGCTCATATGTTACACTTGGAAGGTTTTGTTAGATCTCGTTTTTGAGGACCTTCGGAAGACGAAGGCCCCCAACAAATACATTAGCGAATCTCCGAGTATTTGTTACAATTTACTAGCCAAACAATAATTTACCAAGTTGACAAAATAAATAATAACCTCTTTTTTCTCCATCCTTCTAAGGCTCTGTTTGCGGGTTGAAATATATATATGGATAATCATAATTTAGGTACAAATTAATTCAACTAATCTGGATACATGCATAATATATTTTTATGTTGTTGTTGCTTGCATGGAGAAGATAATTATATGGTGCATTTTTGCGGCATTTGAGCAAGTCAAAGAGTATAATGCAAGTTACAAAATATAAATAGAGCATATAAAGCGTTATGATCTTTTTCTCTATCTCATCTCATAAATTTAAAACCACTTATATTCAACCTATTCAAAATTTTAGGATATCAAATTATTAACCTAGACAGTCTAGTACATAAAGTAGATTTCAATTGCCTAAATATAAAAAATCTAAATGGGGCCTAACTATTTTCCCCTAGGATCCTAATTAATCTTGCCTTGAAAACCTAGCTTCAAAACAGTGTGATTTTCCATACTTTCTTTCCCCTTTACTTCTCTCTCACATGGAACTTTATATTTTCCTAGATTCTTCTTCACAAGCACATACGTCATGACCGGTCATAGCTAGCCCCCATCGAAGAAGTCATGATGCGGTCACATAGAGTTGGCATCTGATCATTAACTGATATAGCTTTTGATCAACCACACCACTAGTTGAATCAAGATCCAAATAACGATTAGTGCCCATTGGTGTGTGCACTGGCTTTGTTTCATACATGTCATACTTCTTCGCTATATCCTTGATGTACATGCCTTAACTCACAAATGTACCATTCTTCATTTGCTTAATTTGAAGTATAAGAAAGCAACTCAATTCTACAATCATAGAAATTTTAAACTCTTGAGACACCATTTCTCCAAATTCCTCACAATAATCTTGATTTTTTATCTAAAGATGATATCATCCGTATTGTCAACTTTTTCCAATGGGTTAGACAACATGAAACCTCACACTTAGCTTTGTAGGCATCGATCTTAGAAGACTGATACCGCTCAATGCAATACTTTTACCATTCAATATTAGCATTATTAAAAATGTCTACGTACATTCCCTAGTGACACTAATAAACTGCAATTAGTAAGGTAATGACCAGATTAGTAGGCAATACTGAAGTGTCCCAATCCTCAGAGACTCAAATGTGATACAATTACTAGTCCCAGAAGGCTAGTAAACACATTTATACATCATATGATTCAGATCTGCTTAAATGAGACAAACCTATAAAGGTGGCGATCAACTTTAAGAGTTGGTCCACAACTCGGGGCATATCATCAGAGTAGGGCTGAAGCAGCCCGATATACACAGTGAAGCAAATCAGCGGTCCAACAGCCACATGCATGGTTGGGAACAGGCGTAACTCTTACCCGATCAGCGATCTCCTCTGAAAAACAACAAATAAGCAAGAGTGAGTACTTACGTACCCAGCATCCCACCTTCACCCATGGAATGGGGAAATTAGATATAATGCATGGAGTATGTGGAGCTCAGGATATTTTGCAGAAAGAGCAACATTTGATGCAGGGTTATTTTGTAAAACATTTTATATTTTTCAAAGCACATCCTCTCCCAAATGAGCATGAAGTTTTTCAATATAGAACAAAATCCCCTAAACTAAGCCATCTAGGTATCTCAACAGTTTCCCACTGGTTTTTATTTTCAAAAACAGCTACTGGACTTCCCATCCACCATAGCTCACGGCTCGACCGTCGGACCTTTTAAAACCACTTTTCAAAAGCATTTTTGGAAAACAAAACACTAATTGTCAAATCCATGCCATGACTCATCCATATTTGTGGACACAGACTATTCGAATAGGTTTTTAAACTCTGCGCAGAGGTGTACACTTTACCCACTAGTCCGGCTTTGTGATCTCATGGCCAATGAGACCCGAATCTGAAACTCTCTCTTCCCTTGCACGACTTTACCTTAGCGGTTATACCGAAAGGCATAAGGCGACCTCCATGCCCAAACCAGGACAAAACATTCCCCCTCCTTGTCCTCTTAGTGCTCCCCAGCCATCATAACCCTAGGGCACAGACCGTGCAAGTTCGGATCAAGTGACTGTCCATACAGTCTCGAGTGGTTGTACTTGATAAGAGTATAAGTAAGGAGTGATGACAAACCGGACCTTAGGCGAGAGGGACAATCCTTCATGCTCACACCTATCCCGGCTAAGCCATCACCTTAAGGCCCTCCCAAACCAGGGAGTCCCTGATCATCCCACTCAATGGTGATAAGAGTGACAACCCTTCATCATACCCATTTTGAAAAACATTTTCTTTTAAAAACTCACACCTTTTCCCAAATCATAGGCTGGGTGGCCGTATTAACATGTCTCTTAGCAGCAAAATCATATCATGCATAAAATAACAGGATGAGGGTTGTGGTTGAAAAACATAGGTAATTTATGCATCAAAGGGATCCAGTGAGCTTGCTGTGCTTTAACCAATGAAAGGGTGAGAGCTCACGGAACTGGCTTTTGGCTCCACCGTCTAGCATAGACTTGCAGAACTGGCCTTCATGAGATGGCACGAACGCTCCGATAACTATGCAGCATGAACAAGGAAGCATACAAACCAACAAGTATATCAACAAATATTTAGTATAGTGGTCAGAATAGTGATATATGGATGGGTAGAGTCTTGAGCAGAATCTATGTCATGTGGTGTTGTGATATTACTAGTGGTGAAGTGGAGGTGCTTACCAGGAGGGTGGATTGGAGGAGAAGCGACATTATGCGTGTAGCTCGCAGAGAGGGGTAACAGAGTGGGTGGGGGTTTGCCTTGGCTGAGGGTGTTGAGTGTGTGGAGAGGGAGAGGGTAGCTGGGTGTATTTATAGCTGGGTACCTCTGGTTTAGTACGGTAGAGTTCATTGTTGGTGAGAATAGTGGCGAATCAATCGTCTGACTTAGTATGAACAGGGAAATTATAGGCACAATATGGGACAAGAGTATTTTAGAGTTTTCTGGAATATGAACCACGCTTAAGGGATGACATGGTTGGATAGGGAATAATTTGATAAGAATTTAGAAACAAGAATTATTGGAATCTGAGTTTGGATGGAGGAGTTTTGGATTTTATAATCATAGGAATAAAAAGAAAAGGGAAAAGGAATATTCCTAGAATATTCTAGAATTTGAATATTTAGATATATTTGGAAAATGTATTTTTGAGCGGAGTGCGAGAAATTATTTCCAGACTATTCTTGGGCAGAGGTTTATGTTGGTGGCAACTGTTCCTACCTACTGTGTCACATGAGACAACAGTAAGGCGGGACCCAAATAGCTGAAATATTATGGTATTCTGGTCCAGGTAGGTTGTGGTATCTTGGACCAGGTTTTATAGGATTGAAGGTGTATCCATACAAACATGGTTCGTCTTTCTTTTTGGAAGCCTAGTTCGAAAGAATCTCAAAGTTAAGCATGCTCAACTGGGAGAAATCTGGGATGAGTGACCAGATGGGAAGTTCTTACTGGAAGGAAAATCACAGACATCGGAGTTCGTATGACTGAAATATTGGTCTGGCAGGTCTTAGGTGAGCTGGACAGCATGATGTATGAGCAGTTGAATATTTGGGTGATAGGATGATTAATGATTAGTAACGATGAATAGTAGGATGAACGATCCGATGAACGATGAATAGTGACTATGAACGATCCGTATGAACGAACGATGAACGATGAATAGTGACTATGAACGATCTAATGAACGGTGAATAGTGACTATGAACGATCCGATGAATGGTGAATAGTGACTATGAACGAATGATGAACGATTCGTATGGATGAACGATGAATAGTTCGTATAAATGAACGACGAACGATGAATATTGACTATGAAAGAATGATGAACGATGAATAGGGATTATAAACAAACGGACAAACGATCGAATGATCGGACGAACGAACGATCGAAATTTCGGCAGCATAATGGATAAACAAAGATTATTTGGACGAACGAACGGACGAATGATCGAACAATCGGACGAATGAACGAACGAATGAACGAACCATGAATGATCGGACGAACGAACGAACAAACTATGAACAGGTGGACGAACGATCGAATGAACGACCGAACGATCCTTGTGCTTGTGTTGTGCTTGTGTGGAAGTGGGAGTGTGGGGGAGTGAGTTGCCATGAAATGGCTTGGGATGGCTTGAGGGGAGGCCCTTGCCCCTCTATTTATAGGCAAGGTGGGGGGATTAGGGGAGTAGGCGAGGATTAGTGGGAGATAAACATGTATTAGTCATGTATAAGTGAAATTAGCTTGTAGAGCTCACCGTATGACACCGGAGGCGTATGTATATGTATGAGCTTGAGGAAAATTATGAAGAAAATATTTGCAGGGACTTTAAAAATGATTCTGAAGGTATTTCTTAGGAGGAAAAAATTTGGAGAAATATCGATGGAATATTTGGGCAGTATTTCTAGAAAAAAATTTGAGGGGCATCACTGGGGAAATATTTGTAGGATATTTTGAGGAGAATTTTGGAGAGAATATAGACCACTATATTTTATTTGTTGAGATCAACTCACAAATGAACATTTTGAAACAAAATTTGAAATTCATTTTGAATTTAGAGTGAGTTTGAGAAATTATCTGGATTTTAATTTTCGGGGTGCTACAAATACCATCTTGCTGCCCGAGCAAAGGAGCATTAGCAACAACACACGTCAATGAATTTGCATAGACAACCCAATATTGTCTCCCCCATTGAATGAGAAAATGATGCAAGATAGAAAGGATACATTGATTTGCATGAATCCAATCACACCCACATTGGTTGTGTATGAGGTTGAACTGGAAGACCCCAATGAAACACTCATGGACTAACTCTTTGCTGCAATGGAGCCACTACTTGTAGCACCATAATCTACTTAGATTACTCTTCTTATTTAGGAGGCATAGGCTCTTTTTCTTTAGTGACCAATACTATGAATTGGCCTTTTGTTAGTTGTACTTTGTCATAAGCCTATAAAATGCACATCAGTGTTTTACCATCTTCCCTTTATTCTTCTCCTTAATAGATTTCTAGGTGCCAATTTTTGGTCTTTTGGAACGTAAATGCGTAGGTTACATGAATCGAAGCTACTAGAGCTGTTGGAGCCACAATAATCGGTTTGCCAACTCCAGGAGTCGGGTTAGCCAACTCTGCTATTGCAACTAGGATTGAACATGCCTAGCCAACTTCTATATTGGCATCGACGTCTCATGTTGTAGTTGCATGTCTAAATGCTTTGTCGACTTATATGTCATCTTGACCATGTTTTTTCCATATTTATATTTCTCAGTCGCCACTTTATGCCTTGAAATCTTCTCAACCTTTTATGCTTCCTAAGGCTAATTGATAATCACATTTTTGCCAATGATCATATTGGCTTGCTCTAGGCAGATCAAAATAGTGGGCTCTCCTTTTTTTAGTACATTGCTTGGGAACAAATTCTTATCAACGTGCATCTTAGTAAGACTCAATCATCTCTCGCTAAGAGTCGATTGAACTGGCCAACAAAAAACATTGCAATCATTAGTCACATGAGAAAAAGAGTTATACCACTTACGATGAGATCTTCTTCTCAACTATTCAAGTGATGGCAATGTATGTGAAAACTTAATATAACCGAATTTAAACAATTCATTAAATACTAGGTGAGTGCCCGTGCGTTGCAACGGCAACATATAATATCACGATAGATTATGTACAAATGTGTGTTTTATTATTATAGTACCATGTCCGTGCACACAATTATATTTGATACCCATAAAAAATATATGTTCTATACACATTTGGATCTTCTATACACATTTAGATCTCGAGATGTCCCATTCCCTCCATCAACAAAAAAGTCCAAGAAATTTTGTTTGAGGCCTAAATGACCTTAGAACAAATGTTTACATTCTGACAAATACTTTTTAAGATCAAATATTTTTTAAGATCCTAGAACATATTCGATCTTTAAAAAGAACCACATATTCCAATCTAAAAATCAGTTTGTCGGCATTGCCTTGGCTCCACGACGTCGTTGTCACCGCCACACAGAAACATTGGTCCTTCGTAGCCGCCACAATACGCACTCACTTTGTGTGCAAAACAGCGCAACAAAACAGCCCAACATATAGCAATAAAAGGCAACAATCAAAGACATTTACTGAAAACAATGTTGATGCACTAAACACTTTTGAAAAAAAAGAATGAAGGTAGTAAATGAAAGGCATAAACGTTGAGGAATAAAATCAAATTCTATGTAGAGATTAGACATTCCAGCTGATCAAGCCTTATATAAATCAGGCAAGGAATCGTTCCGGATACCAATCCCCAGGAGCCGAACAGGCACAATTTTACGCATATCAAATTCTGAAGATACAGATACAGAGCCGTTCTACTTCTGCATGGGATGCTGCCCATGCTTAGCAGTACAAATATGGTCACAAGTTATTCAATACAGCACCAACGGTCACAGCCAACAATTCTTTCTCATCAACATCTATCAAAAACATTAGGCATTCATTCAGCTGATACCAAATAAAAAAACGGTTAGTTTAGCCATCGTTTAGGTGAATGGCTGACAGATGAGACCATTAAATTGGCCTAGAAAAACAACATTAACTAAACATGTACTGAATAACCACCACCGGAACATCTTTGAACTCCCAGCAGCTGGACTTGACAAAGGTGGTTAGCTGATAACAACGGTCAAAACGCCATTTATCACAATGCAACCACCATCGGGATAAGCTGCACGATCTTCGGCAGACCAGGAATTGCATACTGTTCGACAAACATGTGGTGGTGGTTGTTACATCTTCGAATAAATGAATACAAATAATAATTTGTCAGATCAACACCAATAAAAAAACTAGACAAGTACAAGGAAACCAAGACCAATAATAGCAGTTATGCTATACAACACATAAATAGGGCAAGTCGCTACCCGCCTGACGCGCGTGTGAACGTATGCCAAGCACCAATGCAGCCATCCAAATTATAGGAGAACAACAAATCAACATTTTTTACTTGAATAGAGAGAGCGCAGGACACAGTACACAAATTTTGAAAGAAAGAACCAACGAAAACTTGCAGAGACAGTTCATGACTTAAATAAGTACTCCCTCCTACCAAAATCCATCTAAAAAAGTACTACCTGTGTTCTCAGATATTTATAATTATCGTCCGTCATTTCATTTTTGAACTAATACGTGATAAATAAAAAAGAACGGATGAAGTAGTAGTTTTAAAGAATTAGTGTGTTTATACAATTCTTAATGCATGTATTTTGTATATGTGTCTAAATTCATCATCATTTCTTTAAATATATACATAAAAACCAAAAGATAAAGTGAGAGGGTACTATGAATCAATGCATATAATTTTAGCAGCTCCATTGGTCCAGAAATTCAGCAGAATTACAGAGACTAGCAAACTATGCAAATTCTCTTTTACTATCTAGTAACTTATTCCGTCATAACAAGCGTTATACTCTTTTTATGTCACCCTGATATAATTTATTACTGCTAGTGGTGTGGAAAGAATACAAACATACTCTGTACAATTTACTCACCTTCTATGACACTGGAGATAGCATAAAGGGTAAACAAATACGTCCAATTACGATATCGATAGTGAAGAAATTTATGGCACACAGTGAATTGCAGCTGGTAAATTCCACGGCAAAGCCAGCGTGCTGACCAAAATTCGCTAAAACCCTACAAAAACAACCAGCATCTGAAAACCACAAAAGCCCATACAGTACAAGAACACGAAACACAACGAAACCGCAAGGAAGAAGAAACCGCACCGATGGCAACCAGCTCTGGCACGTTGAGCTCCTTGGCGAGCTGCGCCTGGCCCTCGGCGCGGATCCGGTCGGAGTCCACCTGCTTCCGTCGCATCAGGCTCCGGAACCCGCCGCCCCATCCCCTCCCGCCACAGCCGCTGCTCCCCGCCTCCAATGCCATCAAGATCGCCGGCACGGCAAGACAGAGGATTGGCCTTTCTCGCGTGATTCGATTAGAGGGCGGATGAGGGCATCTGGGCGGCTGGACGGAGCAAAAGACAAAGAGGAGGAAGAGGAGAGTGATAGAGGTGGATGGGGACGGCGATAAATTTCTCTGCTCCGGTCCTAGCACGATGTGGCGAGTGACGAGGCGGTCTCCATCGTTTCTATGATGGCTCTCGTTGAGGAGGTCGAGCAGCGGAGGTGGGGGGAGGGCGGGGACATGCAGAGGATGGGAGAGGCGGCTCGCGCGACGTTGGGGAGGGAGTGCAGGGGCAGGGGCATGGAAGCGCTGACCGGATCTGGCTGCCGCCGTGACCTGCCTCTCCTCCCGCTCGCTGGCCACCGCCGATCGGTTGGCCGTGCCCGGCGTGGAGGAGGACAATGCAGGGGATGACAGGGGAATCAGACGCGGCGACCAAGGTTTTCGGGAGAGGGTGTAGGGGCAACTAGGGCGAGGTGGAGGAGGTTTTCGGGGGAATCGGACGCGGTGGCCAAGGTTTTCGGCGCGCAGTGGGCAAGGTGGAGGGCGCTATTGGCGGTCAGGCGACTGGGAGCGCTGATGGCGGCGGGCGACCGGGGGGCGCTGATGGCGGTCGGCGAGGTACACAGACGCGCGTGGGTTTGGGAGGAAGCCACGCGTGGGGAGACAGGCGGGGGCACGATTATGCCTGTGAACGCCCTCACTGTGCTCTTAAGGTGTAGTAGAGATTAGTCACATTTAGCGGGACCAAAAGTAAGTTTTATATCTTCTTGCCTATTCTTATGAATCGGCTTAAGAGAAGGACTAATAATTGATTTGTTTGTGCAGTCTAAAATAAAATTAGCAACACAACATTATTTACCTTCACTGCCCGAGCTATCCAAATAGCTTTCTATGACATGCATATTTGGACAATGTAACAAGTGAACATCATGAGACTTTCAAACGAGCTTCGTCTTTAACGAGCTTTTACAGCAATTGATTAATGATATGAAACTCATAGTTCTCAAACTTCTCTTTAATGCTAGAAAGTGGGTTGTTAAATAGTCAAATCTCATTTAGAAATTGCTAAATGAAAGCATTGATTCTTAATGTATCTAAACCATTCCAGAAAAAGGACATGCTCATCACTCCCATGATGAATCGATGTGAGGTGAGAAAATATCTTGTCCTATTGAGCCCATGAACTAATAGATATCACTTCTTTTTATAGCTCACTCGGTCGCTTGTTCTCCTTCATCTAGCAAGGTGGTACTACCTGATAGCATCGTGTGGCTTTGTGTCATGTTGGGCTTGGGTATTTTTTTCATGGCCCATCTAGGATGTAACGACCTATTTGTTAGGTGAGATGTGGGAAGAAAACATATCTACTCTACGTGCTTCACACGTGACGCACGACACACGAAAGTAGGAAACTAATGTTTTAAAAGAATAAAGATATATCATAATTCAATACAAGACAATACACAATATAGGACGTAGTGTATGTCACACCCGCTTTTTGAAGGTAAACCAAATGCGAACCATGTACGTGCCAGGATTAGAAATTCATGTACACAGCGATTACATAAATGATTCATCATAGCACAATGCTTCAAATATTAATAAAGAGTAAGTAATAATACTACAGACTAGAGTCATTTATATAATATAAATCAAAGTGCACATAATAGAAACGTAGCCAACGTAAATAAACCCACCACAGACAGTTGACTAGGGGAGGTCGCTAGCCTAATCCTCGAACTCGTCAAAGTCCTGGAACTCCTAGAGATCCGCCTCGACGCCTTCTTCCCCTTCTTTACCTGAGCATAGGTTGCACCAAAGCAACCTGGTGTTTTGTGAAAGCAAGGGTGAGTACACATCAACGTACTTAGCAAATGTTCCGTTTGGCTGAGGTGGACTAGCTTTATATGGGGTTAGGATTAAAGAAGTTGCTTTTAATTCATCAGGTATTTATTATTAGTAGAAGCCATGTTTTAGCCATAACTAACCCGTGAACCATTTTCTCATCGAGGAACATCATTATCATCATCATAACCAAATCCATAAATAGAACCATAGTATCTCGAACCATCTGTATCTCTAATCAAAGGAGCTCCCAATGCTGCTCATAAAAGTGAGCACATCTGATATATTAGTTTCATTCCTCTGCAGAGGTCGCACACTTTACCAATGAGTTGTGATCCCTTTCTAGCCTAGGTTTGCAAGACCCGATCTTCACTACCGAGGTGAATGGTCAGGGATAAGCTACGTAGCCTTTACGAAGATCCCCTAGTGTGTAGTCGCCCATTAGGTTTCGCCAGTTGTACAAACACAGTACTCCTCCCTAAGGTGGGTGATTAACAAAACCGAATTAAATAAACCTCGGCACCCATCCTTAGCAGAGCAAGCACTATGCCCCAGCCCCCATTTACGGTACAACAATGAAGCAAACTACACCCCAAGTTCCTCTAATTAATCAACTAAGGGTGTCCCATTCCACCATCATGGTTGTATTGTTTTCCCGGGTGGTCATCGAGCGAACAGGTCCTTACGAAGAGGTACTCGGGAAACAGCCCGAGTCCCCTAAAGTAACACAAGCTCGTCATCATAATCAAGATATCATCAACGTATCATAAATATTCTCATTATGTTCAATGATTAGAGTAGAGCGCTAGCATAAAGCTAACCACAATAACCCAAAAGGTAATCAAGGATAAGATAAATAGAAAGCTAGTCAATCCTTAAGTTTCAATTATGTAATGCAGGGAAATAAATTATCATGTGATGATATAAATAGGTCAGAGGACACTTGCCTTCACCAAACACATGCTCAGGATCTTCAATCCCGTAGAACTCGAAGAGGTAGACCACTTGGTCGCCAAAGCTTAATTGTCGGATCATCGAAGTTCGGAAATGAATCGCGATCTATTCACGACGCGCAACAAATACAAACAGGCACAAGCAAACATATTCCAGTATAAGAACATTACACCATACCGGTTAAAATATTATAAAAATGAGCAATATAAAATAGAGAGCACTTCTATGGTTACGTGAGAATAAAAAACGTGACAGTCAGAAAGTGTTAATTAGATTATTTAATTTGACATACTCGCATTATTCGATATTTATTTGATGCAACTATAGCTATCGCCTAGCTTTAATTAGTCTATAGCTCTAACGGCTTTCAATTAGATGAGTAACTTAAATAATATTAGTGACTCTAAGCGAGATGAATTAGCGGCGCGAGACTAAATACGTAACGCTTGAAACAGCACGGCCACACACGCACAGCACGCGTACGGTGCGTGGGCCGACACGATATGTGAAAACTAATAAATAGATAGCATGATTAAACTAACCAATTATTAATAAAGAATATTTCAGTTAAGGTTAAATATGTTGGTGTCTAATTATAAATGCGCAAATCAAACTCCTAAATTAGATTTAAATTGAAACGTTATTCTAGTAGCCATCGGTCAAACAAACGTTTAAATAAATTAAATAAAATGTGTGACGACAGAGAATAATAATTCTAACATATAGATAATTTTAATACGAATCTAACGTAACCTAAACGGATTGAATCAGATTTAAAATACAAAATTTATCACGGTTTTAAATTGAATTAAATTCTTGCACACAGTTTTAACTCCGTATAGGGGCTTTTCACAAAACCACATCTTCCTCCTCCCGCCACGTTCCTCTCCATGCAGGGAACTGTCACGAGGGTTGGGGAGGGGGTCGCGCGTAGGGGGAGGAGCCGGGTGGCCACCTCCGCCAAGGGTCAACCGCGCAGCGCAGGGCGCGCGCTCGCGGGCGAGGGCCGTGCCACAGGGCAGGGGGTCACGTCGCTAGGGGCCGAGGCATGGCGCCATGCTGCCAGGGGTTGGGGTGAGGTAGACGGGTTGTGGGGGAGGAGGGGCACCTATGGGGGAAGAAAACGAAGAACTCTCGTGGGTAGCAATGGAGAACACTCACCGGGGAAGGAGACCCTCGCCGGAGCCGAGGATAAATTGTCGACTGACGGAGATTCAGGGGTCCGATCGACGAATCAGATGCACCGAGACGAACGTAGCAGTAACCTCGGATTCCACCGACGACGCACGGATTGAAAGTAATTGCTCGCCGGAGTTGGAACTGCTCCGAACTTCGGTGAGCAATTCCGGGAGATGGGAATGAATCTGAGAAAACCGTTTTATGATTCGGAACGTGTTCAGCGAGGAGAAGCCAGCCATATATATATATATATATATATATATATATATATATATATATATAGCTAGGCTTCGGACGAGATGAAAATTTAGATCGAATTTGAATTTTACTATTTATTAAATTGAGAAAAAGCCTATAAATCCATATTTTGTGCTCGAAATATTGTATATGTTTCCAAAAATTACAGAAAAATTCCTAGGAATGTTTTGGCACCCATTGAACTCAAAAAACATATTTAGATATTCTAAAAATATTTTTAATTACCTCAAATAAATAAATTTTGGTTTTCGGAAAATAGAAAAATATTCCGAAAAATATGAAAAATTTATCGAGAGCTTCTATAAGATTGTTGCTCATGAGACACCGACAGAGACCCATTTTTAAAATAAACCATTGTCTCACATTCACCATCGTGTTTTGCTTACGCTGAAGGCCGAACTCACTAAATTTTGCTCTAAATAAACTGAAGTAAGATTGTTACTCATGAGACACCGACAGAGACCCATTTTTATACTTTTAAAATTTATTTTTTTTGAAAACTATTAAAATACCCTTTTTAATAATTTTTTGTGACTTGAAAAATCAATGATTTTAAGAATATTTTTTGGAAACTCTTTGAGATGGTGTTAGGCTATTTGGTGGATATAGTTCTAACTCAACTAATCCATGTCACCCCTACAAGACATTCTGAAAGTCACCTAACGGGGGGGTGAATAGGCATAATCTGAAATTTACAACTTTAAACACACACTACAAGCCGGGGTTAGCGTTAGAACTAAAATCAAGTCCGGGAGAGAGGGGGAAAACAAATCAAATGAGAATCAAACGAATGAACACGGTGATTTGTTTTACCGAGGTTCGGTTCCAAAGAACCTAGTCCCCGTTGAGGAGGTCACAAAGACCGGGTCTATTTCAACCCTTTCCCTCTCTCAAACGGTCACTTAGACCGAGTGAGCCTTCTTCTTTAATCTCACGGGCCACTAAGACCCCGCAAGGACCACCACACACTTGGTGTCTCTTGCCTTGCTTACAAAGCACTTGAGAGTAAGAATGGGAAAAGAAGAAAGGCAATCCAAGCGACAAGAACTCAAATAAATACAAAAATCTCTCTCTCACAAGCCACTAAGTGTTTGGAGTGAATTGGGACTCGGAGAGGATTTGATCTTTTGTATTATGTCTTGGAGTGAATGCTAGAGCTCTTGTATTGAATGTGATCTTCAGAAAACTTGGATGCTTGAAGTTGTGGTGGTTGGGGGGTATTTATAGCCCCCAACCACTTGGGTAGCCGTTGGTGTCACACCCGGGTTTCAGGGGCACCAAGACCCGGGCGCGAACATAATCACCTGATATGCTGGGACCAAGTCTCACACATATGATGAATCATGGCACAGGATCGAATGTCACATCTTTACTATATAACAGGAGTTCTATACAAAATAAATAATTACAATATAAGGAGACAACGGTCCAGCAACCCAAAGTTGACTGGGAGACGACGGCCTAGATCTCTCACGAACACTTCACAGCATCCTCCGAGCGCATCATCCTGCGGTACCTGTTCTTGACCTGTGGGGGGGTGTGAGACAGCAAGAGTGAGCTCACATACGTTCATCGCTCAACAAGTTGTGGGGAATAATGTGCATGAACTCGCCAAAGGTGGGAGCTCACGTGAAGTGTAAGGCTTACCAAAGAGGATGGTTAGAGCTGAGCATTGCTTTTAAAGTTGGTCAAAATTTTATTAGCAATTACTACGTATAAGTAAATACCAACCCAATTAAATGGTAGAACAAAAGTAACAACACCACCTGCGATGCAATGCATATGACAAATTGAATTTAGTTCCATAAATTAATCATGTGAGGGTCCGAGCTGCTCATGACCGTGAGCACGGCTAGTATACCAGTTTTACACTCTGCAGAGGTTGCGCATCTTTACCCACAAGTCATGTTACCCATCTGCCAAGGGATCGCGACTTCCCATACACCTCTACCGAGGAGGCGAGGCAGGGTAACACTACGAGGCCTTTACAAAGTTCCACTAGCTTCAGAAAACCCGCTACAGTTTATAGGAAGCTCCAATGCAGGAATCCCTTGCAGGACCGCCATCGCAGCAAAATCCTCCCGAGGGCCTCCCTACACTGACCACTCCCCTACTGCCCTTGCCCCTTTCGGGTAAGGTAGTCTTCCACTAGCTTTCCTAATTAATCAGCCAAGGGGTCCCATTCCTCCCTTGTGGTAGCACTGTTTTCCTGGGTGGTCGCTCCATGTTCCAATTAACATAATGATCTTATCATGAACAGTAATAATAAACAGATAATAAAAATATGATCATGAATAATGTATCTTCATACCCAAAACCACATAAAGCACTAGCAAGTACTACCCAGAAATTTAGTGGTGAACAAGGTATAAAGATAATCAAACTAGGTAACCTGTTGGGTCCCATCAAATTAACCTATGCAGATCATTATGATTAATCAGAACATGGCTGGGTAAAAAGAAGTGATCAAGGGCACAACTTGCCTGGGACTTGAGATTCCAGGTACCAGGATGATCTTCAGAGGACTCGTAACCTTGCGCTAGTCGTAGCAATACAAACAAACATGGTATAGGCAAAATTAACATTACACCAAACATAAGAATACACTGCGTAATAATAATCTACGAGTCGCTACGAGATCGTGGGAACAAGAACCACTAAATTCGGAGTTACGGTTATTAAGTTATGGATTTCTGAAATTATTAAGCACTTAAATAGATTAATTCAAATGAATAATTTTAATTCAAGATTCATGGCTAAACAGAGGCACTAAATAATAAAGGATAATATTATAAATTTTTAGGAACTGGAATGGGGTAATTTGGACTTCATATGAATTTTCTATGGATTATACAAGTTTTACAATTATTTTTATATTCAAAATCAATCTCTAAATCTCTTTTTCCCTATTTTCTTTAATTCCTGGACTACGCCTCAAATACAAGAAAGCACAGGGGCAAAATCAGAAGTAATCCACAGACTCATCCTAGCCCTAGGGTGGACAGCGGGTTAAATAACCAAGACTCCGAGGGCTCTTTAGTAAAATGTTCCCACGAAGGGGTATCGTTTAATATGGACCACCCAGATCAGATCGTGCGGGCGGAGTTTAATGAGTCACAGACGCACGCTCGATCTAATCCTATCCATTAACTTCCAATCTAACGGTAGGGATTTTAAATATTGACGCATGCCATGTGACCGACCGATCCAAGATCAACGGTGCATAATTCATCGGACGACTGGGTACCCAACTACGATCTCGGCCGCCCGATTGCGTTTGGACGCATCAGATCGCTCGGGTCGAACCGTTACGCATAATCTAATCCTAACCGTTTCTTGTGAGATCGACGATCCACGCGAAACCCGGCACCTTCATCCCACCCACCGGACCTCCCGCACGGTGGCGCAGAGCCACAGCGGCGGTGCTTTGCCGGAGTAATCCAATTCCGGCACTCCCGCACCCCAATACTCTAATCAAACGGTTCTAGACGATGTCTGGTCCCTAACGAACAACAAGGAGTTGACATACCGGTGATTGAAGCGATGACCGCGGCTGGCCACGGTGGAGAGCGGGCGAACAGTTCCGGTGAGCGATTCCATTGATGGTGAGGCCTCAGTCGTGCGCGCACATCCCCCAGAATGATCCCCGGCCTCCAGACGATACTCCGAGAGACTTGCCAAGGCACGTGCTCAACAATTTCGGTGGAGCGCCGGCGAGCACGTCGCTCGGCCGCGCGGCGAGAAGGATGGGTATGGGGCTGGCTCTGCGTTAGAGAAATTCGGCGCTGCTTTAACGAGAGGCAAGGGGTGAGGCGTCGGGTCCTACGCCGCTCGTTTCGGGGGGAAGTGGTCCGCCGCAGCTCCGGTGAGAACGGCGTCTGTTACGCGCACTACCGGTTTGTGCGGAGATGGACGTGCAGCGTTCTATTGGAGGGGGATCGATGCAAAGAGGACGCAGAGCCCCAGGGTAATCCCGTGCGGTCGCGCGGGGGTCAGTTGTCAACCGATTCCGAGGATCGTGCAAGGATGGAGCTCGCCCAGGTCGCGGATTCCAGGAAGACGAAGACCCAGCACGCGGGCCCACCGGCAGAGACACTAGTACGTGCGGCCATCAGGCGAGCTGAGCCGCACATGTGCGCGGGAGCGTGGCTGGCGCGCGGGCCCGCCCTGTCGGCGAGAGCAGGCGCGACAGCGAAAAAGGAGGTGGGCCGCGCGCGATGGGGAATGGGGAAAGTGGCCGAATGTAGTTGGGCCGCCCGTAGGTGAAATCGGCCCAGGTAAGCACGGTATCCCTTTTTCCTTTTTCCTTTTTTTCTGTTTTGCTTTCCTTTTTTTTAGTTTGAAATTCAAATTTGAATTCAAACAGTGCTGTGAATATTTCATTCTAATTAATGTACAGAAATAGGCATAGTGGTATAGAAGGGTTTTGATTATTTGTATGTTTATTTACTTTATTTTTATGTAGTATCCTTCCTATTTTTCTTTTCTTATTTCAAATCCAATTCAAACCATGTTTAAATTCTAAATTTCAAATTTATGCACAAGAAAAATTCCACATGATGCATAATTTCTACATAATATTTATTTATTCAGTTACTTTATTTATTTATTTATTTATTTATTTTATTTAGGCTAGGTTTTCAACATGAAGTACACACACCACATCATTATTTGAGTGTGTATTTGGATTAAAGGTATATTCAAAAGTCCCCCCCTTTGTTTTGATAGGAACATTTTTCCAATGTCTAATCTCTATTATGATTTATTTTAACCATCGTTATTTTATTATGATCATTTACCTTTAAAAGGGGTGAATTATAATGTTTAATTATTTATCAAGGGTACTTTGCTCGGATTTCTTCTACCAATCTGAAATTCAGAATTTGGGTGTTACAAATCCTACCCCCCTTAACAGAAATCTCGTCCTCGAGATTTGTAAGAAAAGGGATATAGGAAGAGTGGTTTGCAATTTAGCTTTCAGTTTCTAATTATTTCAAAAATCAAAAGCCTCTTTTTTTTTCATTAAGGAGTGATTAGGAGAGCATGGGTATGTATATCCACTTTATTGTGTATGGTAAAAGATGTCTTTAAAGCATAGAGAGGTTTGGGTAAGAAAGTGTGTGGTAAGGAAAGACTTCACCCAGGATTGTGGCTCTTGATTCTTTTGAAGAACTAGCTTGAGTCTTATTCTTCCTTAATTTGATGAGGTCGATCATCTTCAATCTTCGTTCTTGAAGTTGTTATCCAAATTAGGGACATGTAGTTAAGATGAAGTAGTAGGTGGAGCAGCTAGGCTATGAGTTAAATGAGATTAGTCTGAATCTGGTTTGGTTGTTTGATTCCAGATGGGTGGGATAGGTTATGTAGCCTGTTTTGTAGGTTAAGTTGTTGGGTAGGGTCGAGTTGATCTAAGATCTCAAACTTGTTTATAAGAGCAGGGTCTAATGTATTCCACCAGGATTGACTATCTTGTTAGGTAACTCATTTTAGGTTGGATCATAGTAGATTAGATAGGATCTAGATCAGACTGGTATGACTAGTCGAGACCAGATAAGATCTAAATAAATTTTGGGATTAGCTCATGATTGCTACCCTAGGATGAGATAAGCAAGGTGGTTAGGATAAGATGATTTTTTTTTAAGATAAGAGAGTCTTTTAAGATAAGATGGATCTATTAGGCTTGATATATTCTAGTGGGGGTACTCTTAGTTGGTCTAGTTTATCTCATAAACAATTTATGAGGATAAGATATTTTTTTAACATAAAATGAACCTATTAGGATAAGATGGAATCCTTTAAGTTAAGAAGGATAAAAATAGATACACTTTGATGGAGGATAATCTAGGTTGTTTAGTTATCTTATGAATTTTATTTATTTATATTTATGTCTATATGTATATATAGATGTAATTGTGGACATTACTCCACAACTCATCACACTCAATCAAAGATCCAAATCATACAAGTATCATAAGAACAAGCACTCAAGCGTATAGATACCTAAAAAAATAGTTTTGTTTTCTTTTTCTAAAGTAGGTCTCATATTCCTAGAGGTCACTTTAGGCACGAGATTTCAAAGTGTGAAATCCCCATTTGTCTTTTAGAAAGAAAAGATAAGAATAATCATTCAAGTTCATAGATATCAAAAATTATTTTTTTTGTTCCTAAGATTAGGCCTCCTATTCCTAAAGGTCACTTTAGGTACAGGATTTCAAAGTGTGAAATCTGCATTTGTCTTTAGAAGGAAAAGGTAAGAGTAATCAGAGTAAGCGGAAATAGATGAGAAAAGATCAAGAAAAGTTTAGAAAGAATCAGAGTAGCAAAGATAAGTAGACGATGGTTGTCCAGTTCTATCTAGGTTTCGTCCTACAGTCAACATTCCTCTGATACCACTTCTGTCACACCCGGGTTTCAGGGGCACCAAGACCCGGGCGCGAACATAATCACCTGATATGCTGGGACCAAGTCTCACACATATGATGAATCATGGCACAGGATCGAATGTCACATCTTTACTATATAACAGGAGTTCTATACAAAATAAATAATTACAATATAAGGAGACAACGGTCCAGCAACCCAAAGTTGACTGGGAGACGACGGCCTAGATCTCTCACGAACACTTCACAGCATCCTCCGAGCGCATCATCCTGCGGTACCTGTTCTTGACCTGTGGGGGGGTGTGAGACAGCAAGAGTGAGCTCACATACGTTCATCGCTCAACAAGTTGTGGGGAATAATGTGCATGAACTCGCCAAAGGTGGGAGCTCACGTGAAGTGTAAGGCTTACCAAAGAGGATGGTTAGAGCTGAGCATTGCTTTTAAAGTTGGTCAAAATTTTATTAGCAATTACTACGTATAAGTAAATACCAACCCAATTAAATGGTAGAACAAAAGTAACAACACCACCTGCGATGCAATGCATAGGACAAATTGAATTTAGTTCCATAAATTAATCATGTGAGGGTCCGAGCTGCTCATGACCGTGAGCACGGCTAGTATACCAGTTTTACACTCTGCAGAGGTTGCGCATCTTTACCCACAAGTCATGTTACCCATCTGCCAAGGGATCGCGACTTCCCATACACCTCTACCGAGGAGGCGAGGCAGGGTAACACTACGAGGCCTTTACAAAGTTCCACTAGCTTCAGAAAACCCGCTACAGTTTATAGGAAGCTCTAATGCAGGAATCCCTTGCAGGACCGCCATCGTAGCAAAATCCTCCCGAGGGCCTCCCTACACTGACCACTCCCCTACTGCCCTTGCCCCTTTCGGGTAAGGTAGTCTTCCACTATCTTTCCTAATTAATCAGCCAAGGGGTCCCATTCCTCCCTTGTGGTAGCACTGTTTTCCCAGGTGGTCGCTCCATGTTCCAATTAATATAATGATCTTATCATGAACAGTAATAATAAACAGATAATAAAAATATGATCATGAATAATGTATCTTCATACCCAAAACCACATAAAGCACTAGCAAGTACTACCCAAAAATTTAGTGGTGAACAAGGTATAAAGATAATCAAACTAGGTAACCTGTTGGGTCCCATCAAATTAACCTATGCAGATCATTATGATTAATCAGAACATGGCTGGGTAAAAAGAAGTGATCAAGGGCACAACTTGCCTGGGACTTGAGATTCCAGGTACCAGGATGATCTTCAGAGGACTCGTAACCTTGCGCTAGTCGTAGCAATACAAACAAACATGGTATAGGCAAAATTAACATTACACCAAACATAAGAATACACTGCGTAATAATAATCTACGAGTCGCTACGAGATCGTGGGAACAAGAACCACTAAATTCGGAGTTACGGTTATTAAGTTATGGATTTCTGAAATTATTAAGCACTTAAATAGATTAATTCAAATGAATAATTTTAATTCAAGATTCATGGCTAAACAGAGGCACTAAATAATAAAGGATAATATTATAAATTTTTAGGAACTAGAATGGGGTAATTTGGACTTCATATGAATTTTCTATGGATTATACAAGTTTTACAATTATTTTTATATTCAAAATCAATCTCTAAATCTCTTTTTCCCTATTTTCTTTAATTCCTGGACTGCGCCTCAAATACAAGAAAGCACAGGGGCAAAATCAGAAGTAATCCACAGACTCATCCTAGCCCTAGGGTGGACAGCGGGTTAAATAACCAAGACTCTGAGGGCTCTTTAGTAAAATGTTCCCACGAAGGGGTATCGTTTAATATGGACCACCCAGATCAGATCGTGCGGGCGGAGTTTAATGAGTCACAGACGCACGCTCGATCTAATCCTATCCATTAACTTCCAATCTAATGGTAGGGATTTTAAATATTGACGCATGCCATGTGACCGACCGATCCAAGATCAACGGTGCATAATTCATCGGACGACTGGGTACCCAACTACGATCTCGGCCGCCCGATTGCGTTTGGACGCATCAGATCGCTCGGGTCGAACCGTTACGCATAATCTAATCCTAACCGTTGCTTGTGAGATCGACGATCCACGCGAAACCCGGCACCTTCATCCCACCCACCGGACCTCCCGCACGGTGGCGCAGAGCCACAGCGGCGGTGCTTTGCCGGAGTAATCCAATTCCGGCACTCCCGCACCCCAATACTCTAATCAAACGGTTCTAGACGATGTCTGGTCCCTAACGAACAACAAGGAGTTGACATACCGGTGATTGAAGCGATGACCGCGGCTGGCCACGGTGGAGAGCGGGCGAACAGTTACGGTGAGCGATTCCATTGATGGTGAGGCCTCAGTCGTGCGCGCACATCCCCCAGAACGATCCCCGGCCTCCAGACGATACTCCGAGAGACTTGCCAAGGCACGTGCTCAACAATTTCGGTGGAGCGCCGGCGAGCACCTCGCTCGGCCGCGCGGCGAGAAGGATGGGTATGGGGCTGGCTCTGCGTTAGAGAAATTCGGCGCTGCTTTAACGAGAGGCAAGGGGTGAGGCGTCGGGTCCTACGCCGCTCGTTTCGGGGGGAAGTGGTCCGCCGCAGCTCCGGTGAGAACGGCGTCTGTTACGCGCACTACCGGTTTGTGCTGGAGATGGACGTGCAGCGTTCTATTGGAGGGGGATCGATGCAAAGAGGACGCAGAGCCCCAGGGTAATCCCGTGCGGTCGCGCGGGGGTCAGTTGTCAACCGATTCCGAGGATCGTGCAAGGATGGAGCTCGCCCAGGTCGCGGATTCCAGGAAGACGAAGACCCAGCACGCGGGCCCACCGGCAGAGACACTAGTACGTGCGGCCATCAGGCGAGCTGAGCCGCACATGTGCGCGGGAGCGTGGCTGGCGCGCGGGCCCGCCCTGTCGGCGAGAGCAGGCGCGACAGCGAAAAAGGAGGTGGGCCGCGCGCGATGGGGAATGGGGAAAGTGGCCGAATGTAGTTGGGCCGCCCGTAGGTGAAATCGGCCCAGGTAAGCACGGTATCCCTTTTTCCTTTTCCTTTTTTTCTGTTTTGCTTTCCTTTTTTTTAGTTTGAAATTCAAATTTGAATTCAAACAGTGCTGTGAATATTTCATTCTAATTAATGTACAGAAATAGGCATAGTGGTATAGAAGGGTTTTGATTATTTGTATGTTTATTTACTTTATTTTTATGTAGTATCCTTCCTATTTTTCTTTTCTTATTTCAAATCCAATTCAAACCATGTTTAAATTCTAAATTTCAAATTTATGCACAAGAAAAATTCCACATGATGCATAATTTCTACATAATATTTATTTATTCAGTTACTTTATTTATTTATTTATTTATTTTATTTAGGCTAGGTTTTCAACATGAAGTACACACACCACATCATTATTTGAGTGTGTATTTGGATTAAAGGTATATTCAAAAGTCCCCCCCTTTGTTTTGATAGGAACATTTTTCCAATGTCTAATCTCTATTATGATTTATTTTAACCATCGTTATTTTATTATGATCATTTACCTTTAAAAGGGGTGAATTATAATGTTTAATTATTTATCAAGGGTACTTTGCTCGGATTTCTTCTACCAATCTCAAATTCAGAATTTGGGTGTTACAGTTGGGGAGGCTGCTGGCGATGGGCGCACCGGACAGTCCGGTGCTCCATATAACACCTCTGGTGTTACTGTCACTAAAACTTGAGCATAACATCATAAGCATTGGCATATCAGGTGTTTGTCACACCTAGAATGCATTCACTAGGCAAAAAGTTCAAACAAGTTGTATTGATGTGACATTTCATGGGTGAAACCCTAGAGTAGAATACTTAACCCTAAACTGGGCTCAGAAGAGTGAACAAAGCCTAAATATGAGAAAACTTCAAAACCTATTGGTAATGATCATAAAGTGTCGCCATGAATGGACTTAAGTAGCATCCCAACCCTAGAAGTGCCAAAAACCCTAAATAGGCCCCTGAGAAACCCTTGAGCTGAAACCCTAGGGGTTATCTATAAAAGTGTGCACCTTTTGGATCTAAGTGCAAAAATCATGGGAATTGGTTATCTTAAGTCATATTGTTCACATATTTGGAGATTTGCAAATGAAACCATAAGTTATGGGCTTATTTGCAAAAAGACCATATTTGTCCTCCATTGGCTATGTCTGAATTTCAGTGAATAGGCTCAACTTCGAAGCCCTATATCTTCCAAGTTATGAAGATTTTGCCCTAGGTCAGCACATCAAAATTGTAGAGCTATGTAAGGAGAATAACTTATAGGGATTATGCCTTGGTGCCATGAAATGTTTTGAGATAATTAGGCCCAAAGATGGGATGTCAGACTGCCTTAAAGTCTGAATTCAGACTGACAGTGGGATTGGATGAACTTAGGGCTCAATTCTAAGCTAGGTCCTGTGACTTTTTGTGGGTGCACAATGTAGCAAAGTTGGAGCTGGTCTACTAGGCTACAACTTTGTTGCAGAGCATTGGTCGTGTTGCCATGGAAAATTGGGAGGAAATCCGCCCTAAACATCGACTGTCAGACTGACTGAAGAGGGATCTGATGGTACAGTAACTGAAACAGATCACAGATTCACCCCCCCTCGCCGCCGGTGATCTTGCACCCAGATCCACGCCGGTGTCATGATTCATGCCCGACCGAATTCAGATAAGCGCTCCTCGGTAAGAAATATCGCGCTGGAGATAAACTCCAGCCACTGTTCTCACCGCCGTCATGTCCCGCCGTGGTCAATCGCGTTGGCATCACCAGCGTTCGCCGTTATTCGGCAGGGCTACGTGCCTCAACGCTTTACTACATCGCGGTGAGTCACCATAAACCGCCCTATGGTCCTAGCTCATCGCCGGTGGGTCTGCCACGGTGAAGGCCACGAATCACCGCACCAATGACTCATTTCTTCTCCGACCGCCACCGCGCCCAACCCAAATTCACTGGCCACCGCTCAAGCCTGCTATAAATTGAGTGCACCCACGGCTCCGTTAGGTAATTACACATCCATTGCACCAGTCCTTGCCCCGGATTATCCACCAGAGCCTCCCAATTTCTCTCTTCCCCCAATTTCGTTCTCCGCGCCGCCGTGTGTTGGCTCACCGTGGTCAGCGTACTCCACGTCTGTTCGTGCTCCCTGCCCTCTTGTTTTAGCACCCATACCTGCCCCTGATACTCCTCGACCTACTCGATTGAGTTAAGCTGCCTTAGATCGCGGGGAACGAGTTAGAATGTCTGTTGATCATACGGTCACCGTGGGCAGAGTGAGTTAGAGGTCCAATAGTGAAATTTGTTGAGGGGAAACGCTTGTTAGGGCTTGAATTTGGTTTCAGTTGAAGTAGAGCACCCGTCATCAAGTAATCCGGCCGGTACAAGTTCACCGGAGCTCGTCTCCCCGCCGTTCGCCATCGTGGACCGAACTCTATGGAGAAATAGAACTAGGGGGCTATTTTTGTAAAGTGTCAGTGACTCTAGGAATAGTACTGTGACCCCGCTTCAAGTTATTCAAAACGTCGGGGGCCTATTCGCAAAGTCAATACCGCGGGCGCGGGCGCACGCGCTTCCGCCTGTTGATGAGCCGACTTGGGCCAGTTCTGGTCCAGAGCTGTTCATGCTTTTTCCTTTTAATTTTTCTGTCAGGGTTTAAGAATTTCTAGAAAATTGAAGAAAAATGCTAAAAATACCAGACCAATTTTACTAGGCTCCTAATTTTCCATAGTATTTCATAAAAATAGTTTCATGATTTTTAGTTCTAATAAGGAATTTTGGGGCATTTAAAATAGCCAAAATCCATACTTCTGGAATTTTAGGGAATAATTAATAATTCCAAAATTCACCAAACTTTTTAGGTAAACTTTAAATAATATTTAGAAGCCTTGGGTAAAGTTTGGTATGATTTGTACCATGTTTGGTACTTAGAACCCAAAACCCTAGCCCCCTTGTCCTATGAACTTCACTATAGACTCCGAAAACCCTAGTTTCCCGAAGATCCGTGAAGGAAAGTTACATTCAAGACATTAGATAATAAACTTTTACTATATTTGCATCTTCATGAGCATTACATGAGCATTCATGATTATATATGGCTATATCTAGAGAACGAGGAGGAAATAGAAGTTGAAGAAGCGAGGACTTCACCACCACCACCTGAAGAACCTCAGGCAGGAAACTGCTTTAACTTTGATATCTGTGGAGCAGAGCCTGATTCACCTATCACTCAAGGCAAGCCCCGGTGCATTTGTCACCCCCTTGTTATTTTGAAATCTTTCTCACTTACTTGATGCATTAGGTGATAGGAGTTGTGTGCTAAACTAGTTGCTGCATTTCCTTCCTTGGATTTGATTACTTCTCCTTAATCCCTGATTTACAAAAAGGTTTTTCTTATGCTTGGCTTTGTTCTAGAAAAACAAAAATGTTTTGTTTTTGACAAAGATGATGCTTCAAGTGGGTGGGATGTTTTCGAAAATAAAACTTGATGGTGGATCCATCATGGCCATGATGGGTTCAACATCGGAAAAGATGTATCTCTGCCAGGTACCAAACTTTGGGTTTGAAATGATAAAGCTGAGACCGGGCGGGTGACTTGCACGAGAAGAGAGTCTCGGTGTAGTGTCTCCGTCTGAGTCGATTAAGGACCTTGTCAATGTAGGCTTGATGATCGAGGACCCTTTAACTTGTTACATGCCTCATCATGGGTAAGCTTTGCCTCGGGTAGACTAATACCAGAATAAGATAACATGCAATGGGAGTGGAGAGATGGCGAGAGTAGCATGTACCCTCCGTGGCAAGAGGCTAGACGGTGGTGTATCTGTGCTCTCGGTTGGCGTGAACCTGATCTGGTATTAAGAACCCCAGTGGCGAGTTGACATATGCAAGGGTTAAGTGCTACATATGTCGTGTGATTGGAGATCCTCAGCTGAGTATAATCGATTCGGATCGCCATAACTTCGCGGACATGAAGACTTGGTCACTGGCCTACACGTAGCACTCTAGTAAATAAGAAGGGTTGTTAAGAAATTAGCTAGTATAGGTCAAGTGCTTGAACTAGGATAGAAAGAACTCTAGACCACAGGTTATGACTTAACTTGCTAATAAAACAGGACTTTTAAGGATCCACTATTAGTAAGCATTTCTGCAAACAGAGGCATTGATTATTGAAAAGCCATACCTTGATCCCCAAAGGCCAGCATATCCTTGAGAGTCTTTTATTTTGATGGATAAGACTTGCGAAAGTACTTTTCGTACACAGGGCTTTGTCCCATGTTGTTTTAGGTGAAGAAGCAGCAACCTTTTGTTGCTTCTGTTCCAAGGTGGTACCTAAAGAAGAAAATCAAGACTGAAGCTGCGGGAGGAAGGATCCTCCGTCAAGAAAAACTTTTTACTGTTTATCGAGAGGGGTTTTTGCCTCCCAAGTTATGTAATAATAATACTCAGCACTCTTATATTTGTTCTGGTCTGTAATAAATACTACTCTTTCTTACTTCAAATAAAGTAAGTTATTGTAACTGCTTCCGCATTTTCATACCTCTGATGTATTGTAATGTCTGCATGATGGGTGAAACGCTCTTGGGAAAGGTAAGGAATACAGATACTAAACTCGTCAAGTGATCAGGGGCACCTGCAGGGTTGTCTGAGGTCCGTTGGACAAGGACAACTGTAGGTGGGCCTAATGACTTGGGAGGTTCTATCACACGTCACTGGACAGGCACTGTGCACTGTCCGGTGCCCCGCCACGTCACCCAACCGTTAGGGTTTGGAGCAAAGTCGACCGTTGGAGCTTTGTCTTCTTGCGGCACCAGACAGTCCGGTGCCACACCGGACAGTCCGGTGCCCTCTGACTTCACGGCTCTGACTTCTGCTGCACACTGTGCTGCACTGTTCCCGCTGTCAGAGTCGACTGTTGCACGAGTTAGCTGTTGCTCCACTGGCACACCGGACAGTCCGGTGAATTATAGTGGAGCGCGCCTGCGTTTTCCCGAGAGTGGCTGGTTGACCCCTGTACGGTCCTGGTGCACCAGACAGTCCGGTGCGCCAGTCCACAGCACACTCAAGTCCTTTTGCTCCTTTTTGAATTGGGTCACTAACTTGAATATTTTATTGGTTTGTGTTGAACCTTATGCACCTGTAATACATGAATTCTAGACAAACTAGTTAGTCCATGTGTTTGTGTTGATGATCAACCACCAAAATTAATTATAGAAAAAGGATGACCCTAGTTCCCTTTCAATCTTCCCCTTTTTGGTGATTGATGCCAACACAAACCAAAGCAAATAATAAGTGCAGAAATGTAACTAGTTTGCATTTAGAATGTGCATAGGTTACTTGGAGTTAAACCAATTGAATATCTCACTAAATTTGAATGGCTTGCTTTTCTTTTATTTAACATTTTAGACCACATTTGCACCAATTGTTTTGTTTTTGCAAATTCTTTTGGAAAAATATTTTCAAAGTTTTTTGAAAATAGTCAAAGGTATATGAATATGATTGCAAGATGCTTTTTCAAGATTTGAAATTTCTCCCCCTGATTCAAATGCTTTTCCTTTGACTAAATAAACCTCCCCCTGAATGAAATTCTCCTCTTAGTTTTCAAGAGGGTTTTGAAATAGATACTAATTTGAAAATTGATCTTTAAAGATACCAATTGAAAAGATTCCCATTATTTAGATACTAATTTGAAAAACATCAATTAAAACTTTATTTCGAAAATTTTTGAGATGGTGGTGCGGTCCTTTTGCTTTGGGCTTAATATTCTCTCCCCCTTTGGCATTAATCGCCAAAAATGGAGACTTTGAGAGCCCTTTATATTCTCTCCCCTATTGGTAAAAGAAATATGAGTGAAGAATTATACCAATTGAGAGTGTGTGGAGTAACGACAAAGGGTAAATGATACGTTAGAGTTGAGTGGAAGCCTTGTCTTCACCAAATACTCCATTTCCATTTCAATCTACGACTTAGTATAGAAATACCCTTGGAAACACATTAGTCGTAGTCTTGACACAAAATGAATATGAAATTTGTATGTGTACCAAATGAAATAGACATGATCAAAGGTATGTAAATGAGCTATGTGTGCAATGTTTCAATCAAAGTTCCAAGAATCAAGTATATTTAGCTTATTCCTAAGTTTGCTAAAGGTTTTCTCATCTAGTGGCTTGGTAAGGATATCGGCTAATTGATTCTTGGTGTTTACATAAACTATTTCGATATCCCCCCTTTGTTGGTGATCTCTCAGAAAGTGATACCGAATGTCTATGTGCTTAGTGCGGTTGTGTTCAACGGGATTATCCGCCATGCGGATTGCACTCCCTTTATCACTAGGAGAGGGACTTTGCTCAATTTGTAGCCATAGTCCCTAAGGGTTTGCCTCATCCAAAGTAATTGCGCACAACAATGGCCTGCGGCAATGTACTCGGCTTCGGCGGTGGAAAGAGCTACTGAGTTTTGTTTCTTTGGGGCCCAAGACACCAGGGATCTCCCCATAAACTGACAAGTCCCAGATGTGCTCTTTCTATCGATTTTACACCCTGCCCAATCGGCATCGGAATATCCTATTAAATCAAAAGTGGATCCCTTGGGGTACCAAAGTCCAAACTTAGGAGTGTAAACTAAATATCTCATGATTCTCTTCACGGCCCGATCTTCCTTAGGATCTGCCTGAAATCTTGCACACATGCATACTGAAAGCATAATATCCGGTCGAGATGCACATAAGTAGAGTAAAGATCCTATCATCAACTAGTATACCTTTTGATCTACGGATTTACCTCCTGTGTCGAGGTCGAGATGCCTATTGGTTCCCATGGGTGTCTTTATGGGCTTGCCATCCTTCATTCCAAACTTCTTAAGTATGTCTTGAATGTACTTTGTTTGGCTGATGAATGTGCCATCTGGAAGTTGCTTGATTTGAAATCCTAGGAAATACTTCAACTCCCCCATCATTGACATCTCAAATTTCTGTATCATGATCCTACTAAACTCTTCACAAGTTGATTTGTTAGTAGACCCAAATATGATATCATCAACATAAATTTGGCATACAAACAAATCTTTTGCAACAGTTTTAGTAAAGAGAGTAGGATCGGCTTTTCCAACTTTGAAGCCATTAGTGATAAGGAAATCTCGCAGGCATTCATATCATGCTCTTGGGGCTTGCTTGAGCCCATAAAGCGCCTTTGAGAGTTTATATACATGGTTAGGATACTCACTATCTTCAAAGCCGGGAGGTTGCTCAACATAGACCTCTTCCTTGATTGGTCCATTGAGGAAGGCACTTTTCACGTCCATTTGATAAAGCTTAAAGCCATGGTAAGTAGCATAGGCAAGTAATATGGGAATTGACTCAAGCCTAGCTACGGGTGCATAAGTTTCATCGAAATCCAAACCTTCGACTTGTGAATATCCTTTGGCCACAAGTCGAGCTTTGTTCCTTGTCACCACACCATGCTCATCTTGCTTGTTGCGGAATACCCATTTGGTACCTACAACATTTTGGTTAGAACGTGGAACTAAATGCCATACCTCATTCCTCGTGAAGTTGTTGAGCTCCTCTTGCATTGCCAGCACCCAATCCGGATCTCTTAATGCATCCTCTACCCTGTATGGCTCAATAGAGAAAACAAAAGAGTAATATTCATAGAAATGAGCAACTCGAGATCTAGTGGTTACCCCTTTATGAATGTCACCAAGGATGGAGTTGATGGGGTGATCTCGTTGAATTGCTTGGTGGACTCTTGGGTGTGGCAGTCTTTGACCCTGTATTTCTTGATCATCTTCCTTGTCATTATTATCTTCATCTCCCCCTTGATCAAGTCCTCCTCTTGAGGTGGCTCATCCCCTTGATCTTCATCTTCATAATTTTGAGCCTAGTCCTCATCTTAGGTTGGTGGAGATGCTTGGTTGGAAGATGATGGTTGAACTTGTGCTTGTGGAGGCTCTTCAGATTCTTTAGGGCACACATCTCCAATAGACATGTTCCTTAACACGACGCACGAAGCCTCTTCATCATCTAGTTCATCAAGATCAACTTGCTCCACTTGGGAGCCATTAGTTTCATCAAACACAATATCACAAGAAACCTCAACCAATCTAGTGGATTTGTTGAAGACTATATATACCCTTATGTTTGAGTCATAACCAAGTAAAAAGGCTTCTACAGCCTTAGGAGCAAATTTAGATTTTCTACCTCTTTTAATAAGAATAAAACATTTGCTTCCAAAGACTCTAAAATATGAAACATTGGGCTTTTTACTGGTTAGGAGTTCGTATGATGTCTTCTTGAGGATTCGGTGAAGATATAACCGGTTGATGGAGTAGCAGGCGGTGTTAATCGCCTCAGCCCAAAACCGGACCATGTCTTGTACTCATCAAGCATGGTTCTTGCCATGTCCAAAAGAGTTCTATTCTTCCTCTCCGCTACACCATTTTGTTGAGGTGTGTAGGGAGAAGAGAACTCATGCTTGATGCCCTCTTCCTCAAGAAAACCTTCAATTTGTGAATTCTTGAACTCCGTCCCATTATTGCTTCTTATCTTTTTGATCCTTAATTCGAACTCATTTTGAGCTTGTCTTAAGAATCCTTTTAAGGTCTCTTGGGTTTGTGATTTTTCCTGCAAAAAGAACACCCAAGTGAAGCAAGAATAATCATCCATAATAACAAGACAGTACTTACTCCCGCCGATGCTTATGTAAGCGATCGGGCCGAATAGGTCTATGTGGAGTAGCTCAAGCGGCTTGTCCGTCGTCATTATGTTTTTGTGTGGATGGTGGACTCCAACTTGTTTTCCTGCTTGACATGCGCTACAAAACCTGTCTTTCTCAAAATGAACATTTGTTAGTCCTAAAATGTGCTCTCCCCTTAGAAGTTTGTGAAGATTCTTCATCCCAACATGGGCTAGTCGGCGATGCCAGAGCCAACCCATATTAGTCTTAGCAATTAAGCAAGTGTTAAGTTCAGCTTTGTTCTCATTAAAATCAACTAAATATAGCTGACCTTCTAACACTCCCTTAAATGCTATTGAATCATCACTTCTTCTAAAGACAGTAACACCTACATCTATAAATAGACAGTTGAAGCCTATTTTGCATAATTGAGAAACAGAAAGCAAATTGTAGTCTAATGAATCTACAAGAAAAACATTAGAAATGGAATGGTCAGGAGATATAGCAATTTTACGCAAACCTTTGACCAAACCTTGATTTCCATCCCCGAATGTGATAGCTCGTTGGGGATCTTCATTTTTCTCATAGGAGGAGAACATTCTTTTCTCCCCTGTCATGTGGTTTGTGCACCCGCTATCGATTATCCAACTTGAACCACCGGATGCATAAACCTACAAAACAATTTTAGGTCTTGTTCTTAGGTACCCAAATAGTCTTGGGTCCTTTGACGTTAGAAACAAGCATCTTGGGTACCCAAACACAAGTCTTTGGACTCTTGTGTTTGCCCCCAACATATTTGGCAACTATTTTGCCTGATTTGTTAGTTAAAACATAAGATGCATCAAAAGTCTTGAATGAAACATTATGCTCATTTGATGTAGCACGAATTTTCTTTCTAGGCATTTTAACATGTGTGGTATGCCTAGAGCTAGAAGCCTCATTTTTATACATGAATGCATGGTGAGAAATATTATGAGGTTTCTTAGCATGAATCTTCCTAATCTTATGTTCAGGATAGTTTGCAGGATATAAAATGTAACCCTCATTATCCTGAACCATGTGAGCCTTGACCTTAACAAAATTAGACAATCTTTTAGGGGCATTAAGCTTGACATTGCTTCCATGTTGGAAACCAATGCCATCCTTAATGCCAGGGCGTCTCTCATTATAGAGCATGCTTCTAGCAAATTTAAACTTTTCATTTTCAAGGTGATCATCAATAGCTTCTACATTAATATCTCTGCATCTAGTACAAATAGAAACATGATCAACAGTAGATGTAGAGAGTTTGCAAGCATTTAATTCTTCTGTCTTAGCATTTAATCTAACATTCTCATTTCTAAGACAGGAAATAGAATCATTGCAAACATTCAATTTTTCAATCTTAGAAATTAAATTAGCATTTTCAGTTCTAAGACTAGAAATTGAATCATGGCAAATGCTAAGCTCCTTAGATAAGTTTTCACATTTTTCTACTTCCTAAGCATAAGCATTTTTCAACTTAACAAATTTTTTGTTTTCTTTTATAAGGAAGTCCTCTTGGCTATCCAAGAGTTCATCCTTCTCATTAATGGCTTCTATTAATTCATTTAATTTTTTCTTTTGATCCATGATAAGGTTGGCAAATAAAGACATTAAATTATCTTCACTATCACTAGAGCTACCCTCATCACTAGATGTTGTATATTTAGGGGTGACTCTAGAGTGTACCTTCTTCTTCTTGCCGTCCTTAGCCATAAGACACTTGTGGCCGATGTTAGGGAATGGAAGACCTTTGTTGACGGCGATGTTGGCGGCGTCCTCGTCGGAGGAGGAGTCGGTGGAGCTCTCATCGGAGTCCCATTCCTGACATACGTGGGCATCGCTGCCCTTCTTCTTGTAATATTTCTTTTCTTTCTTCTTCCTCTTCTTGTCGTCGTCCCTGTCACTTCCACTAGAAATTGGACATTTTGTTATGAAATGACCGGACTTACCACATTGGTAGCACACCTTCTTGGAGCAAGACTTGTAGTCCTTCCTTCTCCTTTGCTTGAGGATTTGGCAGAAGCTCTTGTCGGTGTTTAGAGCTCGACCTCGCACCCAGGGTTACCCCTCGAGGTGCTTTTGGGTAGGATGACGTTGTTGACTATAACTCAATGGTTCGTGCGAGACGCACGAGAGACGATAGACGATTTTCTACAGGTTTGGGCCACTTTGAGATGCGCAACACCCTACTTCCTGGTGTGGATCTTTATGTGGTGGGTTACAAGGGAGGTCTCCAGTATGGAGAAAGCTAATGAGCTGAGTAGATGGTCGATAAGTGACATGGAAATGAAGGGGTACCCCCTAGGCCTTATATATTTGACCGTGGGGCACTACATGCATGTATGATAACAATGTATACCTAAGTAATAGTGAACCGACTGAACATATCTCCCTATAATCTCACCGACTTATCCTCATTTGGTTCTGACGTCCAAGGATGCTGCGCGGGAAAATTGGATCAGTGCTGTGGATAGCGCTTAAATCCAATGAGCCGCTTGGGCCCGAGTCTGCTTCTTCATCGCGTCGGCCCCTTCCATCGGCGGCTCTCCCCTAGCCCATGAAGGGGTGGCCTTGCAAGATAATAGGCCCAAAGCTTTTTGTGAGGCCCTCTTGCCTTCTAGTGGACCTGAGGGATATCTATCCCCCACAAGCCCCCAATCTTTGAGTTGATTTTGAAGTAATCAGCCCAAAGATTCTAGGTCCAACTTGAGAATCTGTTGCTTGACTTCCATTCTGACGATGGGTGCACCAAAGGTGCACCTACTGAGCATTTACTCCTGACCTTTAAGTGATTTTAGTAAAAACAGTCTTCTCAAAAGCCCTCATTCATCAATGTCTTGTCATCATGCCATGCTTTAGAAATCAGCATCTAGGACTTTGAGTAGGTTTTTTGAAAACAAACCATTCAAAAGCTTTCACTTCGTGCTTTAGATATCAACATTTTTCCTCCTGGGATTAAAAATCTATTGGGCACACCGGAGGTGCCCCAATGGGTGTAGCCCCTGAGCTTTGAGTGGATTTTTGAAAATAATCCACTCAAAGATCTTCATCTTGTGCTTTAGAAATCAGCATTTTATCTTCATCTCATGTTCCTACAAGTTCAAACAATATCATCTACCTACTCCTTGTTAGGTTTGAAATTTATTTGATCGGTGACAGATTGGACGTCTGGTAGATGGCTCTTTGCTGGTCTTCACTTCGCTCTGTGCTTCAATGCTTCTGCTGACTAGACTTGCAGTTCAGTAGCTATATTTGGATTTCCTTTGATCTCTATTGATCTCTTCCTTTTGTCTCATTACATTCATTACGTATACTATATGGATGTGACTTGTTCAGAAAATCTATTGAAAATTCCTGGCCGTCCCCCCAATGGGTGTGACCAAGGGACGTCTTGGTACACAGAGCGTTTAGCACACTGTCCTGGAGTAGTAACTTGATGTGACCGCGGGGCGTAATCATATCGTCCGAGGAGTTGACCATAGTCCAAATGGTGTCGTGCTTCATGACATGGCGTGTGTTGCCTGACTTGCTTTCAGGTGGTTTAAATTGCTTATTGAATACTTGCGACTGTTCAGTGAGTGTGGTAGGAAATGAACAGTCGTCTCCAGTCCCTATAAATAGCCTACTTGCACTGTTGTTCTCTTCACACATCCTTCGATCATCTATTGCTTCTCTTCCAACTTCCTCTTCTCTTCCATCTGACCATGGGCAAGGACAAGAAGGAGCGGGGCTCGCCACGTCGCTCCAGCGACAAACGGAAGCACGAGCTGAGTCCTCCCTCGGAGGACTTTGGTGACTCCAAGTACTCGGAGGAGGTTTCCTCCGAGTCCGAAGATCCCTGAAGTACGCTTCCTCTCCGGCGTCGTCCGACGACTCGGACGACTCCCAGGGGATAGCCGCTGAGGTGTGGACATACATCCGGTCCATCGAGCACACCGGGCTCAAAGGCTCGGATGAGTCGGAGGTCTCCTCGGATGAGGAGAACTCCTCCGACTCGTCCAAGGAAGGGAGCGGTGGTGATGGCGACGACGAAGGCGACGATAGTGGCGACGACAGCGGCGGAGGTGGCGGCGGCGACGGCGGCAACGACGGCGGCAAGGGCGGCAGTGGAGGCAGCGGCGATGGCAGGGGTGGCGACAACAACTGAAAGGGAAATGTGCCCTTGGGCCATTTCTATAAGTATTTTGGTGATTAGATGCCCAACACATATTGATTGAATTCTTATGTGCTAAATGTGTGAGAAGTGCAAATCAAAGAACAAGGTATGTTTCTAGACTTAGTAAATTGTTTTTGAGTACTAACATGTTTATCTAAGAACTAGAAACAGTGCCAAGTAAAGAAGAAAGACGTTGAAAAAGAGTTGGCTATGTACAGCCAACACCAACTTGGGCCTGTCACACCGGACTGTCCGGTGGTGCACCAGACAGTGTCCGGTGCCCTAGGCTAGTCAACGGTGAACCGGCTGCTCTCGGGAAACGAAGGAGTGACGCGGCTGTAAATCACCGGACTGTCCAGTGGTGCACCAGACTGTTCGGTGGGTCGTCAGCGACGAACTCGTTGCTCTCGGGAAAAGAAAAAGGCCACGTGGTTATAATTCACTGGACTGTCCGGTGAGCCAACGGCGCTCACAGCCAACGGTCGGCAGCGAAATCTGAGGGTGACACGTGGCTGAGCCAACGGTCGGTTGGGCACACCAGACTATCTGGTGTGCACCGGACAGTGTCCGGTGCGCCAACGGGACCGCCGGCTCAACAATCGGATGCGCCCTATATGGAAGGGGATCACGCACTGGACAGCTACAGGACCTGTCCGGTGGCGCACCGGACTGTCCGGTGGCGCACCGGACTGTCCAGTGCGCCACTTGGCAGAAGGCAAGAATAGCCTTCCAAGTTGATCTCCAACGGCTCCTAGCTGCCTTGGGGCTATAAAAGGGACCCCTAGGCGCATGGAGCAGCACACCAAGCTTACAAGAAACATCCTAAGAACCTAGACTCTGCATTCACGCAATTGGATCATCGTTCTTGAGATTTGAGCACTTTAGAGTTGTAAACTCCTTGCGCTGTGTTTGTGTGCTCACTTCTTCACTTGTGTGTGTGGTTGTGCTACGGATTTGAGTCTTGCGTGTGTTGCTCTCCTATCCTTACTCTATGCTTTCTTTGTGATCAATATTGTAAGGGCGAGAGGCTCCAACTTGTGGAGATTCCTCACAAACGGGAAGGATACTCTGAAAGAAAAAAAACTGTGGTATTCAAGTTGATCATTGGATCACTTGAAAGGGGTTGAGTGCAACCCTCATCCATTGGGACGCCACAACGTGGAAGTAGGCAAGTGTTACTTGGCCAAACCACGGGATAAAAATCGCGTGTCTCTTGTGTTCCTTTTCTATGATTGTTTTGTTCACAAGAACTCGCTTCATAGCTACTTAGTCGCACTAACACTTTAATAATCAAGTTTGTGGCTATTTAGTGTTTGATTTTACAGGATCACCTATTCACCCCCCTCTAGGTTCTCTCAATAGCAGGGTCAGTGGCAAAGCGCCACTGGCTTAAATATTAGTATAGGTAATTAGTAGTAATAGTAGTATTAGAATAATGTAGTAGTAGTTAGTAGTATAGTGTAGTGTAAGTAGTGTAGTAGGGTAATGTAATGTAGTAGAAGGTAGGGGTAAAAAAGGCTGGCTCATAATGAGTCAGTCTTTGAGTTTGTGTAACCCCCCCTTTTAATATAAATGAAGAACTTTCGGTGCTTCCAGTGAACGTTGTGTTCTTGCTGCTTTTTCTGCATGCACACTTGGCAGTTCTCCATGCGTCTAGCGTTGCCGATGTTTTTAGAGGTAACCGCCGAGTGATAGCTGTTGATCCCGGGGTTTTAGAGGTAACGCCGAGTCGTGCTCGATGCTGCTGGAGTTTTAGAATTAACCGCCGAGCGATAGCTGATGACACCGGCGTTTTAGAGGTAACCGCCGAGTCATGCCTGACTCTGTCGGCGTTTTAGAGGTAACCGCCGAGTGGTGCTTGACATTGTCAGCGTTTTAGAGATAACTGCCGAGTCATGTCTGAAATTTTGCTTTCCCGAGTGATGACTTGACGTTTTTAGAAATAGCGCCTGACCCGGGAAAACCCCATTTATACTCGTGCCGACATGCGCTTTTGATTTCTGAGCCCTAACTTCATATTTCCGCTTCGAACCACTCCTTTGCTTCTGAAAGTCGCCTAGAGGGGGGGGTGAATAGGGCGAAACAAAAATAATCACAACTACAAGCCGGGTTAGCGTTAGAAATATAAACGAGTCCGCGAGAGAGGGCGCAAAACAAATCGCAAGCAAATGAAGAGTGTGACACGCGGATTTGTTTTACCGAGGTTCGGTTCTCGCAAACCTACTCCCCGTTGAGGAGGCCACAAAGGCCGGGTCTCTTTCAACCCTTCCCTCTCTCAAACGGTCCCTTGGACCGAGTGAGCTTTTCTTCTTCTCAATCAACCGGGAACAAAACTTCCCCGCAAGGGCCACCACACAATTGGTGCCTCTTGCCTTGGTTACAATTGAGTTTTGATCACAAGAACAAGTGAGAAAGAAAGAAAGCGATCCAAGCGCAAGAGCTCAAAAGAACACGGCAAATCTCTCTCGCTAGTCACTCAAGGCTTGAGTGGAATTGGAGAGGATTTGATCTCTTTGGTGTGTCTAGAATTGAATGCCTAGCTCTTGTAAGTGGTTGGAAGTTGGAAAACTTGGATGCAATGAATGGTGGGGTGGTTGGGGTATTTATAGCCCCAACCACCAAACTTGACCGTTGGCTGGAGGCTTCTGTTCGATGGCGCACCGGACAGTCCGGTGCACACCGGACAGTCCGGTGCCCCTGCCACGTCATCACTGCCGTTGGATTCTGACCGTTGGAGCTTCTGACTTCTGGGCCCGCCTGGATGTCCGGTGCACACCGGACATGTACTGTTTGATGTCCGGTGCACCGGTATGGGCGTGCCTGACGTCTGCACGCGCTGCGCGCGCATTAAATGCACCGCAGGTAGCCGTTGGCGCCGAAATAGCCGTTGCTCCGCTGGCGCACCGGACAGTCCGGTGCACACCGGACAGTCCGGTGAATTTTAGCGGAGTGGCTGCCGCGCGAACCCGAGGCTGGCGAGTTCCGGAGACCGCGCTTCCTTGGAGCACCAGACATGTCCGGTGCACACCGGACAGTCCGGTGAATTATAGCGCGCCGGCTTCCGAGAATTCCCGAGGGCGAAGAGTTTGAAGTCGGAGTCCTCTGGTGCACTCGTGGCGCACCGGACACTGTCCGGTGTACACCGGACAGTCCGGTGCCCCCAGACCAGAGGTGCCTTCGGTTGCCTCATTGCTCCTTAGTTGAATCCAAAACTTGATCTTTTTATTGGCTAAGTGTGAACCTTTTGCACCTGTATAACTTATGCACTAGAGCAAACTAGTTAGTCCAATATTTGTGTTGGGCAATTCAACCACCAAAATTATTTGGGGACTAGGTGTAAGCCTAATTCCCTTTCAATCTCCCCCTTTTTGGTGATTGATGCCAACACAAACCAAAGCAAATATAGAAGTGCATAATTGAACTAGTTTGCATAATGTAAGCGCAAAGGTTGCTTGGAATTGAGCCAATATAAATACTTATATGAATGCGCATGGATTGTTTTCTTTGTTTTTGACATATTGGACCTCATTTGCACCAAAAGTTTTGTTTTTGCAAACTCTTTTGTAAATTCTTTTCAAAGTCATTTTGCAAGATAGTCAAAGGTAAATGAATAAGATTTTGCAAAGCATTTTCAAGATTTGAAATTTTCTTCCTTTGTTCAAATGCTTTTCCTTTGACTAAACAAAACTCCCCCTCAAATAAGGTCTCCTCTTAGTGTTCAAGAGGGTTTTAAGATATCAATTTGAAAATACTAGTTGCTCCCCCTTTAGAACACAAAGAGATACCAATTTTGAAATGTACCAATTTAAAATCATCAAATTTATAAAATTAGGTGGTGGTGCGGTCCTTTTGCTTTGGGCTCATATTTTCTCCCCCTTTGGCATGAATCGCCAAAAACTGGAATCATTAGAGCCCAATAAAGTGCTTTCTTCCCCTTTGGTTATAAAATGAATGAGTGAAGATTGTACCAAAGTTGGAGAGATGATGTGGAGCGACGGCGAAGGATGAGTAGTCGAGTGGAGTGGAAGCCTTTTTCTTCGCCGAAGACTCCAATTCCCTTTCAATATACCTATGACTTGGTTTGGAATACACTTGAAAACACATTAGTCATAGCATATATAAAAGAGACATGATCAAAGGTATATTTATGAGCTATGTGTGCAAGACTAGCAAAAGAAATTCCTAGAATCAAGAATATTGAGCTCATGCCTAAGTCTGGTAAAAGATTGTTCATCAAGTGGCTTGGTAAAGATATCGGCTATTTGATCTTTAGTGTTAATGTATGAAATCTCGATATCCCCCTTTTATTGGTGATCCCGAAGAAAATGATACCGAATGGCTATGTGCTTAGTGCGGCTATGCTCAATGGGATTGTCGGCCATTTTGATTGCACTCTCATTGTCACATAGCAAAGGGACTTTGGTTAATTTGTAACCGTAGTCCCGCAGGGTTTGCCTCATCCAAAGCAATTGCGCGCAACAATGGCCTGCGGCAATATACTCGGCTTCGGTGGTAGAAAGAGCGACCGAATTTTGCTTCTTTGAAGCCCAAGACACCAAGGATCTTCCCAAGAACTGGCAAGTCCCTGATGTGCTCTTTCTATTAATCTTACACCCCGCCCAATCGGCATCCGAATAACCAATCAAATCAAATGTGGATCCCCGAGGGTACCAAAGCCCAAACTTAGGAGTATAAGCCAAATATCTCAAGATTCGTTTTACGGCCGTAAGGTGTGATTCCTTAGGGTCGGCTTGGAATCTTGCACACATGCATACGGAAAGCATAATGTCCGGTCGAGATGCACATAAATAAAGCAATGAACCAATCATCGACCGGTATACCTTTTGATCCACGGACTTACCTCCCGTGTCGAGGTCGAGATGCCCATTGGTTCCCATGGGTGTCTTGATGGGCTTGGCATCCTTCATTCCAAACTTGCTTAGGATATCTTGAGTATACTTCGTTTGGCTAATGAAGGTGCCCTCATGGAGTTGCTTGACTTGGAATCCTAGAAAATACTTCAACTCCCCCATCATTGACATCTCGAATTTCTGTGTCATAATCCTACTAAATTCTTCACATGTAGATTTGTTAGTAGACCCAAATATAATATCATCAACATAAATTTGGCATACAAACAAATCATTGTCAAGAGTCTTAGTGAATAAAGTAGGATCGGCTTTGCCGACTTTGAAGCCATTTGCAATAAGGAAATCTCTAAGGCATTCATACCATGCTCTTGGGGCTTGCTTGAGCCCATAAAGCGCCTTAGAGAGCCTATAAACATGGTTAGGATATTCACTGTCTTCAAAGCCGGGAGGTTGCTCATCATAGACCTCCTCCTTGATTGGTCCATTGAGGAAGGCACTCTTCACGTCCATTTGATAAAGCTTGAAGCCATGGTAAGTAGCATAGGCCAATAATATGCGAATTGACTCAAGCCTAGCTACGGGTGCATAGGTTTCACCAAAATCCAAACCTTCGACTTGTGAATATCCCTTGGCCACGAGTCGAGCTTTGTTCCTAGTCACCACACCATGCTCATCTTGCTTGTTGCGGAAGACCCACTTGGTTCCTACAACATTTTGATTAGGACGTGGAACTAAATGCCATACCTCATTCCTTGTGAAATTGTTGAGCTCCTCTTGCATCGCCATCACCCAATCCGAATCTTGAAGTGCTTCCTCTACCCTGTGCGGCTCAATAGAGGAAACAAAAGAGTAATGTTCACAAAAATGTGCAACACGAGATCGAGTGGTTACCCCCTTATGAATGTCGCCGAGGATGGTGTCGACGGGGTGATCTCGTTGTATTGCTTGGTGGACTCTTGGGTGTGGCGGCCTTGGTTGTTCATCCTCTTTGTCTTTATCATTTGCATCTCCCCCTTGATTGTTGCCGTCATCTTGAGGAGGCTCATCTTCTTGATCTTCTTGTCCAATATCTTGAGGCTCATCCTCACTTTGAGTTGGTGGAGATGCTTGTGTTGAGGAGGATGGTTGATCTTGTGCATGTGGAGGCTCTTCGGATTCCTTAGGACACACATCCCCAATGGACATGTTCCTTAGCGCTATGCATGGAGCCTGTTCTTCACCTATATCATCAAGATCAACTTGCTCTACTTGAGAGCCGTTAGTCTCATCAAACACAACGTCACAAGAAACTTCAAAAAGTCCTGAGGACTTGTTAAAGACTCTATATGCCCTTGTGTTTGAGTCATATCCTAGTAAAAAGCCTTCTACAGTTTTAGGAGCAAATTTAGATTTTCTACCTCTCTTAACAAGAATAAAGCATTTGCTACCAAAAACTCTAAAATATGAAATATTTGGCTTTTTACCGGTTAGGAGTTCATAGGATGTCTTCTTGAGGATTCGGTGAAGATATAACCGGTTGATGGCGTAGCAAGCGGTGTTGACCGCTTCGGCCCAAAACCGATCCGGTGTCTTGTATTCATCAAGCATGGTTCTTGCCATGTCCAATAGAGTTCGATTCTTCCTCTCCACTACACCATTTTGTTGTGGAGTGTAGGGAGAAGAGAACTCATGCTTGATGCCCTCCTCCTCAAGAAAACCTTCAATTTGAGAGTTCTTGAACTCCGTCCCATTGTCGCTTCTAATTTTCTTGATCCTTAAGCCGAACTCATTTTGAGCCCGTCTCAAGAATCCTTTTAAAGTTTCTTGGGTATGAGATTTGTCCTGCAAAAAGAACACCCAAGTGAAGCGAGAATAATCATCCACAATTACAAGACAATACTTACTACCGCCGATGCTTATGTAAGTGATCGGGCCGAATAGATCCATGTGTAGGAGCTCCAGTGGCCTGTCGGTAGTCATGATGTTTTTGTGTGGATGATGGATGCCAACTTGCTTCCCGACTTGGCATGCGCTACAAATCCTGTCTTTCTCAAAATGAACATTGGTTAGTCCTAAAATGTGTTCTCCCTTTAGAAGCTTGTGAAGATTCTTCATTCCAACATGGGCTAGTCGGCGGTGCCAGAGCCAACCCAAGTTAGTCTTAGCAATCAAGCATGTGTCGAGTTCAGCTCTTTCAAAATCTACCAAGTATAGCTGACCCTCTAACACACCCTTAAATGCTATTGAATCATCACTTTTTCTAAAGACAGTAACACCTATATCAGTAAAAAGACAGTTGTAGCCCATTTGACACAATTGGGATACGGAAAGCAAATTGTAATCTAAAGAGTTTACAAGAAAAACATTGGAAATAGTATGGTCAGGTGATATAGCAATTTTACCCAATCCTTTGACCAAACCTTGATTTCCATCCCCGAATGTGATAGCTCGTTGGGGATCTTGGTTTTTCTCATATGAGGAGAACATCTTTTTCTCCCCTGTCATGTGGTTTGTGCACCCGCTGTCGAGTATCCAACTTGAGCCCCCGGATGCATAAACCTGCAAAACAATTTTAGTTCTTGATTTTAGGTACCCAAACGGTTTTGGGTCCTTTAGCATTAGATACAAGAACTTTGGGTACCCAAACACAAGTCTTGGAGCCCTTGTGTTTGCCCCCAACAATTTTGGCAACTATCTTGCCGGATTTGTTAGTTAAAACATAAGATGCATCAAAGGTTTTGAATGAAATAGCATGATCATTTGATGCATTAGGAGTTTTCTTTCTAGGCAACTTGGCACGGGTTGGTTGCCTAGAGCTAGATGTCTCACCCTTATACATAAAAGCATGGTTAGGGCCAGAGTGAGACTTCCTAGAATGAATTTTCCTAATTTTGCTCTCAGGATATCCGGCAGGGTACAAAATGTAACCCTCGTTATCCTGAGGCATGGGAGCCTTGCCCTTAACAAAATTAGATAAGTTCTTTGGAGGGGCATTAATTTTGACATTGTCTCCCCTTTGGAAGCCAATGCCGTCCTTAATGCCAGGGCGTCTCCCATTATAGAGCATGCTTCTAGCAAATTTAAATTTTTCATTTTCTAAGTCATGCTCACTAATCTTAGCATTAAGTTGTGCTATGTGATCATTTTGTTTTTTAATTAAGGCTAGGTGATCATGGATAGCATCAACATTAATATCTCTACATCTAGTACAAATAGAAACATGCTCAACATTAGATGTAGAGGGTTTGCAAGATTTAAGTTCAACAACCTTAGCATGCAACATATCATTTTTAGTTCTAAGGTCGGAAATAGTAGCATTGCAAATATCAAAATCTTTAGCCTTAGCAATTAGTTTCTCATTCTCATTTCTAAGACTAGCAAGAGAAATATTCAATTCTTCAATCCTAGCAAGCAAATCATCATTATCATTTCTAGGATTTGGAATTGAAACATTGCAAATATGAGAATCAACCTTAGCTATCAAATTAGCATTTTCATTTCTAAGGTTGTCTATAGTCTCATGGCAAGTACTTAGCTCACTAGACAATTTTTCACATTTTTCTATTGCTAGAGCATAAGCATTTTTAACCTTAACATGTTTCTTATTTTCCTTGATTAGGAAGTCCTCTTGAGAGTCCAAGAGATCATCCTTTTCATGGATGGCACTAATTAGCTCATTTAATTTTTCCTTTTGATCCATGTTGAGGTTAGCAAAAAGAATACGCAAGTTGTCCTCCTCATTTTTATCTTCATCCTCATCACTAGATGTTTCATATTTAGTGGAGGACCTTGATTTTACCTTCTTTTTGCCGTCCTTGGCCATGAGACACTTGTGGCCGATGTTGGGGAAGAGGAGGCCTTTGGTGACGGCGATGTTGGCGGCGTCCTCGTCGTCGGAGGAGTCGCTTGAGCTTTCGTCGGAGTCCCACTCCTGACAAACATGGGCATCGCCGCCCTTCTTCTTGTAATACTTCTTCTTCTCCTTTCTTCTTCCCTTCTTGTCGTCGCCCCTGTCACTGTCACTAGACATAGGACACTTTGCAATAAAGTGACCGGGCTTACCACACTTGTAGCAAACCTTCTTGGAACGGGATTTGTAATCCTTCCCCTTCCGTTGCTTGAGGATTTGCCGGAAGCTTTTGATGATTAGGGCCATCTCCTCATTGTCGAGCTTGGAGGCGTCAATCGGTTGTCAACTTGGTGTAGACTCCTCCTTCTTCTCCTCCGTTGCCTTGAAGGCCACCGGTTGCGCCTCGGATGTGGAAGGCTCGTCAAGCTCGTTGATCTTCTTCGAGCCCTTAATCATGCATTCAAAGCTTACAAAATTCCCGATAACTTCCTCGGGGGTCATTAGTGGATATCTAGGATTACCACGAATTAATTGTACTTGAGTGGGGTTAAGGAAAATAAGTGCTCTTAAAATAACATTAACCACCTCGTGGTCATCCCATTTTGCGCTCCCGAGGTTGCGCACTTGGTTCACCAAGGTCTTGAGCCGGTTGTACATATCTTGTGGCTCCTCCCCTTGGCGAAGACGGAAGCGACCGAGCTCCCCCTCGATCGTTTCCCGCTTGGTGATCTTGGTGAGTTCATCACCCTCATGCGCTGTCTTGAGTAGGTCCCAAATCTCCTTTGCGTTCTTCAACCCTTGTACTTTGTTGTATTCCTCCTTGCTTAGTGAGGCAAGGAGAATGGTTGCGGCTTGGGAGTTGAAGTGCTCGATTTGGGCCACTTCGTCCGTGTCGTAGTCCTCATCCCCTACAGATGGTACCTGTACACCAAACTCAACAACATCCCATATACTTTTGTGGAGAGAGGTTAGGTGAAATCGCATTAAATTACTCCACATAGCATAATCTTCACCGTTAAAAGTTGGTGGTTTGCCTAATGGGACGGAAAGTAAAGGTGTATGTTTCGGAATGCGAGGGTAGCGTAGGGGAATCTTACTATACTTCTTACGCTCTTGGCGTTTAGAAGTGACGGATGCCGCGTCGGAGCTGGAGGTGGATGTCGATGAAGTGTCGGTCTCGTAGTAGACCACCTTCCTCATCCTCTTGTGCTTGTCCCCACTCCGATGCGGCTTGAGAGAAGAAGATTTTTCCTTCTTCTCCTTGCGGTGAGAAGAGGAAGATCTTTTCTTCTTTCGCTTGGAGGAGTTCTTCTTCTTCTCCCTTCTCTTGGTGCGGGACTCTTCCGATGAAGTGCTCCCTTGGCTTGTAGTGGGCTTGTTATCGTCGGTCTCCATCTCCCTCTTGGTGTGATCTCCCGACATCACTTCGAGCGGTTAGGCTCTAATGAAGCACCGGGCTTTGATACCAATTGAAAGTCGCCTAGAGGGGGGGTGAATAGGGCGAAACAAAAATAATCACAACTACAAGCCGGGTTAGCGTTAGAAATATAAACGAGTCCGCGAGAGAGGGCGCAAAACAAATCGCAAGCAAATGAAGAGTGTGACACGCGGATTTGTTTTACCGAGGTTCGGTTCTCGCAAACCTACTCCCCGTTGAGGAGGCCACAAAGGCCGGGTCTCTTTCAACCCTTCCCTCTCTCAAACGGTCCCTCGGACCGAGTGAGCTTTTCTTCTTCTCAATCAACCGGGAACAAAACTTCCCCGCAAGGGCCACCACACAATTGGTGCCTCTTGCCTTGGTTACAATTGAGTTTTGATCACAAGAACAAGTGAGAAAGAAAGAAAGCGATCCAAGCGCAAGAGCTCAAAAGAACACGACAAATCTCTCTCGCTAGTCACTCAAGGCTTGAGTGGAATTGGAGAGGATTTGATCTCTTTGGTGTGTCTAGAATTGAATGCCTAGCTCTTGTAAGTGGTTGGAAGTTGGAAAACTTGGATGCAATGAATGGTGGGGTGGTTGGGGTATTTATAGCCCCAACCACCAAACTTGACCGTTGGCTGGAGGCTTCTGTTCGATGGCGCACCGGACAGTCCGGTGCACACCGGACAGTCCGGTGCCCCTGCCACGTCATCACTGCCGTTGGATTCTGACCGTTGGAGCTTCTGACTTCTGGGCCCGCCTGGATGTCCGGTGCACACCGGACATGTACTGTTTGATGTCCGGTGCACCGGTATGGGCGTGCCTGACGACTGCACGCGCTGCGCGCGCATTAAATGCACCGCAGGTAGCCGTTGGCGCCGAAATAGCCGTTGCTCCGCTGGCGCACCGGACAGTCCGGTGCACACCGGACAGTCCGGTGAATTTTAGCGGAGTGGCTGCCGCGCGAACCCGAGGCTGGCGAGTTCCGGAGACCGCGCTTCCTTGGAGCACCGGACATGTCCGGTGCACACCGGACAGTCCGGTGAATTATAGCGCGCCGGCTTCCGAGAATTCCCGAGGGCGAAGAGTTTGAAGTCGGAGTCCTCTGGTGCACTCGTGGCGCACCGGACACTGTCCGGTGTACACCGGACAGTCCGGTGCCCCCAGACCAGAGGTGCCTTCGGTTGCCTCATTGCTCCTTAGTTGAATCCAAAACTTGATCTTTTTATTGGCTAAGTGTGAACCTTTTGCACCTGTATAACTTATGCACTAGAGCAAACTAGTTAGTCCAATATTTGTGTTGGGCAATTCAACCACCAAAATTATTTGGGGACTAGGTGTAAGCCTAATTCCCTTTCAGCTTCCCTAAGATTCCGCTCCTGTTCGTTCCACTTGTGAGATTGTGATGGCGCCGAAACGGAAGAGGCAGAGCTCCGTCGTGGCAATCATCCCGCCCATCGACCCCAACAGTCAGTTGCCATTCGTGGGTAACCACATGTCTGTTATTTCAGAATCTGATCTTCTTCACCATGTCGATGTTGGGGTATTACTTCCAAAAGAGCTCTGCTCTTGGCGGATTTGTCGTGGGGTCACTGTTCCGACGGAGGACACCCATGAGTCCATCGTCTATGTTCCTTTTCTTATCCGCGGCCTTGCTCTTCTTGTTTCTCCCTTCTTCCATGGCCTCCTTGATTTCTATGATTTGAACCTGACCCACTTGAACCCTAATTCTATCTTGCAAGTTTCCATTTTTGTACATCTGTGTGAGGCCTATCTCGGGATTCTCCCCCATTTCGGCCTCTGGAAGTATTTGTATCATTGTCGGCCCGAGATGGCTGGGGGACAGCACCAGCTCGTTGGCGGTGCAAGTCTGGAGCTACGTCGTGGGAGGAAAACAGAGTACCTCGATGTTGGGGACTTGTTCTCAAATGCTAAGAGTTAAGAACAAGGCAACATAAAAAGTGTTAAATGTTAAAGTCCTTTGTCCTTCAAGACATTATGTCCCTTCGGATATAACGAATTCCGGACGAAGGTTATGAAAGAAGAGACCTTCGTAAGTCCGATAGATGATGAAGAAGAATACATATATGAAATATGAATAATAATACGGATATTATCATCAATTTATTTTTATTTTGCATTATCAGAATCATAATAACAAATTACAAATGTACCTTCGGATTGACGAAGAGTAAAGGTACAGGCGTGATGCGAAAAGCAAAATGCCAAATCAGCATGAACAGTACGGGAGTGCTGTTCATCTATTTATAGGCACATGATGCAGCCCGTGGAAAATTACATTAATGCCCTTTACATTTATCAATAACTCTATAGTGATTCTTTAAGGTCTAACTTGGCTTTTCATCATATAAGTCGGTTCCCCTTTTCTGCTGTCATACCGAAGCTTTTTCTGCGCATAGCTTCGTGATCATCTTATCCTTCGTCACGATCGCCTTCCGTCCTACTCAAGCTTCGTCTTGACCATACTCTTGTATACTCGTGACCTGATTCCGAAGGTACCTGCATATATTTCACTTGGAAAACATTGTCAAATCATGTTTTTGAGGACCTTCGGAAGCCGAAGGCCCCCAACACTCGACATCCCCCTCAAGGATAGCATCAAGGGGTGGCGCCTCAAGTGGTTCATTGTGGAGAACCACTACAAGTCCCTACCCCCTCGGTCAGGGAGGCAACCAGATGTCCGCACTCCAAGCTGGGTAGAATCTCCGACCCCTTTAGAGATAACGGAGGCAAAAGTACTGCTTGTTGAGGTCTGCTTGTTGAAAGACAGAGGTCTGACTGCTGAGGCTATGGTTGCTGATTTCATCTTCAAGAATATCCTGCCTTTGAAGGATAGGGTGTACCCAGCTTATCTGTACAATGGCATCAATGACTCTACCTAGGTTACAAACAAGAGAATCCCCACTGAAGATCTGGTAAGCCAACTGGATATGATCCTGAGGGGCAGAGTGTCAAATGTTGGTGCTCCTGTTGTCTATTCTACCTGGAACCTGCCACCACATAGGTCATTTTCTAAGTTTGTGTCCAATCCTCCTGCTCGCGATGATAGCCTGGGTCTTAGAGTGCGACCCTCTTCTGAGGACATTGAGGCTTTGAATGCCCCACTTCGGAGCCTTCCTGAGGATGAGAGGCAGACTCACTTTGAGATGCTAGCTAGCACTGACGACGTGGAGGTAAATGTTGTGCTTAGTCTGCTGGCTGGGGAATCGTGTGACTCAACCCATGCCGAGCCGATGGCTATCATAGATGGGCAAGAACTTGGTGAAGTGGTGAAGGCCCGGAAACCCGAAGGCTCCCGCCCAAAGCATCCACGCTGAGTGAGTCGACCAACTGCACCTGTTGTGGAAAAAAGGAAGAAGAGGCAGCTTCGGCAACTGTCATGCTTGGATCAGGGCGCAGGTCCTTCTGCTCCGGTTCCTGATGATGTCCCGACAGAGGCTGTTCCAGAGGCTGACGCCAAGGGTGCACAGGCTATTGGATGCATGCTTGATGATGATGAAGAGGAGGAAGAAGAAGAAGTCCCACCAATCCGTAAGAACAGCCGGCATTATAGAGGAAGTGAAGGAAGTAGCGACATCCCTACTCCAGCTCTGTCAGCTCTTGTTAGTCTCCAAGGATTGTCAATATCAGATTTTGATCAAGCACTTGAGGAAGTCGTCCCTGAAGATATGCTGTCGGAGCCCACTGCCGATGATATCCCGGCTGTCTGTTCAGAGGTCCCAGACGGTGGGCTTTCCATGCTTGACTTCGCTGGGCAGGAGGTAACCCGAGTGGTGTCTCACGCATTGTCGACTTTGGAGGGTAGCCTTCGATTCCAAGACGTTGGTTCAAGTCACCCGACTCCCATGGAGGTGACGGAGGAGCCCTCAGCCTTAGAGGTGGCTACTGCAGAAGACCCAGCCCCTAAGGGTGGTGCTGGCAGTTACCCAGCCCCCGAGGGTGTTGCCGGTAGTGATCCGGCTCTGGTGGTAGCGCAAGCTGCGACCCAGCCCCAAGGGTGTTCAGGTGGGCTCTTCCTCCCATACCTCCATGGACGTCCACGTTGGGTCGTCCCCACTTCGGTCCGATGGGGTGACGGCGGCGCAGGCTTCCCCAGTTTTGAACGAACAAGGCGGCTTAGAGGTCGGCGAGCTAGATGCGAGAAGCCTGCTGTCTGCTGGTGGGGCTGAGATCACCCCTGACAATGCCCTTCAAATTGTTCCTACTGATCTTCCCTAGTCAAGCCATGACATAGCTCCTTCTGCCTTGGGTCTACCATTATTCCTCTCCAATCTTCAGGTGAGTCTACACCTGATGCTTCGAGTCGTCCTTCCTCTTTCGTCGCTCCTGTGAAAGACACTGCTAACAAAGATGTTTTGATGCAGGGATGTCCTGCACAACACTCAATATAATATGAATTCTATGTGGATGTAATGGTTATGTTAGAACTCGAATATTTTGCGAATTGGGTGCCAGAAAGTGCCCCTAATGCCAACAAGTAAGACGTTCTTTCTATTCCTGGAGTGCTGATTGTTTTGCTGTTAGAGTATAGTAGTCACCCTGAACAGTAAAAATAAAGGTGTTATGTTGGTTTCAGGGCGTTTTTCGATTTCAACCAATCGCTTGGCTGGTAGGGCATAGTGGTCGCCCTAAGATAAGTGGATGTGAACATATTGTACCGACTTAAGCCATTGCCAACTTAAGTCAATGGTTCTGTTAATAGGGTATAGTGGTCACCCTAAGCCGAGTTAACGTGAGCATGTTGCACCGACTTAAGTCATCACCAACTTAAGTCGATTACTCCGTCAGTAGGGTATAGTGGTCACCCTAAGCCGAGTAAGCGTGAGCATGTTGCACCGTCTTAAGTCGTCGCTGACTTTAGCCGATTGCTCCGTCAGTAGGGTATAGTGGTCACCCTAAGTCGAGTAAGCGTGAGCATGTTGCACTGTCTTAAGTCGTCGCCGACTTAAGCCGATTGCTCCGTCAGTAGGGTATAGTGGTCACCCTAAGTCGAGTAAGCGTGAGCATGTTGCACCGTCTTAAGTCATCGCCGACTTAAGCCGATTGCTCCATCAATAGGGTATAGTGGTCACCCTAAGCCGAGTAAGCGTGAGCATGTTGCACTGTCTTAAGTCATCGCCGACTTAAGACGATTGCTCCATCAGTAGGGTATATTGGTCACCCTAAGCCGAGTAAGCGTGTTGATTTCAAGTCCAATCAGATCGAAGTCAGATGATAGTTAAGAGTTTGAATGCCTTTGAAAACGAAAGCTTTATTGATGATGGAGTCTCCAATTACAGAGTACAATGTTGCTTCGAGAGCTTTTGAGGCCTTGCAAGGGGTAAAACTTTCTAAGATGCTCTATGTTCCATGAGTTCCACAATTATGTACCATCCATTTGAGTAAGCCGGTATGATCCTGGCCGAGTGGCCTCTGATACAATGAATGACCCTTCTCACAGTGGTAACAACTTGTGTCGTCCTTCCCCTGTTAGAATTCGGCGAAGGACTAACTCTCCCACTGCAAAGGATCGGTGTTGTACGGCTTTATCATGATAGCGCCTCAAGGTCTGCTGGTATCTAGCCGACTGAATTATTGTGTTCAATCGCTCTTCATCTAGTATGTCAATATCCTCTAGCCTGGTAGCTTCTGCTTCAGCTATGTTTTCAAAGACCAACCTTGGTGCCCTGAACATGAGGTCGACGGGTAGCACTGCTTCTGAACCATAGACCATGAAGAACTGAGTATTTCCATGTAGAGCTTGACTAGGTTGAGTTCTCAAGCTCCAAACCACATATGGCAGCTCTCTGATCCACTTTCCTGCAAGTTTTTCATTTTTGTCGAACACTTTCTTCCTGAGTGCTTCTAGTATCATTCCATTGGCTCTTTCCACTTGGCCATTGGCTCTTAGATGCGCCACTCATGCATATTTGATATGGATACTCCATTGTTCACAGAAATCGAAGAATTCGGAGCTAGTGAAGTTGGATCCCAGGTCAGTTATGATGCTATTTGGTATCCCAAACCTGAATATTATGTCTTGTATGAACTCCACTGTCTTGGCTGAGGTTAAAGAGGCAATAGGCTTGTACTCTATCCATTTGGTGAACTTGTCAATGGCAACCAATATGTGAGTATAGCCTCCTTGAGTTTTTTTGAAAGGTCCAATCATTTCTAGCCCCTAGCATGCAAAAGGTCAGGTTACAGGAATGGTCTGTAGCTGCTGTGTGGGTAAATGTTGTTGCCTTGATAGGAATTGGCAGGCTTCACATCTCTAGACTAATTCGGCAGAGACACTCTTTGTTGTTGGCCAATAGAAACCAGATCTGAAAGCTTTCCCAACCAGGGTTCTAGGATGTAGCATGTACTCCGCATTGCCCAGCGTGGATCTCTTCTAACAGTTGCCTCCTAGTAGTCGAGGAAATGCACTTAATGAGGACTCCAGTCGCACCCCTTCTGTACAGTGCGCCCCCTATGAGGGTGTAGTGGGCCGACTGTCTTGCGATGCGTTCTATCGTAGCCTTATCATCCGGTTCTTCTTCATTCTTTATGTACCTAATGATAGGTTTTCTCCACTCATTGGGGTCCAACTCCGGTTGGCTTAAGGTGTTGCATTCTTCAGCCTGATCTGAGAGAATACTCGAGCGTGATACTTCTTGGACGAAGATCCCGGGTGGGACCTGAGCATGCTGGATCCCATCTTTAACAACGCGTCTGCTGCTGCATTGCGGTCTCTTTCCACGTGGTGGAATTCTAGCCCTTCAAATTTGTCTTCTAATTTTCGGACGGCTGCACAGTACTTGCCCATAGAGTCAGTCGAGCAATCCCAGTCTTTATTTATCTGGCTTATGACCACTAGTGAATCTCTGTATACCATCAGCTTCTTAACGCCTAATGACACAGAGATGTTCAACCCGTGGATCAGTGCTTCATACTCTGCTACATTATTTGATGCTGGGAATAATAGTTGGAGTGCATACTTGAGTTGTTCACCTTTAGGAGCAATGAAGAGGATCCCAGCACCTGCTCCCTACAGCTTCAACGAGCCATCAAAGTACATTCGCCATACTTCAGTAGCCTCTGGGTTGTCTGGGACCTAATGTTCAGTCCATTCTGATACGAAGTCAACTAGTGCTTGAGTCTTTATTGCTGTGCAAGGTCGGAACTCTACGTCATAAGCTCCCAGCTCGCATGCCCACTTGGCTATCCTTCCGATGGCTTCTTTGTTGTGAAGAATGTCCCCTATTGGAAACCCGGTGACTACTATGACCTTGTGGTCATCAAAGTAGTGATGAAGCTTGCGAGCGGTTAGAAGTACCGTGTATAGTAGTTTCTGAACTTGGGGATACTTCTTTTTAGAGGGTCCAAGAACTTCGCTGATGAAGTAGACCGGATGCTGTACTGGGTATGTATGTCCTTCTTCCACTCACTCGACTGCTAACGCGGTACTTACCACGTGAGTTGTGCAGGAGATGTATAACAACAAATCTTTTGCCGGCTGATTCGGCGTGGCTCGGCGTGGTGGCTTGAGTACTGGTGGTGTGGTCAGGAACTTTTTCAGTGCCTCTAGAGCTTCTTGTGCCTCTATGGTCCACTGAAACTCGTCCACCTTTTTGAGCAATTTGTAGAATGGCATGCCTTTCTCACCCAGCCTTGATATGAACCTGCTCAGGGCTACCATGCATCCAGTAAGCCTCTGTACCTTCTTCTGTGATCATGGCGCTTCCATTCTCATGATGGCCTCGATTTTTCTGGGTTGGCTTCGATTCCTTGGTGGCTGATGATGAATCCGAGTAACTTCCCTGCTGGTACTCCAAAAACACATTTCTCTGGATTGAGCTTCCACCGGTATCGCCTCAGGCTGTTAAAGACCAGCTGCAAATCTTCAATAAGTTTTCTGAGTTTTCTGTTTTGATTACCACGTCATTGACATAAGCTTCCACCCGCTTGCCCCAGTGATCGGCTAAGCATGTTTGAATAGCTCTCTGGTGAAGTCGCTTCCGCGTTCTTGAGGCCGAACAACATGGAGGTATAGCAGAAAGCTCCAAATGGGGTGATGAATGCAGTTTTTTCCTCATCTTCTTTTGCCAAGCTGATCTGATGGTATCCGGAATAGCAGTCTAGGAAGGACAACATAGAACATCCAGCAGTCGAATCAACCACCTGGTCTATTCTAGGGAGTCCGAAGGGATCCTTCGGACAGTGTTTGTTGAGATCTATATAGTCGACGCACATGCGCCAATCCACTTTATTCTTTTTGAGTACAAGAACAAGATTTGCTAGCCACTCAGGATGCAGTACTTCTCTGATGAACCCTGCTGCCACTAAGCGAGCTAACTCGGTGCGAATAGCTTCTCTTTTGTCCGGCGTGAAACGACGCAGCTTCTGTCGAATCGGCCTTGCTTGGGGATAGACTTTCAATTTGTGCTTGGCCAGTTCTCTTGGGACTCCTGGCATATCCGTAGGTTGCCATGCGAATACGTCTCGGTTATCTTGTAGGAACCGGACGAGCGCGCTTTCCTATTTGTCGTTAAGGTTGGAGCTGATGATGGTAGTCTTGCGTTCATTAGCAAACCCCAAGTTGATCCTCTTTGTCTCCTCAGTCGGCCGCATAGAGGTCATGGCTTGAGCTTCATTCGCGGGTATCGCGAGGTCTCCCTTAGGCTTTATGTTCGCCTGCACGGAGGAAGTCGTCGCCGGTTTAGTGGTGAGGGTCGCCTGGATAGCTCCTCGAAAGCATTCCGCGGCGCCTTGGAAGTCAGCGCGCATGGTTATGATCCCTTGTGGTCCTGGCATCTTCAATATCATGTACAAATAGTGCGGAATGGCCACGAATTTAGCCAATCCTGGCCTGCCAATGATGGCATTGTATCCGCAGTCGAAACTCGCCACCTTGAACCTTCGGAACACGGTCCTGTAGTTTTCTGGAGTTCCGAAGGTAACGGGCATGTAGATGTGACCAAGCGGGTATTCTCCTTCGGTCAGCATGATGCCGAAGAAAGGGGTGTCTGACTCGTGGAGGTCTTTGAGTGCGACCCCCAAGCCCAAGAGCGTCTGGGGGAAGGTAACGTTAATGCTGCTTCCCCCGTCCACTAACATTTTCTTTACCCTCCTCTCTCGGATCACCGGATTGATGAGGAGCGGGTACTTGCCCGGATGGTCAAAGTTGAGCCATTGATTCGCCCGGGTGAAGGTGATCGGGTATTCTGACCACCGATAGGGTGCTGGGTCACTGGTGGTTGCCACCAGTATATGTCGGTCGTTGAGCTTCTGTTGCCATTTGTTCTCCTGTGACCCGTGTCCTCCGAAGATGACGTTGACCTCCCTGTCGACGTGCGGGAATGCTCCACCCCCTCCCCCTTCCTGTTGCTGAGGCCGTCGGGGCTCGTTAGGCCCTCCTCATGGTGGGGGAGGTGGTAGAGGCTGGAACGGTAGGCCATTCCCATGGAATGCTTGAAGTCCCTGCAGTTCTGCAAGGTGTGGCGCATATCCTTGTGATACAGGCACTGGGCATCGAGGATGTCGTCCAGTGTCCGCTCGCCTCCGCGGGGTGCACCTCGGGCACGAGAGACGGGTGGTCGGCGGTATGGATCTTTTCACGGGGCCTCTTCTCCCAACGCTTGTCGGGTTGCTGGTTAGCGTCGCGCCGCGGCGCGGGTTTCGCCCCCCCCCCCATGAGGTCCTGAGCCCATTCATCGGTGGTGATGTAGAGGTTCGCTTCTCGAAACAACTGTTTGGAGGCAGTCGGCGCTTTCTGCAGTACGGCTCGGACGAAGGCTGAGTCATTAGATCTCCGGTAGAAGTCCTCAATAACTGCTGCCTCAGTGACCCAGGGATGCTTCTCATGGTCTGAAACCTTTTAAGATACAACCGGAGTGTTTCATCCCCTGGCACCTGATGGATTTGAGGTCCCATGACTACGCCAGCTTGTTGGAGAGGGATTGAAAGTTGGCGATGAAACGCCAACTGAAGTCGCTCCAGTCGTCGATGCAGTGTCACGGTAGGTGTCGTAGCCACTGCAGTGCATCTTGCCCAAGAACGATGGGCAAGTATGCAGTCATCACATCTTCAGTCGCCCCAGCGGCCCAAGCAGCAGTTGTATAGACGGCCAACCAGCCTCCTGGGTCCTGCTTAGGCTCATACTTGTCGACGTTGGAGACCTTGAAGTTCGGGGGCCACTGAATGGCCCTGAGACGCGGAGTAAGCGCGAATACTCCACATGTGTCTTCCTGTCAACGTTCATGGTGTCGGTCCTGGGGAGGAGAGTCATTGATGTGCCATCTCGATCATCCCTGGGTCAAGCCAGTAGTTGAGGCTGCCACTGACTCAACTCGCACCATGATCCCGATCATACTCCTCCCGACGCCTTATCTGGTTTTCGTGTCGTCGTTCGCGTGAAGCATTGATGGAGCTCCGTGCGTCTCACCGACTGTTGATGGCGTGTCGTAGGTCACCCGGGGGATGGGCGAGGGGTAGAAGATGATTGGCTGCCCGAGTGAGCAGCCGCCGATAGCCTTCAGCATCCGGAGTGCGTGGGAGACCATCAGCTATCCGAGCCAACACTCCTCCAACTTCACTCGGCGTGTTCATTGCACGAGCAAAGTTAGGGTTCAGGTTTCGCGCGAATAGAGTATTCTCTCGGCGTAACCTCGCATCCTGCTCAGCTTGTTCTTGATCTCGGTCTTGAGCTTGTCGGTGATCACGTCGGCGAGAGTTCCTCCTTTCTCTAAAGATTCATTCGTTAGGAGTTTCTCCTACTTCCGAGACTTCATCCTGGGATACGGGCTACGCTGGGTCCCGCTCTGTAATACTCCAAGTTGTATACAAAGAATAATAGAGAGATCTCCTCAATTTTATGTGACTTATTTGCATAATAAAAGGAGCATATATATAATAAAGGGGTGATTAATTAAAACAAATGATAAAAAATATACGTCATGCTGGATATTTTTGTTTTCTTGTGCATTCAAATAACAATAACAATAATAGTGGAAACAAAAGAATGACTTGGAATGTGGAATCAACCCCAATTTGGACTTAGGGTTAAAATTAGAAAGGGAAGAGAGAAATACTATATAAATATAAGGAAAAGATATATAAATAAATAAATGCACCTGTTCATAATGGTGCTTGAACTTGAGCTATTCACTTAAGCATGAACTTCAAACAACATTTGGATTCAAATTGAAATTTGAATTAAGGAAAAGTAAGAAAAGAAAAAAAAAGATAAAAACCGCACCTGGGCCGGCTTACCATATTTCAGCCCACTCCACCACCTCCGCACCCCGCGTGGCCCAGATTGCTCTACCGTGTGCGCGCGCCTGCTCCAGTTCACCTTGATGACCTGCGGACCCTGCATGTCAGTCGGGCGCTGCTGTTCTTCTCTCCGCACCGAACGACGCCGATGCGTGTGGCCGCGGGGAAATCGGAGGTCGTTGCAATGGGCACCGCGTCAACCTTCCGGTGGCCATATAGCGTGTCCTGGGAGGGCTCTTGCCCAACCTTTCTTCCACCTCAAAGCGTCACTGGTTGAAGGAACTGGGAGTGAGGGAGCCGTGGACAGCCGCCGCCAATCCAAACTCGCGGTGTGTGCCGTCGTTGCTCGGTTTGTGAGGTCTGCGGGGTCCGTCGGGACAAGCGCTTGCGACCAGAGAACCTTCGAGACAAATTTCGGGGCGCGTCGGCGTCCAATTTCTCGCCGTGGGGAAAAGCATCATCGCGGCCACTCTGCACCGTGAACGGGACCCTTCAGGGCATCCTACCTTCGGTAAGGACCCTCCCCCAGTTTCACCGTAACCTCGGTAGCAATTGTAGATAGTTTAATCTAGGATTCTAGCACTAGTGTGTGGAACTGTGTGTCTCCGGCGAGCCGCCACCGCGTGCTCAAGCGTGCTCCACCGATGGGTCATCCGGAGGGGAGAAGACGCTCGTGGGCCGTCGATCGGCCGTTGGGCGGCCACGATTAGAACAGCTGACCCCTTTGGCCAGATTAAATCCTGGGCATGGGGATCGAATCTGGCGGTCGGAATCGGGTGCTGGCATGGGTGGCGTTGGTCCGTTGATCCATGATCGAAGGACGGCCATCGCGTACCTGTTCGCATAGAGAGCAGATCTAATCCTGTGCGCATACTCTAAATCGGACGGCCCAAGTCTGTTCAAACCCTTTCACGCTGACAGATTTTCATAAGAGTCCCTAGGGTTTTGTATTATCAACCCGCCATCCTTGTGGATATGGTTCTATGTCTTTGAGAAAACTATGGTTTAGCCCCTGCACTATTCGGTATTATTGCGCCCAGTCCAGTCAACTCGAAAATCAGAGAAAATAAAATAGAAATAGATTTTTAATGTATAAATAATTGCTAGAAACTTGTTTATTCCATAGAAAATTCATATGAACTCCAAATTAATTCATTCCACTTTCTAAAATTCTGTAATATTATTTTCTATCACCTAGAGTCTCTGTTTTGTCATGAAAACAGTAAGAAAAATAATTTCTCACTTAATCTTATTTTAAGCACATAAAACCTTTGAAAATTCATAACTTGAAATCTATAACTCCAAATTTAATGATTCCAGTCCCTGTGATCTTATTTTAATGTCTAGTTTATTATTGTGTATTTTATTTACATGTTTGGTGCAATGTTAATTTTTGCTGTACTATGTATGTATTGTGTTGATGCGAGTAGACGAGCAAGCCACTATGGATTCTGAGGTTCAACAAGTAGAAGTAGCTGAGCAGGAGCTCATTGAAGGCAAGTTGTGCCGTTGATCACTTACTTTTTCCCAGCCATGTTCTTATTAATTATAATGATCTGCATAGGTTAATTTTGATGGGACCCAATAGGTTACCCTAGATTTGACTATCTTTATACCTTGTTTCACCACTGGTTTTACTACTAAATTTTCGGGTAGTACATGCTATTGCTTTATGTGGTTTTGGGTATAGAGATAATTATTACTCATGATTACATTTTTATTATTTGTTTATTATTACTGTTCATGTTAAGATCATTATGTTAATGGGAACATGGAGCGACCACCCGGGAAAACAGTGCTACCACAAGGGTTTAATGGGACGCCCTTGGCTGATTAACTAGGAAAGCTAGTGGAGGTCTTCCTTACCCGAGAGGGGCAAGGGCAGTAGGGGAGTGGTCAGTGTAGTGAGGTCATTGGGTTGATTTTACTGCGATGGCGGTCAGGCGAGGGATTCCTGCACTGGAGCTTCCTATAAACTGTAGCGGGATTTCTGAAGCTAGTGGAACTTTGTTAAGGCCTCGCAGTGTTACCCTGCCTCGCCTCCTCGGTAGAGGTGTATGGGATTGGCCGTCTCTTGGCAGATGGGTAACATGACTTGTGGGTAAAGATGCGCAACCTCTGCAGAGTGTAAAACTAGTATACTAGCCGTGCTCACGGTCATGAACAGTTCGGACCCTCACATGATTAATTTTTGGAACTTAAATTTAATTTGACATTTGCATCGCATTTGGGATTATTTTACTATTACTTTTCTTTATTACTATTAAGGTTTGGTATTTACTTACACTTAGTAATTGCTAATAAAATTTTGACCAACGTATAAAAGCAATGCTCAGCTTTAGCCTTTATTTCATTGATTAGCCTTACACTTCATGAACTCCCACCTTTGGTGAGTTCATGCCACATTATTCCCCACGACTTGTTGAGCTATGAACGTATGTGAGCTCACTCTTGCTGTCTCACACCCCCCACAGGAGAAGAACAGGTGGTTCAGGAGGAGCCACAAGGCGAGGAGTTTGATCTGATCTAGGTGGCGTTTCTCAGTTGACATTGGCACCGACGATCCTTAGTTCGTTTTATGTTTATTCTTTTATTTTGTAATAAGACTTCCGCTATGTAATAAGTACTCTGATTTTATTGTGACATTTATCTCTATACACTCTGTTATTATATATGTTGTCTTCTTGGCGCATGTATGAGATGTACCCATCTTTGTTCCTTAAATCCGGGTGTGACAGAAGTGGTATCAGAGGCAAATGTTGACTGTAGGACGAAACCTAGATAGAAATGGATAAAACCCTTACCTACTTATCTCATTCTGATTCATTCTATACTTACCTTACTCTGATTCTTTCTACACTTATCTTGATCCTGTCTCACCTTCTACTGTTCTACTCTGATCATTCTTACCTTTTCTACTCCAAGACAAGACGGATTTCACACCTTGGGATCCCTACCCCTATGACATTTTTAAGATATAGGAGGCCTAAGACCAAACCAAAACTATTTTCTATATTTAAAAATGTTGTTTGATTGTTCTGATGAAAAATGTCTGATTTGCTTCTTTGATTGATTGGAATATTATATATGAACATCTTAGTATGTACCACTATAAGGTAATGAACTAGCTATGGTAGATAAAATGTTAAACTGCTTAGCCAATAAATCCCCCAAAGTAACCTGATTCGTAACTACTGCCTTGTCTACTATTCTCTTACCATATGTATCTAACTCAGATGGTCAATACCAGGAGGGGTGGTGGAATTGATTTGCCTCCTAATCGACACACTCGGAGGATATATAGACAACCTCAGCCACAGCTAGCAGAGATGAATCCTCCTAATCCTCCACCAGGCGGAGTTGATCCACTAATTGTAGCTCAGATGAGGGTGATGCAGCAAATGGCAGACACCATGGCTGATATGCGTGCCCAGATGCAGCAAGAACGCCAAGAGATGCGTCAGGAAAGAGAAGAGATACGCTAAGAGTTGCGCCAGGAGAGAGAAGAAATACGCCAGGAGAGAAGGGCGTAGCAACAGCTGCAGCAGCAATTTCAGCAACAGCAACAACAGCAACAAGTACCATTGCCTCCACCACCATCGCCAGTTCCACCTCGTGATAAGCACCGGGAGTTTATGAGCCATAAGCCACCGACCTTCGCCAGCTCGCCAGATCCACTAGATGCTGATGATTGGCTAAAAGCAATTGAGAAGATGCTCAACATAGCCCAATGCTCAGACCGGGAGAAAGTCCTTTATGCCTCAGGTCGTCTGACAGGTCCTGCTGCTGACTGGTGGGATTCTTATACTACTGCCCATGATGCTGCTGATACTATTACTTGGGCGGAATTCAGTACACAGTTCAGAAACTACCACATTCCAGCTGGTATGATAAAGATCAAGAAGAAGGAGTTTCTGTCATTGAAGCAAGGCAACATGTCGGTCATCGAGTACAGAGATAAATTTATTCAGGTGTCGAGATATGCTCCGAAGGAAGTTGCTGAGGATGAGAGGAAGCAGGAGCACTTTATTGAAGGACTTAATGGACCCTTGCAGTATGCACTGGTTGCACACACATTTTCGTCGTTTCAGAGGCTACTGGATAAGGCTCTTGCTATTGAACACAAGCGTGTTCAACTGGGTGATCTGAAGAGGAAGGCTATCTCATAGGGACAGGGTAGCAGCAGTGTTCGTCCCCGCTACGTTTCGCCACAGGGTACACCGACTCGACCAGGAGGACCACACCCAGTCCAATATGCTCCACAGGGGTCTCCACGGACACCTCCTACTCATCAAGCTACTCCCACTGGCACCCCGACGAGGCCTACAGGACAGAAGACCGGCCCTACGTGCTTCAAGTGCAGTCAGATTGGGCACTATGCTAATGCTTGTCCGATGGGAAATTCTGGTACACCAGCTAAGAACAAGCAACAGACTCCGGGCAAGGGATATTCTATAGCCAGGGTGAATCAAGTCAGTGTTGATGATACTCCTGATGGTGCTGACATCGTACTCGGTATGTTTTACATTAATGCCATTCCTGCAACCATATTGTTTGATTCTGGTGCTACACATTCATTCATGTCTGCTCGATATGCCAACACTAATGAGATACCCCTGCTAAATATGAGAAAACCAATGATAGTAATCACACCTAAAGGGCCTATTGAGGCAAATCAAATGACACGTAGGTTGACATTATCAATTATGGGAAGAGAATTTGGAGCTACGGCTATAGTATTAGAGGCCAGCAGTATAGATCTGATTCTTGGTATGTCATGGTTAAGGAAGGCAAAGGCCATTATAGCATGTGGTAGAGGTACCATAGAGCTCACTAGCCCTAAAGGAGAAACCTTTCAAGTTAATATTGCATTAACCACCTCATCCAAGCGTGCAATGTTCTTTATACCGGAGGAGTTTGTTGGTGACAATATCCGGGTGGTTAGAGATTTTCCGGATGTCTTTCCAGAGGAGTTACCAGGGATGCCACTAGATAGGGAAGTTGAGTTTGTCATTGATCTGTTACCTGGAACTGTCCCTATTTCTAAACGACCATACAGAATGGCTGTGGAAGAACTAAAGGAACTTAAGAAGCAATTAACTGAGTTACAAGAGGCGGGGTACATACGTCCAAGTTCCTCACCTTGGGGAGCACTGGTGTTATTTGTACAGAAGAAGGATGGATCGCAACAGATGTGTGTGGACAATATATCACTTAATGATGTTATTGTGAAGAACAAGTATCCATTACCCCGTATTGAGGATTTGTTTGATCAAATGAGAGGTGCCAGGGTATTCTCGAAGATTGATCTCCGATCGGGATACCATCAGATGAAGATTAGACCATCGGATATTCCTAAGACGGCTTTCTCAACCCGATATGGATTATATGAGTTTAATGTTATGTCATTTGGATTAACCAATGCATCAGTTTATTTCATGAATTTGATGAATAAGGTGTTTATGGAGTATTTGGATAGATTCATCGTGGTGTTCATCGATGATATTCTTATCTATTCTAAGAATGAAAGTGATCATGAACAACATCTAAGGTTGGTGCTACAGAAGCTACGAGATAATCAACTCTATGCCATGTTTAGCAAGTGTGAGTTTTGGATTGACAAGGTGCCATTCCTTGGTCATATTATTTCTAATGGAGGAATAGCAGTGGATCCTGCTAAAGTGAAGGAGATAATGGAGTGGAGAGTGCCCACTACAGTTACTGAGATTCGGAGTTTCTTGGGGCTTGCAGGATATTATCGGAGATTTATTGAAGGGTTCTCTAAGATCGCCAAGCCTATGACCTCGCTTTTGGAGAAAGGAAGAGAATTCAAGTGGGATGAGAAATGCCAAGAAAGCTTTGATCAATTGAAGGAGAGATTGATGTCGCCACCAGTGTTGATTATGCCAGATCTACAGAAGGGATTTGATATTTATTGTGATGCATGTGGCCAAGGATTGGGATGTGTGCTCATGCAAGAAGGACATGTGATCGCATATGCATCTCGTCAGTTGCGGAAGCATGAATTGAATTATCCTACTCATGACTTAGAGCTGGCAGCAGTTGTGCATGCACTTAAGATTTGGAGACACTACATTATGGGAACTAAGTGCCAAGTATACACGAATCATAAGAGCTTGAAGTACATATTCACTCAGAAGGATCTCAACCTTAGGCAACGCCGTTGGTTGGAGCTTATTAAGGATTATGATTTGGAGATTCACTATCACCTAGGCAAGGCAAATTTGGTTGCAGATGCCTTGAGTCGGAAGGAGCATGTTCACTCCGCTTTCGTTGTCCAGCTACCTGATGAATTAGCAAAAGATTTTGAGAGGCTCAACCTGGGAATTGTTACACATACGGAAGGAGTTACCATTGAATTGGAACCTACCTTAGAGCAAGAAATTCGTAAAGGTCAGGTTGGTGATGCTAAAATCCAGGAGATCAAGGATCTGATAACAGAGGGTAGAGGCCCAGAGTTCACAGAGGATGAGCAAGGCACGATATGGTTCAAGAATCGGATCTGTGTTCCCGATATTGATAGTCTTCGGGAAACCATATTGAAGGAGGCACATGATTTAGTTTATTCTATTCACCTTGGGAGTACTAAGATGTATCAGGATTTGAAGCAAAAATATTGGTGGTATGGATTGAAGAGAGATGTGGCTGCACATGTGGCTATGTGCGATGTGTGCCAAAGAGTTAAGGCTGAACACCAGAGGCTAGCCGGACTACTGCACCCACTGAAGATACCTGAGTGGAAATGGGAAGAAATTGGCATGGACTTCATTGTTGGATTACCCCGCATGTCTGCTGGATATGATTCTATATGGGTGATTGTGGACAGGCTAACTAAAGTAGCCCACTTTATTCCAGTGAAGACCACATATTTAGGAGCCAAGTTAGCAGAGTTGTACATGGCACGGATTGTCTGCTTACATGGTGTGCCAAAGAAGATTGTGTCAGACCGGGGATCACAGTTTACTTCTCGGTATTGGAAGAAGTTGCATGAGTCATTGGATACAAGATTGAATTTTAGTTCGGCTTACCATCCACAGACTGATGGGCAGACTGAGAGGACCAACCAAGTACTGGAAGATATGTTAAGAGCTTGTGCTCTTAAACATGGTGAAAGTTGGGATAAGAGTTTGCCTTATGCGGAGTTATCTTATAATAATAGCTACCAGGCCAGTTTGAAGATGTCACCGTTTGAGGCTTTGTATGGCAGAAAGTGCAGGACTCCACTGTATTGGGATCAAACTGGTGTAAGGCAGTTGTTTGGGCCTGAGATTATACAAGAAGCAAAGGAACAAGTTCAGCAAATAAGGGAGAATCTGAGAACTGCACAGTCAAGGCAGAAAAGCTATGCTGACACCCGGAGAAGACTGCTTGAGTTTAAGGAGGGAGATTATGTCTATTTGAAGGTGTCACCACTCCAGGGTCTGAGAAGATTCAAAGTCAAAGGAAAGTTGTCCCCTCGCTTTATTGGACCCTTCTTAATCTTAAAGCAAGTGGGAGAGGTGGCATACCAATTGGAGTTATCGGATCATCTTGCGGATGTTCATGATGTCTTTCATGTATCTCAGCTAAAGAAATGTCTCAGGGTACCTGAAGAACAGTTACCAATGGAGGACCTTAGTGTTCAAGAGGATCTGACTTATGCTGAGTACCCCATCAAGATTCTTGATACATTGACTCGGGTCACAAGGAATAAGGTTATAAAGATGTGCAAAGTGCAATGGAGCCACCACGGAGAAGATGAAGCAACATGGGACAGAGAAGAAGAGCTTCGCATAGATTTTCCCCATCTTTTCCCTAGATCTTCTTAAATCTCGAGGACGAGATTATTTTTAAGGGGGGTAGGATTTGTAATACTCCAAGTTGTATACAAAGAATAATAGAGAGATCTCCTCAATTTTATGTGACTTATTTGCATAATAAAACGAGCATATATATAATAAAGGGGTGATTAATTAAAACAAATGATAAAAAATATGCGTCATGCTGGATATTTTTGTTTGCTTGTGCATTCAAATAACAATAACAATAATAGTGGAAACAAAAGAATGACTTGGAATGTGGAATCAACCCCAATTTGGACATAGGGTTAAAATTAGAAAGGGAAGAAAGAAATACTTTATAAATATAAGGAAAAGATATATAAATAAATAAATGCACCTGTTCATAATGGTGCTTGAACTTGAGCTATTCACTTAAGCATGAACTTCAAACAACATTTGGATTCAAATTGAAATTTGAATTAAGGAAAAGTAAGAAAAGAAAAAAAAAAGATAAAAACCGCACTTGGGCCGGCTTACCATATTTCAGCCCACTCCACCACCTCTGCACCCCGCGTGGCCCAGATTGCTCTACCGTGTGCGCGCGCCTGCTCCAGTTCACCTCGATGACCTGCGGACCCTGCATGTCAGTCGGGCGCTGCTGTTCTTCTCTCCGCACCGAACGACACCGATGCGCGTGGCCGCGGGAAATCGGAGGTCGTTGCAACGGGCACCGCGTCAACCTTCCGGTGGCCATATAGCGGGTCCTAGGAGGGCTCTTGCCCAACCTTTCTTCCACCTCAAAGCGTCACTGGTTGAAGGAATTGGGAGTGAGGGAGCTGTGGACAGCCGCCGCCAATCCAAACTCGCGGTGTGCGCCGTCGTTGCTCGGTTTGTGAGGTCTGCGGGGTCCGCCGGGACAAGCGCTTGCGACTAGAGAACCTTCGAGACGAATTCCAGGGCGTGTCGGCGTCCAATTTCTCGCCATGGGGAAAAGCATCATCGCGGCCACTCTGCACCGTGAACGGGACCCTTCATGGCATCCTACCTTCGGTAAGGACCCTCCCCCAGTTTCACCGTAACCTCGGTAGTAATTGTAGATAGTTTAATCTAGGATTCTAGCACTAGTGTGTGGAACTGTGTGTCTCCGGCGAGCCGCCACCGCGTGCTCAGGCGTGCTCCACCGATGGGTCAGCCGGAGGGGAGAAGACGCTCGTGGGTCGTCGATCGGCCGTTGGGCGGCCACGATTAGAACAGCTGACCCCTTTGGCCAGATTAAATCCTGGGCATGGGGATCGAATCTGGCGGTCGGAATCGAGTGCTGGCATGGGTGGCGTTGGTCCATTTATCCATGACTGAAGGACGGCCATCGCGTACCTGTTCACATAGAGAGCAGATCTAATCCTGTGCACATACTCTAAATCGGACGGCCCAAGTCTGTTCATACCCTTTCACGCTGGCAAATTTTCATAAGAGTCCCTAGGGTTTTGTATTATCAACCCACCGTCCTTGTGGATATGGTTCTGTGTCTTTGGGAAAACTATGGTTTAGCCCCTGCACTATTCGGTATTATTGCGCCCAGTCCAGTCAACTCGAAAATCAGAGAAAATAAAATAGAAATAGATTTTTAATGTATAAATAATTGCTAGAAACTTGTTTATTCCATAGAAAATTCATATGAACTCCAAATTAATTCATTCTACTTTCTAAAATTTTGTAATATTATTTTCTATCACCTAGAGTCTCTGTTTTGTCATGAAAACAGTAAGAAAAATAATTTCTCACTTAAATTTATTTTAAGCACATAAAACCTTTGAAAATTCATAACTTGAAATCTATAACTCCAAATTTAATGATTCTAGTTCCTGTGATCTTATTTTAATGTCTAGTTTATTACTGTGTATTTTATTTACATGTTTGGTGCAATGTTAATTTTTGCTGTACTATGTATGTATTGTGTTGATGCGAGTAGACGAACAAGCCACTGTGGATTCTGAGGTTCAACAAGTAGAAGTAGCTGAGCAGGAGCTCATTGAAGGCAAGTTGTGCCCTTGATCACTTACTTTTTCCCAGCCATGTTTTTATTAATTATAATGATCTGCGTAGGTTAATTTTGATGGGACCCAATAGGTTACCCTAGATTTGACTATCTTTATACCTTGTTTCACCACTGGTTTTACTACTAAATTTTCGGGTAGTACATGCTATTGCTTTATGTGGTTTTGGGTATAGAGATAATTATTACTCATGATTACATTTTTATTATTTGTTTATTATTACTGTTCATGTTAAGGTCATTATGTTAATGGGAACATGGAGCGACCACCCGGGAAAACAGTGCTACCACAAGGGTTTAATGGGACGCCCTTGGCTGATTAACTAGGAAAGCTAGTGTAGGTCTTCCTTACCCGAAAGGGGCAAGGGCAGTAGGGGAGTGGTCAGTGTAGGGAGGTCCTTGGGTTGATTTTGCTGCGATGGCGGTCAGGCGAGGGATTCCTGCACTGGAGCTTCCTATAAACTGTAGCGGGATTTCTAAAGCTAGTGGAACTTTGTAAAGGCCTCGTAGTGTTACCCTGCCTCGCCTCCTCGATAGAGGTGTATGGGATTGGACGTCTCTTGGCAGATGGGTAACATGACTTGTGGGTAAAGATGCGCAACCTCGGTAGAGCCACAAGGCGAGGAGTTTGATCTGATCTAGGTGGCGTTTCTCAGTTGACATTGGCACCGACGATCCTTAGTTCGTTTTATGTTTATTCTTTTATTTTGTAATAAGACTTCCGCTATGTAATAAGTACTCTGATTTTATTGTGACATTTATCTCTATACACTCTGTTATTATATATGTTGTCTTCTTGGCGCATGTATGAGATGCACCCGGCTTTGTTCCTTAAATCCGGGTGTGACACGCTCCCCAGCCTCGTGATGTTTTCGAATATTCCGATGTCTGTTCCTCTATCGCCGAGCTTCTCGCTGGGGATGTTCTTCCCCTGACATGGTTGGCTCGTCATCGGAGATGTTAAATGACTCTAATCTCCCCCCGATGAAGAGGACGTCGGGGTAGAAAGGAGTTGCTGCAGCGATGAATTCCTTTCCGTCCTTCTTTGAGGGTGAAGGTGTCGGAAGGATAACTTGACGAGCCTCCATCCCACCTACATCTTTCTTTCTTGTAATCTGTGTACACTCCTTTATGGACGAAGTGGATAATGGGGTTTTTTGGGTAAGTGAATTCCCGGCTCTTGACTTGCAGAAGGTAGTCTCTGCCTGGGGCGCAGGAGGTTGCGCTATCTGCTACCTTGTTCCAGCTTTCTCGGAGATTTCTGAGGAAAGCTTTTTCTGTGGTGGATCCGCTATGCGGTGTAGAATTCCTTCTTCATCTGCTACGAACGAGATGGTCCCGAAGCAGAACACGGATCCAGGGCGGAGAGCGATCTTGCACTGGGAAGTGACAGCCATTGAGCTAGCTTGGATCAATGACACACCCCCTAACTGGCACGCCAGCTGTCGGTGTTTGGAGCCCGACCGCGCACCCGGGGTTACCCCTTGAGGTGCTTTTGTGTAGGACGACGTTGTTGACTGTAACTCAATGGTTCGTGCGAGACGCACGAGAGACAGTAGACGATTTTCTATAGGTTCGGGTCGCTTTGAGATGCGTAACACCCTACTTCCTGGTGTGGATCTTTATGTGGTGGGTTACAAGGGAGGTCTCCAGTATGGAGAAAGCTAATGAGCTGAGTAGATGGTCGATGAGTGACTTGGAAATGAAGGGGTACCCCCTAGGCCTTATATATTAGACCATGGGGCACTACATGCGTGTATGATAACAATGTATACCTAAGTAATAGTGATCCGACTGAACATATCTCCATATAATCTTGCTGACTTATCCTCATTTGGTTCAAACGTCTAAGGATGCTGCGCGGGAAAATCGGATCAGTGCTGTGGATAGCGCTTAAATCCAATGAGCCGCTTGGGCCCGAGTTTGCTTCTTCATCGCGTCGGCCCCTTCCACCGGTGGCTCTCCCCTGGCCCACGAAGGGGTGGCCTTGCGAGATAATAGGCTCAAAGCCTTTTGCGAGGCCCTCTTGCCTTCTAGTGGACCCGGAGGATATCTATCCCCCACAACTCTTGATGATGAGCGCCATTTCCTCATTGTCGAGCTTGGAGGCGTCGATTGGAAGCCTACTTGGTGTAGACTCCTCCTTCTTCTCTTTCGCCACTTTGAATGCGATGGGTTGCACCTCGGGTATGGAGGTGGCGCCTTGCTCCAAGTTGACAACGTGTTTGGAGTCTTTGATCATTAGTTCAAAGCTCACAAACTTGCCAATAACCTCCTCGGGAGACATTAGTTTATATCTAGGATCTCCACATATTAATTGAACTTGAGTGGGATTACGAAATACGAGAGATCTTAGAATATCCTTAACCATTTCATGGTCATCCCACTTGGTGCTCCCGAGGTTGCGCACTTGGTTCACCATGATCTTGAGCTGGTTGTACATGGCTTGCGTCTCTTCCCCTTTGTTGAGGATGAATCGACCGAGTTCTCCCTCGATCGTTTCGCGCTTGGTGATCTTGGTCACCTCGTCCCCTTCGTGCGCGGTCTTGAGGACGTCCCAAATTTCTTTGGCGCTCTTTAACCCTTGCACCTTGTTATACTCCTCTCGACACAAGGAGGCGAGGAGTATAGACGTGGCTTGAGAGTTAAAGTGCCTAATTTGGGCGACTTCGTCCGAGTCATAATCTTTGTCTCCCGCCTTAGGTACCTGCGCTCCAAATTCAACAATATCCCATATACTTTCGTGGAGTGAGGTTAGATGATGCCTCATTTTATCACTCCACATACAATAATCTTCACCATCAAAATATGGTGGTTTGCCTAAAGGAACGGAGAGTAATGGAGCGCGCTTTGAAATACGAGGATAGCGTAGGGGCATCTTACTATACTTCTTGTGCTCATGGCGCTTAGAAGCGACGGACGAGTCAGAGCTTGAGGTAGAGGGTGACGAAGAGTCGGTCTCGTAGTAGACCACCTTCTTCATCTTCTTTTTCTTGTCACCCTTCCGATGCGACTTGATGGAGGAAGAGGATTCCTCCTTATGCTTGTTGCCAGACTCCCTTGAAAGGGTTCTCCCCGAGCTTACGGGCTTGTCGCCGGTCATGATCTCCCTCTTGGCGTGATCTCCAGACATCACTTCAAGTTGGTTAGACTCTTAATGAATCATTGGCTTTGATAACAATTGAAAGTCGCCTAGAGGGGGTGAATAGGCGTAATCTGAAATTCATAACTTTAAACACACACTACAAGCCGGGGTTAGCGTTAGAACTAAAATCAAGTCCGGGAGAGAGGGGAAAACAAATCAAATGAGAATCAAGCGAATGAACACGATGATTTGTTTTACCAAGGTTCGGTTCCAAAGAACCTAGTCCCCGTTGAGGAGGTCACAAAGACCGGGTCTATTTCAACCCTTTCCCTCTCTCAAACGGTCACTTAGACCGAGTGAGCCTTCTTCCTTAATCTCACGGGTCACTAAGACCCCGCAAGGACCACCACACACTTGGTGTCTCTTGCCTTGCTTACAAAGCACTTGAGAGTAAGAATGGGAAAAGAAGAAAGGCAATCCAAGTGACAAGAACTCAAATGAATACAAAAATCTCTCTCTCACAAGCCACTAAGTGTTTGGAGTGAATTTGGGACTCGCAGTGGATTTGATCTTTTGTATTGTGTCTTGGAGTGAATGCTAGAGCTCTTGTATTGAATGTGATCTTCAGAAAACTTAGATGTTTGAAGTTGTGGTGGTTAGGGGGTATTTATAGCCCCGAACCACTTGGGTAACCGTTGGGGAGGCTGCTAGCAATGGGCGCACCGGACAGGCAATGTGCACTGTCCGGTGCCCGCCACGTCACCCAACCGTTAGGGTTCGGAGTGAAGTCGACTGTTGGAGCTTTGTCTCTTTGCGGCACCGGACAGTCCGGTGCCCTCTGACTTCTACCGCGCACTGTGTTGCATTGTTCCCACTGTCAGAGTCGACCGTTGCGCGAGTTAGTCGTTACTCCGCTGGCACACCGGACAGTGCGGTGAATTATAGCGGAGCGCGCCTGCGTTTTCCCAAGAGTGGCTGGTTGACCCCTGTACGGTCCTGGTGCACCGGACAGTCCGGTGCGCCAGTCCACAGCACACTCAAGTCCTTTTGCTCCTTTTTGAATTGGGTCACTAACTAGAATATTTTATTGGTTTGTGTTGAACCTTATACACCTGTAATACATGAATTCTAGACAAAGTAGTTAGTCCATGTGTTTGTGTTGACGATCAACCACCAAAATTAATTATAGGAAAAGGTTGACCCTATTTCTCTGTCACATTCTCGCCTCCTCGAGGAGCCACCAATTTGGATGGCAGTTTCCTAAGCATTATCTGTGTTGGATTTTAAAATAAGTGAATTGCTCACCTATTCTTGTCAACTTAAGATTTTGGTTGAACTTTTTGATGCATACAACTTAATATGGTATCAATGCCAACGACCACAAGTTTGAATCCTAGTTAGCGCAATTAAAAAAATATATAATCATTTCTTGCTCTTATTACAAGTCATTGCTCACCTCTTTTATTAGCTTAAGCGCTTTCGATTTGAACTAGTTGGTGCATGCAACTTAATTGTCTCGATAGATTTCTGATTTTTTTTCTTTCTTTTTTCCAGTAATAGAGCTTTATCTTAAACAATTACACCATCTTGATACAAGAGTACTAAGATTGCTCTCAACATCTACACACTAAGGTGTATACAGCCAAAAAAGGAAAAAAAACAAACTCATCTCAAAGAGAGCTATCACTCACAACAGCCTTCAAACTTGATACGAACTCATTTCAAAGAGAGCATACCACCAAGTCTTGGCTAATATAAACGTCCATGAGCTCTATGACAACATCCAATTTTTAGTTAGACCAATTAAAAAAGACATAGTCGTGAACTAGCCAATAGACAATGGCACACGGACAGAGTCTATAGGTTGAGTCTATAGGTTGCATCTAAAAACTAATATACCTCCATACAAATGGCCCCTTAACAATAGAGTGTAAATCCGACAAGTCTATGATTTATTTTATAACAATTTCACCAAATAGATTTATTTCACTTCACACCACACTAGTACAGAATGAAACAACATGACACAATGACTCCACCACAATGGCCAATAATGAATGGTGGGAATAATGATGAACTTATACTTGATGAACCCTCCACATTATTAGATTCATTCCTCATTCTTGCCATCTTCTTCTTCAAAGAAAGGGTAATCTGTGTAGCCAACAATAGGATCTTGCGTGTAGAAGGTGGAGCGGTCATATTTGTTGAGTGCCACATCCAGCTCGAACCTCCTAGGCAGGTCCGGGTTAGCCAAGAACAGCTTCCCATACGCGACGAGGTCAGCGTACCCTTCTGCCACCACCTTGTTGCCTTCCTCCCGATCGTACCCACCGGCGGCGATGAACGTTCCATGAAACGCCTTTCGGAACGGCAAGAGCCCGTGAGGGATGTGCCTGCGCCCGTGGACGGTAATGCGGGGCTCCACCATGTGGCAGTAGAGCAAGTCCCTGTGCCTGTTGAGCTGCTGCACCATGTAGTGGCCGAGCGCCACCGGATCCGAGTCCACGCAGTCCACGAAGTCGACGAAGGGCGACAGCCTGATGCCGACGCGGCGCGCGCCCACCTCGCGGACGATGGCGTCCACGACCTCCACTGCGAGACGGCACCGGTTCTCCAGGCTGCCGCCGTACTGGTCCGTGCGGTCGTTGCAGCTGTCCTTCATGAACTGCTCCAGGAGGTACCCGTGCGCGCCGTGGATCTCGACGGCGTCGAAGCCAGCCTCGATCGCGTTCCGTGCGGCCCGCCTGAAGTCGTCGACGATCCCGGGGACCTCGTCGGTCCGCAGCCGGCGCGGCTTCGAGTACGCCGTTCCGGACTCGGCGTTCGGGGAGATCTGCTTGTCCGTGCTCGAGATAGGCGCGTCGCCGTTGGGCTGGAGCTCTGCAAGTTGGATGGGTAACCGACTAGAACATCAGCTCCTGGTTAAGCAAGTCAAGCAGTAGCATGATCGAGAGCTGGGAAACATGCACGTACGTACCGTTGGTGGAGACCCTGCCCACATGCCAGATCTGGCAGACGAAGATGGCGCCCTTGCGGTGGACGGCGTCGACGATGGGCTTCCACGCCTCGACCTGCTCCTGCGTCCAGATGCCAGGAGACTCCGGGAACCCCTGCGCGGTGGCCGACACCCCCGTGGCCTCCGCGATGAGCAGGCCACCCCTGGTGGCGCGCTGCGAGTAGTACACGGCGGCGTGCGGCTGCGGCACGTTGCCGTAGGAGCGGCACCTCGTCAGCGGCGCCAGCACCACCCGGTGAGAGAGCTCGAACTGCCCCATCTTGTAAGGCGTCAGCAGCGGGATCACCTCCTTCGCGGCTTGCTGTTGCTGCACCATCTTGCCTGCCTTGCCTTGCCTGTTTGCTCTCGGTCGGTCACTTGCTAGCTCTGTGCTTAGCTTCTGCTCTGTTGCTCGCTTCGCTTCTGCTCTGCGTCTGCCGGAAGGGGTGTCGCTGTATATTTATACGTGTCGGAGTGGGCGCTCCAGCAGGTCCAGGCGTGCTGATGCTTAGTGTTTCAGTCTTAGGGGGTGTTTGGTTACACCCCGCTAAAATTTAGCCCCTGTCCCATCGAATGTTTAAACCTCCGTCCCGGGTATTAAATGTAGTCGGATTATGAAACTAATTTGTCAGCCGAAGATTAAAAGACGAGACGAATCTAGTCCAGTTGGTTGGGTCTATGTTTCATACTCCTATTTAAAAGTCAAACGCTTGATGTGACCCGGGCTAAACTTTAGCAAGAGCAACCAAACACCCCCTTAGGCCCCGTTTGGTTACCCCAAACTAAAGTTTAGCCCCTGTCCAATCGAATGTTTGAACCTCCGTTTCGGGTATTAAATGTAGTCGGATTATAAAACAAATTTGTCAGCCGAAGATTAAAAGACGAGACGAATCTAGTCCAGTTGGTTGGGTCTATATTTCATACTCCTATTTGAAAGTCAAACGCTTGATGTGACCCGGGCTAAACTTTAGCAGGGGCAACCAAACACCCCCTTAGTGAGTGTCTAGATTGTTCTCGTGCCCCTTCGCGTTGCGTCACCCTTTCCGTCATCCACTTTTCGTTCACGCAGGTTCGTTGTAACAGGCCGTTCTTTCGGCTCCACCCAACCACAGTCCACACGGCAAGTTCAGATTGCGGCCTGTTTGACTTGTGCTGCGAAAAGCCCCACGTAACCTGCAGTAAGTGATGACGCAACTACCGCGTGTGGCATTTTACATGTAGGATCTTCTTCGCTGATCATCTCTGTGTACATTTCTGTGCTCGTCCAGCCACTGATATACTACTACAACGTTCACAAATCACAATGTACTCGTACATGCATCCGAGCACTTGTCAATTAGATAAAAGTTAGCAGACGCCAATATAAAAAATACATTAATACTTCGGAGAATTTGCAAGTATTTCTTTTAATTTGCTTGCTAAACAATAAGTTAACCAAGTTGACAAAATAAATAGTAACATCTTATTTCTCCATCTCTCCAAGGCTGTGTTTGCGTCCTTCAATTAAGATATATTCAGATAATCACAATTTATGTACAAATTAACTAAATCGTTATGAATATACGTGTATGTTATTGTTGGCCACATAGAGAAGATACTGCATTTCTTCTTTAGTTGGGCAAATCAAACAGTATAGTAGAAACTGTGGAGTATCAATAGAGCATGGAAAGTGACAGGATCTATTTCTATCTCTCACCTCACAAATTTATAGCTTATATATAAACTTTTCAAAACTCTAGGATATCAAATTCCAAATCAAGATAGTCGAATAAATAAAGTAGATTCCAATTCCCTGAAAATGAAAGATCAAATAGGAGCCTAAGTATTTTCCCCTAGGATCCTAATTAATCTTGCCTTGAAAACCTGGAATACTTCTAAACAAAGTGATTTTCCATACTTCCTTTCTCATTTACTCCTCTCTCACATGGAAGTAACACAATTCTTCAATCATAGATACTTCATACTCTTGAACCACCATTTCTCCAAACTCCTCACAAAACTCTTGATTTGTTGATCCATAGATAATATCATCCTGAATATCAACTTCTTCTAATGGGTCAACCGACATGAAACCTTAGCCTAACTTATTTAGTACATCAATAGCTTTGTAGGACCGATGTAATTTGGGCGTTGTAGCACTAATATATGCACAAAAACACTTGAAAATGTATTGTATTGTATATTGAATGGAACAATGTATCGTGGAAACGACAAATTCACGTACAGAAAGGCATGTACGAACTGAGCAATGGTATGTTGGCGCACGAGCTCGAGGAACATTTAATGTTGCAAAATATATTGCACATCTTGTTCATCAAAAGATGTCGATTACACAAGCAATTAAACGAAGATTTGAGAATACATGATGCACTACCTGACACCATACGCTTAGAGTGATCATCTGCCAACATTATTAAAATAATTGTGACATTTCTTCTAGGAGAAAAACGACAATGATGGTTGTTTTGTATATTACAGAAAAATCTATCTTAAACTAAATGAAAGATGGATTTGGAATCAAGAATAAATTCCATTTGATCCCCCCAAACTTATCTTCAAGGGTCATCAGACTAAATTCTATAAAAAATATAATTGAAAAACATGTATGTGTCATCACAATTTCCCTCGCCCATTAGTAATAAAAGAAGCATAATAAGTATGAATATTGATGCTACTATAGATTCACTTCCATAATAGCAATTCTTTTTTTGTTTGACAAACCTCATACATGCAGATTGTACAATGCTTTACAAGTTGTCATTCATCTTTTGTCCCTCTAATCGTGCTTTACTGATCATGTTCAGGATTGAGATGTCACAAAGCTGGCTCAGCACGTGCCCTTGCTGACTGCAGATCAGAAGATTTTCTCTATAGAATGAGCAGCTAGTAAACATACTACATCGGTGACCACCAAACAAACTAGAGCAGAGGAGATATGTTTACTTCGTAGCTCATAGTGTGTATATATATTTGTGTTTTGTAGAGAAGGTATATATACAGTGCAATTTTTTGAAGACAAGTAGTATTTCTATAAAATTTATTGGATGGTGCATTTTCATCCCCACCAGGTGGACTCTGGCATTTTGTATATAAAAGCATTTACCTTGACAAGTTTGTGTCATCAGAATTTCCCTCACCCATTAGTAATAAAAAGCAGTAGAAGGGGTATGGATATTGATGCCAGGGGCGTCCCTGGGCCTGTGCAGGCCGTGCGATCGCACATCGCCTCTAAAATTGCAGGGCTTCCAATTTTAATAGAGGTCCATATATATTAAATAAAAAATATGTTGTATTCCATGTATTCTAGGCCAAAGTATTTGAGATAGCTGAACAGACGGTGTCATGTAGCATCTCGACTCTAGAACCTAAGTGGTGACCATTGCTCTTCCAAATCCTACACGTCTAACTCAGAGCTAGACCGACGCTGATCAGTAGTATATAATTATACAAGTGTCAGGTCCTAGGGGCAACTCATCTTTGAGAGAATCATCTTCACGTGGAAGAGAGACAAGGTGAGTGACAGCTGCCCCCAAGAAGATTTGAGCAGTATCAAGGTTATGACGAAAGAGCCTAAAATCTTGTTGTCACAATCCTTAGGCTACACATATATTCCACATGAAAATATAGGTCCACTTGATATTCTCAATTTTTTAAACAACAAGATTATTTTTCAAATGCAACTATTGCATATAAAGTTTTGTTTACCGTTTATGTGACCTTTGTATGCGGAGTTTTCCAAAATTAAAGCTATTGAGTCCTAGTTACGCCCTACAATGAAACAAGAAAGACTGAATGTGAGAGTGAAATGCTTGATAGGATTAGTTATGAGAACATCATTGAAGATTTAATTTCTAAGAATAGTCATAGAATAATGCTTTTTAAATAAAGAGTATGTAACTAGTACAATTTAGTACATATAATTTATATTGTGATATATTATTATTATTCTATATTAAATTAGGCCATTTTAGATATTTCGCACCAGGCCTCCGAAAATACCAGGACGCCCCTGATTGATGCTACTACACATTCACTTCCATAATAGAGATTCTTTTTTATGACAAACCTCATATGTGCAGATTGTACAAAGCTTACCAAAAATTGTATGCATCTATGCATGATGAAGCAACTGGTCCGCAAAAAACTCATCTTTTGTTTTCTCATCCTCTTCCAAAGCTGTGATTAAAGAGTTCCTCTTCTCCGATTCCACCCTTGCAAGAGCAATACTTGCAGATCATGTTTTAGGTTTTGACTGGCAACTTGTATTGAATTTCAATGAGAAGACAATTGAAAGGAAAATAGTCTCAATATTTCCTATAATCGATTTTGGTGTTTGACGACCATCACAAACCTTGTGGACTAACCAGTTTGCCTAGTTGATCATTTCACAGGTGCATAAGTTCATCTACAACTATTCTAAATCGACTGTCCGGAATACCGTAGATTATTCCGGACAGGAAAAGTTTTTTTTGGAAAAACACCTAAGTGCGGACCGTCCGGACTCTTGCGGCGGACCATCCGCGGCACCAAGATGACACTCGGACAGGAACACTGCAAAAACACAAGTCTACATTATGGACCATCCGATGGAGAAGCGAGCACCGTCCGAGACCAAGCGCGGACCGTCGGGCCTCAAGTGCGGACCGTCCAGTCGGTGAAGAACCAGAAAACCCGAAGGTGACGGGTTCGGTAAAATGAATTTTAAGCGTCCTCGCGGACTGTCCGGGCCGCGACTGCGGTACCTGACATCTGACGATGCATTTTGTCAGAGAGTATATCTTCGGCCGGGTGGCGGAGTGCACCCGCCCTAAGTCCTGAGATGAGGAGGGGCTTAGGCGTTTCGCTTGATTGTCGGAGAGAAGGGGCAGAACATAAGAACACACAAGGGTTTAGAGTGGTTCGGGCCGCCGGAGCGTAATACCCTACTCCACTGTGAGATGTATTGCTTGAGAGCTTGTATGAGCTAGCGAGTCTGAGATTGCGTGTGTGTGTAACGTCGCATGCCTCCCCTTTTATAGCTGAAGGGGGGCATGCACAAAGGGACTGGGCCCCGATATGTAGGCCCAGGTACATAAAGAATATAGCACTTGGAGCTACCAATGCCTGTTGTTGAGACAATCTTCTCTTCCCTGACGCCCGAGATCTGCGTATCCTTGGCGTACAGAGGAAGCTTCTTGCGGAAGAGAAGATGAGTATAGCGTGCCGCTTGGCATAGGTGTACTGTTTACCAGCAGACCCAGCAGGCGCGCCGCCTGCTGGATGACCTTGACGCCTCCTGCCAGCGGATGGGACGGGACACATTAAATGCTGAGAGGGCACGTCGCCCGTCAGTGCAGTGGCAGGCGGCGCGTCTTTTCCTCAATAAATGCAGGGGCTGCACGACTTCTCGCCAGGTTCGACCCGGTAGCTTATGTTATGGGCCACAAGCAGCGGGTCTCCGCCTGTGCGGGAAGTGGAGAGCAAGGCCCGCACACGTGTCAGCGCCGGACCCCTGCACACACCAAGGTCCTTCTCGTTCCGGAACCCTGCCGGGGTTCGGACCTACCTGGGGGCTCCGGACCTGTATGTATATAGGGGCCCAGTGTTCTTCTGTGGGGGTTCGGACTTACTGAGGCGTGGTGCCTTTCCTTGCCACATGGCGCCCTTTGGCCCGCCCATCCGGTGGGGTCAGGCGTGGTCCTCCGCTTGGCAAGGAGACGTCGCATGGGTGCGATGTCTTCATGCTGTAGGAGAGGGTACCCCTGATTTAGGGTACCGACAGTGGCCCCCGGTCCCGCCTTAGGGGAGGATGCGAGCCTGCAGGTGGGACCAGAGCCTGATTGGCGGTTGGACCACTGCTTCCATGCGCCTGTTGCTGCAATTACTGCTGGCCCGCCTATGACCACGCCAACTGTCGTGCCTATTTCCACGGCTGACTGACCCGTGACCATCGTACTTAATGGCACTATTGGGCCATGCGCGGGGCTGCCTCGAGTCGCTGCACTGGTTCTGAAAAATTTACCTTTTCAGAAACCCGTGACAGTCCCGAGAAGACGTGGCATTGGCGCAGGCGGCGGTGCGGTTTCTTTGCACATGGTAACCGGCGCGCCGGTTACATGGCGTGTGGGCCTGGGCCCCTGAGTTGGACCGCCAGTTGCGGCGGAGCCGAGGGAGCGCACAGCCGTGGGACGGTTGTACGCTTCTTGCGCGGCGATTCGCCTCTTTGACCGCTGGGTGCGGTAAAGACGAAGGGGCACCTAACCGTGGGGCAGTTGCATGCCCTATGTGCGGTGGTTCGCCTTCCTGACCGCTGGTTACCCCGAAAATGGAGGAGCACGTAACCGCAGGGCAGTTGCACGTTCCTTCTCAGGGTTGGTCTGTATGACATGTGGGGCCTGGCCCCCGTGTCATAAGGTGAGATCCTTGGTGCACGCCGGGGGAGACTTCACCCATGACGCTTCAGGGGCACGAGTGGGGGGGATCTGCCTTTAAAAAGGGGTCGATCCCCCGGGCAGTAGACATGCCTCGCTCCTCTTGCGACCACCACGCCCTTTTGCCTTCCGGGCCTCCAGATGGGGTGCGCCGGTGTTCTCTAGAGGGATCCGCGTCAAGGTCGTTTCTTCCGGCGACTTAACCATCTGAGAGCGTGCGCTCGTGGTGGTGTCACCGATCTTGTCTTCTTCCTGCTACCGTTGGAGGGGTGCAACCCCATGGGGGTTGGCATCCTTCCACCACCATTCGGCTTCAAGGATTTTCATCACGCAGCCCGGCTGCAGTCCCCCGCCAGTGGTCACCCAGGAGGATGACCACCAGCCTTGTGGTGGGGAGAAGCAAGTTAGGCTGCGGCCTCTCTCCCACCCTCAGCTTCAAGGATGTTCATCATCCTTGTTGTGGTGGGAGGCGGGTTGAGCCGGGGCCCTACCCTCCGTTTGGGTTGGTGACCCGCTTCTTCCTCCAGCGTTCGGAGGGAAAGGGTGTTCACCAATCCTGCGGGGGGGGGGGGGGGTCCTTGGCTACACGGGGCCGGCCGACTCTAGGCTATTAGCTGCAGCGTGTCTGGCCCTTTGGGGCTGGATGGCTCTGGTGCCGCCTCCAACGCTGCCTCCTGCTGTCTGGTCGGGGCGTGGTTGCCCATCCACCGCACGGGCGAAAAGTCGCGCTGTGCGCGGGTTTGCCACATCCATGACTTCCCCTGCCGGCCGGGCGCACTGGGGGACCGTACAAGACATCGTACGCCGCGGCGGTGGCGGCGGAGTTCTTGGATGGTCTTGTCCTCACTCCTGTTGGTCAAAACAGGGGCGAGGACCCCTTCGTGCGTGCTGAGGCAGCCGCCGCCCACCGGTGCAGAGGTGGTCGCCGCCGCTGGTGAGGCCACCTCTTGCAGGGGTGGTTGCCTCCACTGGTGAGGGCATCAGAGCCATCTGCCGCTGAGTCCCTGACTCTTTGGCTTTAATGGCCTCATTGTCACCCCCCCGTAGGAGGACGGGGGCAAGGACCTACCCGCAGCGGCGCACATGCTGGGATGATTGCCGCTGCTGGCGAGTCATTGGTGCAGAGGCGGCCGTCGTCGTTGGTGCTGATGTGGTTGCCTCTGCTGGTGAGCCGCTCGAGGCTTGTTATCCCGCGGCCCTTGCTAGTGTGGAGGTAGTTCATTCCTGCAGAAATGGAGCTGAGGTCCCGCTTGTAAGGGAATGTAATGACATCTGCTTGAGAGCAAAATGTAATAACATATGTACGCAGGATTTTAGCCTAGGAAGCCCAGTTATGTGCCCGAACCCCCTAGATGGTGGCTTCAAGTACTAAGACACCTACCGCAGGGCGGTGGAGTATGCAAGCCCATGGCACAGGACCCGGCTGAGCGACTACATGGCTTCCGGACCCCCCAGGAGACAAGTGTCTGTTCTCCAAAGCCAGACCTCCCGGTTGTTGGACGCACAGGACTATAGTTTTAAATACTAGGACACCCGTCATGGAGTGGTGGAGTGTGCAGGATTTTGGGTACGGAACCAGGCTAACCGGCCACACAGGCTCCGGACCACCCTATGGAACGGGCATTCGTTCTTTAGAACCGGCCCCCAAGCCTTTCCCTATTTTTGTAAAGAAATAAATATTGTCTTCTAAGCAGCATTTAACACTTATCTGTGTAACGCCTGTTCCTGTTGTGAGCGATGTTGTTGACTCCTCCTTAGCACCTGGCCCCCCGCTTGGGATGCAGGCTTGATGTGTTGAGGTTGGATACCAGCGTTTCTGAAAAAGGTTGTCAACAATCCTCGGGAGGCAACCTCGCCGGGATCTGAATCTGTACACAACTTTTAGCTAGGAAGCATTAGTAGTACACCTCGTAGGGCTCTCCGTCTGACATTAGTCGTCCTTTGATACATACTCGGGACTTGCAGGTTCTAGTCCGGGTGGCCAAGTTGTGTGTCCGGACCCCCTTGGGTCGCGGTTCTAGATACTAGGACACTTGTCGCAGGGTGGTGGAGTGTGCAGGCCCACGGTACGGGACCTAGCTGAGCGGCTACACGGGCTCCAGACCACCCCAGGAGACCAATGTCCGTTCTCTAACTCCGGTCCCAAGGTTGTCGGACCCGCAGGACTTATAACTCTAGATACTTAGTCCCCGTCACGGGGTGGCGAAGCATGTAGGCCCACGGTACGGGACCTGGCTGAGCGGCTACACAGGCTCCGGACCACCCTATGGAACGGGGTCCGGTTCTCTAGGGCCGGCCCCCAGGCTATCGAACCTCCCTACTTTCGCGTCAGGGGCCCTAACCTGCAAGCCTGGCTGTTCAATTCGGATGACGCCATGTCAGACAGATGGAACCGTACTGGTGGGTTGGATGGAAGGTATTATATGAAAGATTGCAAGGTAGGACCATGGAGCAGCAAGATGGAACTATCACAAGAGCACGGCTGAGGGGGATAGTTTCTTCTTCATAACTTATCGTGCATGTGTGCAGACCAATAGTCTGGGTTCATGGGGGTAGACCCACCGGGTTGTCGTACACGTATGCGTTATCTAGTTACAGAAAAGAAGGAAACAGACTCAACCCCTTAGTCTTGCTCTATAGATAGAACTTACAGAGATATTTGGCATCAGGGTAGGGTACCCCTCCGGTCATAGCTAGATGGTTCCCCTTGGGTTGGTGTATTCCCGTTACCTTGAAGGGTCCTTCCCAGCTGGGGGAGAGTTGTGGAGCCCCTCTTGGTATGGTATCTGCCGTGGGGCTAAGCCCCGACCCAGGGTTCCCATCTGTATTTGACGCGGGAGCCCTCGTCTCTGGTTGTGATCTCTTCTGCATATACCTGTCTGCAGCTCGGACCCGTGGGGGTCCGGAAGGGCCTCCGGAGGTAAGGCGTGCTTCAGCTCCGCAGACCGGGGAACATGGGGTCCCCCTGGGGTCCGTCTAGTTGTCTTCACCGGAGTAGGAGCCTCCGGTGAAGATATCTTTCAGGTCCCCCTCGGGCGACTGGTACCCGAAGTCCCGCTCAGCCGCGGCTACCTCGCCGTCGTCCACCTTCTCTTTGCCGGGCCGACGGCGAGGCAGGGAGCCATCTTTGGAAGACTGCTCGCGCCGCTCGCTGACGCGTTTTGCGAGGTCAATGATCTCGCGACACTTTGCTGCACCGTGGAGACCAAGCGGGTGCACAGGGCATGGACCGCTGCTACCCTTCTGCGGTCGTGGGGCTTGTTGCGGTCGCCCTAGCCTCTGGTCATTGCTGTGGCCACCAGAGCAGTGGACCGCGGCTTCTGGTAGTCGCGGTCCTTCTTCTTTTTCTTCTTTCCGTCCTGGAGGACGGCCCCCGAGCCACCTGACTGGGCAGCCCCAGTTTGTGGGGCCGAGTGCCATGCACGACCCTCGGCGGCTCTAGCACATTTGTCGACCAGGGCGAAGAGCGTAGGGACAGTTTCCACGTCATGTGTGGCCAACTTCTCCAACATTTTTTCATCACGTACTCCCTGTCAGAAAGCCGTGATTATAGAAGCATCAGAAATACGAGGTATCGTACCTCGTACCTTGGTGAAGCGGGAGATGAACTTCCGGAGGGTTTCCCCAGGCTCCTGCCTCACTGCATGGAGGTGGGCTTCCACACCGTGCTGCTGGTAAGCACTAGCGAAGTTCGCTACGAACCGCGCACAGGGTTCTTCCCAGGAATAGACTGATCCCGGGGTGAGGTTCATGAGCCAGGTCCGGGCAGGTCCAGACAAGGCCACATGAAAGTACGTTGCCATCACAGTGGTGTTTCCACCTGCTGCTGTGATGATGGTAATGTACACCTGCAGGAACTCCAACGGGTTTGATGTTCCGTCGTATTTTTCCGGTAGGTGTGGCCGGAACTTGGGTGGCCAGGATGCCGCGCGGAGATGATCCGCCAGTGCGGTGCAGCCCACTCCGGCCAAGGGGACACCCGTCTGGGACCGGGTGCCCATTGGTGTCTGCGGTGCAACCACAGCGAAGTCTTGATCGAGGTCGCGTCCATTGATGTTTTGGTGGCGCTCGCGCGCCCTTCCCAAAGATACACGGGCATCCTCTCCTGCACGCCTGCGGTTGAGTTCTGCCCGAAGGTCATTAGTCTGCGTGCCCCTCACTGAGGGCGAGCGCACCGATGCTGACGCCTCGTGTTGGCGCCGTGATGACCGCGCCTTCGACCGGGTTGAGGTAGAGTGCGCCATACTGAGCAGCCGGTCGACGTCGTCCCGCCACTGCTTCATGGCTCCTAGTGATGCCGTGGAGCTTGGAGGGTGTCGCAACAACTCCCTTGCTGCTGATAACGCCCCCGGAGACGCCCTTGACGGAGTTCGGAGAGTAGATCTCCGGCCGGGTGGCGGAGTGCACCCGCCCTAAGTCCTGAGATGAGGAGGGGCTTAGGCGTTTCGCTTGATTGTTGGAGAGAAGGGGCAGAACACAAGAACACATAAGGGTTTAGAGTGGTTCGGGCCGCCGGAGCGTAATACCCTACTCCACTGTGAGATATATTGCTTGAGAGCTTGTATGAGCTAGCGAGTCTGAGATTGTGTGTGTGTGTAACGTCGCATGCCTCCCCTTTTATAGCTGAAGGGGGGCATGCACAAAGGGACTGGGCCCCGACATGTAGGCCCAGGTACATAAAGAATATAGCACTTTGAGCTACTAATGCCTGTTGTCGAGACAATCTTCTCTTCCCTGACGCTCGAGATCTGCGTATCCTTGGCGTACAGAGGAAGCTTCTTGCGGAAGAGAAGATGAGTATAGCGCGCCGCTTGGCACAGGCGTACTGTTTACCAGCAGACCCAGCAGGCGCGCCGCCTGCTGGATGACCTTGACGCCTCCTGCCAGCGGATGGGACGGGACACATTAAATGCTGAGAGGGCACGTCCCCCGTCAGTGCAGTGGCAGATGGCGCGTCTTTTCCTCAATAAATGCAGGGGCTGCACTGTGGGGGATAGATATCCCCCGGGTCCACTAAAGAGTAAAAGACCTCGCGAAAGGCCCAAGGGCCCAATAAATCATAAGGTCATTCTTTCGTGGGCCTGGGGAGAGACAACCAATAGAGTAGATCGACATGAGGCCGGATTGATCTAAACCCGGACGACCCATGACGTCGAGCGAGTGACCACAACAGAGATCCAACTTTCCCGCGCTGGAGCCCCCATGCAACGGAGCCATGCGAGGATAAGTCGGTGAGGGTTACGCGGAGATAAACTCAAGAGGTTCACTATCTTTTAGCTACTTGTTGTTATCATATCCACATGTATTGCCCCCACGGTTGAATATATAAGGCCTAGGAGGCGCCCCTTTAGAACAATCGACACTATTACTTAGCCCCCCACATCAACTCTCTGCACTCGCAATTCAGAGAGCTCTCTTGTAATATTGCCCACCAAGCATACTCACCAGGACGTAGGGTGTTACGCATCTCTAAGCGTCCCGAACCTGTAAATCTTGTCCACTGTCCCTCGTGCAATCGGCACGAACCATTTTGCTACAGTTGTCGACACCGTCCTACTCCTAAAAACACCTTGAGGGGCAACCCTGGGTGTGCGGTCGGACCCAAAACACCGACATCTGGCGCGCCAGGTAGGGGGTGTGTCGACGATCCAAGCTAGCTCAATGGCCGTCACCTTCTACAGCAAGATCACCCTGCGTCCCGGATCCGTATTCTGCTTCAGAACAATCTCGTATGTAGCGGATGAAGAGGGAATTCTACACCGTATCGCGGATCCGCCGGAAAAGAAGTCTCCCCCAACGAACTCCGAAAATGCCGGAGAAGCACAACCTCCAGCTCTCCAGAAAAAGATCGTCTCCGGAAAGTCAGGAGCCGAGGGCTCGCTGACCCGGAGAACTCCACTGTCTACTTCTCCGACAAAAGGATGGACACAGATCGCAAGGAAGAAAGAAACCAGGGAGAAGCGAGTTGTTCTTTCCTGTTCCTCCGGCCTTAAAGGAGAATGGAAAGAAGGTCGCCACGACAGCAACACCATTCTACCCCGACGTCCTCTTCATCGGGAGAGTGGAGTCGCCTACCGTCTCCGACGACTGAGCCGACCGCACCCGGAGAAGAACCGCCTCAACGAGAATCCCGCCGACGGAGGAACCGGCGCAGGAACGTTCGACGACATCACGCGGCCGGAGAGCGGGATCCGGAGCAGCCTATCTCGCGAGACGAGGTCTCGGAGATAGGAGAAACTTCGGAAGAACGCGTCTTCAGAGAACGAAGGAACTCCCCACGACGTGATCGCCGACGGGCTTAGGAACAAGCCGAGCAAGATGCAAGGCAACGCCGGGAGAATCCATTCTTTGGGCGCAACCTGAATCCCGACTTCGCCCGAGCTATGAACACGCCGAGCGAAAGTTGGAGGGGTACTGGCTCGGATAGCTGATGGACTTCCTCGGACTCCTGACGCTGAGGGCTACCAACGACTGTTCACCCAGGCGGCCAACCATCTTCTACCGCTTGCTCACCCGCCGAACGATCTACGACACGCCATCAACAGTCACCGAGACGCACGAAGCTCCATCAATGCTTCACACGAACGGCGGCATGAGAACGAGATTCGCCGCCGGGAAAAGTACGACAGGGATCATGGCATCCCAGCTCAGAGTCAAGCCACCAAAACTGAGTCGGCAACGGCCTCAACGGGCGGTACTACCCGGGGATGGTCGAGGAACCACAATCACAACTCCCCTTCCCGGGACAGACATCGCCCCCGACGACAGGAGGACACGTGCGGAGTGTCTGCTCTTACTCCGCGCCTTAGGGCCATCCAATGGCCTCCCAACTTCAAGGTATCTAATGTCGACAAATATGAACCTAAGCAAAATCCAGGGGGTTGGCTAGCCGTCTACACCACCGCTGCTCGAGCTATCGGGGCGTCCGAAGACGTGATGACCGCGTACTTACCCATTGTCCTTGGGCAAGACACGCTGCAATGGCTGCGACATCTACCCCGACACTGCATCAACGACTAGGGCGACTTCAGTCGACGCTTCACCGCCAACTTCCAGTCCCTCTCCGACAAGCCGGCGCAACCGTGGGACCTCAAATCCATCAAGCGCCGGGGGGATGAGACTCTCCGGTCGTACCTCAAAAGGTTTCAGACCATGAGAAATCGTATCCCCGAGGTCACGGAGGCGGCCGTGATCGAGGACTTCTACAGAGGATCCAATGACTCGGCTTTCGTCCGAGCCATACTACAGAAGGCACCAACTACCTCCGAGGAGTTGTTCCGGGAAGCCGACCTCTACATCACCGCCGACGAGCGGGCCCAGGACCTCATCGGAGGAGCAAAGCCTGCACCGCAGCACCACGACGCGACGCGAACCAGCAACCCGACAAACGATGGGAGAAGAGACCTCGCGAAGAAGTACACGCCGCCGGACCACCTGCCTCTCGCACTCGAGGAGGACCTCGTGGAGGCGAACGCACGCTAGGACGACATCCTCGACGCCCAGTGCCCGTACCACAAGGACATGCGCCACACTCTTCGTAACTGCCGGGACTTCAAGCATTCCATCGGACACGACCGACCCTTCCAACCTCTACCTCCTCCTCCGCTGAGGGGAGGACCAGATGAACCACGACAACCCCATCAGCAGGAGGAGGGAGGAGGAGGAGGAGCTTTCCCACGCGTTGACAGGGAGGTCAACGTCATCTTCGGCGGACACGGATCGCAGGAGAACAAAAGACAGCAAAAGCTCAACGATCGCCAGATACTGGTGGCGACCACCGGCCCTCCCGCCCCATACCGGTGGTCGGAGCACCCGATCACCTTCACTCGGGCGGATCAATGTCTCAACTTCGACCATCCGAGCAAATACCCGCTTCTCGTCGATCCGGTGATCCGAGAGAGCCGGGTGAAGAAGGTGTTAGTGGACGGGGGGAGCAGCATCAACGTCACCTTCCCCCGAACACTCCAAGGCTTGGGAGTTCACCTCAAAGAACTCCATGAGTCAGACACTCCCTTCTTTGGCATCGTGCCAACTGAGGGAGAATACCCGTTGGGTCACATCTACATGCCTGTCACCTTCGGGACTCCGGAAAACTACAGAACCGAGTTCCTGAGGTTCGAAGTGGCGAACTTCGACTGCGGGTACAACGCAATCATCGGGAGGCCGGGACTGGCAAAATTCATGGCCATTCCGCATTACACGTACATGATATTGAAGATGCCAGGACCGCAAGGGATCATAACTGTGCGTGCTGACCTCCAAGGCGCCGCGGAATGTTTCCGAGTGGCCATCCAGGCGGCCCTCATTGCCAAACCGTCGGCGACTTCTTCGACCCAGGCAAACTCTAAGCCTGAGGAGGACCTCGCAGTACCGGCAAACGAAGCTCAGGCCACGACCTCTATGCGGCGGACTGAAGAAACTAAGAGGATCAACCTGGGGTTCGCTGATGAACGCAAGACTGCCATCATCATCTCCAGCTTGGACGACAAATAGGAAAACGCGCTCGTCCAGTTTCTGCAAGATAACCGAGACGTATTCGCATGGCAACCTGCGGATATGCCGGGAGTCCCAAGAGAACTGGCCGAGCACAAACTGAAGGTCTATCCCCAGGCGAGGCCGATTTGGCAAAAGCTACATCGTTTCACGCCCGACAAGAGAGAGGCCATTCGCGCCGAGTTAGCTCGCTTGGTCGCAGCTGGATTTATTAGAGAAGTATTACACCCCGAGTGGTTAGCCAACCCTATTCTTGTACTCAAAAAGAATAAAGTGGATTGGCGCATGTGTGTTGATTATACTGATCTCAACAAACACTATCCGAAGGATCCCTTCGGGCTCCCGAGGATAGATCAGGTGGTGGACTCCACCGCTGGATGTTCTGTGCTATCTTTCCTGGATTGCTATTCCGGATACCACCAGATTAGTTTGGCAAAGGAAGATGAAGAAAAAACAGCATTCATTACTCCATTTGGTGCTTTCTGTTATACCTCCATGCCGTTTGGCCTCAAAAACGCTGGAGCAACCTACCAGAGAGCCATTCAAACATGCTTAGCTGATCACTGGGGCAAGCGTGTGGAGGCCTACGTGGATGATGTGGTTATCAAAACAGAGAACTCAGAAAACTTCATCGAAGACTTACAACTGGTTTTCAACAGTCTGAGGCGGTATAGATGGAAGCTTAATCCCGAAAAATGTGTTTTCGGGGTACCAGCAGGAAAGTTGCTCGGGTTTATCATCAGCCACCGAGGAATTGAGGCTAATCCAGATAAGATTGAAGCTATCATGAAGATGGAAGCTCCTCGATCACAAAAGAAGGTTCAACGACTTACCGGATGTATGGCAGCTCTGAGCAGATTTATATCCAGGCTGGGAGAAAAAGGTTTGCCATTTTATAAGCTACTCAAGAAGGTGGATAAGTTTCAATGGACTTCAGAAGCACAAGAAGCTCTAGATGCACTGAAAAAATTCTTGACAACACCACCAGTACTGAAACCACCCCGGCGAGCTACGTCAACTCAAGCAGCTGAAGATTTGCTACTGTATATCTCTTGCACGACTCACGTGGTAAGCACCGCGTTGGTAGTCGAGCGAGTAGAAGAAGGACATGCCTATCCAGTACAACATCCTGTTTACTTCATCAGTGAAGCTCTAGGCCCCTCAAAGAAAAAGTATCCTCAAGTTCAGAAGCTATTATACGCAGTACTTCTAACTGCCCGCAAGCTGCGTCACTACTTTGATGACCACAAAGTCATAGTAGTTACTGGTTTTCCAATAGGGGATATTCTTCACAACAAGGAAGCCATTGGCCGAATAGCCAAGTGGGCTTGTGAGCTGGGATCTCATGACATCGAGTTCCGACCTCGCACTGCCATCAAAACTCAAGCACTGGTTGATTTCGTATCAGAGTGGACCGAACAGCAAGTACCAGATAACCCAGAGACTGCAGAAGTATGGCGAATGTATTTTGATGGCTCGCTGAAGCTGCAGGGAGCAGGAGCAGGGATTCTCTTCACCGCACCTGGAGGCGAACACCTCAAGTATGCCCTCCAGTTGCTATTCCCAGCCTCCAACAATGCAGCCGAGTATGAAGCTCTGATCCATGGATTGAACATCGCCATATCATTGGGCGTCAAGAGATTGATGGTATACGGAGACTCTCTGGTAGTCATCAGCCAAATAAACAAGGAGTGGGATTGTTCAAGCGATTCAATGGGAAAATACTGCGCTGTCGTCCGAAAGCTGGAAGATAAATTCGAGGGTCTGGAATTTCATCATGTAGAAAGAGATCGGAACACAGCAGCCGATGTACTGTCCAAGCTAGGATCCAGTCGAACTCAGGTCCCACCCGGAGTCTTCGTGCAAGAAATTCTACAGCCGAGTATCTCAATGGATCAAACAGAAGAGTGCAACATCATAGATCAACCCGAGTCAGACTCTGATGACTGGAGAAGGCCGATCATTAAGTATATAAAGAATGAAGAAGAACCAGACGACAAGAACTCGGCAGAGCGCATTGCCAGACAGTCGGCTCACTATACACTCATTGGGGAGACCTTGTACAGAAGGGGTGCATCAGGCGTCCTCATGAAATGCATTCTCCTGTCCACTGGGAAGCAACTTCTGGAGGAGGTCCATGCTGGGCAATGTGGAATACATGCAGCCTCCAGAACACTAGTCGGGAAGGTCTTCAGGTCAGGATTCTATTGGCCAACAACAAAGAATGATGCAGCCGAGTTAGTTCAGAGGTGCGAAGCTTGCCAATACTTGTCAAAACAACAACATCTGCCAGCACAGCAACTGCAGACCATACCAGTAACTTGGCATTTCGCATGCTGGGGACTGGATATGATTGGACCTTTCAAGAAAGCTCAAGGGGGATACACTCATGTATTGGTAGCAATCGACAAATTCACTAAATGGATAGAATTCAAGCCCATCGCTTCTTTAACCTCTGCTAAGGCCGTGGAATTCATACAAGACATAATATTTAGATTCGGGATACCAAACAATATCATAACTGACTTAGGATCCAACTTCACAAGTTCAGAGTTCTTCGACTTCTGCGAGCAAAAGAGCATTCAGATCAAGTATGCGTCTGTAGCACATCCAAGGGCCAACGGGCAAGTTGAGCAAGCCAACGGGATGATACTGGAGGCACTCCGGAAAAAGGTCTTCGATAAGAATGAAAAATTCGCAGGAAAATGGATAAGGGAATTGCCCTATGTCGTTTGGAGCCTAAGAACCCAACCAAGCCGAGCCCTGCAGGGAAACACTCCTTTCTTCATGGTCTATGGGTCGGAGGCAGTGCTACCCGCTGATCTCAAGTTTGGGGCGCCAAGGTTGATCTTTGAAAGCATAGCAGAAGCTGAGGCCACCAGGCTGGAGGACATTGATGTACTTGAGGAAGAACGGCTAAACGCAGTAATCCAATCAGCGCGGTACCAGCAGACTCTAAGGCGCTATCACGACAAGGCTGTGCGCCAACGATCCTTCTCAATAGGAGATCTCGTCCTCCGCCGAATTCTAACGGGGGAAGGACGGCACAAGTTATCGCCCTTATGGGAATGACCCTTCATGGTAGCAGAAGTCACTCGGCCCGGATCGTATCGTCTCACTCAGATGGATGGCACAGAAGTTGAGAACTCCTAGAACATAGAACACCTCAGAAAGCTTTATCCCTAGCTATATTTCAAAACTGCTGGGACGACGACGTATTCTGTAAAGTGGAAATATGTCGTCAATAAAGAAGAGGTTTCAAAGGCACTCGGTTCGTTTACGATTGACTTGCATTCTTACTTAACTCGGGGTGACCACTATGCCCTACCAACGGAGCAATCGACTTAAGTCGGCAACGACTTAAGGCGGTGCAACATGCTCACGCTTACTTAACTCAGGGTGACCACTATGCCCTACTAACGGAGCAATCGACTTAAGTCGGCAACGACTTAAGGCGGTGCAACATGCTCACGCTTACTTAACTCGGGGTGACCACTATGCCCTACCAACGGAGCAATCGACTTAAGTCGGCAACGACTTAAGGCAGTGCAACATGCTCACGATTACTTAACTCAGGGTGACCACTATGCCCTACTAACGGAGCAATCGACTTAAGTCGGCAACGACTTAAGGTGGTGCAACATGCTCACGCTTACTTAACTCAGGGTGACCACTATGCCCTACTGTCGGCGTTCCGAGACCGGGGGGTCCCCGAGCCGACGAGTGAGTGTGCCGCGTGCCCCAGCCCAGATGGGTCGAGCGCGTGGTGCGAGCGCGAAGGGGGGAGAGAGAGAGAGAGCGAGAGCGAGGTGGCCGGAGCCGGGTCATGAGGGAGTCGGAGAATTCCCGCGGCCTTCGTGTTCGTCCCGCGCCCAGGTCGGGTGCGCTTGCAGTAGGGGGTTACAAGCGTCCGCGCGGGTGAGGGGAGCGAGCGGCCCCGAGAGAGCGCCTGCCCCTGCCCTCGTTCCCGCGAGGCCAACCCTCTCTAAGAAGGCCCTGGTCCTTCCTTTTATAAGCGTAAGGAGAGGATCCAGGTGTACAAAATGGGGGTGTAGCAAGGCGCTACGTGTCTAGCGGGGGAGAGCTAGTGCCCTGAGTACATGCCAAGGTGGCAGCCGGAGAGATCTTGGCACCCTGTTGGTGTGGCGTCGTGGCTGTCGGAGAAGCAGTGGAGCCTGATGGAGGGACAGCTGTCGGAACAGCTGTGCTCTTGCTGACGTCTCCCTGCTTTCGTAAGGGAGCTGAGAGTCGCCGTCGTCATGGTCCAGTGAGGCGCCATCATTGCCTATCTGGCGGAGCTGGCCAGATGGGACGCCGGTCTTGTTCTCTGCGACCCGAGTCGGCTCAGGGCAGGGTGATGATGACGCTTCCTGTTGACGTGGCGGTCTTGTGTCCTAGGTCGGGCGTCGTGGAGGCTCCTCCGAAGTCGAGGTCGAGTCCGTCCTGCATGACAGAGGCCGAGCCCGAACTCCTGGGTCGGGCGAGGCGGAGGTCGTTCAGGCAGAGGCCGAGGCGGAGTCCGAGCCCTGGGTCGGGCGAGGCGGAGGTCGTCGTCTTCCGGGGCCTTAGCCCGAGTCCGAGCCCTAGGTCGGGCGGAGCGGAGTTCGCCGTCTTCCGGAGCCTTAGCCCGAGTCCGAGCCCTGGGTCGGGCGGAGCGGAGTTCGCCGTCTTCCGGGGCCTTAGCCCGAGTCCGAGCCCTGGGTCGGGCGGAGCGGAGTTCGCCGTCTTCCGGGGCCTTAGCCCGAGTCCGAGCCCTGGGTCGGGCGGAGCGGAGTTCGCCGTCTTCCGGGGCCTTAGCCCGAGTCCGAAGCCCTGGGTCGGGCAGAGCCTCCTATGGCACCTCTGGCGAAGTCTGGTCGCCCGTCGGTCTTACCTTTTGCGTTAAACGCCCCGGTGACTTGGTCGGTTGGCGCGGTGATTTAGTCAGGGTTACTTCTTATCGAAGGCGGGGCCTCGGGCGAGCCGGTGATGCGTCTGCCGTGAAAGAGGAGGCCTCAGGCGAGACGGAGTCATCTTAGGGTCGGCTGCCCTCGCCCGAGGCTAGGCTCGGGCGTGGCGTGATCGAGTCGCTCGTATGGACTGATCCCTGACTTAATCAAACCCATCAGGCCTCTGCAGCTTTATGCTGATGGAGGTTACCAGCTGAGAATTAGGCGTCTTGAGGGTACCCCTAATTATGGTCCCCGACAGTAGCCCCCGGAGCCTCGAAGAGAGTGTTAACACTCGCTTGGAGGCTTGCGTCGCACTTTTTTGCAAGGGGACCAGCCTTTCTCGGTGGTACTTTGTTCCGGTGGGTGCGCGCGAGCGCACCCGCCGGGTGTAGCCCCCGAGGCCTCGGAGGAGTGGTTTCACTCCTTCGAGGTCTTAATGCCTTGCGTAATGCCTCGGCTGGTCTGGCGGTTCCCTCATGCGAGCAGGGCGTAGCCCAGGTGCACTGTCGGGGCCCAAGTTCTCGGGCTGGTATGTTGACGCTGTCAACGGTTTGGCCGGAGCCGGGTTTGCGAGAGCAGCCCCCGAGCCTCCGCACGGAGCGAGAGGACGATCAGGGACAGACTCGGCTTTTTTATATACGCCCCTACGTCGCCTTTTCGCAAGGAGGAGGGGGGAGTGCGCCATGTTACCCTCGATGGGCACCGAACATGGTGTCTCCGGTGAGCTGCAATCGGGTAATCCGAGTGGACGTCCGTGCCCCGTTCGTTGGGGGTCGGCTAGGGGCCCGGAGGCACGCCCAAAAGTACCTGCGGGTGATCTGCCGGACCCGGTCCCCTAGCGACGGGGTCCGAGGGCTCGTTGCCTCCCTCCGATGGGATTCCGTTACAGAGTCGTTCCCGCTGGTCTTGGAAATGTCCTAGGGTACCTCGGGAGCGCAGCCCGAGCCTTGGTTATGTATCGAACGTACCCCTGGTCATCCCTCGCTCGGCGTCTGAGGCGACTGTGAACCCTTCGACAGGCCAGCCTTCGAACCCCTGATCAGTAGGGGGCACGGAGCCCGAGTAGCCTGAGGCGGTCGTGGGACCTTTCGGGGGCCGACCTTCGAACCCCTGACCAGTAGTGGGTGTCGGGCCCACGCGATCTGAGGCGGCTGTTGAACCCTTCGGGGGGCCAGCCTTCGAACCCCTGATCAGTAAGGAGGCTCGGAGCCTAGTTCCTTCACGGGGAAGGATCCCTTTGGGGTTATCCCCCTTTCCCGGTCCCTGTTGCAAGAGATAGAGAAAGAAGGAAAAGGGAAAAAGGATTCGAAATTGAACGTCGTGGCGTACCTTTTTCGGCGTGGTTGTTTTGGCGAAGGCGAAACGTCGCCAGCCGCTCCCGCCCGTAGCGCTGTCCGTCGAGCCGCGGAGTTAATGCGCCGGGGTGAGTAGTTGGCGAGGTTGCCGTTGCGCGTGCGCGAGCCGTTCGAGGAACGGGTCACGGGCGCGTCGTCTTCACGCCGTGAGAGGGGGTTCTCTTGCTGCCTCCGGATGGGACATGAGCTTGGCAGATGGCGTGACCGCTGCTCTCGCGCGCCTGCCACCGTCATTACTGCCGGCCCATTTTTGACCGCGTTTGACCGCTGCGCCAGACTGGCGCTGCTGGGTCGCGGGCTGGGTCGCCTCGAATCGCGGTATCGGTTCCGCAATTGAGGAGGTGCGGTGGTGGAGCGAGTGGCACAGCGGTTCGCATGCAGCACCCGGCGCGCTCTACTTGCCCATTCGACATGGGATGAGCTACGGCGGCCCAGTCCACCCGGATGTTGTGATCCTCGCAAAAATCCAAGAATTTTTTGCCGGTGAACTGGGTGCCGTTGTCGGTGATGATGGAGTTCGGGATCCCGAAGCGATGGATGATGTTGGTGAAGAATGCCACTGCCTGCTCGGACCTGATGCTGTTCAGGGGTCGGAACCTCGATCCACTTGGAGAATTTGTCGACGGCGACCAGCAGGTGCGTGTAGCCCCCGGGCGCCTTCTGCAGAGGGCCGACGAGGTCCAGACCCCACACAGCGAAGGGCCAGGTGATGGGTATTGTCTGCAGAGCCTGATCGGGCAGGTGGGTCTGCTTCGCATAGAATTGGCACCCTTCGCAGGCGCGGACAATTCTAGTGGCGTCAGCCATCGCCGTCGGCCAGTAGAAGCCTTGGCGGAAAGCGTTCCTGACGAGGGTTCGAGGTGCTGCATGATGACCGCAAGCCCCCGAGTGTATTTCCCGCAGGAGTTCCTGACCTTCGGCGATGGAGATGCATCGCTGAAGGATGCCCGAGGGGCTTCGGTGGTAGAGCTCCTTCTCATCGCCCAGCAAGGCGAACGACTTGGCGCGTCGCGCTACCCGCCGAGCCTCGGCTCGGTCGAGGGGCAGTTCTCCTTGACGGAGATATTGCAGGTACGGGGTTTGCCAATCTTGATCTGGCACGACCCCGTTCTGCTCCTCCTCGATGCGCAGCGCTTCGCCCTCGGGCTCCGAGGGTTCCTCGGGTTGAGCCGAGGATGGCTCGGGCTGGGCCGAGGTCACCTCGGACGAGGCCGAGGGTGCCTCGGGCTCGGGCGCGTCGCCTATCTTGACGGAGGGTTGGTGCAGATCCCGGGAGAAGACGTCCGGGGGAACCGTTGTTCGCCCCGAGGCTATCTTCGCTAGCTCGTCCGCAGTCTCGTTGTAGCGCCGGGCGATGTGGTTAAGCTCGAGACCGTAGAACTTGTCTTCCAGGCGTCGAACCTCGTCACAGTAGGCCTCCATCTTCGGGTCGCGGCAGAGGGAGTTCTTCATGACTTGGTCGATGACGAGCTGCGAGTCGCCGCGTGCATCGAGGCGTCGGACCCTTAGCTCGATGGCGATTCGCAATCCGTTGACCAGAGCCTCGTACTCAGCCACATTGTTGGACGCCGGGAAATGGAGGCGTAGCACGTAGCGCAGGTGTTTCCCGAGGGGCGAGACGAAGAGCAGGCCCGCGCCAGCTCCCGTCTTCATCAGCGACCCGTCGAAAAACATGGTCCAGAGCTCCGGCTGGATCGGAGCCGTCGGCAACTGGGTGTCGACCCATTCGGCTACGAAGTCCGCCAGTGCCTGGGACTTGATGGCCTTCCGAGGGGCGAACGAGATTGCCTCGCCCATGATTTCCACCGCCCACTTCGCGATCCGTCCCGAGGCTTCTCGGCACTGGATGATCTCCCCCAGGGGGAAGGATGACACCACAGTCACCGGATGGGACTCGAAGTAATGTCGCAGCTTTCGCCTCGTCAGGATCACTGCATATAGCAGCTTCTGGACTTGTGGGTAGCGGATCTTGGTCTTGGACAGCACTTCGCTGACGAAGTAAACTGGCCTCTGAATGGGCAAAGCATGCCCCTCTTCCTGCCTTTCGACCACGATCGTGGCGCTGACCACCTGAGTGGTTGCGGCGACGTAGACCAAGAGGGTTTCTCCATCAGCTGGGGGTACCAAGACGGGCGCCTGGGTGAGGAGTGCCTTCAGGTTCCCGAGGGCTTCCTCGGCCTCGGGAGTCCAAGTGAAGCACTCGACCTTCCTCAAGAGACGGTACAGGGGCAGGCCCCTTTCGCCGAGGCGCGAGATGAAACGGCTCAAGGCCGCGAGGCATCCCATGACCCTCTGTACGCCTTTTAAGTCCTTGATGGGCCCCATGTTTGTGATGGCCGCGATCTTCTCCGGGTTGGCTTCGATGCCCCGCTCGGAGACGATGAATCCCAAAAGCATGCCCCGGGGCACCCCGAAGACGCACTTCTCGGGATTGAGCTTGACGCCCTTCGCCTTGAGACACCGGAATGTCAGTTCGAGGTCGGAGAGAAGGTCGGAGGCTTTCCTCGTCTTGACTACGATGTCATCGACGTAGGCCTCGACCGTGCGACCGATGTGTTCGCCGAACACATGGTTCATGCACCGCTGGTACGTTGCACCCGCGTTCCTCAAACCGAACGGCATTGTGACATAACAGTACATGCCGAAGGGCGTGATGAAAGAAGTCGCGAGCTGGTCGGACTCTTTCATCTTGATTTGATGATACCCTGAGTAGGCATCGAGGAAAGACAGGGTTTCGCACCCTGCAGTGGAGTCCACGATTTGATCGATGCGAGGTAGAGGGTAGGGGACCTTCGGACATGCTTTGTTGAGACCACTGTAGTCTACACACATCCGCCATTTCCCCCCTTTTTTCCTCACAAGTACAGGGTTGGCAAGCCATTCGGGATGGAATACCTCTTTAATGAACCCTGCTGCCATCAGCTTGTGGATCTCCTCGCCTATCACCCTGCGCCTTTCCTCGTCGAATCGGCGCAGAGGCTGTCTGACCGGTCGGGCCCCGGCCCGAATATCCAGCGAGTGCTCAGCGACATCCCTCGGTATGCTGGGCATGTCCGAGGGACTCCACGCAAAGACGTCGGCGTTTGCGCGGAGAAAGTCGACGAGCACTGCTTCCTATTTGGGGTCGAGCCCGGATCCGATCCGAATCTGCTTGGAGGTGTCGCCACTAGGGTCGAGAGGGACGGCCTTAACCGTCTCCGCTGGCTCGAAGTTGCCGGCATGTCGCTTCACGTCCGGCACCTCTCGGGAGAGGCTTTCCAGGTCGGCAATGAGGGCCTCGGACTCGGCGAGGGCCTCGGCGTACTCCACGCACTCCACATCGCATTCGAATGCGTGTTTGTACGAGGGGCCGACGGTGATGACCCCGTTGGGGCCCGACATCTTGAGCTTCAGGTAAGTGTAGTTGGGGATGGCCATGAACTTCGCGTAGCATGGTCTTCCCAGCACTGCGTGGTAGGTTCCTCGGAACCCGACCACCTCGAACGTCAAAGTCTCCCTTCGGAAGTTGGAGGGTGTTCCGAAGCAGACAGGGAGGTCGAGCTGTCCGAGGGGCTGGACGCGCTTCCCGGGAATGATCCCGTGGAAGGGCGCAGCGCCTGCTCGGACGGATGACAGATCGACGCGCAGGAGCCTGAGGGTCTCGACGTAGATGATGTTGAGGCAGCTGCCCCCATCCATCAGGACCTTGGTGAGCCTGACGTTGCCGATGACGGGGTCGACGACGAGCGGGTACTTCCCTGGGCTCGGCACGTGGTCGGGGTGGTCGTCCCGGTCGAAGGTGATGGGCTTGTCGGACCAGTCTAGGTAGACTGGCGCCGCCACCTTCACCGAGCAGACTTCCCGACGCTCTTGCTTACGATGCCGAGCCGAGGCATTCGCCGCATGCCCTCCGTAGATCATGAAGCAGTCGCGGACCTCGGGGAACTCTCCTGCTTGGCGATCTTCCCCTTTGTCGGCGTCGTGAGCCCTGCCGCCCTCTGTGGGTGGCCCGGCCCGATGGAAGTGGCGCCGAAGCATGACGCACTCCTCGAGGGTGTGCTTGACGGGCCCCTGATGGTAGGGGCACGTCTCCTTGAGTGCCTTGTCGAAGAGGTTAGCACCTCCGGGGGGCTTCCGAGGGTTCTTGTGCTCGGCGGCGGCGATAAGGTCTGCATCGGGAACGTCGCGTTTCGCTTGCGACTTCCTCCTGCCTTTCTTCTCGGCGCCGCGCGGAGCAGACGCCTCGGGAGCATCTTCCGACGGGCGGCCCTAGGGCTGCTTGTCCTTTCGGAAGATGGCCTCGACCGCCTCCTGGCCGGAGGCGAACTTGGTGGCGATGTCCATCAGCTCGCTCGCCCTGGTGGGGGTCTTGCGACCCAACTTGCTCACCAGGTCACGGCAGGTGGTGCCGGCGAGGAACGCGCCAATGACGTCGGAGTCGGTAATGTTGGGCAGCTCGGTGCGCTGCTTCAAGAACCGCCGGATGTAGTCCCGAAGAGACTCTCCCGGCAGTTGCCGACAGCTTCGGAGGTCCCAGGAATTCCCGGGGCGCACGTACGTGCCCTGGAAGTTGCCGGCGAAAGCTTGGACCAGATCCTCCCAGTTGGAAATCTGCCCCGGAGGCAGGTGCTCCAACCAGGCACAAGCGGTGTCGGAGAGGAACAGGGGGAGGTTGCGGATGATGAGGTTGTCGTCGTCCGTCCCACCCAGCTGACAGGCCAGGCGGTAGTCCGCGAGCCACAATTCCGGTCTCGTTTCCCCCGAGTACTTTGTGATAGTAGTCGGGGGTCGGAATCGGGTCGGGAACGGCGCCCGCCGAATGGCTCGGCTGAAGACCTGCGGACCGGGTGGTTCGGGCGAGGGACTCCGATCCTCCCCGCTGTCGTAGCGTCCCCCACGCCTGGGGTGGTAGCCTCGGCGCACCCTTTCGTCGAGGCGTGCCCGACGGTCGCGATGAGGATGCTCGTCGCCGAGGTGGCCCGGGGCCGCAGGCGCGGTGTTGCGCGTGCGCCCGGTGTAGACCGAGGCTTCCCGCACGAGTCGGGAAGTCGCGGCACGAGGTTCCGAGGGGTACCCCTGCCTTCGGGAGGCAGAGCTCTCGGCCCGCCGGGCCGCAGCGCCTTCCAGGAGATGCTTGAGTTCTCCCTGGATTCGCCGACCCTCGGTGGTTGATGACTCCGGCATCGCGCGGAGGAGCATCGCTGCGGCTGCCAGGTCCTGACCGGTTCCGCCGGATGCGGGAGGCAGTCTGGCCCTGGCATCGTTGGCGATGCGGTGCTGGAGACCCTGGGGCAGGTGACGTATTTCTCCGGCCGGGGGCTGGCCCGCCCATACCTGTCCGACGTCCCGGCGGATTGCCTCGAGCGCTCCTGCTCCCTCATCGAGCCCGGCCTGCGCCCCGCGGGCTTGCTCGAGCTGTGGGTCGTGACCCCCCGCCGGAACGGGGACCACAGCTAGCTCCCGCGGGATGTCGGCGCGAGGCGCTGGCCTAGGGGGATCACCATCCTCCAGCATGCCGAGACAGCCGCCTCCGGAGGGATCCCCTAGCTCGACGTGGAGACATTCGCGGCTCGGGCCGCAGTCCTTGTCGTCAAGGCTGCGGCTGCCGTCGGAACAGTCGGAGAGGCAGTAGTCACATGCGGTCATGAAATCCCGCATGGCACTGGGGTTGCCAAATCCGGAGAAATCCCAGCAGATGCTGGGGTCGTCATCTTCCTCGGACCCAGAGGGTCCGTAGGTCGAGACACCCGTCAATCGGTCCCAAGGCGACCGCACACGAAACCCCAGAGAGGTTGCACTCGCCTCAACGTGAGCGCCCGCCAAAGCGAGGCCGCCAGGCGGGTTGAGGTCGAGTCGAAATGACTGAAAGATGGGGAGCAGTCGGTACCTTTTTGTCAACGAGGAGCGATGAAGTCACGTCGGGGGCTGATCGCGCCGTCGTCTTAGGTACGAGGGCGACGTCCTGCAGGCCCTTCGTGAGCGCGCCGGCGTCGTCCACCTGCTCGGGGTCGACGTGTTGCGGGGGGATGCTGCTCGCCTTTGCCTCGAACGCGAGGGCGACGCTTGGCGTGTCCTCCGTTGGGGCGCCGGGGATGTCGAATTTGCTCGACAGCCGTCGGAGCGCAGCCTCCCGCTCGGCCCTGGTTGCCCCGCCTCCTCCTCCTCCGATGGCGAGGGAGAGGACGGAGCGAGCTCGAAAGTTGTCCTTCCCCCACGCGGGAAAGGCGTCGTCGATTCCGCCGCCGGCGGGCGGGCTGTCCGCCACCATTGTCGCTGTCGCGCGGCGGTGGAAGGAGTATCATGTCGTAGCTGCTGTCGAGAGACATGAACTCGAGGCTCCCGAAACGGAGCACCGTCCCGGGTTGAAGAGGCCGTTGGAGACTGCCCATCTGGAGCTTGACGGGAAACTGCTCGTCAACACGCAGCGGGCCCCTACCTGGCGCGCCAACTGTCGGCGTTCCGAGACCGGGGGGTCCCCGAGCCGACGAGTGAGTGTGCCGCGTGCCCCAGCCCAGATGGGTCGAGCGCGTGGTGCGAGCGCGAAGGGGGGAGAGAGAGAGAGCGAGAGCGAGGTGGCCGGAGCCGGGTCGTGAGGGAGTCGGAGAATTCCCGCGGCCTTCGTGTTCGTCCCGCGCCCAGGTCGGGTGCGCTTGCAGTAGGGGGTTACAAGCGTCCGCGCGGGTGAGGGGAGCGAGCGGCCCCGAGAGAGCGCCTGCCCCTGCCCTCGTTCCCGCGAGGCCAACCCTCTCTAAGAAGGCCCTGGTCCTTCCTTTTATAAGCGTAAGGAGAGGATCCAGGTGTACAAAATGGGGGTGTAGCAAGGCGCTACGTGTCTAGCGGGGGAGAGCTAGTGCCCTGAGTACATGCCAAGGTGGCAGCCGGAGAGATCTTGGCACCCTGTTGGTGTGGCATCGTGGCTGTCGGAGAAGCAGTGGAGCCTGATGGAGGGACAGCTGTCGGAACAGCTGTGCTCTTGCTGACGTCTCCCTGCTTTCGTAAGGGAGCTGAGAGTCGCCGTCGTCATGGTCCAGTGAGGTGCCATCATTGCCTATCTGGCAGAGCTGGCCAGATGGGACGCCGGTCTTGTTCTCTGCGACCCGAGTCGGCTCAGGGCAGGGTGATGATGACGCTTCCTGTTGACGTGGCGGTCTTGTGTCCTAGGTCGGGCGTCGTGGAGGCTCCTCCGAAGTCGAGGTCGAGTCCGTCCTGCATGACAGAGGCCGAGCCCGAACTCCTGGGTCGGGCGAGGCGGAGGTCGTTCGGCAGAGGCCGAGGCGGAGTCCGAGCCCTGGGTCGGGCGAGGCGGAGGTCGTCGTCTTCCGGGGCCTTAGCCCGAGTCCGAGCCCTGGGTCGGGCGGAGCGGAGTTCGCCGTCTTCCGGGGCCTTAGCCCGAGTCCGAGCCCTGGGTCGGGCGGAGCGGAGTTCGCCGTCTTCCGGGGCCTTAGCCCGAGTCCGAGCCCTGGGTCGGGCGGAGAGGAGTTCGCCGTCTTCCGGGGCCTTAGCCCGAGTCCGAGCCCTGGGTCGGGCGGAGCGGAGTTCGCCGTCTTCCGGGGCCTTAGCCCGAGTCCGAGCCCTGGGTCGGGCAGAGCCTCCTATGGCACCTCTGGCGAAGTCTGGTCGCCCGTCGGTCTTACCTTTTGCGTTAAACGCCCCGGTGACTTGGTCGGTTGGCGCGGTGATTTAGTCAGGGTTACTTCTTATCGAAGGCGGGGCCTCGGGCGAGCCGGTGATGCGTCTGCCGTGAAAGAGGAGGCCTCAGGCGAGACGGAGTCATCTTAGGGTCGGCTGCCCTCGCCCGAGGCTAGGCTCGGGCGTGGCGTGATCGAGTCGCTCGTATGGACTGATCCCTGACTTAATCAAACCCATCAGGCCTCTGCAGCTTTATGCTGATGGGGGTTACCAGCTGAGAATTAGGCGTCTTGAGGGTACCCCTAATTATGGTCCCCGACACCTACTAACGGAGCAATCGACTTAAGTCGGCAACGACTTAAGGCGGTGCAACATGCTCATGCTTACTTAACTCGGGGTGACCACTATGCCCTACTAATGGAGCAATCGGCCAAAGTCAGTGGTGACTTAAGCCAGAGCAACATGCTCATGCCTATGCAATTCAGAGGATGACTTCTATATCCCACAAACAAATTTCATAATCATCGTGCGTCATTTCATTACTGCAAATTTACGAACTGATGAATTCTGATACAATAAGAGAGTAATTATATCATTCGAATGCTGAACTGATGTCCTCTAACAAACACTCGATCATGCTAACCGCGCGCTCAAAGCACGCAAAATGTTTTTCTATTTCGCAATGTCTTTCTCAGGAGCGACCGACGAAGAAGGGCGACTCGAGGAATCAGGGGCAGCATTCACATCAGCCCTTATGTCTTCAGGAACAACCACGCCGGGTCTCCTCATCAAGATTCGTCCCGCCCGAATAGCCTTGTCCATGTCTCTGTCGCGCTGGGCTTTGAGAGTAACAGAAGTTTCTTCGGCAACTTTAGCAACCAGTCGGGCAGTCTCTAACTCCTGGGCAATGGATTTCTTGGAAGCTCGGAGTTCTTTGATGGTGGCATCCTTTGCTGATATCAACTGCTTGAGACGGGTCACTTCGTCCGCAGATTCCTACAGCTTACAGCGTTGATTGTCCAATTCCTCCATTGTAAAGCGGTGACTCCTCTCCAAGATGGTCAGCGAGTTGCTAGAATCACGATACAATCTGTCAAGACTGTCACGAGAGGCAGCGAGGATACGTTTTTCTTCCTGCGAGCAAAAATCAACTCCTTCAAAAACCAAGCAGGTAATAGGAACACTGTAAGGCAAAGCACAGTTTTGTAAATAACCTTTTCAGAATCGAGCTGAGCATGAAGAGAAGAACTCAGTGCATTGGTGTCATCCAAAGCAGCAGAGACTTGACCCAGTTCAATTTGGCTCTGAGAGTACTTCTCCTCGAAGTAAGCACACCGCTGGACCAATTCAGCCTGATCTCGGGAATGTTTTTCCTCAAGAGCTGAAATCCGCCGAGTCATTCCTAGCAAGAGATAATCAAACAAAACGGGGTCAGAAGGTAAAGCAGTCCACAGTGAGGGCAAAGAGAAGCAAAAAGGCACTAACCAGCGTTGGTTGCCTCCAATTCAGAGACGCGATGTTGAAGTGACACTGGATTCCAACATGCGAGAGACGAAGCTACTTCTAGGACGGAAGCACCCTGTAGCCTCAGCTGGCTAGCCATCCCGTCCATCAGAGCCTGATGAGGAAAACAGATGAGTGTAATGACAGCAGTTCATACAATGTGAAAACCAAGCTAAAATACATCATAGTACCTGGAGGTTGGAAAAGAACGAAGGGATCCCCAAATCAGGAGAGATCAGTTGATAATCAGGCGTGAGGCCACCACCCGAAGCAGCTTGCAACGAACCAGTAGGAATCAGCTTGGTGCCTTCAACAGAGCCAAACACTCGATCAGCGGGGACGCTGCCTTCTAAAGCGACTCCCTGGTCCAAGGTTTGAGCTACCACCATACAGCCAGAGTGTGGAGGAGATCCCGCGTGAACGTCCATGGAAGTACAGGAAGGAGACCCTGCTCGGGCACCCTCGGGGGCTGGGTCATAGTTGGCACTGCCCACTTGAGCCGGATCATCCCCGGCAGCACCCTCGGGGGCTGGGCAGTGGCTTACACTCTTCACCCGAGCTAAGTCATCCCCGGCGACACCCTCGGGGGCTGGGCATGTGTCAGCCCCATTCTTGAGGTCCAAGCTCTCTGCAGTAACCACCTCTAAGGTTGACGGGTCCTCAGCTACTTCCATAGGACCAGGACGATCCAAGTCAGTCTCCTGACCCTCGAGATCGCGCTCCAAGGTCGATGAGGCACGAGATGACCTCAACCCAGCATCAGGCACGTCAGCACAAGCCTCCATTGCACCATCACCCACTGGCTCCGATAACAAGTCCTCTGGGACCATATCCTCAAGAGTCTGATCAAAGTTGGCGAGGGACAGTTCTTGCAGACCAATGAGGGCAGACAAAGCAGGAGAGGGAACTCCACTACTCTCACCACTGGCGATGAACTGCCGACTGTTTTTCCGAGTCAAAGGAACCTCACTTTCTTCCTCCTCGTCATCCACATTGGCAACACAAGCAGTACCCCCATTGGGGTCAGCAACAGATGGGGCACCCACATTGGGATCAGCAGCGAATTGGGTACACCCATTGGGGTCAGCGTCAGTAAGTCCAGTCGCAGGCACTTCTTCAGTAGCAGGAACCGAGGTACCAGCGTCCTGATCAAAACTGGATACTCACCGGAGGCGTCTTCTTTTCTTCTTTTGCTCATCAGCAGAAGGATCAGGCTGATTGGTTCGGCAAGGGCGCCTCAGGCGAGCACTGACAGGCTTCTGAACATCCAAAGTCGTATCAGCTTCTGGGAGGGGCGCCACTACCAACGCACCAGCAGGAGCAGCGTCGGAAGAATCCTCAGCTAGCAGATCAAGCATAGCACTTATCTCCGCATCACTAGGGTTCAGGGGCACCTCAAAATGAACCTGCCGTTCGTCATCAGGAATCTCCCCAAGCGAGGCAACCAAAGCACTAACTTCTTCAGCAGAGGGTCGCACTCTAAGACCCAAACTGCCATCAGTAATGGGTGGATCCGACATGAAAAGGGTGAAGGCTTTGGGAGGAGGCAAGTTCCAGGCCGAGTACGCCACTGGAGCACCAACATTTGACACCTTGCCCCTGAGGATCATTTCAAGTCAGCTCACCAAATCCGCGGAGGGAATTCTCCTGTTGGTAACCCGAGTTGAGTCGGCTAGCCCTCGATACAGATAAGCTGGATAGGCCCTGTCTTTCAGTGGCTGAATATTCTTGAAAACAAAGTCAGTAACCACAGCTTCAGCAGTTAGACCCCTCTCTTTCAGCAGTCCAACTTCAGCTAGCAACACACCTGCCTCAGCTACCTCCTGATCTGTGGGAGACTCGGTCCAGCTTGGGGTGCGAACGTCCGGCTGTCTTCCCGACCGGGAGGGGAGAGAATTCCCATAATTCTCAACTATGAACCACTCTAGGCGCCATCCCTTAATACTGTCCTTGAGGGGGATCTCGAGATATTCAGTTTTCCGCCCGCGGCGCATCTCCAAGATGGCACCCCCGACCAACTGATGTTGTCCCCCGGCCATCCTAGGGCGACAATGATACAAGTATTTCCATAAACCGAAATGTGGCAGCACGCCAAGAAAGGCTTCGCATGAGTGAACGAAAATGGAGATTTGCAGAATTGAATTGGGGTTCAAATGGGTCAAGTTAATATGATAGAAATCAAGGAGGCCGCGAAAAAAGGGAGAGATGGGAAGGCCAAGGCCGCGGAGAAGAAAAGGGGCGTAAACAACGGACTCGTGGGTATCCTCTGTCGGAACAGTAGACCCATGGCAAATCCGCCAAGAACAGAGTTCCCGCGGAGGAAGAACCCCGATGGATACGAGATGAAGAAGTTCAGTTTCAGAAATGACGGACATGTGGTTACCTACAAAAGGCAACTGGCTGTTGGGGTCGATTGGAGGAATCACCACAGCAGACGAGCTCGCGGTCTTCCTCTTGGGTGCCATCTCGATTCTACCAGCGAACAGAGTGAGAGGCGAATGGCAGAGAGGATTCGGAAGCGGGAAAGCAAGAACTAGGGCATGGAAAGCAAAGGCGGCTAAAAGCGCAGCTCTTATGGGATATTCTCGAGCCAGATACCGTTTCAAAAAGTGCCCAGTCATCACCCGGCGGTTATTTCCAAAACCCCAGCATGCCACGTGGAAACCCGACAGTTATCTCCAGAACACCGAAGCGCCACCTCATCACTCGGCCATCGTCCTCAAAGTGGCTCGCGCGGCCTGCTATCACTCGGTGTTGCCTCCAAAACGCCGATTTCGTGTTCAGTCGCTCGGCATTACCTCTAAAATGCCGACGTCGCCTTCCAGTCGGTCGGCGTGGCCTCCAAAACGCCGATTTCGTGTTCAGTCGCTCGGCATTACCTCTAAAATGCCGACGTTGCCCTCCAGTCGGTCGGCGTTGCCCCTAAAACGCTGATATCGCGTTCAGTCGCTCGGCATTACCTCTAAAATGCTGACGTCGCTTTCCAATCACTCGGCGTTGCCTCCAAAACGCTGATATAGTGTCCAGTCGCTCGGCGTTGCTTCTAAAACGTCGACATCGCCTTTCAGTCGCTCGGTATTACCTCTAAAACGCTGACGTCGCCCTCTGGCATCATCTCAAGTCGCTCGGCATTACCTCTAAAATGCCGACGTCGCTTTCCAATCACTCGGCGTTGCTTCTAAAACACTGATACAGCCTTCAGTTGCTCGGTGTTACCTCTAAAATGTCGACACCGTCTACAAGTTACTCGGCAGCTATTTCTGGAAGCATCAGTTTGATCCCCGAGTTATTCATCTACTGTCTCAAAGGAATCAGTTTTACAAACAAGCAAGACGAGTTATCAAGGAAAAGCCAACGTCATTCTTTCATTAAAAGGGAAGATAACAAACTTACAAATCAACTCTTTACGAGTTGATACTTCCCTACTATTACTACATTACATTACTACTACTACTACACTACGCTATACTACTCTACATTACTACTACATTATTCTAACTATACTATACTAATATCTAAAAGACCAGTGGCATCTAGCCACTGACCCTGTTGCTGCCGCCGCCGCCACCGCCCCTGGTGCTGCCCCTGCTGCTGCCGCCCTGGTGCTGCCCCTGCTGCTGCCGCCCCGGTTGCTACCCCTGCTGCCGCCGCCGCCGCTGCCCCTGCCTCTGCCGCTGCCGTCACCGTCACCGTCGCCATCGTCGTCGTCGTCGTCGTCGTCCTCGTCCTCGCCGCCGCCGTCCGAGTCCTCCTCATCCGAGGAGTACTCCGACTCATCCGAGCCCTCAAGCCCGGAGCGCTCGACGGCCCGGATGTATGTCCAGACCTCCGCTGCAAGCCTCTGGGAGTCGTCTGAGTCGTCAGACGACTCACGCAGGGGACGGGAGCCGGAGACCCCTCAGACTCAGAGGAGAAATCCTCCTCTGAGTACTCCAAGTCACCAAACTCCTCCGATGGAGGAGTTGGCTCACGCTTGCGCTTGTTGTTCTTGCCCATGGTGGAAGCAAAAGGGAGAGAAGAGAGGGAAGCAGCAGAGAACAACGAAGAGATGTGAAAAAGCCAGAGAGACAACGACGTATTTATAGAAGGAGAAGGCAACCACTCATCTCCAACCGCGGTCACTGAACAGTCACAAAGCATTCAATAAGCACTTCAACCCGTCTGAAGACACGTCAGGTGGCTGACGCTGTTTTACGCAACACTACACCCATTGGGACTCCAGTCAACAGCGCGGAGGATATGATTACACTCGCCGTCGCATCACATTACTACTCAGAAGCAGCCGGCTAAAACACTCAGCGTACCAAGTCGTCCCTTGCCCACACCCATTGGGGGGGACGCCCAGGAATTATCAGTATATTTTTCAAAACGGTCACATCTGTGCAAGGCACGCAGTGAATACCTCAAGACAAAAATGAGATATCAGTAAGGATCAAAGGAAAGCCAAATATAGCCAGCGAAGTACAAAATATGGCCAACAGAAGCGACGTGAGGACTAGACAGAGAACGTCCATCAGATGTCCAATCAGTCGCAGTGCAAATAAATTACACTACCTAGCAAGATATGGATGGATTGCGAACTCGGCTGCAAAAGACAAAATACATGCTGACTCTGAAGCATAATATTGATGACATAGTGCGGATGACATCATGCTGATTTTTTACAAGCAGAAAGGATAATCTTCAGCAAAAAGACACAAAAGGAAGACCTTCGAGTGGATTATCCTCAAAAATCCACTTGAAGGTCGGGGGCTACACCCATTGGGTGCACCTACGGTGCACCCCATGGATTATCATTCCAAGCCAAGATAGTGCCGACTTCTAAGGCGTGGGACAAGATTAAAAGGCCAGCCCTCAACCAAAACGCAGGAGCACAAATGGAAATAATTTCTGGGGAAGACCTTCGAGTAGATTATTTTCTAAAATCTACTCGAAGCTCGGGGGCTACACCCATTGGGTGCACCTCCGGTGCACCCAATGAAGTTCAGAATCCTACAAATTGAAATGCCGACCTCTAAGGCACAAGCACGAAACCAAGCTTCGGTCAACGAGTGATCGAAGCAGGAGAAGACAACAGGAAGTCATTTTCTTCAAATCACCTGCAAGCTGGACCTGGGATCTTTGGGCTGATTACCTTTAAATTAACCCAAAGATCGGGGGCTTGTGGGGGATAGATATCCCCCGGGTCCACTAAAGAGTAAAAGACCTCGCGAAAGGCCCAAGGGCCCAATAAATCATAAGGTCATTCTTTCGTGGGCCTGGGGAGAGACAACCAACAGAGCAGATCGACATGAGGCCGGATTGATCTAAACTCAGACGACCCATGACGTCGAGCGAAGTGACCACAACAGAGATCCAACTTTCCCGCGCTGGAGCCCCCATGCAACGGAGCCATGCGAGGATAAGTCGGCGAGGGTTACGCGGAGATAAACTCAAGAGGTTCACTATCTTTTAGCTACTTGTTGTTATCATATCCACATGTATTGCCCCACGGTCGAATATATAAGGCCTAGGAGGCGCCCCTTTAGAACAATCGATACTATTACTTAGCCACCCACATCAACTCTCTGCACTCGCAATTCAGAGAGCTCTCTTGTAATATTGCCCACCAAGCATACTCACCAGGACGTAGGGTGTTACGCATCTCTAAGCGGCCCGAACCTGTAAATCTTGTCCACTGTCCCTCGTGCAATCGGCACGAACCATTTTGCTACAGTTGTCGACACCGTCCTACTCCTAAAAACACCTTGAGGGGCAACCCTGGGTGTGCGGTCGGACCCAAAACACCGACATGCACGACTTCTTGCCAGGTTCGACCCGATAGCTTATGTCATGGGCCACAAGCAGCGGGTCTCCGCCTGTGCGGGAAGTGGAGAGCAAGGCCCGCACACGTGTCAGCGCCAGACCCCTGCACACACCAAGGTCCTTCTCGTTCTGGAACCCTGCCGGGGTTCGGACCTACCCGGGGGCTCCGGACCTGTATGTATATAGGGGCCCGGTGTTCTTCTGTGGGGGTCCGGACTTACTGAGGCGTGGTGCCTTTCCTTGCAACGTGGCGCCCTTTGACCCGCCCATCCGGTGGGGTCAGGCGCGGTCCTCCGCGTGGCAAGGAGACGTCGTATGAGTGCGATGTCTTTATGCTGTAGGAGAGGGTACCCCTGATTTAGGGTACCGACACATTTAATGCACAGTAGCTGTTGGTATAGCCGTTACTGCTGACCGTTGCGATTTTAGCCGTTGATGTGCAGGGGCGGACCGTCCGGACCAGGGACGCGGACCGTCCGCGGTCGGCAGAAAGGGAGCAACAGCTAGGAAGTGGTTGGGGGCTATAAATACAACCCCAACCACCTCCATTCACTTCACCCAAGCACTCTAATCCTTCACATTCAATACAAGAGCTAGCAATCCATTCAAAGACACAATCAAAGCTTCCAATCTCTCCAAGTTCCACAATTGAGACAAGTGATCATTAGTGATTAGTGACTTGAGAGAGAGAGAGAGAGAGTGATTTGTGTGTTATTTGTCGCTCTTGTCGCTTGGATTTTGCAATTGTGCTTTATTCCTTCCTCATTCTTGTTCTCAAGTGACTTGCAATCAAGGCAAGAGACATCAATTGTGTGGTGGTCCTTGCGGGGTCCAAGTGATCCGTTTGATTAAGGAGAAAGCTCACTCGGTCTAAGTGACCGTTTGAGAGAGGGAAATGGTTGAAAAAGATCCGGTCTTTGTGACCACCTCAATGGGGACTAGGTTCTTTAGAACCGAACCTCGGTAAAACAAATCACCGTGTCTATCTGCTTTATTTTTTGGTTGATTTATTTTACCTCTCTTTCGGACTCAGATTTAATTCTAACGCTAACCCCGACTTGTAGTGTGTGCTTAAGTTTGTAAAATTCAGATTCCGCCTATCCACCCCCTCAAGGCGACTTTCAACAATTATTTAATAATTACCTCTGTCATTGGAGCCCCCTTGCTTCTCCTAGCAACAAAGAGATCCATCGTCGTTGATAAAATCTAAAATATCGAAACATTATAGATTTTAAATGCCCATTTTTCTCAAATTGCGTAATATCACCATGAAAAAACTTACCTCTGCATCCAGCTCAGTGCTAAAATTAAGAGAAAAATTTGGAAGTTGTGTAACAAAAGGTTCCTTTGAAGTCCCATGTTTACACAGTTCACAGAATACAAATATAACTTAATAAACTATGAACTTTGGTAATCATCTCTTCCAGATGAAATCCATTCTCCCTGTTGAAAACAAAGTTCATTGAAATGAAGTAATTAGAACGCAAAAGTACCAGTAGATCACAATTTGCAAAGAACCATTGAGACTTAAGTTATGTTCATGCTTAGGTAATTTGAGAATGAAAATACTAACTTGTAGAGTTTCAGCAACCCCTTCAGAAAACTTTGTTCTAGAAGTCTTGATATTTTTGGAGCTCACATCTATCTTAGATCACTTTTATCTCTGTTGTATATATATTATCTATTAATTCTCAATCGGTATATTTGGTGAACTGAACTGAAAGGCCTCACAAAGGAGGCATTGTAGTTTCTAGAAAAGACATCTTTACATGAGCAAATCGAATATTACTTTCTAACACGCTAATAAGAGCAAAAAATATGTAGGAGGTACATTTGCAAAAAAAAATGTAGGATGTACATTTTCCATGCACATGCAGAAGTACAAGCCACACTTTGACTACTTCCACGACAGGGTCAAATAGGCCCAGGGCGACCACCGCTATGCCACCATGCTCATGTACCTGTCCATCGTCCGCGAGGGAGGCGAGACTGTGTTCCCCAACGCCAAGGTAGGTGATGTTGCTTGCTCACACAGAGGTCTCGTCGCGGGCAAGATCTTGCATCTGAAATGAAATAGGTGACAGGATGGTGGCGAGTGCGACCACCTGCTAGCGCGATGATCGTTCGTACCTGTGAGCCGGAAGGCGGGCAGGAGGCTGGGCGTCAGGGCGTGGCGTCTGGCGGCTGCAGGAGAATCCGTCCGCCTGCCTCAATTAGAGATGTGGCCTGTAGGTTGATTAATGGGGTGGGGGCCCACTACCTGTTGGGGGCCCGGTGCGGTGGCACCGGCTGCACCCCCAGAGCCGGCCCTGCCTGTGAATTGGAGATGTAGGGGACGACGACGGTGTAGGGGACGGCGGCAGCGTAGGGCACCAGCAGTCGCGGTGAGGTTCAGCGACGACGGAGAGTATCGGTGGCTGCGACGGTGGGGGAACCATCGATGGTGGTGGAGGGGACCAGTGGAGACGGGTTGCTGGCCGGAAGATGTCGCCCCGTCCTACGGGGTCGGCATTATAGATGGCCAATAAGCACGAGGGCCACGAGCCGTCACGAAGCCCGCTGTTTGAGTCCGGTTCGAGCTCGACACGACCTGGTTCTATGCGGATCCGGTCTGGTCCGGCACGAATAAACGGACCGGGCTCGGACAGGAAACTAGACACTGTGGGTAAGCCCGGCACTGTCTGTTTACTCCTAAGCCTGTTAAGACTACTTTTTTACACTAAAACGTGCTTATCGACCCGTTTAGCCCGCTTTCGGCCCGCTTTTTTCGTGCTAAACGGCCCGGGCTCGGAAAGGAAATCGAGCCCGCGTGCTTAGACGGTCCGGCCCGGTTTTCTAACCATGTCTGGCGAGCCGGGTCCAAAACGGGCCGGACTTCACTGGGCCCAGGCTAGTCGGCCCGTTTGGCCATCTCTAGTCGGCATCGACGCGAAGCACGACGCGTGGGGGCTCTCGTGGTCACGGGTCATGATGGTGAGAAACGGAGACCGGTTTTTGCTAGTTTTAGCCGGTGTGGGCTAGCTAAGGAACTCATGGATATTAATATAGATAATTATTAGTTGCACTTTTAATTGGGCTATTTGATGCACATAACTAATATTAGTAGATAATTATTAGCTTTAGTGCATTCCAACACCCTTAATTAGATTTAGGTCTCGTTTGGTTCAGGGTGACTTGACTTACTGAAAAACCAAACAGGGTGGCTAAAAGAGGTTGACTAAAGTTTAGTCCTCTAATCACCAAAGGGGTGACTAAAATGAACTAAGGGCTGATTTGGTGAGAAGGGATCATGGGGAATTGGAGGGGATTGAGGGGAAAATGAGTTTATTTCCCCCTCAATCCCTCCAATCCTCCCGTAACCCCCTTGTCACCAAATCAGCCTTAAAAGTGGATTTTTGCCCCCTTTACCCTCTCCCTCATTAATACCCTCCATGCCCTCCCGCTTTTTTTGCTTCAGGCAGCATGCTTTTGCTGGTAGTAAACAAGGATAATGCAGTCATTTTGTGTGGTAATTAATGTTCTTTAGTCAGGTTCAGTCACTTAAACCAAATATGATATTTTAATGACTAAACTTTAGTCATTAAATTTTAGTCAAGTGACTAAACAACCAAATAGGGTCTTAATAGTTTTATATTATCGTTTAGTTCTCATATGTATAATTAGTTTTGTAATTAGACTATATTTAATACTTTTAACTAGCGTCCAAACATCTGATGTGATAGAGGTAGGGATGGTAATGAATCCCTATTTAAATGTTTTTTTCATAAAAGGTTAGAGCCCTTAATTAATTTTAGTCCAAAAAATAAAAATAGAGCTCGATCCTAATTCGATTCGATCCTTAAATCTTATGCAGTTTAAAATCTAAAGCTCATTACCAACCCTACTGTAATACCCAAATTGTAGATAATGAGAATAGAGTTGACCTCTTTATGTGTTTTGCATCTATTTATCTATTTATTGTAACATGAGAACAACCATATTTAAAATGATTAATTGGCAAATACCACTTAAATAAATTATGCATCATGTTGGAGTTCTTTGTGTGTGCATTTAATAACAATAATAATCATATCTATACTACTATATTAAGACCGCAAGGGGTAGCCTGCCTCCCTGGTTCTGCCTTCCATAAATCTACACCGTCCATCTACATCAATCAAATCTAAATCGTCCGTCCCTGTGCCCCCCGCCCCTGATCCACCAACATCCCCGGTCCTCACCCCCACGTCTGATCCGCGCACGGATCCCACGCCCCTCAACAACCTCCACCGCAAACATCGTGCGACCCACCCCTCGCGATGCTATGGAGCCGCCGCGACCTCAACCACCATGTCGCTCCCAGCCGTGCCACACGACGTGGGTGCTGTCCTCCGCCTCCTGGAGTCCCGCGACCTTCCCGCCGCCGGCTCTGCTTCATCCTCGCCGCGGTCCTCCTACACCGCCCGCAGCCCCCGCGCCTCGGCTACAGCCTCCACGCCCGCGTAGCGTGTGCGGGCCTCCTTGCGGACTGCTACCTTGCTAACGCGCTGCTCGTGTTCTACGTCCGTCTCCCGGACCACCTGCCTCACGCGCTCAGGGCGTTCGACGACCTGCCCCGCCGCGACGTCGTCGCACACTCCTCCTTCCTCGCTGCATTCCTCCACGCGGGTCTCCCGCACCGCGCGCTCCTCCAGCTCAGGACCACGGCCTCCGGCGGCTACGGCGCTGACGACGACGTCGCCCCCACCGCGCACACGCTTTCCGCCTCCACCAAGGCGTGCGCCGTGCTGCACGACCTCCGCGCGAGAGTCTGCGTGCACGGGACCACCGTCGTGCGAGGGTACGACGACGATGGTGTCATGTTGAGCGCGCTCGTGGGCATGTACGGCCACTCGGGTGCGCTGGGCGACGCGTGGAAGGCGTTCGAGGAAATGCGCGCACCGGACGGGATATGCTACACGTCGTTGATATCAGCATTCGTGCGGAACGACTGGTTTGACGAGGCCCTACGGTGGTTTCAGGCTATGCTTAGGACAGATGGAGTTTGGCTGGACGGCTTCACATTTGGCTCTATGATGTCGGCGCTTGGGAACATGAAGAGAGCGAGGCAGGGTAGGGAGGCACACATGCAGGTTGTGACACATGGCCTATGTGGGAGAGCAGCACACTTGACATGTATGCCAAGTGTGGTATGATGGTGGATGCACACCAAGGTATTCAATAGGATGAAGGCTCCGAATGCAGTTTCATGGTGTGCCCTGCTTAGGGGGTATTGTCAAACTGGGAAGCATGAGAAGGTTCTCTCGTTGTTTTGACAGATGTATATGTAGGAGCAGGACGATGACTGGTATAGCTTAGGGACTCATCTGCAATCTTGTGTTGGTTTGTCTGCAGTGAAGCTAGGAAAAAAAATCTGCTGCCGTTCTATAAGGATGAGAGGCTACGGAGATGTCATTGTTGAATCCGCACTCGTGGACCTGTACGCAAAATGTGGTGTAGTAGACTATTCCTATAGAGTATTCAAAATGAGCAGTGTCCGCAACATGATTACTTGGAATGCCATGATTTGTGGTTGTGCTTAGAATGACCATGGTGAGCGAGCCATCAGCCTGTTCAATGAGATGGTTAGAGGAGGGGTCAAGCCAAACTACATCAGTTTCATTGGTGTTCTTTTTGCTTGTAGCCATACTGGGATGGTTGAAGAGGGAAGGAACTACTTCAACTCAATGAGCAAGGACTATGGTATTCCCCCTGGTATTGAACATTACAATTGCATTGTTGACCTCGTCAGTAGAGTGGAACGCTAGCTCCGATCAACAACGCTATTACTCGGTTCTGGAATGCTAGCTCTGATCAACAACGCGTCAACCCAAGGGGGATCAGTGGTGGCAATAAGATGAGGGTTAGCATTGCCCTGTAGATATGCATGAGGCCTCGACTGCTCTTCCTGGACGAGCCCACCAATGGTCTTGACAGGTACGCGCTTGCTTCTGTTTCAAGCCTATCATCTGGGTGCGGTGCCCAAGTCACAGCTGATGCAACCAAGAAAACACACAAAATTGTGGAGTGCTTCGGTGTTCTTCATAACAGATGCTGCGGGGACTGATGACGGATGGTCAGACTGTCAGAGCATCGGTCCTTTAGCCAAGCAGCAAGGTTTTCTTGTTGTTCGACTATCTCTATCTGTTGTCAGGAGGCTACCTTGAGAAGGCTCCTTGAGAAGGCTTTGGAGGCTTGTGAGGTAACAATATCAAATTGCTCGTCATGTTTTTTACTCCTATATAGGAGTGTGTTTTTGCTACACCGATGAGGAAATGTATGTGTGGTCTACTGTGCATGAGAGCATTTCTTCGCTCAAGCTGGGTTCCCATGCCCGTCAATGCACAACCCATCGGATCATTTCCTCATGTCCATAATCTTAGATTTTGATAGGGTGAAGGCCACCCTGAAAGGGTCGATGAAGACGAGTGTTCCTTCACTCTTTAGTTTTGATCCTGCATTTTGAATATTCTCTAGATACATGCTAGATATTATTTACTAATGTTATTTAACCAATGTTCCATCTCTTAGCTTTATTTGAACTCGATGCTGCATTGCTGCTCAGACACACAAGTCATCCACTTGCTGGTGGATGATGGAAAAGATTACCTTCGAATTTCCACATTGTTTACCAGCTAATTTCTTATTCCATTCGGCAAACTAGCTCTGTAGTGTGCCCCTGCAAATTCTAACCAATAATTGTGCCCATAAATAAAATTTAAATATATTTTGTTGCGCTTTTCATTTGCACATATAATTTTACAGTTTTACAGAGTTTAGTAAAAACACCGCGTACTAGCACATAATATCAATACGAAGTTGTTACTTAAACTCAATAAGAGAGCATCATAGTGTTGCATAAATAAGTGTGCTTATGATTCATATTTTGCTCATAGCAAATTGGAGTTATTCGTGTTGTTTCTTTGTATACTCAACAAAGAGATGATAACCACTTGGGTTTATCTCATTGCCACACTCAGTTATGTCACGTAACTTTATTTTCATGTTCTATTTTGTTCCAGCAATGTAGTTTATCTTTGTTTTAATAGCTTTTTCTTTGCAAAACAATATTTTGCTGCGGTTATTATACGGATAAGAGAACCTAAAACTACAGCACTAATGTTTGTGTGACATAAGAGAACCTAAAACACATTGATGACATTTGCGGCCAAGAGCTACAGTGGGGTGGTTGATGTGCTTGGAGAATGAGAAGTTGAAGAATGGACTTAAGTTATTTCAACGACTTCATTACCCGGCGCGCACATGTATAATGCATTATCCTTTTATGGAATCAATGTGTTTTATTTGAGATGTTTTAATATTCGCTACAATATTGTTTATTTTTTATAAATGATAAAACACATGTAAACCTTGTATGTCTTGTAAATATCCACTTTTAGTGATGCTAACAAAAGTACAAAATTAAAAATAACAATTAGTGTTTTTGCATATCAATGTATTTTATCATATTGATTTCGTAGCAACGCAAGGGTATATTTATATATAAGTTATCATGATATTATATGTTCCCGTTGCAACGCACGGGCACTCACCTAGTTAATACATTAATGTCCAAATTGGGATTTAAGACCAACTTACCATTTAGAAATTGAAAATGGTATAAAGAATAAGGGAAAATTATTAAATAAATACAAAGAAAAAAATATATAAATAGATAAATGCACATGTTCATACTAGTTGATGCAGTTGTTTATTTGGTCCAAATATGAAATCCACAACAAATTTGAATCTAAATTGGAAATCTAGAAGAAAAAGAATAAAAAAAGGAAAAAAGAGAAAAAAATTGGAACCCAGACTCGAGCCTATTTCCTACCCAGGCGGCCCAAAATTCATCCCCGCACCTTACACGCGCGACCCAACTATAGCTAGCGCGGTTTGGCACTGTCTGGTGGACCCGCCCGGCCATTCACTCCCTCTCACACGGAGCCAGTTGACCGCTAGCCCACTCCTACCTTTACCAGCTGCCACATGGGCCCCACGCACCAGCTCAACACCGGGCGCACGCGATGATCGGCCAGTCTCTGATGCGTGGGCCTACCTGGTCAGTGTTGTCTTCCTCACCTCCGCAACGGCCGGGCCGCCGTGGCCGATTTCTGCACGGTAGTGGCGCGATTCTCTCTCGGCTCGTGTCACCGCCGCTTGGGCCCAGGTCGCCAGGGCCTCCTCCCCAACGGAATCGCCTACACCTACTTCCGCAACTGCCTCCACCGAGGTCAGCGCGTGGAGCTTAGCCATGATCCGATCACTACGGATCCACTCCCCAACTGGCTATAAGACCTGAACCCTCGACGATTGACCGCCCTGAGTACTCCCTCGTCACCTGGAACTAGCCACACTGTAGTGTAAGCCCGGGTAGGAGAAGGGTGTGCGACGCCGTGGACATTGGCGAGGGGTTGACATTGCGAAGAACCCTCAATCGGACCCTCGGGTGCGACGGGGGGGCTTCACGCAATCCCGCGCGGTCGATTTGAGAAGGCGGTGGCGCACGGGAGTCATCGGAGTGACATTAATTTCTCATCGCCGCTCACGGATCGCCGCCGACCCGCATAGCATCGTGGCCAGCTCGTCAGGGCACTCCAACACCGGTAAGGTTTACCCTAATTACCTCGCCTGGTTCCGTAGTTGGTGTAGCACTCGTTCTTACATGAAATACAACCCCGAGGTCCCGGTTTTGCGGGCTCCGATGGGCGCGCCGCCGTGGCTCTATTCAGCGCCGCCAGGCTGGGTCACCGCGGGGAAGAAGACAGCTCCCGTGCCGTCTAATCCATTTCGGACGATGTGGATTAGATCACCGAATAACCCTCCGCTTGAACAAATCGTAACCGTTGATCCTGGGTTCGGCGGTCAAGATTAGTTGGGCCGATAACCCTTCATGTAATTGAATCGAGACCGTCGATCTTTAATCCGGTGGCCCGTGGTGAGTACCGGTTCGTTAAGTAATTTGATATAATTGTGACCATCGGATAGTGATCCTACGACCCAGAACTCAACGTACCCCTTCGGCTACGGAACTTTCTTAAAGAGCCCCTGTCGTTTCTTAATTTAACCCGCGGTCCACCGATCTTATTCACTGAGTATAGAAAATCTTACCCACTGGCCCCTGTGCATCTCTGAATTTGGCGTGCAGTCTAGTCAGCAAATAAAATCAGAGAAATTCATTTTAAAATCATTTTTAATACAAAAATAATGGTAGAAACTTGTATAAATCATAAAAAATTCATATTGAATCCTTTTTAGTCCATTCCAGTTCCTATAATTTGGTATTAATATTTTCTATTACTTGGTAGCACTGTTTTAACATGAAAATCATACTATAATTGATTACTCGATTAATTTTGTAGCAAGCACATATGAACTTAGGAAATTCATAACTCCTCCGTTTTAACTCCAATTTGATTCGTTTCAGTTGCGTTAGTCTTGTATAAATATTTACTGTGAAATAACAACATTTATTGTACCATGTTTCATTCTTTTATAGTTAGGTCTTTATTTAACCGATGTTGGTTAGTCTAGTTAAATTGCTTATCATTATGGACTACTAGAATATGATCTATGGTTAATTTATAACTTAGATTAAAGTTGAGATAATTATTTATAGAATAATCTCTTATATGATTTATATTAACCAATTTATAATAAAGTTTAACATTTTAATCACATAAATCCTCTATAAAATTATAACTCCTTAATCGTAACTCCGATTTTTGTGGTTCTCGATCCCGCGATCTCGTAGCATCACGTAGATCATTATTATTCATTTTGTACTTATGCTTGGTGTGATGTTAATTTTATCTATACCATGTTTGTTTGTATTGCTACGACAAGCGCAAAGGCACGTGTCATCTGAAAAGCAAGTTGGTACCTGGAATCTCAAGTGCCGGGCAAGTTGTGCCCTTGATCCACTTTTGTTACCCAATAATATTCTTTATTATCATTATTCAATGCATAGGTTTAAATTTTGATGGGACCCAATAGGTCACTCTAGTCTGTTTATCCTGTTTACCTTGTTTACCCCTGAATCACTTGAGTAATTCTGCTATTGCTTTATATGGTTTGGGATAATATTTCATTATATCCATGTTCCAATTATTATGTTATCTTTTTATGTTCATGTCAAGATCATTAAATGTTAATTGGAACATGGAGCTTAACTTGAGAAACACGTGCCACCACAAGGGTTTAATGGGACGCCCTTGGCCAACTAACTAGGAAAGCTAGTGGAAGACTACCTTACCCGAAAGGGGCAAGGGCAGTAGGGGATTGCATGTAAGGAGGTTCTCGGGTTGATTTAGCAACGATGGCGGTCAGACGGGGGATTCTTGCAAGTGCTCTTCCCATAGACTATAGCGGGTTTTCGGAAGCTAGTGGAACTTTGTAAAGGCCTCGTAATGGATCCCTAGCCATCCACCTCGGTAGTGTCTAAGGGCCTTGCAAACCCTGGCAACATGGGATACACGACTTGTGGGTATAGGGTACAACCTCTACAGAGTGTAAAACTGGTATACTAGCCGAGCTCACGGTCAATAGCAGCTTAGGACACTGGCATGATTAAATTATGGAACCTCAACTCAATTTGTCATTTGCATTTGCATGGGATTTATTATAAATTTTGTTCTATTATTGTTATTATGGTTTGGTATTTACTTACATCTAGTAATTGCTAATAAAATTTTGACCAACTTATAAAAGCAATGCTCAGCTTCAACCTTTATTTTGTTGATCAGCCTTACAGTTCACATGAACTTCCACCTTTGGTGAGTTCATGCACATTATTCCCTATAACTTGTTGAGCGATGAACGTGTGTGAGCTCACCCTTGCTGTCTCACACCCCCCCCACAAGAGAAGAACAGGTGGTTCAAGAGGAGCCACACAACGAGGAGTTCGATTCGATCTCGATGGCGTCTCCCAGTTGACTTTCTGGCGCCAAGGATGGATTTTAGTTTGATCCATATCTATCTTTTATTTTGTAATACTTCCGCTATATAATAAGTACTCTGATTATATTGTGACATTTATCTCTATACACTCTGTTATTATATATGTTGTCTTCTTTGGCGCATATATGAGATGCACCCGGCTTTGTCCCTTAAAGCCCGGGGTGTTACAGAAGTGGTATCAGAGGAAATGTTGACTGTAGGACGAGACCTAGATAGAAATGGATAAAACCATTACCTACTTACCTCATTATGATTCGTTCTATACTTATCTTGATCATGTATCACCTTCTACCGTTCTACTCTGATTAACCCTACCTTTGCTACTCTGATTCTTTTCTAAACTCATCTTAATCATTTCTCGTCTATTTTCGCTTTACTCTGATTATTCTTACCTTTTCTTTCTAAAGACAAATGTGGATTTCACACTTTGAAATCCCGTGCCTAATGTGACTTTAGGAATATGAGACCTACTCTTAGGAACAAAAAAACAAAACTATTTTTATAGGTATTTATACGCTTGAGTGTTTGTTCTTATGATACTTGTCTGATTTGGATCTTTGATTGAGTGTGATGGGTTGTGGAGTAATGTCCACAATTACATCTGCATATATATAGGCATAAATATAAAAAAATCATAAGATAACTAAACAACCTAGATTATCCTCCATTAAAATTTATCTATTTTAATAGATCAATCTTACCTTGAAAGATTCTTTCTTATCTTAATAGATTCTCTTATCTTAAAAGATACTCTCCTATATTAATAGATCCATCTTATCTTAAAAGATTCTTTCTTTAATAGACTCATCTCATCTCGAAAGGATTTTCATCTTATCCTAATCGATTTAACCAATCTCAAAAGATTCTATCTTATTCTTAGAGACTCCTCTTGTTCTAATAAGCATACATATCCCCACCACTCGCCTTATCTCATAACCTTGTAATAAACATGATCTATTCCAAAATAAATTAAGTAGATCTTATCTAGTCTAATCTGATTACACCATTTTTCTGATCCCGTCTAATCTGATCAGATCTAATCTAATGGACAAACATGTTGGATAATATAGGTAAAGTAAGATTGGATTCTACTCTCATAAAAATGTTTAAACCTAAATTGGAGTCTTAGTTCAACCTGGCCATATGCAACTACCTTAACCATCCGATAGTTGCATAAACTCTCTATTTTAACCGACAGAGATTCTGATCTACCTACACTATATAATTCATCCTATCTCAAAAGATTCTAACACATATTAATAATATATATCCTACCCTGGTAGATTTATCTAACTTAAACTAGTTTATTCTAGTCATACCCAATCCTATTTCACCCATTATGATCAAACCTAATGCGAGTCACTCAAACGTGATTAGCTAATGCTGAGGAAATACATTATACCTTGCTCCTATAAACAAGTTTGAGATCTTAGATCAACCTGATCCTACCCAATAACTTGACCTACAAAAGCAGGTTACATAACTAATCCCATCCTGCTACCTATTAAACCCTCTACCCATCTGTTACCTACAGATCTATCTTGACCTCTTGTCCCAAACCCAAAGGGTGACACCCAAGCTCAAGAAGGAAGAGATCAATCTCATTAACGAAGAATAGGAAACAAGCTAATACCCCCAAAGGAAGCTCGATTATGCCATAGTACATTCATTTTATGTCAACACTCACCAAATATCTAAAACATGATGTACACTTGTTTCTATACCACACCTGCTAATGGCATAAAAAAATTTCAGGTATAAAAAATACTAGAATTTCATAAAGATAAAGTCAGCCTGACATGCTTAACTAAATGGTATTCCTAAATGGGATTATAGAATCTAGTGTGATCTAATCCAATATGGTCTGCTTAAACAGATCAGTGGAATTTGGACCCTACTAGCCAGGTGTTAACTTAATCAAGTACATTAGACCAAGTCAACCATGAGCATAAGAGCTAACCCAACTAATAGTGTCATGAGGAATTGATTAATTATCTGTCCCCACCAAACATCAAACAAAAATTTTGACCTACATCATGTAGTCTATCTCATCCATATCTATCTTAACCATATTCTCCCGACCCCGGTTATATACACTAACCTCGAATCAATAAGACCAAGACCGGAGAAGAAAAGATCAACATCGACAAGGAAGGATATAACAGTCAAAGCAAATCTCGAGATGAATCAAGACTTAAACATTTCGGATGAAGACATTTCCTTGCCATAATCTTTCTTACCTCAACCTGTCCAGCTTATATCGTACAAAATAAGTGGCTGGATACCTATGCTCTCCTAATCACCCACAAATGACTATATATATACATAATAGACTCTAGATTTTTGAACCAATTATAGATTAAAAGCCGAATTACAAACCAATCCTTCTACATTCATTTTCTTACAAATTTCGAGGACGAGATTCTCGTTAAGGGGGGTAGGATTTGTAATACCCAAATTATTGATAATGAGAATAGAGTTGACCTCTTTATGTGTTTTGCATCTATTTATCTATTTATTGTAACATGAGAACAACCATATTTAAAATGATTAATTGGCTAATACCACTTAAATAAATTATGCATCATGTTGGAGTTCTTTATGTGTGCATTTAATAACAATAATAATCATATTAATACATTAATGTCCAAATTGGGATTTAAGACCAACTTACCATTTAGAAATTGAAAATGGTATAAAGAATAAGGGAAAATTATTATATAAATACAAAGAAAAAATATATAAATAGATAAATGCACATGTTCATACTAGTTGATCCAGTTGTTTATTTGGTCCAAATATGAACTCCACAACAAATTTGAATCTAAATTGGAAATCTAGAAGAAAAAGAATAAAAAGGGAAAAAAAGAGAAAAACAATTGGAACCCAGATTCGAGCTTATTTCCTACCAAGGCGGCCCAAAATTCGTCCCCGCACCATACACGCGCGGCCCAACTATAGCTAGCACGGTTTGGCACTGTCTGGTGGGCCCGCCCGGCCATTCACTCCCTCCCACACAGAGCCAGTTGACCGCCAGCCCACTCCTGCCTTTACCAGCTGCCACATGGGCCCCACGCACCAGCCTCAACACCGGGCGCACGTGACGATCGGCCAGTCTCTGATGCTTGGGCCTACCTAGGTCAGTGTCGTCTTCCTCACCTCCGCAACGGCTGGGCCGCCGTGGCCGATTTCTGCGTGGTAGTGGCGTGATTCTCTCTCGGCTCGTGTCACCGCCGCTTGGGCCCGGGTCGCCAGGGCCTCCTCCCCAACGGAATCGCACGCACCTGCTTCCGCAACTGCCTCCACCGAGGTCAGCGCGCGGAGCCTAGCCATGATCCGATCACTGCGGATCCACTCCCCAACTGGCTATAAGACCTGAACCCTCGACGATTGTCCGCCCTGACTACTCCCTCGTCACCTGGAACTAGCCACCACTGTAGTGTACGCCCGGGTAGGAGAAGGGTGTGCGCCGCCGTGGACATTGGCGGGGGGTTGACATTGCGAAGAACCCTCAATCGGGCCCTCGATTGCGATGGGGGGGCTTCGCGCAATCCCGCGCGGTCGATTCGGGAAGGCGGTAGCGCACGGGAGTCATCGGAGTGACGTTAATTTCTCACCGCCGCTCACGGATCGCCGCCGACCCGCATAGCATCGTGGCTAGCTCGTCAGGGCACTCCAACACCAGTAAGGTTTACCCTAATTACCTTGCCTGGTTCCGTAGTTGGTGTAGCACTCGTTCTTACATGAAATACAACCCTGGGGTCCCGGTTTTGCGGGCTCCGATGGGCGCGCCGCCGTGGCTCTGTTCAGCGCCGCCAGGCTGGGTCACCGTGGGGAAGAAGACAGCTCTCGTGTCGTCTGATCCATTTTGGATGGTGTGCATTAGATCACCGAATAACCATCCGCTTGAACAAATCGTAACCGTTGATCCTGGGTTCGGCGGTCAAGATTAGTTGGGCCGATAACCCTTCGCGTAATTGAATCGGGACCGTCGATCTTTAATCCGGTGGCCCGTGGTGAGTACCAGTTCGTTAAGTAATTTGATATAATTGTGACCATCGGATAGTGATCCTACGACCCATAACTCACCGTACCCCTTCGGCTGCGGAACTTTCTTAAAGAGCCCCTGTCGTTTCTTAATTTAACCCGCGGTCCACCGATCTTATTCACTGAGTCTAGAAAATCTTACCCACTGGCCCCTGTGCTTCTCTGAATTTGACGCGCAGTCCAGTCAGCAAATAAAATCAGAGAAATTCATTTTAAAATCATTTTAATACAAAAATAATGGTAGAAACTTGTATAAATCATAGAAAATTCATATTGAATCCTTTTTAGTCCATTCCAGTTCCTATAGCTTGGTATTAATATTTTCTATTACTTGGTAGCACTGTTTTAACATGAAAATCATACTATAATTGATTACTCGATTAATTTTGTAGCAAGCACATACGAACTTAGGAAATTCATAACTCCTCCGTTTTAACCCCAATTTGATTCGTTTCAGTTGCGTTAGTCTCGTATAAATATTTACTATGCAATAATAACATTTATTGTACCATGTCTTATTCTTTTATAATTAGGTGTTTATTTAACTGATGTTGGTTAGTCTGGTTAAATTGCTTATCATTATGGACTACTAGAATATGTTCTATGGTCAATTTATAACTTAGGTTAAAGTTGAGATAATTATTTTTAGAATAATCTCTTATATGATTTATATTAACCAATTTATAATAAAGTTTAACATTTTAATCACATAAATCCTCTATAAAATCATAACCCCTTAATCGTAACTCTGATTTTAGTGGTTCTCGATCCCGCAATCTCGTAGCATCACGTAGATCATTATTATTCATTTTGTACTTATGCTTGGTGTGATGTTAATTTTATCTATACCATGTTTGTTTGTATTGCTACAACTAGCGTGAAGGCACGTGTCATCTGAAAAGCAAGTTGGTACCTGGAATCTCAAGTGCCAGGCAAGTTGTGCCCTTGATCCACTTTTGTTACCCAATAATATTCTTTATTATCATTATTCAATGCATAGGTTTAAATTTTGATGGGACCCAATAGGTCACCCTAGTCTGTTTATCATGTTTAACTTGTTTACCCCTGAATCACTTGGGTAGTTCTACTATTGCTTTATATGGTTTGGGATAATATTTCATTATATCCATGTTCCAATTATTCTGTTATCTTATTTACGTTAATGTCAAGATCATTAAATGTTAATTGGAACATGGAGCTTAACTTGAGAAACACGTGCCACCACAAGGGTTTAATGGGACGCCCTTGGCCAACTAACTTGGAAAGCTAGTGGAAGACTACCTTACCCGAAAGGGGCAAGGGCAGTAGAGGATTGCATGCAAGGAGGTTCTCGGGTTGATTTAGCTGCGATGGCGGTCAAACGATGGATTCTTGCAAGTGCCCTTCCCATAAACTATAGCGGGTTTTTGGAAGCTAGTGGAACTTTGTAAAGGCCTCGTGGTGGATCCCTAGCCATCCACCTCGATAGTGTCTAAGGGCCTTGCAAACCCTAGCGACATGGGATATACGACTTGTGGATACAGGGTACAACCTCTGCAGAGTGTAAAACTGGTATACTAGCCGAGCTCACGGTCAAGAGCAGCTCAGGACTCTCGCATGATTAAATTATGGAACCTCAACTCAATTTGTCATTTGCATTTGCATGGGATTTATTATAAATTTTGTTCTATTATTGTTATTATGGTTTGGTATTTACTTACATCGAGTAATTGCTAATAAAATTTTGACCAACTTATAAAAGCAATGCTCAGCTTCAACCTTTATTTTGTTGATCAGCCTTACACTTCACATGAACTCCCACCTTTGGTGAGTTCATGCACATTATTCCCCACAACTTGTTGAGCGATGAACGTGTGTGAGCTCACCCTTGCTGTCACACACCCCCCCACAAGAGAAGAACAGGTGGTTCAAGAGGAGCCACACAACGAGGAGTTCGATTTGATCTAGGTGGCGTCTCCCAGTTGACTTTCTGGTGCCAAGGATGGATTTTAGTTCGATCCATATTTATCTTTTTGTAAGGCCCAAAATTTGTATAAGAAAAAAAATATTCAGAAATCTCGAATTATACTTGAGTACTGAGAATCGAGGACTGAATTCTAAAGACCAAGAATTATCTTAGAAAAAATAAGTAATCCAATCAAATAAATGACTATTCATTTCATTAAATGATGCACTATAGGCATTTTATTCTTATGAAAATGTGGTGAAACATTTTAATAAAGAGTCATAATTTAAACTTGGGACCTCAAAGTATATATGAAAATCAAATAGAAAATAAGAAAGGGGATTTAATGGAACTATTCATTCCTCCCATGAATAAATAATAAGGAAAAGAATAAAAAACTATTATCTTAAATAGTAAGGTTTATATTCCTAGTGGTATTAATTTTTGACATTTGGAATCTGAAATTCAAAATAGGGATTTGAATCTAGTTTGAATACTTGGAAGTAAAGCAGAAATTATAAAAGAAAAAGAAAAGAAGTTAGGAAGCCACACTGGGCCTAATATGTTGCGCCAGCCCATCAACACCGCACGACCCACTCACCCAGTCAGCTTCCGCGCGCGCGATTACCTCGTGATGCCGCCAGGTGGGCCCTGCACCACCGCGCCAGCACTCCGCCATGTGACTGACGCACGGGGCCCGTTGCCAGCCTCTCCCACCAACGTGCGCTCTCTCGCGTCCGTATCACTGGCGTGTGGCCCCTTCTCGTCAGTCCTCTCCCACCTTCAACCGAACACGCGGAACTCGTCCCGCTGACCGGATCCGCCGTATGGTTGCGCTCCCGCCGCAGTTTCCGATGGTCGTTGAAACGAAACCCTTGCTCTCGTGTGAAGTAGCCATATAAACCCCAGGGCCATGACCGTGGTGCCGAGTACCAACAGAAACCTTGCCACCACCATCGACGCGCGGAAGGGAGTGGAGTCAGTCACGTTGGGCACCATACCTACGCCATCCTTTGAACTTCAAGGGAGGACCGGACTGTGTCGTGGGATCATAAAGTTTGTGCTCTGGGGAGAATCTGGGCATAGGAAGCTTTGGGGGCACCGGATTTCCTCATCAGTGTGCATCTCGCCCTGCTTTGCCGCACCACGACGAAGGCTAGGATCTGTGCGCTCCTATCGCCGGTAATTATCCCTCACCCGTGTTCGTTGTGGTCTCCTCATCGTATATTACGGGTCGAATTAGAGTTTAATGCTTGGATGCGGGGGAATCGGGAGCTCACCGGCGTGCTCTGCCGTCATAGGGGCGCGCTGGTCTGTGCGCGAGGTAGAAGAACGGTTGGCGACCGTTAGATCCTGTTTGGACGACTGGGATTAGATCATGTACCCAATCAGTTAGATCGAATCTGCACAGTAGATGTTGGTGCGTACGTCTCTGATTAGATAAGATAGAGTTCGGGTTGGGGCGCGTGTGTGTCATCGATCCAGTGAGGGACGGCTCTGATCTGTTGCCACATGTCGCTTCGACGTGGTCGATCCAAGCCCTTGGATCATGATCGGGCGGATCCGAATGGATCTCAGTCAATTGAGATCAACACCGACGATTTCGGATCCAAGGGACACAATTGCGTACCGATTCGACTTGGGTCGATCTAATCTGGATGCTTGGTTGGGGATCCAACGGCCCAAACATAGTGATACCCCTTCGCCCGAACGCATTTTCATAAGAGCCCTTCGGTTTTTACAGAACCAACCCACCGTCCTCGACTGTGGTGTCCTGAGTCTTGGAACTATTTGCGCATGTGGCCCCTGAGTTTCTGTTTATTTGGTGCGTAGTTCAGCCAATAGTAAAGTCTGAGAAATTTATTTCTAAAATGATTATTAATGTAAAATAATTACTAGAACTTGTATAATTCCTAGAGAATTCATATTAGGTCCAAATTGGTCCATTCCAGTTCCTATAATTTTGTATTAATATTCTCTATAACTATGTAATACTGTTTTAATATGAAAATTATATTAAAATTGATCTCTTAATTAATCATATGCCAGGAACATAAAACCTTAGGAAATTCATAACTCCTCCGTTTTAACTCCGATTTGATCCGTTCAAGTTGCGTTAGTCTCGTATAAATAATTACTATGCAATAACAACACTTATTATACCATGTATCATTCTTTTATAATTAGGTCTTTATTTAACTGATGTTGGTTAGTCTGGTTAAATTGCTTACCATTATAATCCACTAGAATATGATCTATGGTTAATTTATAACTTAGATTAAAGTTGAGATAATTATTTATAGAATAACCTCTCATATGATTTATATTAACCAATTTATGATATAGTTTAATATTTTAATCGCACAGATCTTCTATAAAATCATAACTCCTTAATCGTAACTTCGATCTCAGTAGTTCTCCATCCCGTGATCTCGTAGCAACGCGTAGATTATTATTATTCAGTTTGTACTTATGTTTGGTGTGATGTTAATTTTGTCTATACTATGTTTGTTTGTATTGCTACGACTAGCAGCGAGGTTTCGAGGATCTGAAGAATCACCCTGGTAACTGGTATCTCAAGTGCCAGGCAAGTTGTGCCCTTGGTCCACTTTTGTTACCCAATAATATTCTTTAATATCATTATTCATGCATAGGTTTAATTTTGATAGGACCCAATAGGTCACCCTAGTCTGTTTATCCTGATTACCTTGTTTACCCCTGAATCACTTGGGTAGTTTTTGCTATTGCTTTACATGGTTTTGGGATAATATTTTATTATATCCATGTTCCAATTATTTTGTTATTCTATTTATGTTCATGTCAAGATCATTAATATTAATTGGAACATGGAGCTTAACTTGAGAAACACGTGCCACCACAAGGGTTTAATGGGACGCCCTTAGCCAACTAACTAGGAAAGCTAGTGGAAGACTACCTTACCCGAAAGGGGCAAGGGCAGTAGGGGATTGCATGCAAGGAGGTTCTCGGGTTGATTTTGCTGCGATGGCGGTCAGACGGGGGATTCTTGCAAGTGCTCTTCCCAAAAATTGTAGCGGGTTTTCGGAAGCTAGTGGAACTTTGTAAAGGCCTCGTAGTGGATCTCTAGCCATTCACCTCGGTAGTGTCTAAGGGCCTTGCAAACCCTGGCGACATGGGATACACGACTTGTGGTACAGGGTACAACCTCTGCAGAGTGTAAAACTGGTATACTAGCCGAGCTCACGGTCATGAGCAGCTCAGGACTCTCGCATGATTAAATATGGAACCTAAACTCAATTTGTCATTTGCATTTGCATGGGATTTATTATTAATTTTGTTCTATTATTATTTATTATGGTTTGGTATTCACTTACATTTAGTAACTGCTAATAAAATTTGACCAACTTATTAAAAGCAATGCTCAGCTTTAACCCCTATTATTGTTCAGCCTTACACATCACATGAACTCCCACCTTTGGCGAGTTCATGCCACATTATTCCCCACAACTTGTTGAGTGATGAACATGTGTGAGCTCACCCTTGCTGTCTCACACCCCACCACATGAGAAGAACAGGTGGTTCAAGAGGAGCCACAACGAGGAGTTCGATTCGATCTAGGTGGCGTCTCCCAGTTGACTTTCTGGCGCCAAGGATGGATTTTAGATCCTGTTATATTTATCTTTTATTTTGTAAGACTTTCTCTATGTAATAAATACTCTGATTAAATTGTGACATTTATCTCTATACACTCTGTTATTATATATGTTGTCTTCTTTGGCGCATGTAAGAGATGCACCCGGCTTTGTTCCTTAAAGCCTGGGGTGTGAAACTTTTATTTTGTAAGACTTCCGCTATGTAATAAGTACTCTGATTATATTGTGACATTTATCTCTATACACTCTGTTATTATATATGTTGTCTTCTTTGGCGTATGTATGAGATGCACCCGGCTTTGTTACTTAAAGCTCGGGGTGTGACAGAAGTGGTATCAGAGGAATGTTGACTGTAGGACGAAACCTAGATAGAACTAGACAACCCTTACCTACTTACCTTACTCTGATTCATTCTACACTTATCTTATCTTGATCATGTCTCATCTTCTACTGTTCTACTCTGATTAACCCTACCTTTGCTACTCTGATACTTCTCTAAACTTATCTTAATCTTTTCTCATCTAATTCTGTTTTACTCTGATTATTCTTACCTCTTCTTTCTAAATACAAATGTGGATTTCACACTTTGAAATCCGGTGCCTAAAGTGACTTTTAGGACTAGGAGACCTACTCCTAGGAACCAAAAACAAAAGTATTTTTATCGGTATCTATATGCTTGATTGTTTGTTCTTATGATACTTGTCTGATTTGGATCTTTGATTGAGTGTGATGGATTGTGAAATAATGTCCACAATTGCATCTGCACATACACTTAGACACAAGGGAAAATATTTATAAAATAGACAACACAGAATATTCCGTATTAAAGTTGGATCCATTAAACTAGATACATTTTTAAAAGATCTCTCTTATCTTAAAAGACTCTCTCTTATCTTAAATGATCCATCTTATCTTAAAAGACACTCTTTTACCTTAATAGATTCATCTCATCTCGAAAGGATTCTATCCTATCCTAATAGATCTAACTAATCTAAAAAGATTCTATCCTATTCTTAGAGATTCATCTTGTTCTAATAAGCATACTTGTTCCCACCACTTTTCTTATCTCTTTATAGTGTAACAAACATGATCTATTCCAAAATAAATTAAGTAGATCTTATCTGATTACACCAATTTAATTCTGACCCTATCTAATTTGATCAGATCTAACCTAATGGACAAACATGTTAGATAATAACAGGAAAATAGATTGGACCCTACTTCTATAAGCATGTTTTAACCTAAATTGGTGCCCTAGATTAACTAGTCCAAATACAACTATCTAACCATATACAACTACCTTAACCACCCGATAGTTGTATAACCCCCTCTGTGTTTACCTAACAGAGATTTTGGACTTACCCTCACCATATAATCCATCCCATTTCAAAAGATTCTAACATGTCATAATAATATTTATTCTACCCTGGTAGATCTATCTAACCTAAACTAAGTTTAATCCAGTTATATCCAATCTAATATAGACCCTACCTAATTTAATATGGTCTAGTCTATGTTACAAGTATTAACTAAACCATATTCTTATAAATGGGTTTTAAACCTGAATGGGTATTTTAGACCAACTCGTCTGTGAAGCCACGACCTCGCCTATATTATAGGTTGCCCAACCCATTTATCTTACAAAAAAAATTGTTCAATCTACCTACCCCATGTACCCACACCTATCTCAGCTATGTCCCTAGTTATGGTAACACCAATACCCATTGTCCTTGATGATAACACCAAACTTGACCGATATAATAGGTTACATAACTTATCCAACCAATCTAGAAGAAAAACAACAAGACAGACTCTGCTTAAACTTATTTAACTCATAACCACCTATTAACCTATTTTGTTTACCTAAGAATCTGCCTTCACTATATGTCCCAAATTTGGATAACAACTTTGAGAACGAAGATTGAAGATGATCGACCTCATCAAATCAAGGAAGGATAAGATTCAAGCCAGATCTTCAAAGGAATCAAGATCCACGATCTTGGATGGAGTATTTCCTTACCCTATCCTTTCTTGCCCAAACCTATCTATGCTTTAAAGGCATCTTGAAAGGGAAATGTGCCTTTGGGCCATTTCTAAGTGTTTTGGTGATTTAGTGTCCAACACAAGTGCCTAAGTGTAAAAAGGTGGACAAAGTACAAATCAAGGATAAAGGTATGTTTCTCAGACTTAGTACATTGTTTTATGGACTAATGTATTGTGTCTAAGTGCTGGAAACAGGAAAAATCCAATTGGAAATGTCTTGGCTTGAGCAGCCAAGAATCTGCTGAGTCTGGGAGCACCGGACTGTCCGGTGGTGCACCGGACAGTGTCCGGTGTGCCAGGCTAGTTCGAGCGAACTGGCCGCTCTCGGGAATTCACCGGCGACGTACGGCTATAATTCACCGGACTGTCCGGTGTGCACCGAACTGTCCAGTGAGCCAACGGTCGGCCGCGCAATCTGCGCGGGACACGTGGCTGAGCCAATGGCTAGAAGATGGCACCGGACTGTCCGGTGTGCACCGGACATGTCCGGTGCGCCAACGGCTCTCAGGCTGCCAACGGTCGGCTTCGCTATTTAAGGAAGGAAATCGGGCACCGGACAGTGTCCGGTGTGCACCGGACTGTCCGGTGCACCAGTTGACAGAAGGCAAGATCAGCCTTCCAAGATTGCTCCCAACGGCTCCTAGCTGCCTTGGGGCTATAAAAAGGGACCCCTAGGCGCATGGAGGAGTAGACCAAGCATCCTTTGAGCATTATTGATCACTCACACTTCATTCTTGCGCACTTGTTCGACATTCTAGTGATTTGAGCTCCGTTCTAGTGTACTAGTCTCTTGAGCTCAAGTCTGGGTTTTGTGTGTGCGTATTCGCTGTGATCTTTGTGTCGTGTGTGAGTTGCTAATCCCTCCCTTGCTCTGTGATTCTTTGTGAACATCTTGTGTAAGGGCGAGAGGCTCCAAGCTGTGGAGATTCCTCGCAAACGGGATTAAGAGAAGCAAAGCAACACCGTGGTATTCAAGTTGGTCTTTAGACCGCTTGAGAGGGGTTGATTGCAACCCTCGTCCGTTGGGACGCCACAACGTGGAGTAGGCAAGCGTTGGTCTTGGCCGAACCACGGGATAACCACTGTGCCATCTCTGTGATTGATATCTTTTGGTTATTGTGTTGTGTTGAGATCCTTCTCTAGCCACTTGGCAATTACTGTGCTAACAATTAACCAAGTTTCGTGGCTATAAGTTTTTGAAGTGTTACAGGATCACCTATTCACCCCCCCCCCTCTAGGTGCTCTCAATTGGTATCGGAGCCGTTCTCTTCAAGAAAGGGACTAACCGCCCAAAGAGATGGATCCTAAAGGCAAGGGGATGGTGATCAACGACAAGGAGAAGGAGTCCTTCGTCAACGAGCCCAATGATGACAAGCCCACCGACTCAGGCTCGGGCCACAAAAGAAAAGACGGGAGGAAGAAGAAGATAAGGCGCATCAAAGAAATTGTCTACTACGACAGCGACGAATCTTCCTCATCCCAAAAGGACGACGATGACTACGATAGACGAAAGACGGTTAACTCAAACTTTTATTTCGATTATTCGCGCATCCCGCATAGCTCAAATGCTCAATTGCTCCCCATTCCACTTGGCAAGCCCCCTCACTTTGATGGAGAGGACTACGGATTTTGGAGCCACAAAATGCGTACTCACCTGTTTTCTCTCCATCCAAGCATTTGGGAGATTGTGGAAAGTGGAATGAAATTTGATAGCTCGGATAGCCCTGTGTTTATTAATGAACAGATTCATAAAAATGCACAAGCTACTACTGTGTTGCTAGCCTCTTTGTGCAGGGACGAGTATCACAAGGTGAGCGGCTTGGACAATGCCAAGCAGATCTGGGACACCCTCAAGATCTCTCATGAGGGGAACGACGTCACCTTGCTCACCAAAATGGAGTTGGTGGAGGGCGAGCTTGGACGGTTCGTGATGATAAGGGGCGAGGAGCCAACCCAAACATACAACCGGCTCAAGACCCTTATCAACAAAATAAGGAGCTACGGGAGCACGCGATGGACGGACCACGACGTCGTCCGCCTAATGCTAAGGTCCTTTACCGTTCTTGATCCTCATTTGGTGAACAATATTCGTGAAAATCCCAGGTACACCAAGATGTCGCCCGAAGAAGTTCTTGGGAAGTTCGTAAGCGGGCGAATGATGATCAAGGAGGCGAGATACGTGGACGACGCGTTGAACGGTCCTATTCATGAGCCTCAACCCATTGCTCTCAAGGCAACAAGGAGCAAGGAGGCGCTACCAAGCAAGGTGGCGCAAGTTGAGGCGGCCGGGCTCAATGATGAGGAGATGGCCCTCATCATTAAGCGCTTCAAGACGGCGCTTAAAGGTCGCAAGGGACAGCCAAGCAAGACCAAAGCCAAGGGGAAGCGCTCATGCTTCAAATGCGGTAAGCTTGGTCATTTTATTGCTAACTGTCCCGACAATGATAGTGATCAGGACCAAGGGAACAAGAGGGAGAAGAAGAAGCATTACAAGAAGGCCAAGGGCGAGGCACATATCGGAAAGGAGTGGGATTCGGTTTGCTCCTCCTCCGACTCCGACAATGAAGGACTCGCCGCCACTGCCTTCAACAAGTCATCCCTCTTTCCCAATGAGCGTCACACTTGCCTCATGGCAAGGGAGAAGAAAGTAAGCACTCATAATACTAGTACTTATACTTCTTCAAGTGAGGATGAGTCTAGTGATGATGATGAGATAGATTACTCATGCTTATTCAAGGGATTAGATAGAACCAAGGTAGACAAGGTTAATGAATTAATTGATGCCTTGAATGATAAGAATATGCTTTTAGAAAAGCAAGAGGATTTGTTGTATGAAGAACATGATAAATTTGTAGAAACACAAAAGTCTCTTGCTCTAGAAATTAAGAGGAATGAAATGCTCTCTAGTGAATTATCTTCTTGTCATGAAACTATTGCTAAGTTAAAAAGTTTTAATGATGATTTAAATGCTAAACTAGAAGTAGCTAGTAAATCTAATTCTTGTGTAGAAATTGTTGAAACTTGTAATAGGTGTAAAGATTTTGACATTGATGCTTGTAGTGATCATTTAGTTTCAATTTCCAAATTAAATGAGGAATTAGCTAGTCTTAATGCCCAACTTAAGACTAGCAAGAATGAATTTGACAAGCTAAAATTTGCAAGGGATGCCTACACGATTGGTAGACACCCCTCAATTAAGGATGGACTTGGCTACAAGAGGGAAGCCAAGAACTTGACAAGCCATAAGGCTCCCATCTCCGCCAAGGAGAAAGGGAAGGCCCCTATGGCTAGTAGTGTGCAAAATAACCATGCCTTTATGTACAATGGTAGGAGACAAACTAGAAATGCTTATAGGAGTTGTAATGCATATAATACCTTTGATTCTCATGCTATGTTTGCTTCTAGTTCTTCTTATGTGCATGATAGAAATGTTGGTAGAAAAAATGTTGTTCATAATATGCCTAGGAGAAATGTTGTTAATGTTCCTAGGAAAGTTAATAAACCTTCTACAATATATCATGCTTTAAATGCTTCTTTTGCTATTTGTAGAAAGGATAGGAAGATAGTTGCTAGAAAATTAGGGGCAAGATGCAAGGGAGACAAAACTTGCATTTGGGTCCCTAAGGATATTTGTGCTAACCTTGTAGGACCCAACATGAGTTGGGTACCTAAGACCCAAGCCTAAAAAATTTGCCTTGCAGGTTTATGCATCCGGGGGTTCAAGCTGGATTATTGACAGCGGATGCACAAACCATATGATGGGGGAGAAGAAGATGTTCACCTCCTACGTCAAGAATAAAGATTCCCAAGATTTAATAATATTCGGTGATGGGAATCAAGGCAAGGTAAAAGGGTTAGGTAAAATTGCAATCTCAAATGAGCACTCTATCTCTAATGTGTTTTTAGTAGAGTCTCTTGGATATAATTTGCTATCTGTTAGTCAATTATGCAATATGGGATATAACTGTCTATTTACAAATGTAGATGTGTCTGTCTTTAGAAGATGTGATGGTTCACTAGCTTTTAAGGGTGTACTAGACGGCAAACTTTACTTAGTTGATTTTGCAAAAGAAGAGACCGGTCTAGATGCATGCTTAATGGCTAAGACTTGCATGGGCTGGTTGTGGCATCGCCGCTTAGCACATGTGGGGATGAAGAACCTCCACAAGCTTCTAAAGGGAGAACACGTGATAGGTCTAACCAATGTACATTTTGAAAAAGATAGACCTTGTGCAGCTTGTTAAGCAGGTAAACAAGTGGGAGGAGCACATCACAGCAAGAATGTGATGACCACGTCAAGACCTCTAGAGCTGCTGCATATGGACCTCTTCGGACCCGTCGCCTATCTGAGCATAGGAGGAAGTAAGTATGGTCTAGTTATTGTTGATGACTTTTCCCGCTTCACTTGGGTGTTCTTTTTGCAGGATAAGTCTGAAACCCAAGGGACCCTCAAGCGCTTCCTAAGGAGAGCTCAAAATGAGTTTGAGCTCAAGGTAAAGAAGATAAGGAGCGACAACGGGTCTGAATTCAAGAACCTTCAAGTGGAGGAGTTCCTTGAGGAGGAGGGGATCAAGCACGAGTTCTCCGCTCCCTACACACCTCAGCAAAATGGTGTGGTAGAGAGGAAGAACAAGACGCTCATAGATATGGCGAGGACTATGCTTGGAAAGTTCAAGACCCCCGAGTGTTTTTGGTCAGAAGCTGTGAACATGGCTTGCCACGCCATCAACAGGGTCTACCTTCACCGCCTCCTCAAGAAGACGTCGTATGAGCTGCTAACCGGTAACAAACCTAATGTATCGTATTTTCGTGTATTTGGGAGTAAATGCTACATTCTAGTGAAGAAGGGTAGAAATTCTAAGTTTGCTCCCAAAGCCGTAGAAGGGTTTTTATTAGGTTATGATTCAAATACAAAGGCGTATAGGGTCTTCAACAAATCATTGGGTTTGGTTGAAGTCTCTAGCGACGTTGTATTTGATGAGACTAATGGCTCTCCAAGAGAGCAAGCTGTTGATCTTGATGATGTAGATGAAGAAGACGTTCCAACGGCCGCGATACGCACCATGGCGATTGGAGATGTACGGCCTCAGGAACATTTGGAGCAAGATCAACCGTCTTCCTCAACTATGGTGCATCCCCCAACCCAAGGTGACGAACAGGTACCTCAAGTGGAGGCGCATGATCAAGGGGGAGCACAGGATGTTCAAGTTGAAGAGGAAGAAGCACCTCAGGCACCTCCAACCCAAGTTCGAGCGACGATTCAAAGGGATCATCCCGTCGACCAGATATTGGGTGATATCAGCAAGGGAGTAACTACTCGTTCAAGATTAGTTAATTTTTGTGAGCATTACTCTTTTGTCTCTTCTATTGAGCCTTTCAGGGTAGAAGAGGCCTTGCTAGATCCGGACTGGGTGTTGGCCATGCAGGAGGAACTCAACAACTTCAAGCGCAATGAAGTTTGGACACTGGTGCCTCGTCCCAAGCAAAATGTTGTGGGAACCAAGTGGGTGTTCCGCAACAAACAAGACGAGCACGGGGTGGTGACGAGGAACAAGGCTCGACTTGTGGCAAAAGGTTATGCCCAAGTCGCAGGTTTGGATTTTGAGGAGACTTTTGCTCCTGTGGCTAGGCTAGAATCAATTCGTATCTTGCTAGCATATGCCGCTCACCATTCTTTCAGGTTGTACCAAATGGATGTGAAGAGCGCTTTCCTCAACGGGCCGATCAAGGAGGAGGTGTACGTGGAGCAACCCCCTGGCTTCGAGGATGAACGGTACCCCGACCACGTGTGTAAGCTCTCTAAGGCGCTCTATGGACTTAAGCAAGCCCCAAGGGCATGGTATGAATGCCTTAGAGACTTTTTAATTGCTAATGCTTTCAAGGTTGGGAAAGCCGATCCAACTCTTTTTACTAAGACTTGCGATGGTGATCTTTTTGTGTGCCAAATTTATGTCGATGGCATAATATTTGGTTCTACTAACCAAAAGTCTTGTGAAGAGTTTAGCAGGGTGATGACGCAGAAATTCGAGATGTCGATGATGGGCGAGTTGACCTACTTCCTTGGGTTCCAAGTGAAGCAACTCAAGGATGGCACCTTCATCTCCCAAACGAAGTACACACAAGATTTGCTAAAGAGGTTTGGGATGAAGGACGCCAAGCCCGCAAAGACGCCGATGGGAACCGACGGACACACCGACCTCAACAAAGGAGGTAAGTCCGTTGATCAAAAAGCATACCGGTCCATGATAGGTTCTTTGCTTTATTTATGTGCTAGTAGACCGGATATTATGCTTAGCGTATGCATGTGTGCTAGATTTCAATTCGATCCGAAGGAGTGTCACTTAGTGGCTGTGAAGCGAATTCTTCGATATTTAGTCGCTACGCCTTGCTTCGGGATCTGGTATCCAAAGGGGTCTAACTTTGACTTGATTGGGTACTCAGATTCTGACTATGCTGGATGTAAGGTCGATAGGGAGAGTACATCGGGGACGTGCCAATTCTTAGGAAGGTCCCTGGTGTCATGGAACTCTAAGAAACAAACCTCCGTTGCCCTATCCACCGCTGAGGCCGAGTACGTTGCCGCAGGACAGTGTTGTGCGCAACTACTTTGGATGAGGCAAACCCTCAGGGACTTTGGCTACAATCTGAGCAAAGTCCCACTCCTATGTGATAATGAGAGTGCTATCCGAATAGCGGAAAATCCTGTTGAGTACAGCCGCACAAAGCACATTGACATCCGGCATCACTTTTTGAGAGACCACCAGCAAAAGGGAGATATCGAAGTGTTTCATGTTAGCACCGAGAACCAGCTAGCCGGTATCTTTACCAAGCCTCTAGATGAGAAGACCTTTTGCAGGCTGCGTAGTGAGCTCAATATCCTAGATTCGCGGAACTTGGATTGAAATATAGCATACATGTGTTTATGCCTTTGATCATGTTCATTCTGCATGTTGTTGCTTATTGTGGTGCTCAAGTTGTACAAACACTCCCTGGACCTCACAAGTCCTGTTTGCAACTGATGCACATATTTAGGGGGAGCTGTGCTACAACTTGACCCTTTGAGACTAACCATGTACTTGAGTTTGGTTGTTTTAGTCTCCAAGGAGAATTGAAAGGGAAAAGGTGGACTTGGACCATGCAAGACTTCCACTGCACTCCGATGAAAAGAGTAACTTTTCCAAGTTCATCTTTATACTCTTATTGCCTATTTGCTCTTAGTTGAAGATTTTGGTGAGGCAATGGGGTTAAAGGGCCAAGATTGATCCTGTTTTGGTGCTTGATTGTAGAGCCCAAAATTTGTATTAAAGAAAACAAGGAATAAAAAAAAATAATAATAAATCTTTACTAAGATACAAATAAACCATTGTGTCATATTGGATTTTGTTGGATAAAAATATTACAATAAATAGAAGAGTTAGATTAAAACCCTAGATTTGAATTTGGGATTTAAAAATTTGAAAAGGATAAGGAATTATTTCTCTTATAGTAAATAATGTGTGCCTTGCATAAATTGAAGCATTTACTCTAATAAATAAAGTAAATAATAAAATTAATCTTGCATCCATGCTGGAGTTTTACTTTTGATTGATGCATTTAATTTGATGTGAGACTTTGACTTAAATTCGAAATTGAAAATTTGTAAACCAAAATGGAAAGAGAAAACAAAGAAATAGAAAAAAAAAGGAATAGAGAAGCTCTCCTTAGCCTGGGCCGAAACCGTCGCCAGCCCAACACCATTTCCCCTTCAGCTCCTAACCGCGCTTGGGCCAAATCCCACGGCCAGGCCCAAAGTCCCACTCCACCCGCCGGCCCAATTTCCCATTTGCTCCTCTGGCAGCCCAACTCCTCCTCTCTTGGTGTCATACTGACATGTGGGACCCGCTCGTCATCACTTTCCTCCTTCACCGTAACTGAAGCCGTAACAAACCCAGGCGGACTTCACCGAGCTTCTCGCGCGCACCGCGAATCCCGCCTGGGATTTCCTTGTAGTTATTTCCCCCCCCGGTCTATATATAGAGGCCCTGGCCGCGGTCCTCTGGTCCATCTCGCCTCTGCTAGCCTCGCCGTCTAGCTGGCACCATCGCCACCTCGCCGCCGTGAAAGAGGAACCAGGGGAGGGGGCGAGCACTGGACCTGCGCCACGCTGCGGAATCCGCGCTCCAACTTCGGCCTACCTCACCACCATCAACGGTGAGTTCCCTCTTCTAGGTCGACGGCGCGGGATGGCTCGGTGGGAGGCTAATTGCTCGCCGACGCTCAGGTGCCACCATGGAACCCGTGCGGTCTGTGCACCGAAGCCACGACGGAGCGATTCACGGCTGGGCCGCTCACACCACCTTGCGCTTGGGGAAAACTCGTGGGGCCGCCACTGTCGCTCGCCGGCTCGGACACTGCTCATCGGGATGGATCGCCGAGCGCCGCCACGGGCGCTGCGTGCTGCTGTCTGTGGCCGTCAGTGAGGGAGATGATTCGATGGCCGTTGGATCTTGACGTGTGGTCTGGATCTGATTTGCACCTCGGATTGGGTAGATGTGTGTCATGCCGTGGATCGATCATTGAACGGTGGTGATTAGACTTTGGTTACCGGTTCGGCTGAGGTCCTGGTGAACCGTTGATCGGGTATTCAACGCCTAGGGATTGATCTCGCGTAAATTGAATCCGGGCCGTAGGTTTAATCGAACGGTTTGGAATGCGTTAGGCTTCATAAAATCTAAACCCTAGACTCTAGATCGGACGGCTCTGAGCGCTCGCGGGTTTATATTGGGCGGGATCATCCTGGCCCTTGGATCTGATCTGAGCGGTCTGAATCCTCCTGTACCCCTTCGCGTATCCACTTTGCAGAAAACCCCTCATAGTGTTTAAAAATCAACCCGCAGTCCACCCTAAACAGCACATTGTGTCTCGGGAAGTTTTGCCCCGAGGCCCCTGGCTTTCTCTATATTAGTGTGCCCAGTCCAAGGACTTGAGAAATCAGATAAAAATGAATTAGAAAATGATTTTTAGTGTTAAAATAAATCCAGAAACTTAATTAATTCATAACTAATTCATTTTAGCTCCAAATTGAGTCATTCCAATTCCTAAAATTTTGTAATAATATTCTCTATCCTTTAGTGTCTTTGTTTTGACATGAACTCTGTCAGAAAATTTATTTATCATTTAATCATATTATAATCACCTTAAAACCTTAGGAAATTCATAACTTGAATTCTATAACTCAAAAATTAATAATTCTTTTTCCTGTGATCTTATTTTAATATGTAGATTATTAATATGTATTTTGCATATATGTTTGGTGTAATGTTAATTTTGCCTATACCATGTATGTTTGTATTGCTACGACTAGCAGTGAGGTCACGAGTCATCTGAAGATCATCCTGGTACCTGGAATCTCAAGGCCCAGGCAAGTTGTGCCCTTGATCACTTCTTTTCACCTACTCATGTTCTAATTAATCATAATGATCTGCATAGGTTAATCTTGATGGGACCCAATAGGTTACCCTAGTTTGACTATCTTTATACCTTGTTCACCACTGAATCTTTGGGTAGTACTTGCTAGTGCTATATGTGGTTTTGGGTATAGAGATACACATTACTATTCATGGTCATACTTTTGTTATCAGTTGTTATTTATGGTTCATGTTGAGATCATTATGTTAATTGGAACATGGAGCGACCACCCGGGAAAATAGTGCTACCACAAGGGTAGTATGGGATGCCCTTGGCTGATTAATTAGGAAAGCTAGTGGAAGACTACCTTACCCGAAAGGGGCAAGGGCAGTAGGGGAGAGGTCAGTGCGGGGAGGCCCTCGGGAGGATTTTGCTGCGATGGCGGTCCTGCAAGGGATTCCTGCACTGGATCTTCCTATAAACTGTAGCGGGTTTTCGGAAGCTAGTGGAACTTTGTAAAGGCCTCGTAGTGCTACCCTGCCTCACTTCCTTGGTAGAGGTGTATGGGATTCATGACCCCTTGGCAGATGGGTAACACGACTTGTGGGTAAAGATGCGCAACCTCTGCAGAGTGTAAAACTGGTATACTAGCCGTGCTCACGGTCATGAGCAGCTCGGACCCTCACATGATTAATTTATGGAACTAAATTCAATTTGTCATATGCATTGCATTGCAGGTGAAGTTGTTAAACTTTTGACCTATTATTTAATTGGGTTGGTATTTACTTACACTTAGTAACTGCTAATAAAATTTTGACCAACTTTAAAAGCAATGCTCAGCTCTAACCATCTTCTTTGGTAAGCCTTACACTTCACGTGAGCTCCCACCTTTGGCGAGTTCATGCACATTATTCCCCACAACTTGTTGAGCGATGAACGTATGTGAGCTCACTCTTGCTGTCTCACATACACCACAGGTCAAGACCAGGTACTGCAGGATGATGCTCATGGAGGATGCTGCGATGAGTTCGTGAGAGGTCTAGGTCGTCGTCTCCCAGTCAACTTTGGGTTGCTGGACCGTTGTCTCCTTATAATGTAACTATTTATTTTGTATAGAACTCCTGTTATATATATAAAGTTGTGACATTCGATCCTGTGCCACTATACATCACATGTATGAGACTTGGTCCCAGCATACCTGGTGTTTTAACCCCGGGTTTTGGACCCCTGAAATCCGGGTGTTACAGAAGTGGTATCAAAGCAATGTTGACTGTAGGACGAAACCTAGTTAGAACTGGATAACCTTTACTTACTTACCTTTGCTACTCTGATTCTTTTCTAAACTTATCTTAATCCTTTCTCATCTATTTCCGCTTATTCTGATTATTCTTATCTTTTCTTTTCTAAAGACAAATGTGGATTTCACACTTTGAAATCCTGTGCCTAAAGTGACCTTTAGGAATAGGAGACCTAATCTTAGGAACGAAAACAAAACTATTTTTTTATAAGTATTTATGTACTTGAATGTTTGTTCTTATGATACATGTCTGATTTGGATCTTTGATTGAGTGTGATGAGTTGTGGAGTAATGTCCACAATTGCATCTGCATATATAGGTATAAAAAATATATTTATAAAATAAACCAAATTATCCTTCAATAAAGTAACTAGCCTAACAATACCCATCTTAACTTAAAAATTCTCCCTTATCTTAATAGATTCATCTCATCTCCAGAGATTCTATCCTACACTCATAAATCTATCTTATCTCAAAAGGTCTTAACTTATCCTAATGTATATAGATCCATCTTATCTTAAGAGGTTTTCTCTTATCTTAATAGATTTATCTTATCTTGAAGGATTCATCTTATCCTAACCACTTTACTTATCCCATCGTGATAGAACTAACTGACCTCGAAAGATTCTATCCTATCTTATGGATTTATCTTGCCCTAAATTGAATATTTATCCCACTCTGGAATAACAACCATGACCTAATTAAAATTAATGAGATTCTATCTAGTCTAATCTAGTTATACCAATCTAACCTAAAATTGGTGCCCTAGACCAACTTTACCATATACAACCACCTAACCATATGCAAACTACCTTACCCATCTGGTAGATGCATAACCCCTCTGTTTTAACCTAACAGAGATTTTTAACATATCCTAATAATATTTATCCTACCCTGGTAGATCTAGCTAATCTTAACTAGTTTAATCTAGTCATACCCACCTAATCTGGATTCTATCTAAACCAATATAATCTAAGCTAGATTGAGTTGCTTAATGCTGATACAAAGGATAAGGCCATACTCCTAAATCACTTAAGCCTAATTTGGAGACTTATATCAACTTAACCATACACAACAACTTGACCTATATAACAAGTTGCATAACAACCCAACCAATAGAGTAATGATGGATTGCATAGTCTATCAACCACCACCTGACATCAAACCAGATTTTGACCTACATCATGTAGTCAATCTCAACCATACCTATCTAACCATATTTCCCCAACTCTGATAATATACACTAACTCCTAATCAATGAGATAAGACCAAAGAAGATGATCAACTTCATCAAGGAAGGATGAACACCAACCCAAGTCTTCAAGGATCAAGTAAGGTCACCAAGATGAGTCAGGATCCACAAGCTTGGATGGAGTTTTTCTTATCCTACTCTTTTCTTACCCTACACTTTTTAACCAAACCTATATATATGCCCTAAAGACATCTTCTATCCTATAATAAAGTGGACATACATATATACACCCATGCTTTCCTAACCACCAGTTCCACCAAGATACATAAACATATTTATATAGTACTACTATTTGTAAGATCTAAGTGTTGCCTTAGTTAGTAGCTAGTATTTTACTAAATTGAGAATAATAATAAGGTCTATCTGACCCCATGTGTTGCTAATAAATAATGCATCATGCTGAGATTTTGTTTGTGCATATGTTGGAGATAACATAAGTGATGCACCCTTTTCTTACAAATCTCGAGGGCGAGATTTTTGTTAAGGGGGGTAGGATTTGTAGAGCCCAAAATTTGTATTAAAGAAAACAAGGAATAAAAAAAATAATAATAAATCTTTACTAAGATACAAATAAACCATTGTGTCATATTGGATTTTGTTGGATAAAAATATTACAATAAATAGAAGAGTTAGATTAAAACCCTAGATTTGAATTTGGGATTTAAAAATTTGAAAAGGATAAGGAATTATTTCTCTTATAGTAAATAATGTGTGCCTTGCATAAATTGAAGCATTTACTCTAATAAATAAAGTAAATAATAAAATTAATCTTGCATCCATGCTGGAGTTTTACTTTTGATTGATGCATTTAATTTGATGTGAGACTTTGACTTAAATTCGAAATTGAAAATTTGTAAACCAAAATGGAAAGAGAAAACAAAGAAATAGAAAAAAAAAGGAATAGAGAAGCTCTCCTTAGCCTGGGCCGAAACCGTCGCCAGCCCAACACCATTTCCCCTTCAGCTCCTAACCGCGCTTGGGCCAAATCCCACGGCCAGGCCCAAAGTCCCACTCCACCCGCCGGCCCAATTTCCCATTTGCTCCTCTGGCAGCCCAACTCCTCCTCTCTTGGTGTCATACTGACATGTGGGACCCGCTCGTCATCACTTTCCTCCTTCACCGTAACTGAAGCCGTAACAAACCCAGGCGGACTTCACCGAGCTTCTCGCGCGCACCGCGAATCCCGCCTGGGATTTCCTTGTAGTTATTTCCCCCCCCCCGGTCTATATATAGAGGCCCTGGCCGCGGTCCTCTGGTCCATCTCGCCTCTGCTAGCCTCGCCGTCTAGCTGGCACCATCGCCACCTCGCCGCCGTGAAAGAGGAACCAGGGGAGGGGGCGAGCACTGGACCTGCGCCACGCTGCGGAATCCGCGCTCCAACTTCGGCCTACCTCACCACCATCAACGGTGAGTTCCCTCTTCTAGGTCGACGGCGCGGGATGGCTCGGTGGGAGGCTAATTGCTCGCCGACGCTCAGGTGCCACCATGGAACCCGTGCGGTCTGTGCACCGAAGCCACGACGGAGCGATTCACGGCTGGGCCGCTCACACCACCTTGCGCTTGGGGAAAACTCGTGGGGCCGCCACTGTCGCTCGCCGGCTCGGACACTGCTCATCGGGATGGATCGCCGAGCGCCGCCACGGGCGCTGCGTGCTGCTGTCTGTGGCCGTCAGTGAGGGAGATGATTCGATGGCCGTTGGATCTTGACGTGTGGTCTGGATCTGATTTGCACCTCGGATTGGGTAGATGTGTGTCATGCTGTGGATCGATCATTGAACGGTGGTGATTAGACTTTGGTTACCGGTTCGGCTGAGGTCCTGGTGAACCGTTGATCGGGTATTCAACGCCTAGGGATTGATCTCGCGTAAATTGAATCCGGGCCGTAGGTTTAATCGAACGGTTTGGAATGCGTTAGGCTTCATAAAATCTAAACCCTAGACTCTAGATCGGACGGCTCTGAGCGCTCGCGGGTTTATATTGGGCGGGATCATCCTGGCCCTTGGATCTGATCTGAGCGGTCTGAATCCTCCTGTACCCCTTCGCGTATCCACTTTGCAGAAAACCCCTCATAGTGTTTAAAAATCAACCCGCAGTCCACCCTGAACAGCACATTGTGTCTCGGGAAGTTTTGCCCCGAGGCCCCTGGCTTTCTCTATATTAGTGTGCCCAGTCCAAGGACTTGAGAAATCAGATAAAAATGAATTAGAAAATGATTTTTAGTGTTAAAATAAATCCAGAAACTTAATTAATTCATAACTAATTCATTTTAGCTCCAAATTGAGTCATTCCAATTCCTAAAATTTTGTAATAATATTCTCTATCCTTTAGTGTCTTTGTTTTGACATGAACTCTGTCAGAAAATTTATTTATCATTTAATCATATTATAATCACCTTAAAACCTTAGGAAATTCATAACTTGAATTCTATAACTCAAAAATTAATAATTCTTTTTCCTGTGATCTTATTTTAATATGTAGATTATTAATATGTATTTTGCATATATGTTTGGTGTAATGTTAATTTTGCCTATACCATGTATGTTTGTATTGCTACGACTAGCAGTGAGGTCACGAGTCATCTGAAGATCATCCTGGTACCTGGAATCTCAAGGCCCAGGCAAGTTGTGCCCTTGATCACTTCTTTTCACCTACTCATGTTCTAATTAATCATAATGATCTGCATAGGTTAATCTTGATGGGACCCAATAGGTTACCCTAGTTTGACTATCTTTATACCTTGTTCACCACTGAATCTTTGGGTAGTACTTGCTAGTGCTATATGTGGTTTTGGGTATAGAGATACACATTACTATTCATGGTCATACTTTTGTTATCAGTTGTTATTTATGGTTCATGTTGAGATCATTATGTTAATTGGAACATGGAGCGACCACCCGGGAAAACAGTGCTACCACAAGGGTAGTATGGGATGCCCTTGGCTGATTAATTAGGAAAGCTAGTGGAAGACTACCTTACCCGAAAGGGGCAAGGGCAGTAGGGGAGAGGTCAGTGCGGGGAGGCCCTCGGGAGGATTTTGCTGCGATGGCGGTCCTGCAAGGGATTCCTGCACTGGATCTTCCTATAAACTGTAGCGGGTTTTCGGAAGCTAGTGGAACTTTGTAAAGGCCTCGTAGTGCTACCCTGCCTCACTTCCTTGGTAGAGGTGTATGGGATTCATGACCCCTTGGCAGATGGGTAACACGACTTGTGGGTAAAGATGCGCAACCTCTGCAGAGTGTAAAACTGGTATACTAGCCGTGCTCACGGTCATGAGCAGCTCGGACCCTCACATGATTAATTTATGGAACTAAATTCAATTTGTCATATGCATTGCATTGCAGGTGAAGTTGTTAAACTTTTGACCTATTATTTAATTGGGTTGGTATTTACTTACACTTAGTAACTGCTAATAAAATTTTGACCAACTTTAAAAGCAATGCTCAGCTCTAACCATCTTCTTTGGTAAGCCTTACACTTCACGTGAGCTCCCACCTTTGGCGAGTTCATGCACATTATTCCCCACAACTTGTTGAGCGATGAACGTATGTGAGCTCACTCTTGCTGTCTCACATACACCACAGGTCAAGACCAGGTACTGCAGGATGATGCTCATGGAGGATGCTGCGATGAGTTCGTGAGAGGTCTAGGTCGTCGTCTCCCAGTCAACTTTGGGTTGCTGGACCGTTGTCTCCTTATAATGTAACTATTTATTTTGTATAGAACTCCTGCTATATATATAAAGTTGTGACATTCGATCCTGTGCCACTATACATCACATGTATGAGACTTGGTCCCAGCATACCTGGTGTTTTAACCCCGGGTTTTGGACCCCTGAAATCCGGGTGTTACATTGATGCCAAAGGGGGAGAAAATAAAGGCCAAAGCGATAAATGGATCAGCTACCACTTGAGAGATTTTGAAAATAGTAGAATAGAGCTTTTGGTTTGTCAAAACTCTTTTGTTGTCTCTCTTGTCAAAAGTTGGCTTCTTGTGGGGAGAAGTATTGATTATGGCAAAAAGGGGGAGTTTTTGAAATCTTGAATCAATTTCTCTTGGAATGACTCTCTTTATGTATTAACATGTGTGTTTGACTTAGAGATAGGAATTTGAGTTTGATTTGCAAAAACAAACCAAGTGGTGGCATAGAGTGATCCATATATGTCAAATTGAATCAAAACAATTTTGAGTTCTAATTTGAATTGATCTTGTACTTGTTCTACTTGCTTTATGTTGGGTTGGCATAAATCACCAAAAAGGGGGAGATTGAAAGGGAAATGTGCCTTTGGGCCATTTCTAAGTGTTTTGGTGATTTAGTGTCCAACACAAGTGCCTAAGTGTAAAAAGGTGGACAAAGTACAAATCAAGGATAAAGGTATGTTTCTCAGACTTAGTACATTGTTTTATGGACTAATGTATTGTGTCTAAGTGCTGGAAACAGGAAAAATCCAATTGGAAATGTCTTGGCTCGAGCAGCCAAGAATCTGCTGAGTCTGGGAGCACCGGATTGTCCGGTGGTGCACCGGACAGTGTCCGGTGTGCCAGGCTGGTTCGAGCGAACTGGCCGCTCTCGGGAATTCACCGGCGACGTACGGCTATAATTCACCGGACTGTCCGGTGTGCACCGGACTGTCCGGTGAGCCAACGGTCGGCCGCGCAATCTGCGCGGGACACGTGGCTGAGCCAACGGCTAGAAGATGGCACTGGACTGTCCGGTGTGCACCGGACATGTCCGGTGCGCCAACGGCTCTCAGGCTGCCAACGGTCGGCTTCGCTATTTAAGGAAGGAAATCGGGCACCGGACAGTGTCCGGTGCACCAGTCGACAGAAGGCAAGATCAGCCTTCCAAGATTGCTCCCAACGGCTCCTAGCTGCCTTGGGGCTATAAAAAGGGACCCCTAGGCGCATGGAGGAGTAGACCAAGCATCCTTTGAGCATTATTGATCACTCACACTTCATTCTTGCGCACTTGTTCGACATTCTAGTGATTTGAGCTCCGTTCTAGTGTGCTAGTCTCTTGAGCTCAAGTCTGGGTTTTGTGTGTGCGTATTCGTTGTGATCTTTGTGTCGTGTGTGAGTTGCTAATCCCTCCCTTGCTCTGTGATTCTTTGTGAACATCTTGTGTAAGGGCGAGAGGCTCCAAGCTGTGGAGATTCCTCGCAAACGGGATTAAGAGAAGCAAAGCAACACCGTTGTATTCAAGTTGGTCTTTGGACCGCTTGAGAGGGGTTGATTGCAACCCTCGTCCGTTGGGACGCCACAACGTGGAGTAGGCAAGCGTTGGTCTTGGCCGAACCACGGGATAACCACTGTGCCATCTCTGTGATTGATATCTTTTGGTTATTGTGTTGTGTTGAGATCCTTCTCTAGCCACTTGGCAATTACTGTGCTAACAATTAACCAAGTTTCGTGGCTATAAGTTTTTGAAGTGTTACAGGATCACCTATTCACCCCCCCTCTAGGTGCTCTCACATCTTCTATCCTACATAATAAAGTGGACATACATATATACACCCATGCTTTCCTAACCACCAGCTCCACTAAGCTACACAAACATACATATCTGTTACTACTATTTGTAAGACCTAGATGTTACTTTAGTTAGTAAATGGCATGATACTATTTTAGGCGGAATATTAAGGGCTAGTTGACCCCATGTGTTGCTAATAAATTATGCATCATGCTGAGATTTTTGTGTGTGCATATGTGTTGAGACAATATGAGTATACACCATTTCCTTACAAATCTCGAGGACGATATTTCTATTAAGGGGGGTAGGATTTGTAAGGCCCAAAATTTGTATAAGAAAAAAATATTCAGAAATCTCGAATTATACTTGAGTACTGAGAATCGAGGACTGAATTCTAAAAACCAAGAATTATCTTAGAAAAAAAAGTAATCCAATCAAATAAATGACTATTCATTTCATTAAATGATGCACTATAGGCATTTTATTCTTATGAAAATATGGTGAAACATTTTAATAAAGAGTCACAATTTAAACTTGGGACCTCAAAGTATATATGAAAATCAAATAGAAAATAAGAAAGGGGATTTAATGGAACTATTCATTCCTCCCATGAATAAATAATAAGGAAGAGAATAAAAAAACTATTATCTTAAACAGTAAGGTTTATATTCCTAGTGGTATTAATTTTTGACATTTGGAATCTGAAATTCAAAATAGGGATTTGAATCTAGTTTGAATACTTGGAAGTAAAGCAGAAATTATAAAAGAAAAAGAAAAGAAGTTAGGAAGCCACACTAGGCCTAATCTGTCGTGCCAGCCCATCAACACCGCATGGCCCACTCACCCAGTTAGCCTCCGCGCGCGTGATTCCCTCGTGACGCCGCCAGGTGGGCCCCGCACCACCGCGCCAGCACTCCGCCGTGTGACTGACGCGCGGGGCCCATTGCCAGCCTCTCCCACCAACGTGCGCTCTCTCGCGTCCGTATCACTGGCGTGTGGCCCCTTCTCGTCAGTCCTCTCCCACCTTCAAACGAACGCGCGGAACTCGCCCCGCTGACCGGATCCGCCGTATGGTTGCGCTCCCGTCGTAGTTTCCGGTGGTCGTTGAAACGAACCCCCTGCTCTCGTGCGCAGTAGCCATATAAACCCCGGGGCCATGACCGCGGTGCCGAGTACCAACAGAAACCTCGCCACCACCATCGACGGTGGAAGGGAGTGGAGTCAGTCGCCGTTGGGCACCGTACCTGCGCCAACCTTCGAGCTTCAAGGGACGACCGGACTGTGTCGTGGGATCATAAAGTTTGTGCTCTGGGGAGAATCTGGGCATAGGAAGCTTTGGGGGCGCTGGATTTCCTCATCGGTGTGCATCGCGCCCTGCTTTGCCGCACCACGACGAAGGCTGGGATCTGTGCGCTCCAATCGTCGGTAATTATCCCTCACATGTGTTCGTTGTGGTCTCCTCATCGTATATTACGGGTCGAATTAGAGTTTAATGCTTGGATGCGGGGGAATCGGGAGCTCACCGGTAGGGATGAAAACGGGACGGGAAATTCCCGTATCGTCCCGTTTCAAATACTGTTTTTTCCCGATCGTTTTCGAATCGTTCATGAACCGATTAGAAACGGTACGAAAACGATTTAGCTAGTTTTTCGATCGTTTTCGTATTTTTCGTTTCCGAGTCGTGCTAATACCGTTTTTCTACTATTTTATATAATATGAGATAGATCTAGCATATAATTTATTTAAGTTATAGACTTTTGTTATGTTCAAGTGAATGAATAAGCGAAAAGCAAACGTTATAATTAATCTAACTAATATAAATGATGAAAAAAAGTTGTTTGTGTATTTCTAAATCTTAAAAATTAGGCAATACATCACTTTATTATGTTTTTGATAAAACTATAAAATAGTTATTTTTCCGACTATAGTTTATCGTTTTCGATCGTTTTCGAATAATCGACAATTCTGATACCGTATTTCGTCCGTTGGTTTTCGTTTTTGTTTTCGTCCCGACCAAAAAATATGAAAACAAAAACAATTTAGCTATTTTTTTGATCGTTTTCGATCGTTTTCATCCCTACTCACCGGCGTGCTCTGCCGTCAAAGAGGCGCGCTGGTCTGTGCGCAAGGTAGAAGAACGGTTAGCGACCGTTAGATCCTGTTTGGACGACTGGGATTAGATCATGTAGCCAATCAGTTAAATCGAATCTGCACCGTAGATGTTGGTGCTTACGTCTCTAATTAGATTAGATAGAGTTCGGGTTGGGGCGCGTGTGTGTCGTCGATCCAGTGAGGGACGGCTCTGATCTGTTGCCGCATGTCGCTTCGACGTGGTCGATCCAAGCCCTTGGATCATGATCGGGCGGATCTGAATGGATCTCAGTCAATTGAGATCAACACCGACGATTTCGGATCCAAGGGACACAATTGCGTACCGATTCGACTCGGGTCGATCTAATCCGGATGCTTGGTTGGGGATCCAACGGCCCAAACATAGCGATACCCCTTCGCCCGAACACATTTTCGTAAGAGCCCTTCGGTTTTTACAGAACCAACCCGTCGTCCTCGACTGTGGTGTCCTGAGCCTTGGAACTATTTGCACAGTGGCCCCTGAGTTTCTGTTTATTTGGTGTGTAGTCCAGCCAATAGTAAAGTCTGAGAAATTCATTTCTAAAATGATTATTAATGTAAAATAATTACTAGAACTTGTATAATTCCTAGAGAATTCATATTAGGTCCAAAATGGTCCATTCCAGTTCCTATAATTTTGTATTAATATTCTCTATAACTATGTAATAATGTTTTAATATGAAAATTATATTAAAATTGATCTCTTAATTAATCATATGCCAGGCACATAAAACCTTAGGAAATTCATAACTCCTCCGTTTTAACTCCGATTTGATCCGTTCAAGTTGCGTTAGTCTCGTATAAATAATTACTATGCAATAACAACACTTATTATACCATGTATCATTCTTTTATAATTAGGTCTTTATTTAACTGATGTTGGTTAGTCTGGTTAAATTGCTTATCATTATAATCCACTAGAATATGATCTATGGTTAATTTATAACTTAGATTAAAGCTGAGACAATTATTTATAGAATAACCTCTCATATGATTTATATTAACCAATTTATGATATAGTTTAATATTTTAATCGCACAGATCTTCTATAAAATCATAACTCCTTAATCGTAACTTCGATCTCAGTAGTTCTCCATCTCGTGATCTCGTAGCAACGCGTAGATTATTATTATTCAGTTTGTACTTATGTTTGGTGTGATGTTAATTTTGTCTATAATATGTTTGTTTGTATTGCTACGACTAGCAGCGAGGTTTCGAGGATCTGAAGAATCACCATGGTAACTGGTATCTCAAGTGCCAGGCAAGTTGTTCCCTTGGTCCACTTTTGTTACCCAATAATATTCTTTAATATCATTATTCATGCATATGTTTAATTTTGATAGGACCCAATAGGTCACCCTAGTCTGTTTATCCTGATTACCTTATTTACCCCTGAATCACTTGGGTAGTTTTTGCTATTGCTTTACATGGTTTTGGGATAATATTTCATTATATCCATGTTCCAATTATTTTGTTATTCTATTTATGTTCATGTCAAGATCATTAATGTTAATTGGAACATGGGGCTTAACTTGAGAAACACGTGCCACCACAAGGGTTTAATGGGACACCCTTGGCCAACTAACTAGGAAAGTTAGTGGAAGACTACCTTACCCGAAAGGGGCAAGGGCAGTAGGGGATTGCATGCAAGGAGGTTCTCGGGTTGATTTTGCTGCGATGGCGGTCAGACGAGGGATTCTTGCAAGTGCTCTTCCCAAAAACTGTAGCGGGTTTTCGGAAGCTAGTGAAACTTTGTAAAGGCCTCGTAGTGGATCTCTAGCCATTCACCTCGGTAGTGTCTAAGGGCCTTGCAAACCCTGGCGACATGGGATACACGACTTGTGGTACAGGGTACAACATCTGCAGAGTGTAAAACTGGTATACTAGCCGAGCTCACGGTCATGAGCAGCTCAGGACTCTCGCATGATTAAATATGGAACCTAAACTCAATTTGTCATTTGCATTTGCATGGGATTTATTATTAATTTTGTTCTATTATTATTTATTATGGTTTGGTATTCACTTACATTTAGTAACTGCTAATAAAATTTGACCAACTTATTAAAAGCAATGCTCAGCTTTAACCCTATTGTTGATCAGCCTTACACATCACATGAACTCCCACCTTTGGCGAGTTTGATAGTCGCCTAGAGGGGGGGTGAATAGGGCGAAACTAAAATTTACAAATATAAACGCAACTACAAGCCGGGTTAGCGTTAGAAATATAATCGAGTCCGAGAGAGGGCGTGAAAACAAATCGCAAGCGAATAATGAAGTGAGACACGCGGATTTGTTTTACCGAGGTTCGGTTCTCTCAAACCTACTCCCCGTTGAGGAGGCCACAAAGGCCGGGTCTTTTTCAACCCCTTCCCTCTCTCAAACGGTCCCTCGGACCGAGTGAGCTTTCTCTTCTCAAATCAACCGGGAGCAAAACCTCCCCGCAAGGACCACCACACAATTGGTGTCTCTTGCCTCGGTTACAAGTGAGTATTGATCACAAGAAAGAATGAAAGAGAGAAAGCAATCCAAGCTCAAGAGCTCAAATGAACACGGCAAATCACTCTCACTAGTCACTAAGCCTTTGTGTGGAATTGGAGAGGATTTGATCACTTGGGTGTGTCTAGAATTGAATGCCTAGCTCTTGTAAGTGGTTGAGAGGTGGAAAACTTGGATGCAATGAAAGGTGGGGTGGTTGGGGTATTTATAGCCCCAACCACCAAACTTGACCGTTGGTGGAGCTGTCTGTCGTATGGTGCACCGGACAGTCCGGTGCACACCGGACATGTCCGGTGCCCCAGCCACGTCACCAATGCCGTTGGGTTCCGACCGTTGGAGCTCTGTCTTCTAGGCCCGCCTGGATGTCCGGTGGCGCACCGGACATGCACTGTAGAGTGTCCGGTGCGCCGGTATGGGCGTGCCTGACTTCTGTGCGCTCTGCGCGCGTATTCAATGCGCTGCAGGTAGCCGTTGGCGCCGAAGTAGCCGTTGCCCCGCAGTTACACCGGACAGTCCGGTGTACACCGGACATGTCCGGTGAATTATAGCGGAGCAGCCGTTGCGAATTCTCGAGGCTGCCAAGTTCCAGAGTCGCGTCGTCTTGGAGCACCGGACACTGTCCGGTGAATTTTAGCGCGCCGGCTCTGAGAAATTCCCGAAGGCGACGAGTTCGAGTTGAAGTTCCTCTGGTGCACCGGACACTGTCCGGTGGTGCACCGGACAGTACGGTGCGCCAGACCAGAGGAGCCTTCGGTTGCTCCTTTGCTCTTTTGTTGAACCCAACACATGGTCTTTTTATTGGCTAAGTGTGAACCTTTTGCACCTGTATACCTTATACACTAGAGCAAACTAGTTAGTTCAAATATTTGTGTTGGGCAACTCAACCACCAAAATTATATAGGAACTAGGTGTAAGCCTAATTCCCTTTCAATCTCCCCCTGTTTCAAATGCTTTTCCTTTGACTAAACAAAACTCCCCCTAAATGAAATCCTCCTCTTAGTGTTCAAGAGGGTTTTGATATATCAATTTTGAAATACTACTTTCTCCCCCTTTTGAACTCAATAAGATACCAAATTGACATTTGAAAATTATTTTAAAATTAGGTGGTGGTGCGGTCCTTTTGCTTTGGGCTCATACTTTCTCCCCCTTTGGCATGAATCACCAAAAACGGAGTCATTAGAGCCCTTCGAATTACTTTCTCCCCCTTTGGTCATAAATAAATGAGTGAAGATTATACCATAGATGGAGAGATGCTCGGAGTGACGGCGAAGGATGAGTTGTGGAGTGGAGTGGAAGCCTTTGTCTTCGTCGAAGACTCCAATTCCCTTTCAATACACCTATGACTTGGTTTGAAATAGACTTGAAAACACATTAGTCATAGCATATATAAAAGAGACATGATCAAGGGTATATTTATGAGCTATGTGTGCAAGTTAGCAAAAGAAATTTGTAGAATCAAGAATATTGAGCTCATGCCTAAGTTTGGTAAAAGTTTGTTCATCAAGAGGCTTGGTAAAGATATCGGCTAATTGATCTTTAGTATTAATGTATGCAATCTCGATATCCCCCTTTTGTTGGTGATCTCTAAGAAAATGATACCGAATGGCTATGCGTTTAGTGCGGCTATGCTCGACGGGATTGTCGGCCATTTTGATTGCACTCTCATTGTCACATAGCAAAGGGACTTTGGTTAATTTGTAACCATAGTCCCGCAGGGTTTGCCTCATCCAAAGCAATTGCGCGCAACAATGGCCTGCGGCAATGTACTCGGCTTCGGCGGTAGAGAGAGCGACCGAATTTTGCTTCTTTGAAGCCCAAGACACCAAGGACCTTCCCAAGAACTGGCAAGTCCCCGATGTGCTCTTTCTATTAATCTTACACCCCGCCCAATCGGCATCCGAATAACCAATCAAATCAAATGTGGATCCCCGAGGGTACCAAAGCCCAAACTTAGGAGTATAAGCCAAATATCTCAAGATTCGTTTTACGGCCGTAAGGTGGGATTCCTTAGGGTCGGATTGGAATCTTGCACACATGCAAACGGAAAGCATAATGTCCGGTCGAGATGCACATAAATAGAGTAAAGAACCTATCATCGACCGGTATACCTTTTGATCGACGGATTTACCTCCCGTGTCGAGGTCGAGATGCCCATTGGTTCCCATGGGTGTCTTGATGGGCTTAGCATCCTTCATTCCAAACTTGGTAAGAATATCTTGAGTATACTTCGTTTGGCTAATGAAGGTGCCTTCTTGGAGTTGCTTGACTTGGAATCCTAGAAAATACTTCAACTCCCCCATCATTGACATCTCGAATTTTTGTGTCATGATCCTACTAAATTCTTCACATGTAGATTCGTTAGTAGACCCAAATATGATATCATCAACATAGATTTGGCATACAAACAAATCATTGTCAAGAGTTTTAGTAAATAAAGTAGGATCGGCCTTTCCGACTTTGAAGCCATTTGCAATAAGGAAATCTCTAAGGCATTCATACCATGCTCTTGGGGCTTGCTTGAGCCCATAAAGCGCCTTAGAGAGCCTATAGACATGATTAGGGTACTCACTGTCTTCAAAGCCGGGAGGTTGCTCAACATAGACCTCTAATTGATTGGTCCATTGAAGAAGGCACTCTTCACGTCCATTTGGTTAAGCTTAAAGCCATGGTAAGTAGCATAGGCCAATAATATGCGAATTGACTCAAGCCTAGCTACGGGTGCATAGGTTTCACCGAAATCCAAACCTTCGACTTGGGAGTATCCCTTGGCCACAAGTCGGGCTTTGTTCCTTGTCACCACACCATGCTCATCTTGCTTGTTGCGGAAGACCCATTTGGTTCCTACAACATTTTGGTTAGGACGTGGAACTAAATGCCATACCTCGTTCCTAGTGAAGTTGTTGAGCTCCTCTTGCATCGCCACCACCCAATCCGAATCTTGAAGTGCTTCCTCTACCCTATGTGGCTCAATAGAGGAAACAAAAGAGTAATGCTCACAAAAATGTGCAACACGAGATCTAGTAGTTACCCCCATATGAATGTCGTCGAGGATGGTGTCGACGGGGTGATCTCGTTGTATTGCTTGGTGGACTCTTGGGTGTGGCGGTCTTGGTTCTTGCTCATCCTCCTTTTCTTGATCATTTGCATCTCCCCCTTGATCATTGCCGTCATCTTGAGGTGGCTCATCTTCTTGATCTTCTTGTTCAACATCTTGAGCCTCATCCTCATTTTGGGTTGGTGGAGATGCTTGCATGGAGGAGGATGGTTGATCTTGTGCATTTGGAGGCTCTTTGGATTCCTTAGGACACACATCCCCAATGGACATGTTCCTTAGCGCGATGCATAGAGCCTCTTCATTACCTATCTCATCAAGATCAACTTGCTCTACTTGAGAGCCGTTAGTCTCATCAAACACAACGTCACAATTAACTTCAACTAGTCCTGAGGACTTGTTAAAGACTCTATATGCCCTTGTGTTTGAGTCATATCCTAGTAAAAAGCCTTCTACAGTTTTAGGAGCAAATTTTGATTTTCTTCCTCTTTTAACAAGAATAAAGCATTTGCTACCAAAAACTCTAAAATATGAAATATTGGGCTTTTTACCGGTTAGGAGTTCATATGATGTCTTCTTGAGGATTCGGTGTAGATACAACCGGTTGATGGCGTAGCAAGCGGTGTTAACCGCCTCGGCCCAAAACCGATCCGAAGTATTGTACTCATCAAGCATGGTTCTTGCCATGTCCAATAGAGTTCGATTCTTCCTCTCCACTACACCATTTTGTTGTGGCGTGTAGGGAGAAGAGAACTCATGCTTGATGCCCTCCTCCTCAAGAAAGCCTTCAATTTGAGAGTTCTTGAACTCCGTCCCGTTGTCGCTTCTAATTTTCTTGATCCTTAAGCCGAACTCATTTTGAGCCCGTCTCAAGAATCCCTTTAAGGTCTCTTGGGTTTGATATTTTTCCTGCAAAAAGAATACCCAAGTGAAGCGAGAATAATCATCCACTATTACAAGACAATACTTACTCCCACCGATGCTTATGTAAGCAATCGGGCCGAATAGATCCATGTGGAGTAGCTCAAGCGGCCTATCGGTCGTCATGATGTTCTTGTGTGGATGATGAGCTCCAACTTGCTTCCCGGCTTGGCATGCGCTACAAATCCTGTCTTTCTCAAAATGAACATTTGTTAATCCTAAAATGTGTTCTCCCTTTAGAAGCTTATGAAGATTCTCCATCCCAACATGGGCTAGTCGGCGGTGCCAGAGCCAACCCATGTTAGTCTTAGCAATTAAGCAAGTGTCGAGTTCAGCTCTATCAAAATCTACCAAGTATAGTTGACCCTCTAACACTCCCTTAAATGCTATTGAATCATCACTTCTTCTAAAGACAGTGACACCTACATCAGTTAATAGACAGTTGTAGCCCATTTGACATAATTGAGAAACGGAAAGCAAATTGTAATCTAATGAATCAACAAGAAAAACATTGGAAATGGAATGGTCAGGTGAAATAGCAATTTTACCCAATCCTTTGACCAAACCTTGGTTTCCATCCCCGAATGTGATAGCTCTTTGGGGATCTTGGTTTTTCTCATATGAGGAGAACATCTTCTTCTCCCCGGTCATGTGGTTTGTGCACCCGCTATCGATGATCCAACTTGTGCCCCTGGATGCATAAACCTACAAAACAATTTTAGTTCTTGTCGGGGACCATAATTAGGGGTACCCTCAAGACGCCTAATTCTCAGCTGGTAACCCCCATCAGCATAAAGCTGCAGAGGCCTGATGGGTTTGATTAAGTCAGGGATCAGTCCATACGAGCGACCTGATCGCGCCTCGCCCGAGCCTAGCCTCGGGCAAGGGCAGCTGACCCTGAGGTGTTTCCGTCTCGCCCGAGGCCCCCTTTTTACGGCAGACGCACCTCCGGCTTGCCCGAGGCCTTGCCTTCGTTGAGAAGCAACCCTGACTAAATCACCGCGCCAACCGTCCAAGTCATCGGGGCATCTAACGCAAAAGGTAAGACCGAAGGGCGACCGGGCTTTGCCAGAGGTGCCATAGGAGACTCCGCCCGACCCAGGGCTCGGACTCGGGCTAAGGCCCCGGAAGACGGCGAACTCCGCTCCGCCCGACCCAGGGCTCGGACTCGGGCCAAGGCCCCGGAAGACGGCGAACTCCGCTCCGCCCGACCTAGGGCTCGGACTCGGGCTAAGGCCCCGGAAGACGGCGAACTCCGCTCCGCCCGACCCAGGGCTCGGACTCGGGCCAAGGCCCTGGAAGACGGCGAACTCCGCTCCGCCCGACCCAGGGCTCGGACTCGGGCTAAGGCCCCGGAAGACGGCGAACTCCGCTCCGCCCGACCCAGGGCTCGGACTCGGGCCAAGGCCCCGGAAGACGGCGAACTCCGCTCCGCCCGACCCAGGGCTCGGACTCGGGCTAAGGCCCCGGAAGACGACGAACTCCGCTTCGCCCGACCCAGGGCTCGGACTCCGCCCTGGCCTCTGCCGAACGGCCTCCACCTCGCCCGACCCAGGAGCTCAGGTTCGGCCTCGGCCATGCAGGACAGACTCGACCTCGACTTCGGAGGAGCCTCCACGTCGCCCGACCTAGGACACAAGACCGCCACGTCAACAGGAAGCGTCATCATCACCCTGCCCTGAGCCGACTTGGGTCGCAGAGAACGAGACCGGCGTCCCATCTGGCCAGCTCCGCCAGACAGGCAATGATGGCGCCCCACTAGACCATGACGACGGCGACTCTCGGCTCCCTTACGAAAGCAGGGAGACGTCAGCAAGAGCACAGCTGTTCCAACAGCTGTCCCTCCCTCAAGCTCCACTGCTTCTCCGACAGCCACGACGCCACACAAACAGGGTGCCAAGATCTCTCCGGCTGCCACCTTGGCATGTACTTAGGGCACTAGCTCTCCCCCGCTAGACACGTAGCACCTTGCTACACCCCCACTTTGTACACCTGGATCCTCTCCTTACGCCTATAAAAGGAAGGACCAGGGCCTTCTTAGAGAAGGTTGGCCTCGCGGGAACGAGGGCAGGGGCAGGTGCTCTCTTGGGGCCGCTCGCTCCCCTCACCCGCGCGGACGCTTGTAACCCCCTACTGCAAGCGCACCCGACCTGGGCGCGGGACGAACACGAAGGCCGCGGGAATCTCCGTCTCCCTCGTCACCACCCGGCTCCGGCCACCGACCTCTCGCTCTCTTCCCCCCTTCGTGCTCGCCCACGCGCTCGACCCATCTGGGCTGGGGCACGCGGCACTCTCACTCGTCGGCTCGGGGACCCCCCGGTCTCGAAACGCCGACAGTTGGCGCGCCAGGTAGGGGGACGCTGCGTGTTGACGAGCAATTTCCCGTCAAGCTCCAGATGGGCAGTCTCCAACGACCTCTCCAACCCGGGACGGTGCTCCGTTTCGGGAGCCTCGAGTTCATGTCTCTCGACAGCGGCTACGACATGGTACTCCTTCCACCGCCGTGCGACGGCGACAATGGCGGTCGACAGCCCGCCCGCTGGCGGCGGAACCGACGATGTCTTTCCCGCGTGGGGGAAGGACAACTTTCGAGCTCGCCCCATCCTCTCCCTCACCATCGGAGGAGGAGGAGGCGGGGCAACCAGGGCCGAGCGGGAGGCTGCGCTCCGACGGCTGTCGAGCAAATCGACATCCCCAGCGCCCCAACGGAGGACACGCCAAGCGTCACCCTCGCGTTCGAGGCGAAGGCGAGCGCCATCCCCCCGCAGCACGTCGACCCCGAGCAGGTGGACAATGCCAGCACGCTCGCGAAGGGCCTGCAGGACGTCGCCCTCGTACCCAAGACGATGGCGCGATCAGCCCCCGACATGACTTCGTCGCTCCTCGTCGACAAAAAGGTACCGACTGCTCCCCATCTTTCGTCATTTCGACTCGACCTCAACCTGCCTAGCGATCTCGCTTTGGCGGATACTCACGTTGAGGCGAGTGCAACCCCTCTGGGGTTTCGTGTGCGGTCGCCCTGGGACCGATTGACGGGCGTCTCGACCTACGGACCCTCTGGGTCTGAGGAAGACGACGACCCCAGCATCTGCTGGGATTTCTCTGGATCTGGCAACCCTAGTGCCATGCGGGACTTCCTGACCGCGTGTGACTACTGCCTCTCCGACTGCTCCGACGGCAGCCGCAGCCTTGATGACAAGGACTGCGGCCCGAGCCGCGAATGTTTCCACGTTGAGCTAGGGGATCCCTCCGGAGGCAGCCATCTCGGCATGCCGGAGGATGGTGATCCCCCTAGGCCAGCGCCTCGCGCCGACATCCCGCGGGAGCTAGCTGTGGTCCCCGTTCCGGCGGGGGGTCACGACCCACAGCTCGAGCAAGTCCGCGGGGCGCAGGCCGGGCTCGATGAGGGAGCAGGAGCGCTCGAGGCAATCCGCCGGGACGTCGGGCAGGTATGGGCGGGCCATCCCCCGGCCGGAGAAATACGCCACCTGCCCCAGGGTCTCCAGCACCGCATCGCCAACGATGCCAGGGCCAGACTGCCACCCGCATCCGGCGGAACCGGTCAGGACCTGGCAGCCGCAGCGATGCTCCTCCACGCGATGCCGGAGTCATCAACCACCGAGGGACGGCGAATCCAGGGAGAGCTCAAGCATCTCCTGGAAGGCGCTGCGGCCCAGCGGGCCGAGAGCTCTGCCTCCCGAAGGCAGGGGTACCCCTCGGAACCTCGTGCCGCGACTTCCCGACCCATGCGGGAAGCCTCGATCTATACCGGGCGCACGCGCAACACCGCGCCTGCGGCCCCGGGCCGCCTCGGCGACGAGCACCCTCATCGCGACCGTCGGGCACGCCTCGACGAAAGGGTGCGCCGAGGCTACCACCCCAGGCGTGGGGGACGCTACGACAGCGGGGAGGATCGGAGTCCTTCGCCCGAACCACCCGGTCCGCAGGTCTTCAGCCGAGCCATTCGGCAAGCGCCGTTCCCGACCCGATTCCGACCCCCGACTACTATCACAAAGTACTCGGGGGAAACGAGACCGGAATTGTGGCTCACGGACTACCGCCTGGCATGTCAGCTGGGTGGGACGGACGACGACAACCTCATCATCCGCAACCTCCCCCTGTTCCTCTCCGACACTGCTCGTGCCTGGTTGGAGCACCTGCCTCCGGGGCAGATTTCCAACTGGGAGGATCTGGTCCAAGCCTTCGCCGGCAACTTCCAGGGCACGTACGTGCACCCCGGGAATTCCTGGGACCTCCGAAGCTGTTGGCAACTGCCGGGAGAGTCTCTTCGGGACTACATCCGGCGGTTCTCGAAGCAGCGCACCGAGCTACCCAACATCACCGACTCCGATGTCATCGGCGCGTTCCTCGCCGGCACCACCTGCCGTGACCTGGTGAGCAAGTTGGGTCGCAAGACCCCCACCAGGGCGAGCGAGCTGATGGACATCGCCACCAAGTTCGCCTCCGGCCAGGAGGCGGTAGAGGCCATCTTCCGAAAGGACAAGCAGCCCCAGGGCCGCCCGTCGGAAGATGCTCCCGAGGCGTCTACTCCGCGCGGCGCCAAGAAGAAAGGCAGGAGGAAGTCGCAAGCGAAACGCGACGCTCCCGACGCAGACCTTGTCGCCGCCGCCGAGCACAAGAACCCTCGGAAGCCCCCCGGAGGTGCTAACCTCTTCGACAAGGCACTCAAGGAGGCGTGCCCCTACCATCAGGGGCCCGTCAAGCACACCCTCGAAGAGTGCGTCATGCTTCGGCGCCACTTCCACCGGGTCGGGCCACCCGCAGAGGGCGGTAGGGCTCACGACGACGACAAAAGGGAAGATCGCCAAGCAGGAGAGTTCCCTGAGGTCCGCGACTGCTTCATGATCTACGGAGGGCATGCGGCGAATGCCTCGGCTCGGCATCGTAAGCAGGAGCGTCGGGAGGTCTGCTCGGTGAAGGTGGCGGCACCAGTATACCTAGACTGGTCCGACAAGCCCATCACCTTCGACCGGGACGACCACCCCGACCACGTGCCGAGCCCGGGGAAGTACCCGCTCGTCGTCGACCCCGTCATCGGCGACGTCAGGCTCACCAAGGTCCTGATGGATGGGGGCAGCTGCCTCAACATCATCTACGTCGAGACCCTCAGGCTCCTGCGCGTCGATCTGTCATCCGTCCGAGCAGGCGCCGCGCCCTTCCACGGGATCATCCCTAGGAAGCGCGTCCAGCCCCTCGGGCAGATCGACCTTCCTGTCTGCTTCGGAACACCCTCCAACTTCCGAAGGGAGACTTTGACGTTCGAGGTGGTCGGGTTCCGAGGAACCTACCACGCAGTGTTGGGAAGGCCATGCTACGCTAAGTTCATGGCCATCCCCAACTACACCTACCTAAAGCTCAAGATGCCAGGCCCCAACGGGGTCATCACCGTCGGCCCCACGTACAAACACGCGTTCGAATGCGATGTGGAGTGCGTGGAGTACGCCGAGGCCCTCGCCGAGTCCGAGGCCCTCATTGCCGACCTGGAAAGCCTCTCCCGAGAGGTGCCGGACGTGAAGCGACACGCCGGCAACTTCGAGCCAGCGGAGACGGTCAAGGCCGTCCCTCTCGACCCCAGTGGCGACACCTCCAAGCAGATCCGGATCGGTTCCGGGCTCGACCCCAAATAGGAAGCAGTGCTCGTCGACTTTCTCCGCGCAAACGTCGACGTCTTTGCGTGGAGTCCTTCGGACATGCCCGGCATACCGAGGGATGTCGCCGAGCACTCGCTGGATATTCGGGCCGGGGCCCGGCCGGTCAGACAGCCTCTGCGCCGATTCGACGAGGAAAGGCGCAGGGTGATAGGCGAGGAGATCCGCAAGCTGATGGCAGCAGGGTTCATCAAAGAGGTATTCCATCCCGAATGGCTCGCCAACCCTGTACTTGTGAGGAAGAAAGGGGGGAAATGGCGGATGTGTGTAGACTACACTGGTCTTAACAAAGCATGTCCGAAGGTCCCCTACCCTCTACCTCGCATCGATCAAATCGTGGACTCCACTGCAGGGTGCGAAACCCTGTCTTTCCTCGATGCCTACTCAGGGTATCGTCAAATCAAGATGAAAGAGTCCGACCAGCTCGCGACTTCTTTCATCACGCCCTTCGGCATGTACTGTTATGTCACCATGCCGTTCGGTTTGAGGAACGCGGGTGCAACGTACCAGCGGTGCATGAACCATGTGTTCGGCGAACACATCGGTCGCACGGTCGAGGCTTACGTCGATGACATCGTAGTCAAGACGAGGAAAGCCTCCGATCTTCTCTCCGACCTCGAACTGACATTCCGGTGTCTCAAGGCAAAGGGCGTCAAGCTCAATCCCGAGAAGTGCGTCTTCGGGGTGCCCCGAGGCATGCTCTTGGGATTCATCGTCTCCGAGCGGGGCATCGAAGCCAACCCGGAGAAGATCGCAGCCATCACAAACATGGGGCCCATCAAGGACTTAAAAGGCGTACAGAGAGTCATGGGGTGTCTCGCGGCTTTGAGCCGTTTCATCTCGCGCCTCGGCGAAAGAGGCCTGCCCCTGTACCGTCTCTTAAGGAAGGCCGAGTGCTTCACTTGGACCCCCGAGGCCGAGGAAGCCCTCGGGAACCTAAAGGCGCTCCTCACCCAGGCGCCCATCTTGGTACCCCCGGCTGATGGAGAAGCCCTCTTGGTCTACGTCGCCGCCACCACTCAGGTGGTTAGCGCCGCGATCGTGGTCGAAAGGCAAGAAGAGGGGCATGCATTGCCCATTCAGAGGCCAGTTTACTTCGTCAGCGAAGTGCTGTCCGAAACCAAGATCCGCTACCCACAAGTTCAGAAGCTGCTGTATGCAGTGATCCTGACGAGGCGAAAGCTGCGACATTACTTCGAGTCTCATCCGGTGACTGTGATGTCATCCTTCCCCCTGGGGGAGATCATCCAGTGCCGAGAAGCCTCGGGGCGGATCGCAAAGTGGGCGGTGGAAATCATGGGCGAGACAATCTCGTTCGCCCCTCGGAAGGCCATCAAGTCCCAGGTACTGGCGGACTTCGTAGCCGAATGGGTCGACACCCAGTTGCCGATGGCTCCGATCCAACCGGAGCTCTGGACCATGTTTTTCGACGGGTCGCTGATGAAGACGGGAGCCGGCGCGGGCCTGCTCTTCGTCTCGCCCCTCGGGAAACACCTGCGCTACGTGCTACGCCTCCACTTCCCGGCGTCCAACAATGTGGCGGAGTACGAAGCTCTGATCAACGGATTGCGAATCGCCATCGAGCTAGGGGTCCGACGCCTCGATGCACGCGGCGACTCGCAGCTCGTCATCGACCAGGTCATGAAAAACTCCCACTGCCGCGACCCGAAGATGGAGGCCTACTGTGATGAAGTTCGACGCTTGGAAGACAAGTTCTACGGGCTCGAGCTTAACCACATCGCCCGGCGCTACAACGAGACTGCGGACGAGCTGGCGAAGATAGCTTCGGGGCGAACGACGGTTCCCCCGGACGTCTTCTCCCGGAATCTGCACCAACCCTCCGTCAAGATAGGCGACGCGCCCGAGCCCGAGGTACCCTCGGCCCCGCCCGAGGTGCCCTCGGCCCTGTCCGAGGTGACCTCGGCCCAGCCCGAGCCACCCACGGTTCAACCCGAGGAACCCTCGGCCCCCGAGGGCGAAGCACTGCGCATCGAGGAGGAGCAAAGTGGGGTCATGCCAAATCAAGATTGGCAAACCCCGTACCTGCAATATCTCCGCCAAGGAGAACTGCCCCTCGACCGAGCCGAGGCTCGGCGGGTAGCGCGACGCGCCAAGTCATTCGTCTTGCTGGGCGATGAGAAGGAGCTCTACCACCGTAGCCCTTCGGGCATCCTCCAGCGATGCATCTCCATCGCCGAAGGTCAGGAACTCCTGCGGGAAATACACTCGGTGGCTTGCGGCCATCATGCAGCACCTCGAACCCTCGACGGGAACGCTTTCCGCCAAGGCTTCTACTGGCCAACGGCGGTGGCTGACGCCACTAGAATTGTCCGCGCCTGCGAAGGGTGCCAATTCTATGCGAAGCAGACCCACCTGCCCGCTCAGGCTCTGCAGACGATACCCATCACCTGGCCCTTCGCTGTGTGGGGTCTGGACCTCGTCGGCCCTCTGCAGAAGGCGCCCGGGGGCTACACGCACCTGCTGGTCGCTGTCGACAAATTCTCCAAGTGGATCGAGGTCCGACCCCTGAACAGCATCAGATCCGAGCAGGCGGTGGCATTCTTCACCAACATCATCCATCGCTTCGGGGTCCCGAACTCCATCATCACCGACAACGGCACCCAGTTCACCGGCAAAAAATTCTTGGATTTTTGCGAGGATCACAACATCCGGGTGGACTGGGCCGCCGTAGCTCATCCCATGTCGAATGGGCAAGTAGAGCGCGCCAATGGCATGATCCTACAAGGGCTCAAGCCTCGAATTTACAACAACCTCAACAAGTTCGGCAAGCGGTGGATGAAGGAACTCCCCTCGGTGGTCTGGAGCCTGAGGACGACGCCGAGCCGAGCCACGGGTTTCACGCCGTTCTTCCTGGTCTACGGGGCCGAGGCCGTCTTGCCCACGGACCTGGAATACGGCTCCCCGAGGACGAGGGCCTACGACGATGAAAGTAACCAAGCTAGCCGAGAAGACTCGCTGGACCAGCTGGACGAAGCTCGGGACAGGGCCTTACTACACTCGGCGCGGTACCAGCAGTCCCTGCGACGCTACCACGCCCGAGGGGTCCGACCCCGAGACCTCCAGGTGGGCGACCTGGTGCTTCGACTGCGGCAAGACGCCCGAGGGAGGCACAAGCTCACGCCCCCCTGGGAGGGGCCGTTCATCATCGCCAAAGTTCTGAAGCCCGGAACGTACAAGCTGGCCAACAGTCAGGGCGAGGTCTACGGCAACGCTTGGAACATCCAACAGCTACGTCGCTTCTACCCTTAAGATGTTTCCAAGTTGTTCATATACCCCGCACCCACGCAAAGTTTAGTCAACAAGGAAGGGTCGGCCTCGCCTTGGCAAGGCCCGACCCTCCCTCGGGGCTAAAAGGGGGGAAACCCCCTCTGCGTCAAAATTTTCCTCGAAAAGAAAATCTCTTTGACCAGAACATCTTTCGTGCTTTTTGACTACTTCGAAAAGTGGGTCCTGGAAACGACGGGGTACACGTAAGCAGTCAAGGCTGACCGAGCCGAGGGACTCCTATGCCTCCGGGATACGGATACCTCACTCATCACCTTCTGCGATAAGTAACTCGCGTTCGGATAAGGTGACTCTGCGGATCGAATAAGTCTTTACGTTCGGAAGCCCTTCTGTCGAAGCGATTCTTCGAGCCTTCTCGACCAAGTCGGTGACAGGGCCTCATGGACGGGTGAAAGTACGCGTAAGCGGCGAGGCCGACCGAGCCGAGGGACTCCCACGCCTCCGGGATACGGATACCTCACTCATCACCTTCCGCGAGAAGCAACTCTCGCTCGCACTAACATCCCTGCTACCGACAAAAAGTCCAGATACTCGAAACAAGAGGAAAAGAGACGCAGCTTTATAACGCAGCAAGGGTGTGCGTTCCGGCCTCGATGGCCGCACAAGGCCCACGCTACAAGACGATTTGACCCTGCAGGCTCGGGTCTTAACGCTGGAATGGGGCGGCGACAACCTCGGCATCGACGGCACCTTCGGCGAGGCCTGACCCAGCCTCGGACGGCGACGCGGTCCGAGGGCCTCCGCTCCGAAGGACGACGTCATCACCACGCTCGAGCAATCGCTGTCAGGGACTTCTCCGGATCCGGCCCGAGCGGGCGGCTCGGCCGGCCACCTCCGGGGCCTCGGCCGACCACCTTCCGAGGGCGCCAGCCCGGTCCGAAGCCTCGGCTGATCAACTCCAACGTCAATCCTGCCAACGGACAACCCGGCTAGGCTCCGGCCAACCAGGTTTCATTTCCGAGCCAACTCCGCCTCTGCTCACGCTGATATCGCTACCCCTGGCCTCGGCTCGTCGAAGAGCGGTCGAGGGGTCTCTTTAACTAAGCTAGAGGAGCCTCGAACAACAGGTCCGACCGAGCCAAGGGATTCCTACGCCTCCGGGATACGGATACCTTACTCGTCACCTTGACACGGGGTGACTCACGCTTGGTGAAGCGGTTCAGGCAAACAACAGGCGAGTCTTAGTGCTCAGAAATGAGGAAGAAACACGGCTCCGTGCCGGCGTTACATACATGTTCAGGCCCCGAAAGCCGAAATGAACAAAAAACCCGGCACTCGAAGTGCCATTACAAACGGAACTCCGGTTCCGTCCCCGCAGGTGCGGACAACCTCCCCGCTAGAGAAGCCCATGGAGCGACGAGCTCTGGGCGAATCACCAGCAAACGCGGGTCGCCCCAAGGCGCATCGGCAGGTCCTCCCTCCTGTCCTCGCCACGCAAGCGAGGAAGAGGACGGAATGTTGCATCCTAGCTGGATAGCAACAGCCTGCCTCCCCCAGCATGACTGGAGGACGTCTCCTCCGCAGAACTGGAGGATGGTCTCCACCGCCAGAAGCTGGAAGAGGAGGCGGTCGGCCGACCCACGCAAGGGGCAGAACACCGGCTTGGCCCGGGTCCTGTCCCGGCCGGGATGATGAAGACCAGCTGGGAGCGGGGCAAAGGCCACAGCCCAGCTGCTCCTCCCCATCCAGGGGCTGGTGGTCGCCGTGTTGGGTGACCCCCGGCGAGGGGGAGCGGCTGGGCTGGTTGATGAAAATCCTTGAAGCCGAACGATGGCTGAAAGGTACCAACTCCCACGGAGTTGCGTTCCTCCAACGATGGGGCGAAAAAGACGGCGGTTTCCCCCATCCGGGGGCTTGAAAGGTGGAAAGACGCGATGCATAAGGAAGGAAGAAGACATGGTCGCCTTACGAAGGGGGATGCCCTCCTTTTAAAGGCAACTCCCCCTGCTTGCGCTCCCAACCGTCACGGGCCGAGTCTTCTCCAACACGCCTCCAAAGCCCTCCCCCGCGGCGCGGGGGCTGGGACCCACAAGTCATGGAGACTGGCTCCGAGCAGAAGAAGCCGAACCGCCGCGCACGGCGCGCGCAACCACCCAGCGGTCACAAGTGACCCTCCACTTTTGCCCAGACCAACGGGCGAAAGGGGCGGGCAGCCATGCGGGCGGCATGCAACCATGCCAAGTGGCCGCGCTTCTCCGACTCCTGGCAGGCCAGTGCGGAGGCCCAAGCCCACGCGTCGCGCAACTAGCGCGCCGGGTGCTGCATGCGAGCCGCTGTGCCACTTGCGCCACCACCGCACCTCCTCGATTGCGGAACCGATACCGCGATTCGAGGCGACCCAGCGCGCGACCCAGTAGCGCCAGCCTGACGCAGCGGTCGAACGCGGTCAAAAGTGGGCCGGCAGTAATGACGGTGGCAGGCGCGCGAGAGCAGCGGTCACGCCATCGGCCAAGCTCATGTCCCATCCGGAGGCAGCGAGAGAACCCCCTCTCACGGTGTGAAGACGACGCGCCCGTGACCCGTACCTCGAACGGCTCGCGCACGCAACGGTAGCATCGCCGACCGCTCGCCCCGGCGCATTAACTTCGCGGCTGGACAGGCGACGTTTCCGGCAGGAGCAGCTGGCGACGCTTCGCCTCCGCCAAAACGACCACACCCAAAAAAGGTACGCCACGTCGTTCAATTTCGTATCCTTTTTTTCCCTTTTCCTTCTTTCTCTATCTCTTGCAACAGGGACCGGGAAAGGGGATACCCCCAAAGGGATCCTTCCCCGTGAAGGAACTAGGCTCCGAGCCTCTTTACTGGTCAGGGGTTCGAAGGTCGGCCCCCCGAAGGGTTCAACGACCGCCTCAGGCTACTCGGGCTCCGCGCCCATTACTGATCAGGGGTTCGAAGGCTGGCCCTCCGAAGGGTTCACAGTCGCCTTAGACACCGAGCGAGGGATGACCAGGGGTACGTTCGATACATAACCAAGGCTCGGGCTGCGCTCCCGAGGTACCCTAGGACATTTCCGAGACCAGCGGGAACGACTCTGTAACGGAATCCCATCGGAGGGAGGCAACGAGCCCTCGGACCCCGTCGCCAGGGGACCGGGTCTGGCAGATCACCCGCAGGTACTTTTGGGCGTGCCTCCGGGCCCCTAGCCGACCCCCAACGAACGGGGCACGGACGACCACTCGGATTACCCGATCGCAGCTCACCGGAGACACCATGTTCGGTGCCCATCGAGGGTAACATGGCGCTCTCCCCCCCTCCTCCTTGCGGAAAGGCGACGTAGGGGCGTATATAAAAAAGTCGAGTCTGTCCCTGATCGTCCTCTTGCTCCGTGCGGAGGCTCGGGGGCTGCTCTCGCAAACCTGGCTCTGGCCGAACCGTTGACAGCGTCAACATACCAGCCCGAGAACTTGGGCCCCGACAGTGCACCTGGGCTACGGCCTGTTCGCATGAGGGAACCACCAGACCGGCCGAAGCATTGCGCAAGGCATTAAGACCTCGAAGGAGTGATACCACTCCTCCAAGGCCTCGGGGGCTACACCCGGCGGGTGCGCTCGCGCGCACCCACCGAAACAAAGAGCAACCGAGAAAGGCTGGTCCCCTTGCAAAAAAGTGCGACGAAAAGCCTCCAAGCGAGTGTTATCACTCCCTTCGAGGCTCGGGGGGCTACTGTCGGGGACCATAATTAGGGGTACCCTCAAGACGCCTAATTCTCAGCTGGTAACCCCCATCAGCATAAAGCTGCAGAGGCCTGATGGGTTTGATTAAGTCAGGGATCAGTCCATACGAGCGACCTGATCGCGCCTCGCCCGAGCCTAGCCTCGGGCAAGGGCAGCCGACCCTGAGGTGTTTCCGTCTCGCCCGAGGCCCCCTTTTTACGGCAGACGCACCTCCGGCTCGCCCGAGGCCTTGCCTTCGTTGAGAAGCAACCCTGACTAAATCACCGCGCCAACCGTCCAAGTCATCGGGGCATCTAACGCAAAAGGTAAGACCGAAGGGCGACCGGGCTTTGCCAGAGGTGCCATAGGAGGCTCCGCCCGACCCAGGGCTCGGACTCGGGCTAAGGCCCCGGAAGACGGCGAACTCCGCTCCGCCCGACCCAGGGCTCGGACTCGGGCCAAGGCCCCGGAAGACGGCGAACTCCGCTCCGCCCGACCTAGGGCTCGGACTCGGGCTAAGGCCCCGGAAGACGGCGAACTCCGCTCCGCCCGACCCAGGGCTCGGACTCGGGCCAAGGCCCTAGAAGACGGCGAACTCCGCTCCGCCCGACCCAGGGCTCGGACTCGGGCTAAGGCCCCGGAAGACGGCGAACTCCGCTCCGCCCGACCCAGGGCTCGGACTCGGGCCAAGGCCCCGGAAGACGGCGAACTCCGCTCCGCCCGACCCAGGGCTCGGACTCGGGCTAAGGCCCCGGAAGACGACGAACTCCGCTTCGCCCGACCCAGGGCTCGGACTCCGCCCTGGCCTCTGCCGAACGGCCTCCACCTCGCCCGACCCAGGAGCTCAGGTTCGGCCTCGGCCATGCAGGACAGACTCGACCTCGACTTCGGAGGAGCCTCCACGTCGCCCGACCTAGGACACAAGACCGCCACGTCAACAGGAAGCGTCATCATCACCCTGCCCTGAGCCGACTTGGGTCGCAGAGAACGAGACCGGCGTCCCATCTGGCTAGCTCCGCCAGACAGGCAATGATGGCGCCCCACTAGACCATGACGACGGCGACTCTCGGCTCCCTTACGAAAGCAGGGAGACGTCAGCAAGAGCACAGCTGTTCCAACAGCTGTCCCTCCCTCAAGCTCCACTGCTTCTCCGACAGCCACGACGCCACACAAACAGGGTGCCAAGATCTCTCCGGCTGCCACCTTGGCATGTACTTAGGGCACTAGCTCTCCCCCGCTAGACACGTAGCACCTTGCTACACCCCCACTTTGTACACCTGGATCCTCTCCTTACGCCTATAAAAGGAAGGACCAGGGCCTTCTTAGAGAAGGTTGGCCTCGCGGGAACGAGGGCAGGGGCAGGCGCTCTCTTGGGGCCGCTCGCTCCCCTCACCCGCGCGGACGCTTGTAACCCCCTACTGCAAGCGCACCCGACCTGGGCGCGGGACGAACACGAAGGCCGCGGGAATCTCCGTCTCCCTCGTCACCACCCGGCTCCGGCCACCGACCTCTCGCTCTCTTCCCCCCTTCGCGCTCGCCCACGCGCTCGACCCATCTGGGCTGGGGCACGCGGCACTCTCACTCGTCGGCTCGGGGACCCCCCGGTCTCGAAACGCCGACAGTTCTTGACTTTAGATACCCAAACGGTTTTGGGTCCTTTGGCATTAGAAACAAGAACTTTGGGTACCCAAACACAAGTCTTTGACCCCTTGTGTTTGCCCCCAACAAACTTGGCAACTACCTTGCCGGATTTGTTAGTCAAAACATAAGATGCATCAAAAGTTTTGAATGAAATATCATGATCATTTGATGAACTAGGAGTTTTCTTTTTAGGCAACTTAGCACGGGTTGGTTGCCTAGAGCTAGATGTCTCACCCTTATACATAAAAGCATGGTTAGGGCCAGAGTGAGACTTCCTAGAATGAATTTTCCTAATTTTGTCCTTGGGATAACCGGCAGGGTATAAAATGTAACCCTCGTTATCCTGAGGCATGGGAGCCTTGCCCTTAACAAAGTTGGACAATCTTTTAGGAGGGGCACTAAGTTTGACATTGTCTCCCCTTTGGAAGCCAATGCCATCCTTGATGCCCAGGCGTCTCCCACTATAGAGCATACTTCTAGCAAATTTAAACTTTTCATTTTCTAAGTTATGATCGGCAATTTTAGCATCTAGTTTTGCTATATGATCATTTTGTTGTTTAATTAAAATCATGTGATCATGAATAACATTAATATCAACATCTCTACATCTAGTACAAGTAGATACATGCTCAACAATAGATGTAGGGGGTTTGCAAGATTTTAATTCCACAACCTTAACATGTAGTATATCATTCTCACTTCTAAGGTTAGAAATTGTAACATTGCAAACATCAAAATCTTTAGCCTTAGCAATTAATTTTTCATTTTCAATCCTAAGGCTAGCAAGAGAAATGTTTAATTCTTCAATCCTAGCAAGCAAATCATCATTATTATTTCTAGGATTGGGAATTGAAATATCACAAACATGAGAATCAACCTTAGCATTTAAACTAGCATTTTCATTTCTAAGGTTGGCAATAGTGTCATGGCAAGTGCTTAGCTCACTAGATAGTTTTTGACATTTTTCTATTTCTAGAGCATAAGCATTTTTAACCTTAACATGTTTTTTGTTTTCGTTAATTAGGAAGTCCTCTTGGGTATCCAAAAGGTCATCCTTCTCATGAATAGCACTAACCAATTCATTTAATTTTTCCTTTTGTTCCATGTTAAGGTTGGCAAAAAGGGTACGCAAGTTATCCTCCTCATCACTAGCATTATCATCACTAGAGGACTCATATTTAGTGGAGGATTTAGATTTAACCTTCTTCCTTTTGCCGTCCTTTGCCATGAGGCACTTGTGGCTGACGTTGGGGAAGAGGAGTCCCTTGGTGACGGTGATATTAGCGGCGTCCTCGTCGGAGGAGGACTCGGTGGAGCTCTCGTCGGAGTCCCACTCGCGGCACACGTGGGCATCGCCGCCCCTCTTCTTGTGGTACCTCTTCTTTTCTCTCCTCTTGCCCTTCTTGTCATTATCCCTGTCACTGTCACTTGATAATGGACATTTAGCAATAAAGTGACCGGGCTTACCACACTTATAGCAAACCTTCTTGGAACGGGATTTGTAGTCCTTCCCCTTCCGTTGCTTGAGGATTTGGTGAAAGCTTTTGATGATTAAAGCCATCTCCTCATTGTCGAGCTTGGAGGCGTCAATTGGTTGTCTACTTGGTGTAGACTCCTCCTTCTTTTCCTCCGTCGCCTTAAATGCCACCGGTTGTGCTTCGGACGTGGAGGGATCATCAAGCTCGTTGATCTTCTTTGAGCCCTTGATCATACATTCAAAGCTCACAAAATTCCCGATAACTTCCTCGGGGGTCATTTGAGTGTATCTAGGATTACCATGAATTAATTGAACTTGAGTGGGGTTAAGGAAAATAAGAGATCTTAAAATAACCTTAACCACCTCGTGGTCATCCCACTTCATGCTCCCAAGCTTGCGTACTTGGTTCACCAAGGTCTTGAGCCGGTTGTACATATCTTGTGGCTCCTCCCCTTGGCGAAGACGGAAGCGACCGAGCTCCCCCTCGATCGTTTCCCGTTTGGTGATCTTGGTGAGTTCATCACCCTCGTGCGCGGTCTTGAGTAAGTCCCAAATCTCCTTCACGCTCTTCAACCCTTGCACCTTGTTATATTCCTCCTTACTTAGAGAAGCAAGGAGTATGGTTGTAGCTTGAGAGTTGAAGTGCTCGATTTGGGCCACCTCATCCTCATCATAATCCTCATCCCCGATGGATGGTACCTGTGCTCCAAACTCAACAACATTCCATATACTTTTGTGGAGTGAGGTTAGATGAAATTTCATTAAATCACTCCACCTAGCATAATCTTCACCGTCAAAGGTTGGCGGTTTGCCTAATGGAACGGAAAGTAATGGAGTATGTCTAGATGTACAAGGATAGTGTAAGGGGATCTTACTAAACTTCTTGCGCTCTTGGCGCTTAGAAGTTACGGAGGGCGCATCGGAGTCGGAGGTCGATGGTGATGAAGAGTCGGTCTCGAAGTAGATCACTTTCCTCATCCTCTTGTGCTTGTCGCCTTTCCGATGCGTCTTGTAAGAAGAGGATTTCTCCTTCTTCTCTTTGTGGTGTGAAGAAGATCTCTTCTCCTTCCCTTTGGAGGAGTTCTTCTTCTCCTTCCTCTTGGTGCGGGACTCTTCCGATGAAGTGCTCCCGTGGCTTGTAGTGGGCTTTTCGCCGGTCTCCATCTCCTTCTTGGCGTGATCTCCCGTCATCACTTCGAGCGGTTAGGCTCTAATGAAGCACCGGGCTCCGATACCAATTGATAGTCGCCTAGAGGGGGGTGAATAGGGCGAAACTGAAATTTACAAATATAAACGCAACTACAAGCCGGGTTAGCGTTAGAAATATAATCGAGTCCGAGAGAGGGCGTGAAAACAAATCGCAAGCGAATAATGAAGTGAGACACGCGGATTTGTTTTACCGAGGTTCGGTTCTCTCAAACCTACTCCCCGTTGAGGAGGCCACAAAGGCTGGGTCCTTTTCAACCCCTTCCCTCTCTCAAACGGTCCCTCGGACCGAGTGAGCTTTCTCTTCTCAAATCAACCGGGAGCAAAACCTCCCCGCAAGGACCACCACACAATTGGTGTCTCTTGCCTCGGTTACAAGTGAGTATTGATCACAAGAAAGAATGAAAGAGAGAAAGCAATCCAAGCGCAAGAGCTCAAATGAACACGACAAATCACTCTCACTAGTCACTAAGCCTTTGTGTGGAATTGGAGAGGATTTGATCACTTGGGTGTGTCTAGAATTGAATGCCTAGCTCTTGTAAGTGGTTGAGAGGTGGAAAACTTGGATGCAATGAATGTTGGGGTGGTTGGAGTATTTATAGCCCCAACCACCAAACTTGACCGTTGGTGGAGCTGTCTGTCGTATGGTGCACCGGACAGTCCGGTGCACACCGGACATGTCCGGTGCCCCAGCCACGTCACCAATATCGTTGGGTTCCGACCGTTGGAGCTCTGTCTTCTGGGCCCGCCTGGATGTCCGGTGGCGCACCGGACATGCACTGTAGAGTGTCCGGTGCGCCGGTATGGGCGTGCCTGACTTCTGCGCCCTCTGCGCGCGCATTCAATGCGCTACAGGTAGCCGTTGGCGCCGAAGTAGCCGTTGCCCCGCAGTTACACCGGACAGTCCGGTGTACACCGGACATGTCCGGTGAATTATAGCGGAGCAGCCGTTGCGAATTCCTGAGGCTGCCAAGTTCCAGAGTCGTGTCGTCTTGGAGCACCGGACACTGTCCGGTGTACACCGGACAGTCCGGTGAATTTTAGCGCGCCGGCTCTGAGAAATTCCCGAAGGCGACGAGTTCGAGTTAAAGTTCCTCTGGTGCACCGGACACTGTCCGGTGGTGCACCGGACAGTCCGGTGCGCCAGACCAGAGGAGCCTTCGGTTGCTCCTTTGCTCTTTTGTTGAACCCAACACATGGTCTTTTTATTGGCTAAGTGTGAACCTTTTGCACCTGTATAACTTATACACTAGAGCAAACTAGTTAGTTCAAATATTTGTGTTGGGCAACTCAACCACCAAAATTATATAGGAACTAGGTGTAAGCCTAATTCCCTTTCAGAGTTCATGCCACATTATTCCCCACAACTTGTTGAGCGATGAACATGTGTGAGCTCACCCTTGCTGTCTCACACCCCACCACATGAGAAGAACAGGTGGTTCAAGAGGAGCCACAACGAGGAGTTCGATTTGATCTAGGTGGCGTCTCCCAGTTGACTTTCTGGCGCCAAGGATGGATTTTAGATCCTGTTATATTTATCTTTTATTTTGTAAGACTTTCGCTATGTAATAAATACTCTGATTATATTGTGACATTTATCTCTATGCACTCTGTTATTATATATGTTGTCTTCTTTGGCGCATGTATGAGATGCACCCGGCTTTGTTCCTTAAAGCCCGGGGTGTGACACTTTTATTTTGTAAGACTTCCGTTATGTAATAAGTACTCTGATTATATTGTGATATTTATCTCTATACACTCTGTTATTATATATGTTGTCTTCTTTGGCGCATGTATGAGATGCACCCGGTTTTGTCCCTTCAAGCCTGGGGTGTTACATCTACATAGAGGTGATAATGAGCTCTAAATTTTACACTATAAGAGTTAAGGATCAGATGGAATTAGGATCGGGCTTTATTTATATTTATTTTTAAACTAAAATTTATTTAGGACCCTAACATTTTGTGAAGAAATATTTGGATCATGATCCATTACCACACTACTAGCTAGAGAGAACCAAACAAGGCCGCATCAGCGCAGACCAATTTCTTTTTTTATCAAGGTATAAAGACATCATGAACATACACCACTACACACACCACACCACCGAACACACACGCGTGTGTGTCCATAACATACATAGAAATAGATTGAGAGGTCTAGACCTCTAATACGTGGAAACACGTAATACCGCTGAACCCGCAAGCGTGTGTACCTTAAAACCAGCGTGTGTACCTTAAAACCTGATGAAATTCTAACGGCCCTGCACTGGTTCCATAGGGTTTCACGAAATATGCGTCACAGCCTCAGAACTTCAGAGTTCAGCCCGGACCAAACGTTCAACCTTCATCACAGCCTGCTGGGCTTCAACTTCTAGGTTGAAAGAAATAGCAACTGTGGGCCCAACACGAAGCCTCACCACCGAGCCCAGCAAAGGCAGCTTTCCATAAAGAAGTGTAAATCCGAGCCACCGGCCGACCGCCTTGCTGGCTTTCTTGTACAAACATGCTGGCGGGCGGTAGTGCTAGTGCCGCCGCTTTTACACTGTTTTTTTTTTCTTTTTTCCATTACAAATTTCATGTTACAGCTAACAACGCAGAAAGCGCACGTGCGCACAAAATCTTCAGCGTGGCGATAGAATAATTCTGGGCGGCGACGTTAATGTTCTACAACAAAAGGGCAAAACGAAGACATTTTGTTGGAAACCTTGAAATGTCACGAGAATTTTGATACTTTGCAACAAAATTTGGTTTGCCTACCTTTCCCAACCCCATTAGCCCACTCCTACTATTCTGCCGCCTAAAAATCGTAATTCGCACCGCGGCGATGTCGGTGCGGACGCTTGGGTTCACCGTGGGGGGAATTCGGTGGGCACTTGAAGCTTCTGCTCCCAGACCCGGGACTCCAGATACACCTTGGATACCTTCCCCGCGACCCACGTAATGTCGGGCCGATCCTCCGCCGCTGCGCACCGGAGCGCCACCTCGACTTCACTGGCGTCGGCGGGGGCCGCGAGTTCAGCCGCACCGAAGTGGGTGAGCCGCGCGCGGAGGCCCGGCCCGGGTCGGACACGATCACGGCGGAGGCCGAGACTCGGCCGTGGACGGCGCCTGCGTGGTGGTGGACGTACTCGAGCCCCTGGGCGACGTCGGCGGCGACCTGGACGCGGGAGACCCAGGTGCGGAGGGCCGTGAAGCTGGGGCTGCGCGTGCTGCGGAGGCATGCCGCCAGCGTGGCGGCGCCCGGCGGGAGCTCGTAGGCGAGGTAGAGGTGGGCGCCGGCGGGACACGCGCCCAGCAGCCGCGCGAGGCTGGTGTGGTGGTACCTGCCGATCCTGGCTAGCACGGCGGCGTCCACACGGCCGCGGCGCCGGGGCGACGCTGGAGCTGGAAGAGGACTGCGTCGCGGCCGCGGAGTGAACAGCGCCAGTAAGCGGTGGAGGCAGCAACCCCGCCTGCGCGCTTGGCGAGGAAGCTGTTGGTAGCGGCGGCTACCTCCTGGAACGGGTAGAGGACAGGCGGATCCGGGAGCGAGGTGCGCGCCGCGGCGAGGGAGGCGCGGCCGGAGGACGCGGAGGAGGTGGAGGACGACGAGGTGGCGCCGCGCCGCTGCGCGCTGGCCGTGTCCGTGTCGGCGCCGGACGGCCCTGCACCCGAGTACGACGTGGAGGTGGAGGAAGAGGAGAATCCTGTCGCGGCGGGATGGCGCTTGCCGGAGGAGGACCGGCGGGGAGAAGGTGTGACCACGGGCCGCGGCGCCAACGCGTCGGAGGTGGCCCTGGGCTTGCACATCGCTGCTCGTGGCGACGGTGACCAGCTGCGGTTTCGAGTTGCAACTTGCAACCGCGCCGGGGCAGAGCATACCCCGCGGAATCTCAAACGTGTGCACAGATGGCAGTCTGCTTAAAGCAACAAAACGGGACCCCGTCTGATGCCGTGGTACTGCTGCTACGGTTTGCTTTTTGCTCCACGATTCCACGGCCATCATCCAATGACCCATCACAGTTCATAGCCAGAGCCAACCAAACATGAAAGTATATGAAGCGAGGACAGATACCCTTCAATATACTACAAGTACGTCACCTGCCTACGCCTTGGCGGCTTGGCCTACGAGAACGGATGTGCCCTAGCCAACCGAGTCAAGAAAAGATGGCTTCTGGTGAAGTGGTGATCCGGCCTCCGGGTGCCTGTTGTCTTCTCCAACTAGTGTTATCCTGTACAGTACAGTGCAGGAGTATCTCAAGCGTGCAATAAGCTAGGCACGCCTGCTGTTCTAGTTGATTGGCGGCACGAATTCAAACAAGAAGCGCGCTTTGCGTCACAGATACTCCATCGATCGTCGGTCTGCATGCCCGCCTTGACTGCCAATCGAAGCCAGGCCGGTGGCGCGGGCCCTTGGCGTGTCTCACGGCGGCCCTCACTTGCCTCCTGTGTTCCTCGACGCGATCCCATCGCTGCAGCGACGCGTACACGTTGGACAGACTGTACGCCGCGCCGTCGTGGAGGTCCAGCTCCGATATCCGCCGCGCCGCCCACTCGCCCAGCTTCACACCGTCCTCCTGCCACCGCTGCAGCACGTGGGCGTCGAGCAGGAGGGCTCCGAGCACCTTGGCGTTGGGGCGGCCGGGCATCGCCTGCACGAGGCGGGCGGCCTCGTCCACGTGGCCCACGCGGCACAGGAGGTCCACCATGCAGCCGTAGTGCTCGGGCTGGGGCGGTAGGCCGAACACCGGCAGCATCTGGAAGAAGAACTCCCTGGCCTCGACCACCAGGCCGGAGTGGCTGCACGCCGACAGGAGCGCCACGAACGTCACCCCGTCGGGCCTGACGCTGCTCCCATTCTTCAGCCTCCCCCTCCCTTCGACCATGTCGTGGAACGCAGCTACGGCGTCCTCGCCGCGGCCGTTCATTCCGAGCCCTGAGATCACCGTGTTCCAGCAGAAATGGTTGGGGCTGCAGGGCATGGCGCGGAAGACGTCGAGAGCGCAGCCCACGCTCCCGCTCTTGAAGTACATGTCCATGAGCGCGTTGCTCAGCACGGCGTCCATCCATATCCCCGTCTGCTGGACGAGGTGATGGATCTGCCGGCCCAGTGCCAGGTCCCCCACCCGCGCGCACGCGGTCACCGCGGTGGCCATGGTGCCGTTGGTGGGTCTCAGCCTCTGCTCCCCCTCCCGCTGCCTGCGCATCAGAAGGTGGAACATCGAGATGGCGGAGGCCGGGTCCCCTCTGCGCAGGTGCCCGGCCATCATCGTGTTCCAGGTGACGACGTCGGGCAGCGAGGAGCCCATCCGGTCGAACAGCTCCCGCGCCGCGTCCATCCGCCCGGCCCTGCAGTACCCGTCGATCATCGCGTTCCACGACACGACGCTGCTGCTCGCGGCGCGGAGGCTGGCCTCGAAGACGTCCCTGGCCGTGGCGAGGTCGCCGGCCCTGCAGTAGCACGTAACCATGGTGTTCCACGACGCCGGCGTCCTGTCCGACATCCGGCCGAACAGCGCCCCGGCGTCTGTGACCCTTCCAGCGGCGCCAAGGGCGGCGAGCATGGCGTTGGTAGCGATCACGTCCCTGCGCGGCATTTCGTCGAACAGCCTCTGGGCGGGAGCCTCAAGGCCCCGCTTCGCGTAGCTGGTCAGCAAGGCGGTGCTGATCACCATGTCGGACACGAGCCCCGTCTTGAAGGCGAGTGAGTGTAGGGCTTGCGCCTCCCGACATCCGGTGCACGCAGTTATCGCTCGGAGCAGGGCGGTAGTCAGTGGCACGGGATTGTGAAAGCATCGGCATGACCGCATCTGTTGACAGGCGGCCAGGCAGCGAGGCCAAGGGCATGCGCCCGCCTGTGGCATGAACGACCTCGAGGCTGACCTTCTCTCTTTGTAGACCATTTTAGCATGTACCTAGCCACCTAAATTTTATCTTCTAAACGAATACGTTGGATCTTTTATGGGCTTGGCCCATTTAATGAATAAACTATATGGTGTGTAATGGTGGAGAATACCAATAATACCACATTGAAGTCCAATAGTCTTTTGGCTTGACTTATATAGTGAAAATTATTCCACTTAACTTGAGAAGTCAGGAAACGGACGAGGGTATGCCACACGCGCGCGCCGCCGCCGGCCGTGGCGAGGTGGGTGGGCGGGCGGGCGGGCGGTGTTAATTTTTAGCACTCACTAACCGTGTTAACCTTTCAGTTGCCTGTCTCGTGACTCTGTGCGCACAGAGAAGCGAGAGGGCAGGTGCTTCCGAAGCCGGTGCCGTTCGAGACCTTGCACGGGGGATCGGTAATTAGGTTTTTGGGGAGCGTCTACGCGACTGCCCAAAACATCTCCAACATGACAAAAGAAGCTGGCCAAGGATCTGGATCATCAGAGCGCATGGGAGGGTATGATCAGTTTATTTACTTACTGTTTTGCGTTCTGGAGATTATATATGTTTCATATATTCATCTATGCTGTTTCATATGTAGGAATGATTTTATCTTATCTGTTCTGTCTTATTATAATATGATAGATCTGTCTGTTTTAATTTTACAGTCATACTGTTTATATTTCTATCTGTTTATTTTCAATTGTTCAGTCAGTTTACATGTTTATCGTATTTATATGATTTATATAATTCATATGCTTTATGTTCTCATGATCCATATTGTTATGGATATATTTGATGTCATGATTAATTATCTTTTATATGTCATCATCATAATATTAATTTATGGAATTAAAATGATACGAAAAATGCCTATAACTCTAACAATCCAAAAACCTAATGTTAGCCATTTTTCTATCAGAGGTTTTGCTGCTGTGCTAAAGCCTGATCCTTTTGATGGTAAAAACTTCTTGATATGGAAAGCTAAGATGGAGTTGTGGCTAACTGCAATGTCATGTTATTATGCCGCTGAGGGCAAGCCTGCCAACTTACCTCCTGAGGATGAGGCTAAGTTTAAGGCTGATGACAATCTCTTTCGAGGAGCAGTGATTAGCGCACTAGACACAAAATTCCAGAAAAGCTATATCATCCTTCCTACAGGGAAAGAGCTATGGGATGCACTTGTTGGAAAGTTTGGAGTAACTGACGCTGGTAGCGAGCTGTATCTCATGGAGCAGCTGTATGACTACAAGATGGTTGAGAACCGATCTGTAGTGGAACAGGCTCATGAGTTTCAGGCACTAGCTAAGGAACTCGAACTTTTTCCTTGTCCTTTGCCTGATAAGTTTGTGGCTGGCGGTATAATCGCCAAGTTGCCACCTTCTTGGAAGGACTTTGCTACCTCTCTCAAACATAAGAGACAAGAGTTCAATGTGGAAGAGCTCATTGGTACTCTTGATGTTGAGGAAAGAGCTAGAACAAAGGACAGTGGAAAAGGTGTTGAGACCTCTACTGCTAATGTGGTGCAGAAGAGAAACTTCCGCAAGTTTAACAAGAAGAAAAACCAGAACAAACCAGAGAACACAAATAAACCTGTTCAAACAGCACAGTTTAAAAAGAAGAACAACAACAACAAGGGAAAGGGAGGATGCTTTGTCTGTGGCAGTGATCAACATTGGGCTAGAGAGTGCCCTGATCGCAAGTTCACACAGGACAAGAAATCAGCTAATGTTGTAACTACTGAAACTGGAGATGGAACATCTAGGTATGGTAATTCTTTACCATTTGTTCTCTCAGTTTGTAATTCACCTGAGTGGTGGATGGATAGTGGTGCAAACATTCATGTGTGTGCTGATGCCTCTATGTTCTCCTCCTACCAGGTCGGGAGGTCTGGCGCCTTGTTAATGGGAAATGGGTCGCGTGCTCATGTTCTTGGTGTTGGTACGGTCATTCTGAAGTTTACTTCGGGAAAGGCGGTGCCATTGAAGAGCGTGCAGCATATGCCCTCTATCAAGAAGAATCTCGTTAGCGCTTCTATGCTATGTCGAGATGGATATAAAGTTGTTCTTGAGTCTAACAAATGTGTTGTGTCTAAACATGGTATTTTTGTTGGTAAAGGATATGACTGCGGAGGCTTGTTCCGCTTATCACTGCATGATGTGTGTAATAAACTCGTGAATTCTGTTCATTTTTCTGATGAGTCAGATTTATGGCATTCACGTTTTTGTCATGCAAGCTTTGGCTGTCTTATGCGGTTAGCAAATATAAATCTAATTCCTAAATTTAACTTGGTCAAAAAGTCTAAGTGCCATGTGTGTGTTGAATCAAAACAACCCCGCAAGCCTCACAAGGCTGCTGAGACGAGAAGTTTGGCACCTCTAGAACTTGTTCATTCTAATCTGTGCGAGATGAATGGAATTTTGACCAAAGGTGGTAAAATATACTTTCTCACTTTTATAGATGACTCCACTAGATTTTTCTATGTGTATCTCTTAAAAACAAAAGATGAAGCGTTCAATTATTTTAAGACCTATAAAGCTGAAGTTGAGAACTAACTTGAGAGGAAAATAAAACGTTTAAGGTCCGATCGAGGTGGAGAATATTTCTCTAATGTGTTCGATGAGTTTTGCGTGGAACATGGTATTATTCATGAGAGGACACCGCCATTCTCACCACAATCCAATGGGATTGCTGAAAGGAAAAACCACACTCTAACAGATTTGGTGAATGCCATGTTGAGTATAGCGGGATTATCCAAGGCATGGTGGGGTGAGGCGATTTTGACAGCATGTCATGTCCTGAATAGAGTTCCAACAAAGAACAAAGAGATCACACCATTCGAGGAATGGGAAAAGAGAAGATTAAATCTCTCATATTTGCGCACTTGGGGTTGCTTGGCTAAGGTGAATGTGCCAATCAACAAAAAGCGTAAACTTGGGCCTAAAACTGTTGATTGTGTATTCCTTGGGTACTCTTTTCACAGCACTGGGTATAGGTTCTTAATTATAAAATCTGATGTGCCTGATATGTATGTTGATACTATCATGGAATCAAGAGACGCAACATTTTTTGAGAATGAGTTTCCCATGAAGAATACACCTAGTGATACAAGTCATGAGACTATAATTCCCCATGAGCACGAACTGTCGATTCCTATAGATCATGCTGAGGATTCTCACGTGCACATCCCTGAGGAGGATGACACTATGGTCACTCGAAAGAGCAAGAGACAGAGGGTTGCAAAATCCTTTGGTAATGACTTTATAGTGTACCTTATGGAAGACACACCAACTACCATTAGTGAGGCATATTCCTCTCCTGATGTTGACTTATGGAAGGAAGCAGTAAGGAGTGAGATGGAATCTATTATGTCTAATGGAATTTGGGAGGTCGTTGATCGTCCTTAGGGTTGTCAACCTATAGGCTGCAAATGGATCTTCAAGAAAAAGCTTAGGCCTGATGGTACAATCGAGAGGTACAAGGCAAGGCTTGTGGCCAAAGGATATACCCAAAAGGAGGGTGAAGATTTCTTTGATACCTACTCACCAGTGGCTCGATTGACTACAATCCGCACATTAATAGCCGTGGCAGCCTCTTATGGTCTTATCATTCATCAGATGGATGTTAAGACAGCTTTCCTTAATGGAGAGTTGGATGAGGAGATCTACATGGATCAGCCAGAAGGGTTCGTTGCGGATGGTCAAGAGAACAAGGTGTGCAGGTTGATAAAATCATTGTATGGCCTAAAACAAGCACCTAAGTGTCGGGGACCATCATTAGGGGTACCCTCAAGACCCCTAAATCTCAGCTGGTAACCCCCGTCAGCACAAAGCTGCAAAGGCCTGATGGGTGCAATTAAGTCAAGGATCGGTCCATTCAAGGGACACGATCGTGCCTCGCCCGAGCCTAGCCTCGGGCAAGGGAAGCCGACCTCGGAGAACCTACGTCTCGCCCGAGGACCCCCCTCCAGCAATGGGCACACTGTCAGCTCGCCCGAGGCCCAGTCTTCACCAAGAAGCGACCTTGGCCACATCGCCACGCCGACCGACCAAATCGCAGGGGCATTTAATGCAAAGGTGGCCTGACACCTTTATCCTGACGCACGCCCACTAGTCGACAGAGCTGAAGTGAGCGCAGTCACTTCGCCGCTCTACTGACCGGTCTGACAAGAGGACAGCGCCGCCTGCGCCGCTCCGACCGCTGAGCCACCCGACAGAGTGAGGCTGACAGCAGCCAAGGCCGGCCTCGGGCGTCATAGGAAACTCCGCCTCGCCCGACCCAGGGCTCGGACTCGGGCTCAGCCTCGGAAGACGGCAAACTCCGCTCCGCCTGACCCAGGGCTCAGACTCGGGCTCAGCCCCGGAAGACGGCGAACTCCGCTCCGGCCGACCCAGGGCTCGGACTCGGGCTCAGCCCCGGAAGACGGCGAACTCTGCTCCGCCCGACCCAGGGCTCAGACTCGGGCTCAGCCTCGGAAGACGGCGAACACCGCTCCGCCCGACCCAGGGCTCGGACTTAGGCTCAGCCCCGAAAGACGGCGAACTCCGCTCCACCCGACCTAGGGCTCGGACTCGGGCTCAGCCCCGGAAGACGGCGAACACCGCTCCGCCCGACCCAGGGCTCGGACTCAGGCTCAGCCCCAGAAGACGGCGAACTCCGCTCCGCCCGACCCAGGGCTCGGACTCGGGGTCAGCACCGGAAGACGGCAAACTCCGCCTCGCCCGACCCCAGGGCTCGGACATGGGCTCAGCCCCGGAAGACGACGAACTCCGCCTCGCCCGACCCAGGGGCTCGACCTCGACCTCGGAGGAGCCTCCACCTCGCCCAGCCTAGGGCATGGACCGACCACGTCAACAGGAAGCGCCATCATTACCCTACCCCGAGCTGACTCGGGCTACGGGGAACCAGACCGGCGTCCCATCTGGCTCGCTCCACCATGCGAGTAATGATGGCGCCCCGCATTCCCTATGACGACGGCGGCTCTCAGCCCCCTTACGGAAGCAAGAGGACGTCAGCAAGGACTCGACAGCCCCAACAGCTGTCCTCCCGCCAGGCTCCAGCACTCCTCCGACAGCCACGACACCACGCGAACTGGGTGCCAAGACCTCTCCGGCTGCCACGATGGCATGTACTTAGGGCGCTAGCTCTCCACCGCTAGACACGTTAGCACACTGCTACACTGCCCCATTGTACACCTGGATCCTCTCCTTATGCCTATAAAAGGGAGGACCAGGGCCCTCTTATAGAGGGTTGGTCGGCCCGCGCGGAGAAGGCTGGGATGGCGCTCGCGCAAGGCCGCTCGCTCCCACTCCCGTGTGGATGCTTGTATCCCCCTACTGCAAGCGCACCCGAATCAGGCGTGGGGCTAACACGAAGGCCGCGGGATCCACTCTCTCATGCCTGCCTCCCTCTGGCTGCTTCCTTTCCCCCCTTCGCGTTCCGCCTCGCGTCGACCCATCTGGGCTAGGGGCACGCGGCGACGATTCACTCGTCGGTCCAGGGACCCCCCGGGTTTCGAAACACCGACAGTTGGCGCGCCAGGTAGGGGCCTGCTGCGTGTTGACGAACAGCTTCCCGTCAAGCTCCAGATGGGCAGTCTCCAACAACCTTTCCGGACCGGGACGGTGCTCCGTTTCGGGAATCTTAAGTTCATGTCCTTCGACGGCAGCTACGACATGATACTCCTTCCCCCGCCGCGCGACAGCGACAATGGCGGTCGACAACCCGCTCGCCGGCGGGGAAATCGACGACGCCTTCCCCACGTCGTGGAAGGACGACATTCGGGCTTGTCCCGTCCCCTCCCCCGTCGACGGAGGAGGAGGCGGGGCAACCAAGGCCAAGCGGGAAGTGGCACCTCGTTGGCTGTCAAGCGAGTCGACGGCGCCGGCGCCCCAACGGAGGGCGCGTCGGGCATCGATCTCGCGTCTGAGACGAAGACGAGCGCCGCCTCTCCGCAACACGCCAATCTCAAGCAAACGCACGACGCCAGCACGCTCGCGAAGGACTTGCTGGGCGTCACCCTCGTACCTGAGACAACGGTGCAGTCAGTCCCAGACGCGACCTCGTCACCGCCCGTCGACCAAAAGGTACCGACCGATTCCCATCTCGCGTCTTTTGGATTCGGCCTCGACCCACCAAGTGACCCCGCTTCGATGAGCGCTCTCATAGAGACAAGTCCAAACCCTGTGGGGTATCGTGTGCGGTCACCCTGGGGCCGACTGACGGCCGACTCGACCTATGAGCCCTCGGGGTCCGAGGAAGATGGCGAGCCTGACCTCTGTTGGGATTTCTCCGGACTTGGTAACCCCAGTGCCGTGCGGGACTTCATGACCGCATGTGACTACTGCCTTTCCGACTATTCCGACGGCAGCCGCGGCCTCGACAACGAGGACCACGACCCAAGTCGTGAATGTTTCCACGTCGATCTAGGGGGTCCCGCCGAAGGCAACCATCTTGGTATGCCGGAAAACGGTGATCCCCCTAGGCCTGTGCCTCGCGTTGACATCCTTCGGGAGCTAGCTGTGGTCCCCGTCCCGGCGGGGGGTCCTGACCCACAACTCGAGCAAATCCGCGAGAGGCAGGCCAGGCTCGACGAGGGAGCAGGAACGCTTGTGCCGATCCGCCGGGACATCGGGCAGGAATGGGCGGCCCAACCCCCGACCGGAGAAGCGCGTCATCTCCCCCAGGACATCCAGCACCGCATCGCCGACGACGTGTAACATCCCAAAATCCCAACCCAGGTTTGAAACCCTAACCCCCCCTATTTTTCCCCCTTCATTTCATTCTTCTCCATTAACTCTACCCCTAGGTCACCCAATCATATGCATACACTTAAAATGATTTGAAGCACCTCACTTAGACCATGCTTATCACCCAAGTTCATTTAGAGAATTTTTGTTAGGGCAAAAAGAAACAAAAAGACACAAAAGTAGAAAAGAAAAGGAAAAGAATTAGAATTAGAAAAAGAAAAAGGAAATCTCTCTCCCCTCCATCGGCTGGGCCGAATCCCAGCCCAGCTCGCGCGTGCCCGCCTCCTCCCCTCTCTTCCGGCCCAGGCGGCCCACTCCGCGCGCCGCTTCCGCCCACTGACACCCGGGCCCCGCCCGTCAGCGCCTCACCGCCCTCTCTCTCGCGCAGACTCCTCTCGCTGGCAGCCAGGGCCCACTCGTCAGCTCCTTCTCCCTCGCCCATCCCTCACCGGCGCGATCGCCGCCGAGTGCCCCCTCGCCTCGTCGCCTCGCCATTAATGCTGGCCAGCCTCCGCGACAACCCCGTCGCTGTGCTTGAGCCGACCTCTCACCCCCTCAGCCTGCCCGAGCCATCCCAATCGGCGTTAGCGCCATCCCCGCCCTCACGGCAAGCTCGCCGGTGCTCGCCGTCTCCCCATCCCCCTCCCTCCTCCGAGCGCCTATAAAAGGACCCGCCCGAGCCCCGTCTTCGCCACACAACTCCAGCCATCCCCACTGCCCTCCTCCCAGAGCCGTTCAAGCAAGCGCCACCATGCTCCCTGCCTTGCTCCGGTGAGCTCCCTTCCCCCTCTCTAGCTTTTCGCTGTTCAATTAAACTATGGCCGAAGCTCCGCCACACGCTCACGATCACAGGACACCACTTTGCCTCCCCTATCATGGCCGGAAACCTCACCGGCGGCTTCGCCGCTGCGGGCACCCGCCACTGCGTCGTGGACCGGCCGCCATAGGTCCCCGCAGGCCAAATTCGCCCCACCCCTGTGACCCACTTCACCCCGCTCGTGCTTCGCCACCGCTTCCCCGCCAGAGAACCGGACCGACGGCAGAGAACCGCCGCGGAGTTCGCCGCCGACCGGCCCTGGTCGAGCCTCTTCCCCCTCCGTTGCCGTGTAACGCCGTGAGCCCCCCTCTCTCCCTGGCTGGTGGGCCCGCGCTACGGTGCCGTCCCCGCCGCCGCTCCCTCGCTGCTGGGCCGACTGGGCCGCAAGCGCGCCCGCGCCCGCGCGCCCGCGTTGAGTGGGCCGAAATCCCCCCTGGCCCAGTTAGCTAGAGAATTCCTTCTCTTTTTCTTTTCCTATTTCTTTTTCTCATTTTCACATATATAATTAGATGCTAATATTTTATGCACCAAAAATTGTCTAAATAAATTATTAGGGCACAAAAGTAATAAAGTATAGAATTTGCACACCCTAGAAAGGTCACTTTGTTTGATGTATTGTTATTATCTGTGTTTAATTAGCGGAAGAGGGATCCGATCCTCCGGAACTCTTAGCTCCGGAAGAAGGGCAAGAACCCGACCCCTCCGAGATTAACCTCTTGTGCCAGGAAAGCTTCGACGAAGGCGAGTCCATCTTCCGTTGATGCATTATTTACCTATTTCTCTCTACCACTGCCTAAGCCTGGATTATGGGATGGGAATCTAAATGCATGGTGAGTATTAGAGAGCCTGCATTAACTATTACTGTGATTAAAAGATATGGGGCAAGTGAAAAGGGTATAAGTGGAATGTTTTTCAAAAGAGTGCGATGAAGGGTACTCACCCTCATCACCTGATGGAGTAGGATGATCAGGGACTCCCTGGTTTAGGGGAGGGCCTAAGGTGTTGGCTCAGCTGGTTTAGGCGTGAGCAGAAGGATCGTCCTCTCATATAAGGACCGGTTTGTCATCTTTCATTACCTGTACTCTCAAAAAGTACAACCACTCGAGGCTGTGTGGGCAGCCACTCAATCTAAACTCGTACGGTCCAACCCCAGGGTTATGAAGGCTGGGGTAGCACCGGGAGGATAAGGAGGGGGAATGTTTTGTCCGGTTTGGACATGGCAGTGGCCTGACTCCTTCCGGTATAACCGTTAAGGTTCGAACGTACAAGGAAGGAAAGAGTTTCGGATTCGGGTCTCATTGGCCATGAGATCGCAGAGCCGGACTAGTGGGTAAAGTGTACCCCTCTGCGTAGAGTCTAAACCTATTCGAATAGTCCGTGTCCACTGGTATGGACGAGTCTGGTATGGTATGACAATTAGTGTTTTTACTACAACCGAGAACAGGGAAACGTGTGTGTATGTTCTAGAAAGAAAGTGGTACCACGGGAGCAGGAAGCTCAGTGGTGGTCAAGCAAGTGTTAATTTTATTGTTTGGGGAAAGCCATAAACAACGAGTACTGCCTTTCTCTGAAAAAGTATGAGTGACTTCAACTCCACCATATAAAGCATGTACCATACAGGTCACTTTCTCTTTACGGGAGCCGGGTGGGCTTGCGGAATACCTAGTGTATTCACCCAGATTTATTTATGTTTTTCAGCAGCTGAAGACTTCTTTTCTGCTATGCTTGATTGATGGGGCTGTGTCTTCACCCAGTTCTGCCTGTGGCCTGGGCTATTTTATCTTCCACTACGCTTTATGTTTTCGGCTCACTTTCGAGCTTGTATCCTCGGTATTGTAATAACATTATTCAGACTCTATAACTATTTGAAGTAATGGATGTGGTTACTAGCCTCCTGGGACTAGTAATTGTATCACATTTGAGTCCCAAAGGATCGGGACGCTTCAGGTGGTATCAGAGCCTGTAGGACTGGCCGTAGACCGCAACCCTGACCTTAAAAAGCTGCCTTAACAAGAAAACACCTCTTACCCCCAAGAAACACTCTCCCCTTTCCCCGATATTAACAAACCCTTCTTTTCTTCTACCAGATGGAAGACTCCTGGGTTATTAGGACATCCTATTGCTCAGGGGAAGAAGGATTCCCTCACCTCTTACGGAGTTGCGCGCTACGCATGGGGATCCGTAAGAAGCTGGAATATGTCTGGAAGGAATACCACAAAAATGGTATAGAAAAGTGCTCTATGGCAGTCTACCTGGGAGAAAGCCGAAACTACCCAAACCTCCCTCCCTTCCAAGTCAACTTCACCGGACACCGCTTCCCAGACACTTGCCAAAGTGTAGCCCGAAAAGCCCTTAAACAGCTATGCCAAAACTACATCCAAGAGATCTCTGAAACCCCCTTTGTTATTTCCCACCCGACAACAAAAATACCCCCACCTGGAGGAAAAGACTTCAGGCTCTGTCAGGGAGAGATCCCACCGAGGATGACCCCACCATTGTCTACATGGCCGGATACCTCCACACCCTCGACAACCACTACGATGACCTCTCCTCCCACTGCACCCACCTAAACTCCCAGGTGGAAAGCCTAGAGCGGCAAGTTAGAGAACTTAAGCAAGAGAAGGCATCCCTCGAAGAGTGTCTCGACATAGCAGAAGGCGAGGAGGCCAACACCCGTGAGGCTTATCGGACCTTAAAGATGGACTATGACAAGAAACTAAAGAAGCTCGCCCCCAAAAAGAAAATCCAGAAGAAGACCACCAACCGAGGATGCCAAACGGAGAAGAAGAGGAAGAAGACCCCTCCAGCCCCACCTCCCCCCAGGGTAGATGATTGGTCCGACGCCGAGGATCTATCCCTAGCAAGCCTTGATGATCTTCTCAAGGAGTTTGGGGACACCTTAGAGAAGGAATTCGGTAGTACCTCGGGGAACGCTCTCATGTAGCTCCACCTGTAGTAGTCTTATGCTTGTATTGTGCTGGTGTAATGAATAAAATAACTTGGTTGAAAACAATTTGCATGTGCATGTTAGTGACTCTCTTCCCTGGCAGATGGCTTCGGATTAAACCACGCCTACCGCCTCCGGGATTGGAGCAGGGTTTCCCCTAAGAGCTGAAGGGGAAGCCGTTAGAGAGGAAAGTGAAACCCACCTCCCTGCACCCCCACCACTACCCTTAGACCTAGCCCAAGTTCTAGCCAATCAAACCCGACTCATCGAGGTCCTCACTCGAAATCTGGAAAATCAACGGCCAAATGGTGGAAGACCGCAAGACAGAATGGGGGATTTCCTGAGACTCAAGCCTCCCACGTTCGCCGGATCGAGCAATCCCCTCGATGCCGACGATTGGATGCGCACGATCAAAAGAAAGTTGGAGGCCATCGGTTGCCCAGAAAATCAGCGGGTTCAACTGGCTGCCCATCAACTTTCCGGGATGGCCTTAGCCTGGTGGGACACCTTCATCGTCACCATCAGAGATGCTACCTGGGCAGAATTTGAAGCAGCTTTCCGGGAGCACCATGTGCCCCAAGGACTTGTACAGCTCAAGGAGGACGAGTTCCGAGAATTGACTCAAGACGGAAGATCTGTCAGCGAATATGTGCACAAGTTCACGGAATTAGCCCACTACGCGCCAGATGACGTCAGTACCGAGGGCAAGAAGATGGCCCGTTTCCTGAAGGGACTCAGGCCAGAACTCAAGACGATTCTGGCTAGCCAAGACTTCCTTAGTTTCTCTCACCTGTCCAACAAGGCCATGCAAGTTGAAAGGGCAAAGGAGGAGGAAAAAGGTCATCTCAAAAGAAAGTTCCAAGTCCTCCGGGCTCAGCAGCAAGACCGGCACCAGAAGACTCGATCATTTGGGTTTCCACCCAAGGGGCCAAACTTCAGTAGACCAGCTGGACCCACTCCGTCATGATTTAGCCAGCAAAGTCAGAGCTCTTTCCATTCCCCCTCAGTGGCAAGCAACCAACCCCTGGCAAATGCGTGTTGGCATTGTGGTGATCCCAGTCACTTCAAGAACAACTGTCCGCAGCTGAAGCCACCAGGACCCGCCTACTCCAACTCGGTGAATGGCCCCAAGAATACCTCAGCATCCGTCCCCAAGGCGCCCTCCGTCGTCAGCCAGCAGATCAAGGCTCCGTACCAAGGAAGGGCACGAGTAAATCACGTCGATGCCCAGGAAGCTCAGCAGGCTCCGGGAGTAGTGCTCGGTGAGTTCCTTGTTGAATTTACTCCCGCTACCGTACTTTTCGATTCTGGAGCATCCCACTCCTTCATAGCCACTAGTTTTGTGGAAAAGCATGGCATTCCCTCTACTCCTCTGGAGATTCCCTTAGTCACCCGAACCCCAGGGTCCGACCTTCTATGCCAACTAAAATGCTCCCAAGTCAGAATCCTTTTAAGTGGGGTAGTATTCCTGGAAGACTTAACTGTCTTGCCATCCAAAGGAATTGATGTGATCCTAGGGATGGATTGGCTAACTAAACACAAAGGCATCATCAATTGCGCAGACAGGACCGTCCTCCTCACCGACCAGCAGGGAAAGTCAGTCTCTTGTCAGGCACAGCCACCCGCCAGTGACCCAATGATGTTCAATCTAGCAACAAAAAGTATATCAGTAGTAGAAGAATTCATGGACGTGTTTCCAGAAGAATTGCCAGGAATGCCACCAGAAAGAGAAGTGGAGTTCTACATAGATCTGATCCCTGGAACAGCACCCATCGCGAAGAGACCATACCGCATGGCTCCAACCGAGTTAGCAGAACTGAAGCTTCAAATCGCAGATCTTCAGCAAAAAAGGGTACATTCGTCCCAGCTCATCACCTTGGGGAGCACCAGTCCTGTTCGTCTCTAAGAAGGATGGAAGCATGAGAATGTGTATTGATTACCGATCGTTAAATGAAGTTACCATCAAGAACAAGTATCCACTTCCTCGGATTGACGACCTCTTCGATCAGCTTCAAGGAGCCAAGTACTTCTCCAAGATAGACCTAAGATCTGGTTACCACCAATTGAGGATCAAGGAAGCAGACATCCAAAAGACTGCATTTGTCACCCGGTACGGGCAATATGAATTCACAGTAATGTCGTTCGGACTGACAAACGCACCCGCCTTTTTCATGAACCTCATGAATAAAGTGTTTATGGAAGAGCTAGATAAGTTTGTCGTAGTCTTCATCGACGACATCCTTATTTACTCCAAGAACCGCGAAGACCATATGCGTCACCTTCGGATCGTCCTCAGAAAACTCAGAGCACACCAACTTTATGCTAAACTCAGTAAATGTGAATTCTGGTTGGAAAAGATAGCATTCCTTGGGCACATCTTAACCGCAGAAGGGATAGAGGTAGACCCTTCCAAAGTGGAAGCAGTATCAAAATGGAGGCAACTAACCAACGTCAGTGAAGTTCGAAGCTTCCTAGGAATGGCAGGGTATTACCGCCGCTTCATCAAAGGATTCTCCAGCATAGCAAGACCAATGACAGAACTTCTCAAGAAAGACCATAAATTTGTGTGGACCCCAAAATGCGAAGGAAGTTTCCAAATCATAAAGGAGAAACTTAAACGGCACCCGTTCTATCACTACCAGATATTCATCAAGATTTTGTCGTCTTCTGTGATGCCTCGAGGCAAGGCTTAGGGTGTGTGCTAATGCAAAACGAGAAAGTCATTGCTTACGCATCACGCCTACTCAAGCCACACGAACAGAATTACCCCACCCATGATTTGGAATTAGCAGCCATAGTGCATGCCTTGAAGATATGGAGGCATTACCTGATCGGAAACAAATGCCACATTTTCACCGATCACAAGAGTCTGAGGTATATATTCACTCAACCAGATCTCAACCTTCGTCAGCGAAGATGGTTAGAACTGATCAAGGATTATGACCTAGAAATTCACTATCACCCCGGGAAAGCCAACGTGGTAGCCGACGCCCTCAGTCGAAAACCATTCGGAATAAAAGAAACCAATTTTCTAGAAGATTGGAAGAAAGAATCAGCACAGCTAAATGCATGTCTGGGGAACAACGACAGTCTTGAAGTCAAACCAATGCTAGAGGACCTCATCTGCAAAGCTCAACGTCTAGACTCAGAGACAGCAAGGCTTGTGGAGAAAGCCCGCAAGGAACAACTCCCGGACCTCAGGACAGATGACCAAGGAGTCCTTTGGTTCAAACACCATCTGTGTGTACCAAAAGGGGAGGCCCGAGAAGTCCTACTCAAGGAAGCTCATGACTCGGCCTACTCCATCCACCCAGGAACTACCAAGATGTACCTGGACCTCAAAACCAGATACTGGTGGAAAGGAATGAGGAAAGAAATAGCTCAGTATGTGGCTCGATGTGACATCTGCCAACGGACGAAGGCCGAACACCAAAAACCAGCAGGCCTATTACAACCCCTCCTGATACCTGAATGGAAGTGGGAAGAAATAGGCATGGACTTCGTAACCGGACTGCCCCGGACGCAAAAAGGGAATGATTCCATCTGGGTAATAATAGATCGCCTCACCAAGGTAGCCCATTTCATCCCAGTGAAAACTACCTTTGGAGGAGCCACCCTTGCCCGGATTTACCTCAAGGAGATAGTCAGACTCCATGGCATCCCAAGGAAGATAGTGTCAGACAGAGGAACCCAGTTCACATCCAAATTCTGGACAAGCCTTCAGAAAGCCATGGGCACCAAGCTAGATTTCAGTACCGCTTATCACCCTCAGACAGATGGGTAGACAGAGAGAGTCAACAAAGTCCTTGAAGATCTGTTAAGGGCATGTGTGTTAGCTTTTGATAGAAGTTGGGAATCCAGTCTACCCTACGCAGAGTTCTCATACAACAATAGCTATCAGGCCAGCATCAAGATGTCGCCATTCGAAGCACTGTATGGATGGAAATGCCAGACCCCTCTCATGTGGTCCAACGTGGGGGAAAAAGCACTAGAAGGACCTGCCTTTGTCAAAGAGGCGGAAGAGAAAGTTGCACTGATCCGCAGAAGGTTGCTTGAAGCTCAAAGCCGGCAGAAGAGTTACGCAGACAACAGGCGGAGGGAACTCCGATTTGAGGAAGGAGACTTCGTCTACCTCAAGGTTTCTCCAATGCGTAGTGTCAGGAGGTTCCAAGTCAAAGGGAAGCTAGCCCCACGTTTCGTAGGTCCCTATCCCATCATTAGCAAGGTAGGACCCGCAGCATACTGCCTGGAACTACCAGAATCCATGTCCGACATCCACAATGTGTTTCACGTATCCCAGCTCCGCAAATGCCTGCAAGCACCAGAAAGTCACCTCGAAGAAGAGACAGTGCAGATTCAGAAAGACCTTCAGTACCGTGAAAAGCCAGTGAAGATTCTGGACTCAGCAGTCAAAAAGACCCGCACCTCAGAGGTAAAGCTTTGTAAAGTTCAGTGGAGCAGAGAAGGAGAAGAGGAAGCTACCTGGGAGAGTGAGGACTTCTTGAGGAGGGAATACCCTTATCTTTTCCCAAATCCAGTCTAAATCTCGAGGGCGAGATTCCTTTAAGTGGCGTAGGTTTGTAACATCCCAAAATCCCAACCCAGGTTTGAAACCCTAACCCCCCCTTATTTTTCCCCCTTCATTTCATTCTTCTCCCTTAACTCTACCCCTAGGTCACCCAATCATATGCATACACTTAAAATGATTTGAAGCACCTCACTTAGACCATGCTTATCACCCAAGTTCGTTTAGAGAATTTTTGTTAGGGGAAAAAGAAACAAAAAGACACAAAAGTAGAAAAGAAAAGGAAAAAAATTAGAATTAGAAAAAGAAAAAGGAAATCTCTCTCCCCTCCCTCGGCTGGGCCGAATCCCAGCACAGCTCGCGCGTGCCCGCCTCCTCCCCTCTCTTCCGGCCCAGGCGGCCCACTCCGCGCGCCGCTTCCGCCCACTGACACCCGGGCCCCGCCCGTCAGCGCCTCACCGCCTCTCTCTCGCGCAGACTCCTCTCGCTAGCAGCCAGGGCCCACTCGTCAGCTCCTTCTCCCTCGCCCATCCCTCACCGGCGCGATCGCCGCCGAGCGCCCCCTCGCCTCGTCGCCTCGCCATTAATGCTCGCCAGCCTCCGCGACAACCCCGTCGCTGTGCTTGAGCCGACCTCTCACCCCCTCAGCCTGCTCGAGCCGTCCCAATCGGCGTTAGCGCCATCCCCGCCCTCACGGCAAGCTCGCCGGTGCTCGCCGTCTCCCCATCCCCCTCCCTCCTCCGAGCGCCTATAAAAGGACCCGCCCGAGCCCCGTCTTCGCCACACAACTCCAGCCATCCCCACTGCCCTCCTCCCCGAGCCGTTCAAGCAAGCGCCGCCGTGCTCCCTGCCTTGCTCAGGTGAGCTCCCTTCCCCCTCTCTAGCTTTTCGCTGTTCAATTAAACTATGGCCGAAGCTCCGCCACACGCTCACGATCACAGGACACCACTTTGCCTCCCCTATCGTGGCCGGAAACCTCACCGGCGGCTTCGCCGCCGCGGACACCCGTCACTGCACCGTGGACCGGCTGCCATAGGCCCCCGCAGGCCAAATTCGCCCCACCCCTATGACCCACTTCACCCGCCCGTGCTTCGCCACCGCTTCCCCGCCAGAGAACCGGACCGACGGCAGAGAACCGCCGCGGAGTTCGCCGCCGACCGGCCCCGGTCGAGCCTCTTCCCCCTCCGTTGCCGCATAACGCCGTCAGCCACCCTCTCTCCCTGGCTGGTGGGCCCGCGCTATGGCGCCGTCCCCGCTGCCGCTCCCTCGCTGCTGGGCCGACTGGGCCGCAAGCGCGCCCGCGCCGCGCGCCCGCGCTGAGTGGGCCGAAATCCCCCTGGCCCAGTTAGCTGGAGAATTCCTTCTCTTTTTTCTTTTCCTATTTCTTTTTCTCATTTTCACATATATAATTAGATGCTAATATTTTATGCACCAAAAATTGTCTAAATAAATTATTAGGGCACAAAAGTAATAAAGTATAAAATTTGCACACCCCAGAAAGGTCACTATGTTTGATGTATTGTTATTATCTGTGTTTAATTAGCGGAAGAGGGATCCGATCCTCCGGAACTCTTAGCTCCAGAAGAAGGGCAAGAACCCGACCCCTCCGAGATTACCCTCTTGTGCCAGGAAAGCTTCGACGAAGGCGAGTCCATCTTTCCCTTGATGCATTATTTACCTATTTCTCTCTACCACTACCTAAGCCTGGATTATGGGATGGGAATCTAAATGCATGGTGAGTATTAGAGAGCCTGCATTAACTATTACTGTGATTAAAAGATATGGGGCAAGTGAAAAGGGTATAAGTGGAATGTTTTTCAAAAGAGTGCGATGAAGGGTACTCACCCTCATCACCTGATGGAGTAGGATGATCAGGGACTCCCTGGTTTAGGGGAGGGCCTAAGGTGTTGGCTCAGCTGGTTTAGGCGTGAGCAGAAGGATCGTCCTCTCATATAATGACCAGTTTGTCATCTTTCATTACCTGTACTCTCAAAAAGTACAACCACTCGAGGCTGTGTGGGCAGCCACTCAATCTAAACTCGTACGGTCCAACCCCAGGGTTATGAAGGCTGGGGTAGCACCGAGAGGATAAGGAGGGGGAATGTTTTGTCCGGTTTGGACATGGCGGTGGCCTGACTCCTTCCGGTATTACCGTTAAGGTTCGGACGTGCAAGGATGGAAAGAGTTTCGGATTCGGGTCTCATTGGCCATGAGATCGCAGAGCCGGACTAGTGGGTAAAGTGTACCCCTCTGCGCAGAGTCTAAACCTATTCGAATAGTCCGTGTCCACTGGTATGGACGAGTCTGGTATGGTATGACAATTAGTGTTTTTACTACAACCGGGAATAGAGAAACGTGTGTGTATGTTCTGGAAAGAAAGTGGTACAACGGGAGCAGGAAGCTCAGTGGTGGTCAAGCAAGTGTTAATTTTATTGTTTGGGGAAAGCCATAAACAACGAGTACTGCCTTTCTCTGAAAAAGTATGAGTGACTTCAACTCCACCATATAAAGCATGTACCATATAGGTCACTTTCTCTTTATGGGAGCCGGGTGGGCTTGCGGAATACCTAGTGTATTCACCCAGATTTATTTATGTTTTTCATCAGCTGAAGACTTCTTTTCTGCTATGCTTGATTGATGGGGCTGTGTCTTCACCCAGTTCTGCCTGTGGCCTAGGCTATTTTATCTTGCACTGCGCTTTATGTTTTTCGGCTCACTTTCGAGCTTGTATCCTCGGTATTGTAATAACATTATTCAGACTCTGTAACTATTTGAAGTAATGGATGTGGTTACTAGCCTCCTAGGACTAGTAATTGTATCACATTTGAGTCCCAAAGGATCGAGGCGCTTCACGACGTCAGGGTGAGGCCGCCGCCGGATTCGAGCGGAGTCGACCAGAACCTGGCTGCAGCGGCAATACTCCTCCGCGCGATGCCGGAGCCATCAACCACCGAGGGGCGGCGTATCCAGGGAGAGCCCAAGAATCTCCTGGAGGACGCCGCGGTCCGATGGGCCAAAAGCTCTGCCTCCCGAAGGCAGGGGTTCCCCTCGGAACATCGCGCCGCGACTTCCCGATTCATGCGGGAAGCCTCGGTCCACTCCGGGCGCACGCGCAACACAGCGCCTGCAGTCCCGGGACGCCTCGGCAATGAGCGTCATCATCACAGCCGTCGGGCCCACCTCGACGATAGGGCACGCCGAGGCTACCACCCCAGGCATGGGGGACGCTACGATAGCGGGGAGGATCGGAGTCCTTCGCCCGAACCACCCAGTCCGCAGGCTTTCAGACGCGCCATACGACGGGCACCATTCCCGACCCGGTTCCGAACCCCGACTACTATCACAAAGTACTCGGGGGAGACGAGACCGGAACTGTGGCTCGCGGACTATCGGCTGGCCTGCCAACTGGGTGGAACGGACGACGATAACCTCATCATCCGCAACCTCCCCCTGTTCCTCTCCGACACCGCTCGAGCCTCGCTGGAGCACCTGCCCCCGGGGCAGATCTCCAACTGGGATGACCTGGTCCAAGCCTTCGCCGACAATTTCCAGGGCACGTACGTGCACCCTGGAAACTCCTGGGATCTCCGAATCTGCCGCCAGCAGCCGGGAGAGTCTCTCCGGGACTACATCCGGTGATTCTCGAAGCAGCGCACAGAGCTGCCCAACGTCACCGATTCAGATGTCGTCGGCGTGTTCCTCGCTGGCACCACCTGCCACGACCTGGTGAGCAAGCTGGGTTGCAAGACCCCCACCAGGGCGAGCGAGCTAATGGACATCGCCACCAAGTTCGCCTCTGGCCAGGAGGTGGTTGAGGCCATTTTCCGGAAGGACAAGCAGCCCTAGGGCCGCCCACCGGAAGATGCTCCCGAGGCGTCTACTCAGCGCGGCGCCAAAAAGAAAGGCAAGAAGAAGTCGCAAGCGAAACGCGACGTCGCCGACGCGGACCTTGTCGCTGCCGCCGAGTACAAGAACCCTCGGAAACCTCCCGGAGGTGCCAACCTCTTCGACAAGATGCTCAAGGAGCCGTGCCCCTATCATCAGGGGCCCATCAAGCACACCCTCGAGGAGTGTGCCATGCTTCGATGATACTTCCACAAGGCCAAGCCACCCGCGGAGGGTGGCAAGGCCCTCGACGACGCAAAGGAGGAAGATCACAAGGCAGGAGGGTTCCCCGAGGTCCGCGACTGCTTCATGATCTATGGCGGGCAAGTGGCGAATGCCTCGGCTCGGCACCGCAAGCAAGAGCGTCGGGAGGTCTGCTCGGTAAAGGTGGCGGCGCCAGTCTATCTAGACTGGTCCGACAAGCCCATCACCTTTGACCAGGCCGACCATCCAGGCTACGTGCCGAGCCCGGAGAGATACCCACTCGTTGTCGACCCCATCATCGGCAACGTCAGGCTCACCAAGGTCCTCATGGACGGAGGCAGCGACCTCAACATCATCTACATCGAGACCCTCGGGCTCCTGCGGATCGATTTGTCCTCGGTCCGGACGGGCGTTGCGCCTTTCCATGGGATCGTCCCCGGGAAGCGCGTTCAACCCCTCGGACAACTCGACCTACCCGTCTGCTTCGGGACGCCCTCCAACTTTCGAAAGGAGACCCTCACGTTCGAAGTGGTCGGGTTTCGAGGAACCTACCACGCAGTGCTGGGGAGGCCATGCTACGCCAAGTTCATGGCCATCCCCAACTACACCTACCTCAAGCTCAAGATGCCGGGCCCCAACAGGGGTCATCACCGTCGGGCCCACGTACCGACACGCGTACGAATGCGATGTGGAGTGCGTGGAGTACGACGAGGCCCTCGCCGAATCCGAGGCCCTCATCGCTGACCTAGAGAGCCTCTCTAGGGAGGCGCCCGACGTGAAGCGCCACGCCGGCAACTTCGAACCAGCGGAGACGGTCAAGTCCGTCCCTCTCGACCCCTGCAACGACGCCTCCAAGCAGATCCGGATTGGTTCCGAGCTCGACCCCAAATAGGAAGCAGTGCTCGTCGACTTTCTCCGCGTAAACGCCGACGTTTTCGTGTGGAGGCCCTCGGACATGCCCGGCATACCGAGGGAAGTCGCCGAGCACTCTCTGGATATCCGAGCTGGGGCCCGACCCGTGAAGCAACCTCTGCGCCGATTCGACGAAGAAAAGCGCAGAGCCATAGGCGAGGAGATCCACAAGCTACTGGCGGCAGGGTTCATCAAAGAGGTATTCCATCCCGAATGGCTTACCAACCCTGTGCTTGTGAGAAAGAAAGGGGGGAAATAGCGGATGTGTGTAGACTACACTGGTCTAAACAAAGCATGTCCGAAGGTTCCCTACCCTCTGCCTCGCATCGATCAGATCGTGGATTCCACTGCTGGGTGCGAAACCCTGTCTTTCCTCGATGCCTACTCAGGGTATCATCAGATCAGGATGAAAGAGTCCGATCAGCTCGCGACTTCATTCATCACACCCTTCGGCATGTACTGCTATGTTACAATGCCATTTGGTTTGAGGAATGCGGGGGCAACGTACCAGCGATGCATGAACCATGTGTTTGGCGAACACATCGGCCGAACGGTCGAGGCCTACGTCGATGACATCGTAGTCAAGATGAGGAAGGCCTCCGACCTCCTTTCCGACCTTGAAGCGACATTCTGATGTCTCAAGGCGAAAGGCGTGAAGCTTAATCCCGAAAAGTGTGTCTTCGGGGTCCCCCGAGGCATGCTCTTGGGGTTCATCGTCTCCGAGCGGGGCATCGAAGCCAACCCGGAGAAGAATGCAGCCATCACTAGCATGGGGCCAATCAAGGACTTGAAAGGCGTACAGAGGGTCATGGGATGTCTCGCGGCTCTGAGCCGCTTCATCTCGCACCTCGGTGAAAGAGGTCTGCCTCTGTACCGCCTCTTAAGGAAGGCCGAGTGCTTTGCTTGGACCCTCGAGGCCGAGGAAGCCCTTGGGAACTTGAAGGCGCTCCTCACGAACGCGCCCATCTTGGTGCCCCCCGCTGCCGGAGAAGCCCTCTTGATCTACGTCGCTGCAACCACCCAGGTGGTTAGCGTCGCGATCGTGGTTGAGAGACGAGAAGATGGGCATGCATTTCCCGTCCAGAGGCCAGTCTACTTCATCAGTGAGGTACTGTCTGAGACCAAGATCCGCTACCCACAAATCCAGAAGCTGCTGTACGCGGTGATCCTGACACGGCGGAAGTTGCGACACTACTTCGAGTCTCATCCGGTGACTGTGGTGTCATCCTTCCCCCTGGGAGAGATCATCCAGTCCCGAGAGGCCTCGGGTAGGATTGCGAAGTGGGCGGTGGAGATCATGGGCGAGACGATCTCGTTCGCCCCTCGGAAGGCCATCAAGTCCCAGGTCTTGGCAGACTTCGTGGCTGAATGGGCCGACACCCAGCTCCCGACGGCTCCGATCCAACCAGAGCTCTAGACCATGTTTTTTGATGGGTCGTTGATGAAGACGGGGGCCGGCGCAGGCCTCCTCTTCGTCTCGCCCCTCGGGAAGCACCTACGCTACGTGCTACGCCTCCACTTCCCGGCGTCCAACAACGTGGCTGAGTACGAGGCTCTGGTAAACGGGTTGCGAATCGCCATCGAGCTAGGGGTCCGACGCCTCGACGCTCGCGGTGACTCGCAGCTCGTCATCGACCAAGTCATGAAGAACTCCCACTGCCACGACCCGAAGATGGAAGCCTACTGCGATGAGGTTCGGCGCCTCGAAGACAAGTTCTACGGGCTCGAGCTCAACCACATCGCCCGACACTACAACGAGACTGCGGACGAGCTGGCTAAAATAGCCTCGGGATGAACAACAGTTCCCCCTGGACGTATTCTCCCGAGACCTGCATCAACCCTCCGTCAAGACCGAGGACACGCCCGAGCCTGAGGCACCTTCGGCTCCGCCTGAGGCACCCTCGACTCAGTCCGAGGTACCCTCGGCCCAGTCCGAGGTACACTCGGCACGGTCCGAGGTGCCCTCGGCTCAGCCCGAGGTACCCTCGGCCCCCGAGGGTGAGGCACTGCGTGTCGAGGGGGAACAGAGCGAGGTCGCGCCTAATCAAAGCTGGCAGATCCGGTACCTGCAATATATCCACCGAGGAGAGCTGCCCCTCGACCAAGCCAAAGCTCGGCGGTTGGCGCGGCGTGCCAAGTCTTTCGCCTTGCTGGGAGATGGGAAGGAGCTCTATCACTACAGCCCCTCAGGCATCCTCCAGCGATGCATTTCCATCGCCGAAGGCCAGGAGCTCTTGCAAGAGATACACTCGGGGGCTTGCGGCCATCACGCAGCACCTCGAACCCTCATTGGAAACGCTTTCCGACAAGGATTCTACTGGCCGACGGTGGTGGCCGACGCTACTAGAATTGTCCGCACCTGCGAAGGGTGTCAGTTCTACGCGAGGCAGACCCACCTGCTCGCTCAGGCTCTGCAGACCATACCCATCACCTGGCCATTTGCTGTGTGGGGTCTGGACCTCGTTGGCCCCTTGCAGAAGGCACTCGGGGGCTACACGCACCTGTTGGTCGCCATCGACAAATTCTCCAAGTGGATCGAGGTCCGACCCCTAAACAGCATTAGGTCCGAACAGGTGGTGGCGTTCTTCACCAACATCATCCATCGCTTTGGGGTCCCGAACTCCATCATCACCGACAACGGTACCCAGTTCACCGGCAGAAAGTTCCTGGACTTCTGCGAGGATCACCACATCTGGGTGGACTGGGCTGCCGTGGCACACCCCATGATGAATGGGCAAGTGGAGCGGGCCAACGGCATGATCCTGCAAGGACTCAAGCCTCGGATCTACAACGACCTCAACAAGTTCGGCAAGCGGTGGATGAAGGAACTCCCCTCGGTGGTCTGGAGTCTGAGGACAACGCCGAGCCGAGCCACGGGCTTCACACCGTTCTTTCTAGTCTATGGGGCCGAGGCCATCTTGCCCACAGACCTAGAATACGGTTCCCCGAGGGCGAGGGCCTACACCGACCAAAGCAACCGAGCCAACCGAGAAGACTCACTGGACCAGCTGGAGGAGGCTCGGGACATGGCCTTACTACACTCGGCACGGTACCAGCAGTCCCTGCGACGCTACCACATCGAGGGGTTCGGTCCCGAGACCTCCAGGTGGGCGACCTGGTGCTTCGGCTGCGACAAGACACCCAAGGGCGGCACAAACTCACGCCTCCCTGGGAAGGGCCGTTCGTCATCGCCAAGGTTCTGAAGCTCGGAACATACAAGCTGGCCAACAGTCAAGGCGAGGTCTACGGCAACGCTTGGAACCTCCAACACGCTCCAAGATTCTCCCCCCCACGGCACGGGGGCTGGGTCCCACACATCATGCAAGCCGGTCCAGGGGAGAAGAAGCCAAACCGCCACACGCGCGCAGTGCATGCAACCACCCAGCGGTTACAAGCACTCCTCCACTTTCGCCCAGACCAGCGGGTGAAAGGGTGGACAGCCATGCAGGCAGCATGCAACCGTGCCAAGTGGGCGCGCCCCTTCGACTCCAACGAGCCCAGCATGGAGGTCCAGGCCCACGCGTCATGCAACCGGCGCGCCGGTTGCTACGTGTGAGCAACTGCACCGCCACTCACGCCGCTACCGTGCCTCCTCGACTGCGGAGTCAATATCGCGACTCGAGGCAACCCTGCAGTGCCAGCCAAGCGCGACGGTCAAATGCGGTCAAAATTGGGCCGACAGCAATGGCGGTGACAGGCGGGCAGAAGCAGCGGTCACGTCGTCAGCCAAGCTCGCATCCCATCCAGGGGCAGCGAGGGAGCCCTGTCTCACGTCATGAAGACGGCGCGCCCGTGATCCGTTCCTCGAACGGCGCGCGCACGCGCAACGACCGCTTCGCGAACCACTCGCCCCGTCGCATTAACTCCGCGGCGGGATAGGCGGCGCCTCAGGCGGGAGAAGCAAGCGACGCTTCGCCTTCGCCATAATAACCGCGTCGAAAGAGGTACGCCACGTCATTCGAATTCGCATCCTTTTCCTTTTCCTCTTTCTCTCTCTTACAACAGGGACTGGGAAAGGGGGTACCCCGAAAAGGACCCTTCTCCGTGAAGGAAACAAGCTCCGAGCCTCCCTACTGATCAGAGGTTTGAAGGCCGGCCCCTCGGAGGGGTTCAACGGCCGCCTCAGATCGATTGGGTTCTGCGCCCACTACTGGTCAGAGGTTCGATGGCTGGCCCCTCGAAGGGTTCAACGGCCGCCTCAGGCCACTCGGGCTCCACGCCCATTACTGATCAGGGGTTCGTAGGCTGGCCCTCGAAGGGTTCACAGTCGCCTCAGACACAGAGCGAGGGATGACCCTGGGTATGTTCGATACATAACCAAGGCTCGAGCTACGCTCTCGAGGTACCCTAGGACATTTTCGAGACCAGCGGGAGCGATCTTGTAACGGAATCCCATCAGAGGGAGGCATCGAGCCCTCGGACCCCGTCAAAGGGGACCGGGTCCGACAGATCACCCGCAGGTACTTTTGGAGCGCGCCTCCAGGCCTCTAGCCGACCCCTAGCAAATGGGGCACGGGCGTCCGCTCGGATTACCCGCCAGCAGCTCACCGGAAACACCATGTTCGGCGCCCCCTGAGGGCAACATGGCGCTTTCCCCCCTCCTCCTTGCGGAAAGGCGACGCAGGGGTGTATGTAAAAAAGACGAGTCTGTCCTTGACCGTCCTCTCGCCCTGTGCGGAGGCTCGGGGGCTGCTCTCGCAAACCCAGCTCCGGCCAAACCGTTGACAGCGTCAACATACCAGCCCGAGAACTTGGGACCCGACCGTGCACTCGGGCTACGGCCAGCTCGCATGAGGGAACAACTAGACCAGCCAAAGTGTTGCGAAACGCACTAAGACCTCGAAGGAGTAAAACTACTCCTCCGAGGCCTCGGGGGCTACACCCGGCGGGTGCGCTCGCGCGCACCCAACGGAACAGAATGCAACCAAAAAAAGGCTGGTCCCCTTGCAAAAAAGTGCGGCAAAAGCCTCCAAGCGAGTATTAGTACTCCCTTGTAGGCTCGGTGGCTACTGTCGGGGACCATAATTAGGGGTACCCTCAAGACCCCTAAATCTCAGCTGGTAACCCCCATCAGCACAAAGATGCAAAGGCCTGATGGGTGCGATTAAGTCAAGGATCGGTCCATTCAAGGGACACGATCGTGCCTCGCCCGAGCCTAGCCTCGGGCAAGGGAAGCCGACCCCGGAGAACCTACATCTCGCTCGAGGACCCCCTCCAGCAACGGGCACACTGTCAGCTCGCCCGAGGCCCAGTCTTCACCAAGAAGCGACCTTGGCCACATCGCCACGCCGACCGACCAAATCGCAGGGGCATTTAATGCAAAGGTGGCCTGACACCTTTATCCTGACGCACGCCCACCAGTCGATAGAGCCGAAATGACCGCTGTCACTTCGCCGCTCTACTGACCGGTCTGACAAGAGGACAGCGTCGCCTGCACCGCTCCGACCGCTGAGCCACCCGACAGAGTGAGGGTGACAGCAGCCAAGGCCAGCCTCGGGTGTCATAGGAAACTCCACCTCGCCCGACCCAGGGCTCGGACTCTGGCTCAGCCCCGGAAGACGGCGAACTCCGCTCCGCCCGACCTAGGGCTTGGACTCGGGCTCAGCCCCGGAAGACGGCAAACTCCGCTCCGCCCGACCCAGGGCTCAGACTCGGGCTCAGCCCCGGAAGACGGCGAACTTCGCTCCGCCCGACCTAGGGCTCGGACTCGGGCTCAGCCCCGGAAGACGGCGAACACCGCTCCGCCCGACCCAGGGCTCGGACTCAGGCTCAGCCCCGGAAGACGGCGAACTCCGCTCCGCCCGACCCAGGGCTCGAACTCGGGCTCAGCCCCGAAAGACGGCGAACACCACTCCGCCCGACCTAGGGCTCGGACTCAGGCTCAGCCCCAGAAGACGGCGAACTCCGCTCCGCCCGACCCAGGGCTCGGACTCGGGCTTAGCACCGGAAGACGGCAAACTCCGCCTCGCCCGACCCCAGGGCTCGGACATGGGCTCAGCCCCGGAAGACGACGAACTCCGCCTCGCCCGACCCAGGGGCTCGACCTCGACCTCGACCTCGGAGGAGCCTCCACCTCGCCCAGCCTAGGGCATGGACCGACCACGTCGACAGGAAGCGCCATCATTACCCTACCCCGAGCTGACTCGGGCTACGGGGAACCAGACCGGCGTCCCATCTGGCGCCCCGCATGCCCTGTGACGACGGCGGCTCTCAGCCCCCTTACGGAAGCAAGAGGATGTCAGCAAGGACTCGACAGCCCCAATAGCTATCCTCCCGCCAGGCTCCAGCACTCCTCTGACAGCCACGACACCACGCGAACTAGGTGCCAAGACCTCTCCGGCTGCCATGATGGCATGTACTTAGGGCGCTAGCTCTCCACCGCTAGACACGTTAGCACACTGCTACACTCCCCATTGTACACCTGGATCCTCTCCTTACGCCTATAAAAGGGAGGACCAGGGCCCTCTTACAGAGGGTTGGTCAGCCCGCGCGGAGAAGGACGAGACAGCGCTCGCGCAAGGCCGCTCGCTCCCACTCCCGCGTGGACGCTTGTATCCCCCTACTGCAAGCGCACCCGACTCAGGCGCGGGGCTAACACGAAGGCCGCGGGATCCACTCTCTCACGCTTGCCTCCCTTCGGCTGCTTCCTTTCCCCCCTTCACGTTCTGCCTCGCGTCGACCCATCTGGGCTGGGGCATGCGGCGACGATTCACTCGTCGGTCCAGGGACCCCCCGGGTTTCGAAACACCAACACTAAGCAATGGCATGAAAAGTTTGATAATACTCTTACAACTGCTGGTTTTGCTGTAAATGAATCTGACACATGTGTATATTATCGGTATGGTGGGGGTGAGTCTGTTATGCTGTGCCTTTATGTTGATGACATTTTGATCTTTGGATCAAATCTCAATGTGATTGAGGAAGTTAAAAATCTTCTATCGAGCAATTTCAAGATGAAAGATTTGGGAGAGGCTGATGTCATTCTAAACATCAAGCTTGTTAGAGAAGCTGATGGTGGGGTAACTTTGTTACAATCCCATTATGTGGAAAAGGTAATGAGTCACTTTGGTTTTAGTGACTGTGATCCTGCTCCAACACCTTATGATCCTAGTGTGCTATTGAGAAAGAATCGGAGAATAGCAAGGGATCAATTGACATACTCCCAGATCATTGGCTCGCTCATGTACCTTGCAAGCGCAACAAGGCCAGACATCTCATATGATGTGAGTAAGCTAAGTCGGTTTGTGTCAAAACCAGGAGATGATCACTGGCGTGCTCTTGAGAGAGTGTTGCGGTATTAGAAAGGTACTATGACATACGGTATTCATTATACTGGAAACCCAAAAGTGCTGGAAGGCTATTGTGATGCCAACTGGATTTCTGATGCTGATGAGCTTTATGCCACAAGCGAATATGTGTTTCTGTTTGGAGGTGGCGCTGTTTCCTGGAAGTCTTGCAAGCAGACTATCCTAACGAAGTCTACAATGGAAGCAGAACTCACAGCATTAGACACTGCTGGGGCTGAGGCCGAGTGGCTTCATGATTTCCTATTGGATTTACCGGTAGTTGAAAAACCGATACCGGCTATTTCTATGAACTGTGACAACCAAACGGTGATTACAAAGGTTAACAGTTCTAGGAATAACATGAAGTCTACAAGGCATGTTAAGAGGAGATTGAAATCTGTCAGAAAGCTGAAAAACTCCGGAGTTATTACAGTGGATTATGTCCACACATCTAATAATCTGGCAGATCAATTCACTAAGGGGCTATCACGCAATGTGATAGAAAGTGCATAGAGAGAAATGGGTATGAGACCCATGTGAAATCTACTCTAGTGGTAACCTGCTCTATGTGATCGGAGATCCCGTGAAGTAGAGTGGAGAAACAAGCTAGGAGTAGATTGTGAGGAAAGATCCCTTCTTTAACTCATTTCTGATGCACATCTTTCCTATTTGTAAGGCAGGATGGTATTTTACCTTAATGTATTCCAAGAGTCTTATAAAGGTGAGATGTTGTCCTACAGAACATCTTTTGAGGAATACACCTATATGAGTCAGACTGCTGGTCACAGTCTATGGGACTTGGGTAATCTCTAAATACTCATGAAAGGCACTGAAGTGTGACTTATATGCTTCTAAACAGCGGGAATACCCTTTTGTAGCCTAGTATCAGCAAAGGATTTGAGTGAATCTTATTTCGCACAAAACTGTCAATTCAAGGCTTAGTCCATTGTTCAGTTGTGAATGAGTGAAACTCTTATCCTAGATGGATGTTCAACTTAACAGTCTCCATCGAAACACTGGTATATCAAAGGATTGTGATTTTGATACTTCATCATTACAAACCCTAGAGTTTGGTGGGGATTGTTGGATCTTTTATGGGCTTGGCCCATTTAATGAATAAACTCTATGGTGTGTAATGGTGGAGAATACCAATAGTACCACATTGGAAGTCCAAGGGTCTTTTGGCTTGACTTATATGGTGGGAATTATTCCACTTAACTTGAGAAGTTAGGAAACGGACAAGGGCTTGCCACACGCGCGCGCGCCGCCGCCGCCGGCCGGGCCGGGCCGGGCCGAGCGTGGCGTGGCGTGGCGAGGCGAGGCAGGCAGGCAAGGCAGGCAGGCGAGCGGGCGTGGTGTGGTGTTAATTTTTAGCACTCACTAACCGCGTTAACCTTTCAGTTGCCTGTCTCTTAGTCAGCCGAGTGACCCTTCTCCTTTAGCTGGCCGACTCATGGCATAACTCGGCGAGAGCTGGCCGACTCATGGCATGACTCGGCGAGAGCTGACCGACTCTTGGCGTGACTCGGCGAGACCTTTCTCCTTCAGCTTCCCTCTGCGAGAGGTTAAATAGAGGAGCACCCCTGTCACTCGGTACACGCGAGAAAACACTTTCAGAATCACAGTCCAGCCGCCGAGTGTGGGTATTTCTATCTCGTGACTCTGCGCGCATAGAGAAGCGAGAGGGCAGGTGCCTCCGAAGCCGGTGCCGTTCGAGACCTTGCACGGGGGATCGGCAATTAGGTTTTTGGGGAGTGTCTACGCGACTGCCCAAAACATCTCCAACATGACAAAAGAAGCTGGCCAAGGATCTGGATCATCAGAGCGCATGGGAGGGTATGATCAGTTTATTTACTTACTGTTTTGCGTTCTGGAAATTATATATGTTTCATATATTCATCTATGCTGTTTCATATGTAGGAATGATTTTATCTTATCTGTTCTGTCTTATTATAATATGATAGATCTGTCTGTTTTAATTTTACAGTCATGCTGTTTATATTTCGATCTGTTTATTTTCAATTGTTCAGTCAGTTTACATGTTTATCGTATTTATATGATTTATATAAGTCATATGCTTTATGTTCTCATGATCCATATTGTTATGGATATATTTGATGTCATGATTAATTATCTTTTATATGTCATCATCATAATATTAATTTATGGAATTAAAATGATACAGAAAATGCCTATAACTCTAACAATCCAAAAACCTAATGTTAGGCATTTTTCTATCAGAGGTTTTGCTGCTGTGCTAAAGCCTGATCCTTTTGATTGTAAAAACTTCTTGATATGAAAAGCTAAGATGGAGTTGTGGCTAACTGCAATGTCATGTTATTATGCTGCTGAGGGCAAGCCTGCCAACTTACCTCCTGAGGATGAGGCTAAGTTTAAGGCTGTTGACAATCTCTTTCGAGGAGCAGTGATTAGCGCACTAGACACAAAATTCCAGAAAAGCTATATCATCCTTCCTACAGGGAAAGAGCTGTGGGATGCACTTGTTGGAAAGTTTGGAGTAACTGACGCTGGTAGCGAGCTGTATCTCATGGAGCAGCTGTATGACTACAAGATGGTTGAGAACCGATCTGTAGTGGAATAGGCTCATAAGTTTCAGGCACTAGCTAAGGAACTCGAACTTTTTCCTTGTCCTTTGCTTGACAAGTTTGTGGCTGGCGGTATAATCGCCAAGTTGCCACCTTCTTGGAAGGACATTGCTACCTCTCTCAAACATAAGAGACAAGAGTTCAATGTGGAAGAGCTCATTGGTACTCTTGATGTTGAGGAAAGAGCTAGAACAAAGGACAGTGGAAAAGGTGTTGAGACCTCTACTGCTAATGTGGTGCAGAAGAGAAACTTCCGCAAGTTTAACAAGAAGAAAAACCAGAACAAACCAGAGAACGTAAATAAACCTGTTCAAACAGCACAGTTTAAAAAGAACAACAACAACAAGGGAAAGGGAGGATGCTTTGTCTGTGGCAGTGATCAACATTGGGCTAGAGAGTGCCCTGATCGCAAGTTCACATAGGACAAGAAATCAGCTAATGTTGTAACTACTGAAACTGGAGATGGAACATCTGGGTATGGTAATTCTTTACCATTTGTTCTCTCAGTTTGTAATTCACCTGAGTGGTGGATGGATAGTGGTGCAAACATTCATGTGTGTGCTGATGCCTCCATGTTCTCCTCCTACCAGGTCGGGAGGTCTAGCGCCTTGTTAATGGGAAATGGGTCGCGTGCTCATGTTCTTGGTGTTGGTACGGTCATTCTGAAGTTTACTTCGAGAAAGACGATGCCATTGAAGAGCGTGCAGCATGTTCCCTCTATCAAGAAGAATCTCGTTAGCGCTTCTATGCTATGTCGAGATGGATACAAAGTTGTTCTTGAGTCTAATAAATGTGTTGTGTCTAAACATGGTATTTTTGTTGGTAAAGGATATGACTGCGGAGGCTTGTTCCGCTTATCACTGCATGATGTTTGTAATAAACTCGTGAATTCTGTTCATTTTTCTGATGAGTCGGATTTATGGCATTCACGTTTTTGTCATGCAAGCTTTGGCTGTCTTATGCGGTTAGCAAATATAAATCTAATTCCTAAATTTAACTTGGTCAAAAAGTCTAAGTGCCATGTGTGTGTTGAATCAAAACAACCCTGCAAGCCTCACAAGGCTGCTGAGACGAGGAGTTTGGCACCTCTAGAACTTGTTCATTCTGATCTGTGCGAGATGAATGAAATTTTGACCAAAGGTGGGAAAAGATACTTTCTCACTTTTATAGATGACTCCACTAGATTTTGCTATGTGTATCTGGTATGCCCTCTTCTCCTTAGGTTGTAGCTGTGTGTGGTAGGTGGCCGCTCCTTGAGCGGTTGGCGATGAGAGGAGGCCGTGGTTCTCACGGCCTGGGAGAAGACAGTAGGGGAGGAGAAATTAGGGCAGGGCGGCGGCTGATCAACAATATGTTGATCACAGCCTGTTCTCATTTTATTGCAATTAAGGTATAAATAACCTCCTATTACAGATTAACCTAAAAGGCCTTTAGCCTCTTTATTCTACTGCTAAAAGGGCCTTGCTAACAGCCCACTTAGCCTAAGCCGGTTCAGCCCCCTAATTAGGACTACCAGCCTTGTTGCGGCGCCTGTACTGGACGCCCACCATAACATCTCTCGGCTCCTCGAGAAACAGCTCGTCCTCGAGCTGAAATTTGGGGTAGCTTTCTCCGAACCGAGCCAATGGTTCCCAAGTTGCCTCTGATGCTGAAGACCCGGACCACTGCACAAGAAGGTGCCATTCTTGGCGGCGTAGTCATGCGCGCAGCACGCGCTCAGGTGTTGGCAGGACCCTCCCCTGGTGCATCTCTGGGAGGGCTGGAGGAGCACTTGGCGTATCACCTTTGAAGGGTTTGAGCAAGCCAACATGGAAAACATTATGGATGCGAGCGTCATCTGGAAGTTGCAGCCGATAAGCCACCGTGCCCACCTTTTCCAGCACCTGAAACGGACCTGCATATCTTGGACCTAGTTTTCTCTTCTTGTTGCCAACTAGTGCTCGTGCCTGGCTGTGTAGAAGTCGCAGCCATACCCAGTCACCCACCTGGAATTCCAGCTCATGATGGTGTTCATCATAGTGCCGTTTTGCATATGCCTATGCTTGCAGTAATCTTTCTCGAACATCCGAGAGAAAAATGTCTCTGTCTTTTAATAGATCATCGACTGCATCTGTGGCTGCTGTTCCTTGTGTATACGACAGTAAGGGTGGTGGTGACCTTCCATAGACCACTTGGAATGGTGTAGTGCGGAGAGCTGAGTGAAAGGCAGTGTTGTAGCAATATTCCGCCCATGGCAACCAATCGACCCACGCCCGCGGCCTATCTCCTGTTAGGCATCACAGGTACATGGCTATAGTTTTATTGACGACCTCGGACTGTCCATTTGTCTGGGGGTGGAAAGCCGTGCTCATGCGGAGTTTGACCCCAGCCACCTTGAAAAGATCGCGCCAGAAGCTGCCTGTAAAGACTGGGTCACGATCGCTGACAATGGAAAGTGGAAATCCATGAAGACGGACTATGTTGTCAAAGAAGGCTCGTGCCACTGAGGCTGCAGTATAAGGATGTCCCAGGGCAATGAAATGGGCATATTTGGAGAACCGATCCACCACAGTTAATATGACTGATTTGCCGTGCACCTTTGGGAGGCCTTCCACAAAGTCCATCGCTATGTCTGCCCAAACTTGTGAGGGAACTTCTAAGGGTTGCAGCAACCCTGCTGGGTGTAAGGCCTCGGTTTTGTTTTTCTGGCAGACTGTACATGATTTGACAAAGTCACGAACCAGAGTTCTGTCATTTGGAATGTAGAAGTCTGTGCGAAGCCTGTGTAATGTCTTTTGGAACCCCCCATGTCCCGCGCCATGTGCTAGCTGTAGAATATGAATTATTGTGGGTGATGTAGGTGGTACAAATACCCTGGACCCATGTAGTATTAGGCCCTCTTGGATGTGCCATGGCGCCGATTGGGTGCCATTGAGGATCTGTTCATGTAGTTGTTTCCATTCCGGTCTGCTGCTGCCATCACTGCGTATTTCATCATATAGCTGGAACGATGGTACAGATATGGCTAGGGACTCCATTGCTTCAGCGTCCCTGCGGGAGAGAGCATCCGCCACTGTGTTAAAACGTCCGGGTCGATATTCAACGGAAAAATCAAACCCGAACAGTTTACTAATCCAGTGGTGTTGCGGAACAGTTGAGAGGCGCTGGTCCAACATGAACTTGAGGGCAAAATGGTCTGTTCGAACCAGAAAACGACGGCCCCATAAGTACGGCCTCCAATGACGTACTGCCTGCACCAGACCGATGAGCTCGCGTTCATAAGCAGCGAGCTTCAAGTGCCGTGTGGCGAACGGTCTACTGAAGAAGGCAATTGGGCCGTTGTCTTGATGTAGCACTGCCCCAAACCCTGAACCGGATGCGTCACAATCCACGATGAATGATTTGGTGAACTCCGGAAGGTGCAAAACCGGTGCTGTAGATAGTGCCTCCTTGAGTGCTGTAAAGGTTGTGGCTGCTTCTGCTGACCATGCAAAACTGTCTTTTTTGAGGAGTTTGGTTAGGGGAGCTGCAATTGTGCCAAAGTCCTTAATAAATTTGCGGTAATAGCCCGCAATTCCCAGAAATCCTCGCAGCCCACGAGCTGATTTAGGTGTTGGCCAGGCGGTGATTGCTTCGACTTTGTCACTGTCCATAGAGACCCCTGATTCTGAGATGACATGTCCCAGGTATACAATAGAAGTGGTTCCAAAGCTGCATTTAGATTTCTTGACAAATAAACTGTTGGTGCGAAGTAAAGTCATCACTGCTCCTACATGTTGAAGGTGGGCTGACCAGGACGGACTGTATATCAATATGTCATCGAAGAAAACCAACACGCAGCGTCGCAACAGGGGCTGCAGTACAGAATTCATCAAGCTCTGGAACGTTGCTGGTGCATTGGTAAGACCAAATGGCATGACCAAAAATTCAAAATGACCATGATGTGTACGAAAGGCTGTCTTCTCAATGTCATCCTTGTGCATACGGACCTGATGGTACCCTGAACGGAGGTCCAACTTAGTGTAGAATCGAGCTCCATGGAGTTCATCTAGCAACTCGTCAACCACTGGTATAGGATATTTATCCTTGATAGTGTGTTCATTGAGGGCTCTGTAATCAATGCAAAAACGCCATGTATTGTCTGGCTTCTTCACTAGGAGGACCGGGGCTGAGAATGCGGATGTACTGTGTCGGATGATACCACGGCGAAGCATATCCACACATTGAGCTTCTAATTCATCCTTTTGCAATTGGGGGTAACGATATGGACGAACAGCTACTGGTGCAGTGCCTGGTTTCAGGTGGATCCTGTGGTCACAATGTCTGGCTGGCGGTACTGACTGTGGTTCCTCAAAGACATCCTCAAAGGACTGCAGCAAGTGATCCATCATGTGCTTGGGTTCAGTGCTGATGCTACATGTGGTTGGTGTAGTGGTGTCTGTTTGGACGGACCCCAAACCCTTCCACAGTATGCGCCGACCTTCATGCCAGAAGGCCATGCAAAGGTCCTGGAGATCCCATAATACTGGTCCCAATGTTCTCAGGAATGCTGTCCCTAGAATGATCTCAAATGTATCCAAGGGAATTGCATATGCCTCAATGGTGAACTTCTCCTTGTTGATGTCAATGGCTGCGCGACGAGTTACTCCCTGGCAGAAAACTGGGTCTCCATTTGCCACCTTGACATGGCGACCTGGTGTGGGTTCCAAAGTAACCCCACACTGTTGTGCTGCCTTGCAGTTGATGAAGTTATGTGTTGAACCCGTGTCAAGTAGGGCCAGCAGCTCCTGACCGTTGAGGACTACCCGCAGCTGCATGGTGTCCTCCCTTCTAATCCCAGTTATTGCATGTAGGGAAACCACTGGGTCCTGCTCTTCCTGGTCATCATCTGTGTCACCCTTGATCTCATCATCAGCAAAGTCTGTGACCTCCAGATAGAATAGCCTGGGACAGCGGTGGCCTCGTACATAGGGCTCGTCACAATTGTAACATAGCCCTTGTTTACATTGTTCCGCCATCTCGGCGGGGGTGAGGCGCTTGAACGGGACTAGTGATTGTGTTGGTGGCTGCTGGGGTGTATTCTTGGCAGCATTGTCGGTCATGTGTGTGAGCACCGGTGGCCGACCAGATGGTCTGGGGGCCCTGCCAGTCTGCTGGGGCTGTTGAGCACTATCAATGACCTGAGAGCGACGTTCATATGCTCTTGCTAGTCGAGAAGCCTGCTTCTGTGGGTTCATCAGCTCGACATCGATTTTAATCCGCTCTGGCAATCCCGCCGTGAAGAGCTGCACTTGCTGATCAGGTGCCAACGGAGAAGTGTGGCACAACAGTGACGAGAAGCGCTCTTGATAATCATCCACGGTTGTCCGGAAACGAAGACGGGCCAGTTCTCCTAATGGGTTGGTGCGTAGTGGCGGACCAAAGCGCTCATTGCAGAGCTCTTTGAATTGAGGCCATGTCACCGTTGCACAGTCCCGTTCCACCATGAAATACCAGGTATGTGCTGCTCCCTTGAGGTGATAGGAGGCGAGCCACACTTTGTCCTCCTCAATCGTGCGTTGGCCTCTGAAATACTGCTCGCAGTGGTTCAGCCATTCGAGGGGATCCTCCTTCCCATCAAATGTTGGAAACTCCATCTTGTAGTGTCGTGGAGCTCCTGCGTCGAAAGACTGCGGGGTGGGATGGGTTGGGATATGCTGTAATGGCTGCTGTGGTATGTATGGTGGAAAGGATGGAAGAGGTGACGGCGAGTGGGGCATGGGGATTTGGTGGATTGGTAATGTGTTGGATGATGGTGGAGCTGTAGCTGGTGGTGGCCTGGTGGAGGTCGATGGTGCCTGTGTCTCTGGAATGCCGCCATAACCTGGGAGACCGTAAGGAAACCCTGGATGGTTGCCGGCGGCGGACACTATGGGAGTTGTGCGCCCATCGATTTCTGTCACATGCAGCGCCAGATTGGACACCTTGGTGGCGAGATCTGCAAGGGCCTTCATCATGGAGTCCATCTTCTGCTCCAGGGTTGCGCTGGTGGTGTTTGGCGCCGCAGCAGATGCGACTTCGCTGGCAGTGTTGTCGTCGTTGCCCGGCATCTCCGATACCAGATTGGTATGCCCTCTTCTCCTTAGGTTGTAGCTGTGTGTGGTAGGTGGCCGCTCCTTGAGCGGTTGGCGATGAGAGGAGGCCGTGGTTCTCACGGCCTGGGAGAAGACAGCAGGGGAGGAGAAATTAGGGCAGGGCGGCGGCTGATCAACAATATGTTGATCACAGCCTGTTCTCATTTTATTGCAATTAAGGTATAAATAACCTCCTATTACAGATTAACCTAAAAGGCCTTTAGCCTCTTTATTCTACTGCTAAAAGGGCCTTGCTAACAGCCCACTTAGCCTAAGCCGGTTCAGCCCCCTAATTAGGACTACCAGCCTTGTTGCGGCGCCTGTACTGGACGCCCACCATAACTAGTATCTCTTAAAAACAAAAGATGAAGCGTTCAATTATTTTAAGACCTATAAAGCTGAAGTTGAGAACCAACTTGAGAGGAAAATAAAACGTTTAAGGTCCGATCGAGGTGGAGAATATTTCTCTAATGTGTTCGATGAGTTTTGCGTGGAACATGGTATTATTCATGAGAGGACACCGCCATTCTCACCACAATCCAATGGGATTGCTGAAAGGAAAAACCGCACTCTAACAGATTTGGTGAATGCCATGTTGAGTACAGTGGGATTATCCAAGGCATGGTGGGGTGAGGCGATTTTGACAGCATGTCATGTCCTGAATAGAGTTCCAACAAAGAACAAAGAGATCACACCATTCGAGGAATGGGAAAAGAGAAGATTAAATCTCTCATATTTGCGCACTTGGGGTTGCTTGGCTAAGGTGAATGTGCCAATCAATATAAAGCGTAAACTTGGGCCTAAAACTGTTGATTGTGTATTCCTTGGGTACTCTTTTCATAGCACTGGGTATAGGTTCTTAATTATAAAATCTGATGTGCCTGATATGTATGTTGATACTATCATGGAATCAAGAGACGCAACATTTTTTGAGAATGAGTTTCCCATGAAGAATACACCTAGTGATACAAGTCATGAGACTATAATTCCCCATGAGCACGAACTGTCGATTCCTATAGATCATGCTGAGGATTCTCACGTGCACATCCCTGAGGAGGATGACACTATGGTCACTCGAAAGAGCAAGAGACAGAGGGTTGCAAAATCCTTTGGTAATGACTATATAGTGTACCTTGTGGAAGACACACCAACTACCATTAGTGAGGCATATTCCTCTCCTGATGCTGACTTATGGAAGGAAGCAGTAAGGAGTGAGATGGAATCTATTATGTCTAATGGAACTTGGGAGGTCGTTGATCATCCTTATGGTTGTCAACCTATAGGCTGCAAATGGATCTTCAAGAAAAAGCTTAGGCCTGATGGTACAATCGAGAGGTACAAGGCAAGGCTTGTGGCCAAAGGATATACCCAAAAGGAGGGTGAAGATTTCTTTGATACCTACTCACCAGTGGCTCGATTGACTACAATCCGCACATTAATAGCCGTGGCAGCCTCTTATGGTCTTATCATTCATCAGATGGATGTTAAGACAACTTTCCTTAATGGAGAGTTGGATGAGGAGATCTACATGGATCAGCCAGAAGGGTTCGTTGCGGATGGTCAAGAGAACAAGGTGTGCAGGTTGATAAAATCATTGTATGGCCTAAAACAAGCACCTAAGCAATGGCATGAAAAGTTTGATAATACTCTTACAACTGCTGGTTTTGCTGTAAATGAATCTGACACATGTGTATATTATCGGTATGGTGGGGGTGAGCCTGTTATGCTGTGCCTTTATGTTGATGACATTTTGATCTTTGGATCAAATCTCAATGTGATTGAGGAAGTTAAAAATCTTCTATCGAGCAATTTCGAGATGAAAGATTTGGGAGAGGCTGATGTCATTCTAAACATCAAGCTTGTTAGAGAAGCTGATGGTGGGGTAACTTTGTTACAATCCCATTATGTGGAAAAGGTAATGAGTCGCTTTGGTTTTAGTGACTGTGATCCTGCTCCAACACCTTATGATCCTAGTGTGCTATTGAGAAAGAATCGGAGAATAGCAAGGGATCAATTGACATACTCCCAGATCATTGGCTCGCTCATGTACCTTGCAAGCGCAACAAGGCCAGACATCTCATATGATGTGAGTAAGCTAAGTCGGTTTGTGTCAAAATCAGGAGATGATCACTGGCGTGCTCTTGAGAGAGTGTTGCGGTATTTGAAATGTACGATGACATACGGTATTCATTATACTGGAAACCCAAAAGTGCTGGAAGGCTATTGTGATGCCAACTGGATTTCTGATGCTGATGAGCTTTATGCCACAAGCGGATATGTGTTTCTGTTTGGAGGTGGCGCTATTTCCTGGAAGTCTTGCAAGTAGACTATCCTAACGAAGTCTACAATGGAAGCAGAACTCGCAGCATTAGACACTGCTGGGGCTAAGGCCGAGTGGCTTCGTGATTTCCTATTGGATTTACCGGTAGTTGAAAAACCGATACCGGCTATTTCTATGAACTGTGACAACCAAACAGTGATTACAAAGGTTAACAGTTCTAGGAATAACATGAAGTCTACAAGGCATGTTAAGAGGAGATTGAAATCTGTCAGAAAGCTGAAAAACTCCGGAGTTATTACAGTGGATTATGTCCACACATCTAATAATCTGGCAGATCAATTCACTAAGAGGCTATCACGCAATGTGATAGAAAGTGCATTGAGAGAAATGGGTATGAGACCCATGTGAAATCTACTCTAGTGGTAACCTGCTCTATGTGATCGGAGATCCCGTGAAGTAGAGTGGAGAAACAAGCTAGGAGTAGATTGTGAGGAAAGATCCCTTCTTTAACTCATTTCTGATGCACATCTTTCCTATCTGTAAGGCAGGATGGTATTTTACCTTAATGTATTCCAAGAGTCTTATAAAGGTGAGATGTTGTCCTACAGAACATCTTTTGAGGAATACACCTATATGAGTAACACTGCTGGTCACAGTCTATGGGACTTGGGTAATCCCTAAATACTCATGAAAGGCACTGAAGTGTGACTTATATGCTTCTAAACAGCGGGAATACCCTTTTGCAGCCTAGTATCAGCAAAGGATTTGAGTGAATCTTATTTCGCACAAAACTGTCAATTCAAGGCTTAGTCCATTGTTTAGTTGTGAATGAGTGAAACTCTTATCCTAGATGGATGTTCAACTTAACAGTCTCCATCGAAACACTGGTATATCAAAGGATTGTGATTTTAATACTTCATCATTACAAACCCTAGAGTTTGGTGGGGATTGTTGGATCTTTTATGGGCTTGGCCCATTTAATGAATAAACTCTATGGTGTGTAATGGTGGAGAATACCAATAGTACCACATTGGAAGTCCAAGGGTCTTTTGGCTTGACTTATATGGTGGGAATTATTCCACTTAACTTGAGAAGTCAGGAAACGGACAAGGGCTTTCCACACGAGCGCGCGCGCGCCGCCGCCGCCGGCCGGGCCGGGCCGGACCGAGCGTGGCGTGGCGTGGCGTGGCGTGGCGAGGCGAGGCAGGCAGGCAAGGCAGGCAGGCGAGCGGGCGTGGTGTGGTGTTAATTTTTAGCACTCACTAACCGCGTTAACCTTTCAGTTGTCTGTCTCTTCGTCAGCCGAGTGACCCTTCTCCTTCAGCTGGCCGACTCATGGCATGACTCGGCGAGAGCTGACCGACTCATGGCGTGACTCGGCGAGACCTTTCTCCTTCAACTTCCCTCTGCGAGAGGTTAAATAGAGGAGCACCCCTGTCACTCGGTACACGTGAGAAAACACTTTCAGAATCACAGTCCAGCCGCCGAGTGAGGGTATTTCCATCTCGTGACTCTGCGCGCACAGAGAAGCGAGAGGGCAGGTGCCTCCGAAGCCGGTGCCGTTCGAGACCTTGCACGGGGGATCGTCAATTAGGTTTTTGGGGAGCGTTGTAACACCTCAAAATGTTGTGGGTGAAATTCGTTAGAAATTTTTCAAAGGATTAAAAAAAATTAAAATATCCTTTAATATGATTTTTGTTAGCTTTAGGGTTACATCTCTTAAACTAAAAATAGTGTAAAAATAATTTAAATAGAAATATCCCTAAATGATGTTAGTTTTCCTATAAAAATTTATTTACAAGGACTTTCCATAAAACTATATACACTAGAATAATTTTCTAAAATACCTAATTACTATTTTGTGTAGATTGCATATTTTAAGTGTTGGCCTAAATAGGATAATAAATAAAATATAATTTTGCACCATATTGGATATTTTGGAGTGTTGCATGTTGGGTGCCAAATTTAAAATCCGAATTCTGAAAAAGGAACCTGAAAATAAATGAAATAGGGAAAAGGAAATGGAAAGCAGAAAATAAAAAGATAAAAGGAAAAGGAAAACATCGTTTGGGCCCAATTCCCGGTCGACCTGCTCACCCTCCCCTTTGTCTCGGCCCAATTACCTTCTGACCGGCCCACCTCCACCGGCCCGCGCGCGCTCACAATTCCCTTCGCTGACATGTGAACCCCACGCGCCAGCACTTGGATTTCTTCTCTGACTGGTGGGGCCCCCTGTCAGCTGTTCCTTCTCCCCGATAATAGAACGCGCGACTCGCTCACCGTGATCCCCTCCGCGCTAATCGGTAGCTCGTTCGCAAGAATCGCCCGGACTCGTTCCCAGCCCACGATAAATGCCGGCCAAACCGCGCCATCTCGAGGAACGTCATACGGCTCGCCTCTATAAACCCCCCCTTCCCCCGTCCGCCTGGAGTTCTTCGTGGGCGCTATGAGAAGCATGCCTGAGCTCCACCCGCAGTCGGAGATGGGAAGTGGGAGTGGAGCACTGAACTTGCGCCTCGCATGGGACACGCGCTTCTTTGCCTGACGGCCCTGCCTCCAACAACGGTGGGTGTTGCCGCCACCGAAGGGCCGCCGGCTTAGATCCACGAGTTCATCATCGTCAGGGCTCCGGTGTTGGGTCTGGGGGCTTCATCAAGTCCCGCGGATCACGTCTGCGACTTCGTTTGGACGGATTACGTTCCGGTCAGCCCGGAATTCCTCGCCGGTGCCCGATCTCCGCCGCTGGACCACACTGCGCCGCGGGCGGAGGCCCTGGGCTACGCCTATCTTGGTGAGAACCCTCTCTTCAGCTTAGCTCCATTCCCCGCTGTACGTAGTGCGTTCCATATCGGGGTTTGAGTGGGGGAGCAGTGATCTCGTGGGTTCCGGTCATGGCGTTGCCGGCTGTGCTTGGGCGCCGCCGCCCGTGACCGATGAAGTGGGAAGATGAGTCGTGCGCCGTCCGATCGGAATTGTGAGGATGGGATTGGATCTAGTAGTGGGCGGGTCTCTGGCCGTTAGATTAGGATCGAGTGGATCAGGGTGCATACCAGTAGGGTGATGTGGCCTTCTGATCTGGGCCGTAAATCTTAGAGCGGGCGGTCGAGTTCGCATATCGGTTCGGGGATGATCGATCTGATCCGGGGCGTCCAGATCTAATCCTGCGGCCGAAATCATCCAATACCCCTTCGCCCACAACTTTGCAAATAAACCCCTATGGTTTAAACGAACTAACCCGCCGTCCACATTCATTATTCACTGAGTCTTAGAAAACTTCAGTTTAGGCCCCTGACTTTTCCAGGATTTGACGCGCAGTCCAGATAACAGAGAAACTAGATAATTAATATTAGAAATTGATTTTTAGTATAAAAATAAATCTTAAAACTTGTATAATTCATATTTAATTCATTTTAACTCCAAATTGAGTCATTCCAGTTGCAATAATTTTATTTTAATATTGTATATCAACTAGTAACACTGTTTAGCCATGAAACTTGAAGCAAAATTGTTCATTTGAATTAATCTGTTCTAGGTGCTTAATAACTTCAGAAATTCATAACTAAATAACTATAACTCCAAATTTAGTGATTCTTGTTCCTACGATCTCGTTACACAACGTAGATTATTATTATACAGTTTGTTCTCATGTTTGATGTGATGTTAAATTTTGCCTATACACTGTTTGTTTGTATTGCTACGACTAGCAGTGAGGTCACGTGTCATCTGAAGAGCAAGTTGGTACCTGGAATCTCAAGTCCCAGGCAAGTTGTGCCCTTGATCACTTCTTTTACCCACTCATGTTCTAATTAATCATAATGATCTGCATAGGTTAATTTGATGGGACCCAACAGGTTACCTAGTTTGATTATCTTTATACCTTGTTCACCACTAAATTTCTGGGTAGTACTTGCTAGTGCTTTATGTGGTTTTGGGTATGAAGATACATTATTCATGATCATATTTTTATTATCTGTTTATTATTACTGTTCATGATAAGATCATTATGTTAATTGGAACATGGAGAACCGCCCGGGAAAACAGTGCTACCACAAGGGAGGAATGGGACCCCTTGGCTGATTAATTAGGAAAGCTAGTGGAAGACTACCTTACCCGAAAGGGGCAAGGGCAGTAGGGGAGTGGTCAGTGTAGGGAGGCCCTCGGGAGGATTTTGCTGCGATGGCGGTCCTGCAAGGGATTCCTGCATTGGAACTTCCTATAAACTGTAGCGGGTTTTCTGAAGCTAGTGGAACTTTGTAAAGGCCTCGTAGTGTTACCCTGCCTCGCCTCCTCGGTAGAGGTGTATGGGAAGTCGCGATCCCTTGGCAGATGGGTAACATGACTTGTGGGTAAAGATGCGCAACCTCTGCAGAGTGTAAAACTGGTATACCAGCCGTGCTCACGGTCATGAGCAGCTCGGACCCTCACATGATTAATTTATGGAACTAAATTCAATTTGTCATATGCATTGCATCGCAGGTGATGTTGTTACTTTTGTTCAACTATTTAATTGGGTCGATATTTACTTATACTTAGTAACTGCTAATAAAATTTTGACCAACTTTAAAAGCAATGCTCAGCTCTAACCATCCTCTTTGGTAAGCCTTACACTTCACGTGAGCTCCCACCTTTGGCGAGTTCATGCACATTATTCCCCACAACTTGTTGAGCGATGAACGTATGTGAGCTCACTCTTGCTGTCTCACACCCCCCCACAGGTCAAAAACAGGTACCGCAGGATGAGGCGCTTGGAGGATGTCGTGGTGTATTCGAGAGAGGTCTAGGCCGTCGTCTCCCAGTCAACTTTGGGTTGCTGGACCGTTGTCTCCTTATAATGTAATTATTTATTTTGTACAGAATTCCTGTTATGTAGTAAAGATATGACATTCGATCCTGTGCCATGAATCATCATATGTGTGAGACTTGGTCCCAGCATACCTGGTGTTTATGTTCGCGCCTGGGTCTTGGTGCCCCTAAAATCCGGGTGTGACAGAAGTGGTATCAGAGGAATGTTGACTGTAGGACGAAACCTAGATAGAACTGGACAACCATTATCTACTTACCTTTACTACTCTAATTCTTTCCAAAACTTTTCTTAATCTTTTCTCATCTATTTCCACTTTACTCTGATTATTCTTACCTGTTCTTTCTAAAGACAAAAGTGGATTTCACACTTTGAAATCCTGGGCCTAAAGTGACCTTTAGGAATAGGAGACCTACTCTTAGAAACAAAAACAAAATTATTTTTATAGGTATCTATTAACTTGAATGTTTGTTCTTATGATACTTGTTTGATTTGGATCTTTGATTGAGTGTGATGAGTTGTGGAGTAGTGTCCACAATTGCATCTACATATACTTAGGCATAAAATATATATATATATATATGTATAAGATAACAAATCAAACTTAGATTGTTTGTCATTAAAAATGTATCTACCTTAATAGATCCACCTTATCTTAAAAGACTCTCTCTTATCTCAATAGATCCATCTCATTTTAAAAGAGTCCCTCTTATCTTAATAGATCCATCTTATCTTAAAAAAATACTCTATTACCGTAGTGGATTCATCTTATCTTGAAAAGATTTTATGTCATCCTAATAGATCTAACTCAACCAGTAGAGTAATGATGGATTGCATAATCTGTCTACCCTCACCTGACAACAAATAAGCTTTTGACCTACATCATGTACTCTATCTCATCCATAACTATCTTAACCACATTTCCTCAACTCCAATGATATACACTGACCTCGAATCAATGAGACCAAGACCAGAAAAGGCAAAGATCAACCTCGTCAAGAATGGAGAGAAGTCAAACTTGATCTTTATATGCATTACCATCCAACACGGAGCTCTTCTCACCATAAACTATCTTACCTTAGGCTATTCTTACCCTAACCTTCCTATCTCTTATCCTACATAATAAAATGTCTATACATATAGAAACCCATGCCTTCCTAGTCACATTGTAATTAACAATAAACTTCTTATTCTTAAACTAAGTAGAAACTAAAAATAAACTATAAATAAGGCTTCTTACATCCCTTTCTTGCAAATCTCGGGGACGAGATTATTTTTAAGGAGGGTAGGATTTGTAACACCTCAAAATGTTGTGGGTGAAATTCGTTAGAAATTTTTCAAAGGATTAAAAAAAATTAAAATATCCTTTAATATGATTTTTGTTAGCTTTAGGGTTACATCTCTTAAACTAAAAATAGTGTAAAAATAATTTAAATAGAAATATCCCTAAATGATGTTAGTTTTCCTATAAAAATTTATTTACAAGGACTTTCCATAAAACTATATACACTAGAATAATTTTCTAAAATACCTAATTACTATTTTGTGTAGATTGCATATTTTAAGTGTTGGCCTAAATAGGATAATAAATAAAATATAATTTTGCACCATATTGGATATTTTGGAGTGTTGCATGTTGGGTGCCAAATTTAAAATCCGAATTCTGAAAAAGGAACCTGAAAATAAATGAAATAGGGAAAAGGAAATGGAAAGCAGAAAATAAAAAGATAAAGGAAAGGAAAACATCGTTTGGGCCCAATTCCCGATCGACCTGCTCACCCTCCCCTTTGTCTCGGCCCAATTACCTTCTGACCGGCCCACCTCCACCGGCCCGCGCGCGCTCACAATTCCCTTCGCTGACATGTGAACCCCACGCGCCAGCACTTGGATTTCTTCTCTGACTGGTGGGGCCCCCTGTCAGCTGTTCCTTCTCCCCGATAACAGAACGCGCGACTCGCTCACCGTGATCCCCTCCGCGCTAATCGGTAGCTCGTTCGCAAGAATCGCCCGGACTCGTTCCCAACCCACGATAAATGCCGGCCAAACCGCGCCATCTCGAGGAACGTCATACGGCTCGCCTCTATAAACCCCCCCTTCCCCCGTCCGCCTGGAGTTCTTCGTGGGCGTTATGAGAAGCATGCCTGAGCTCCACCCGCGGTCGGAGATGGGAAGTGGGAGTGGAGCACTGAACTTGCGCCTCGCATGGGACACGCGCTTCTTTGCCTGACGGCCCTGCCTCCAACAACGGTGGGTGTTGCCGCCACCGAAGGGCCGCCGGCTTAGATCCACGAGTTCATCATCGTCAGGGCTCCGGTGTTGGGTCTGGGGGCTTCATCAAGTCCCGCGGATCACGTCTGCGACTTCGTTTGGACGGATTACATTCCGGTCAGCCCGGAATTCCTCGCCGGTGCCCGATCTCCGCCGCTGGACCACACTGCGCCGCGGGCGGAGGCCCTGGGCTATGCCTATCTTGGTGAGAACCCTCTCTTCAGCTTAGCTCCATTCCCCGCTGTACGTAGTGCGTTCCATATCAGGGTTTGAGCGGGGGAGCAGTGATCTCGTGGGTTCCGGTCATGGCATTGCCGGCTGTGCTTGGGCGCTGCCGCACGTGACCGATGAAGTGGGAAGATGAGTCGTGCGCCGTCCGATCGGAATTGTGAGGATGGGATTGGATCTAGTAGTGGGCGGGTCTCTGGCCGTTAGATTAGGATCGAGTGGATCAGGGTGCATACCAGTAGGGTGATGTGGCCTTCTGATCTGGGCCGTAAATCTTAGAGCGGGCGGTCGAGTTCGCATATCGGTTCGGGGATGATCGATCTGATCCGGGGCGTCCAGATCTAATCCTGCAGCCGAAATCATCCAATACCCCTTCGCCCACAACTTTGCAAATAAACCCCTATGGTTTAAACGAACTAACCCGCCGTCCACATTCATTATTCACTGAGTCTTAGAAAACTTCAGTTTAGGCCCCTGACTTTTCCAGGATTTGACGCGCAGTCCAGATAACAGAGAAACTAGATAATTAATATTAGAAATTGATTTTTAGTATAAAAATAAATCTTAAAACTTGTATAATTCATATTTAATTCATTTTAACTCCAAATTGAGTCATTCCAGTTGCAATAATTTTATTTTAATATTGTATATCAACTAGTAACACTGTTTAGCCATGAAACTTGAAGCAAAATTGTTCATTTGAATTAATCTGTTCTAGGTGCTTAATAACTTCAGAAATTCATAACTAAATAACTATAACTCCAAATTTAGTGATTCTTGTTCCTACGATCTCGTTACACAACGTAGATTATTATTATACAGTTTGTTCTCATGTTTGATGTGATGTTAAATTTTGCCTATACACTGTTTGTTTGTATTGCTACGACTAGCAGTGAGGTCACGTGTCATCTGAAGAGCAAGTTGGTACCTGGAATCTCAAGTCCCAGGCAAGTTGTGCCCTTGATCACTTCTTTTACCCACTCATGTTCTAATTAATCATAATGATCTGCATAGGTTAATTTGATGGGACCCAACAGGTTACCTAGTTTGATTATCTTTATACCTTGTTCACCACTAAATTTCTGGGTAGTACTTGCTAGTGCTTTATGTGGTTTTGGGTATGAAGATACATTATTCATGATCATATTTTTATTATCTGTTTATTATTACTGCTCATGATAAGATCATTATGTTAATTGGAACATGGAGAACCACCCAGGAAAACAGTGCTACCACAAGGGAGGAATGGGACCACTTGGCTGATTAATTAGGAAAGCTAGTGGAAGACTACCTTACCCGAAAGGGGCAAGGGCAGTAGGGGAGTGGTCAGTGTAGGGAGGCCCTCGGGAGGATTTTGCTTCGATGGCGGTCCTGCAAGGGATTCCTGCATTGGAACTTCCTATAAACTGTAGCGGGTTTTCTGAAGCTAGTGAAACTTTGTAAAGGCCTCGTAGTGTTACCCTGCCTCGCCTCCTCGGTAGAGGTGTATGGGAAGTCGCGATCCCTTGGCAGATGGGTAACATGACTTGTGGGTAAAGATGCGCAACCTCTGCAGAGTGTAAAACTGGTATACCAGCCGTGCTCACGGTCATGAGCAGCTCGGACCCTCACATGATTAATTTATGGAACTAAATTCAATTTGTCATATGCATTGCATCGCAGGTGATGTTGTTACTTTTGTTCAACTATTTAATTGGGTCGATATTTACTTATACTTAGTAACTGCTAATAAAATTTTGACCAACTTTAAAAGCAATGCTCAGCTCTAACCATCCTCTTTGGTAAGCCTTACACTTCACGTGAGCTCCCACCTTTGGCGAGTTCATGCACATTATTCCCCACAACTTGTTGAGCGATGAACGTATGTGAGCTCACTCTTGCTGTCTCACACCCCCCCCACAGGTCAAAAACAGGTACCGCAGGATGAGGCGCTTAGAGGATGCCGTGGTGTATTCGAGAGAGGTCTAGGTCGTCGTCTCCCAGTCAACTTTGGGTTGCTGGACCGTTGTCTCCTTATAATGTAATTATTTATTTTGTACAGAATTCCTGTTATGTAGTAAAGATATGACATTCGATCCTGTGCCATGAATCATCATATGTGTGAGACTTGGTCCCAGCATACCTGGTGTTTATGTTCGCGCCCGGGTCTTGGTGCCCCTAAAATCCGGGTGTGACAAGCGTCTACGCGACTGCCCAAAACATCTCCAACATGACAAAAGAAGCTGGCTAAGGATATGGATCATCAGAGCGCATGGGAGGGTATGATCAGCTTATTTACTTACTGTTTTGCGTTCTGGAGATTATATATGTTTCATATATTCATCTATGCTGTTTCATATGTAGGAATGATTTTATCTTATCTGTTCTGTCTTATTATAATATGATAGATCTGTCTGTTTTAATTTTACAGTCATGCTGTTTATATTTCTATCTGTTTATTTTTAATTGTTCAGTCAGTTTACATGTTTATCGTATTTATATGATTTATATAATTCATATGCTTTATGTTCTCATGATCCATATTGTTATGGATATATTTGATGTCATAATTAATTATCTTTTATATGTCATCATCATAATATTAATTTATGGAATTAAAATGATACGGAAAATGCCTATAACTCTAACAGAATATTCTCTATCTTTTACATCACACTCTAAAAAAATACTTCATCTATATCTTCTCCATCTTCAACAACATCCTCTAAATTTCGTCCTCTACACACTACACATTTATTTTTTTTAATAAATTTTAAAACCATATTTTTGATAAAATTTATAAAATTTAGAGACGCTTACATATTTCAATTTTTTTTCTATTCGTATTAATAAATATGGTTTGCAACTTCACCTGAACCTCCTCTTCGCACGGTAGAAAAAACAACAGTTTTCGTCTTCAAGTGGTGCTCCACGACGCGTCGCCAGCCTTCCTCCATATTGTTGGCTATCGCCGCCGACCTCCGCGCCATGGCAGCCAAGCTCCAGAGCGTAGTGCCGGTTGAGGGCCTCCGCGCCATAGCATCTGACTGCCTCCACACTGCGGCTCCTCCACAGCCAGATCTCCGTGTCGCTGTAGTCGAGGTTGTCCGCACTGGTCTTCCTCGTCTCCAGTGGAGCTTCGCAGTGGCAACAGAGGGCCTCCGCTCCTCTGTGCTAGTCTTCCTACCCGTCCAAGCTCCGGCGTGCAGTGGCAACCGAGATCCTCCGCGCTGATGCTCGTCCCATGGCGACCTGCTGCTTGATGTTGCGGCCGAGCTCCATCTACGGCGTGCTCGTCGGAGACGAGGACAATCCATGCGGCAGCTACTTGAAAGGGAAATAGGGTTTAACGTTCTCCTATAAATAATTTTGGTGGTTGAATGCCCAACATAAATATTGGACTAACTAGTTTGCTCTAAAATATATGATATACAGGTGCATAAATGTTCATGAACACAAACCAATAAAAGATTGAAGAAAGGGTTCAAAATCAAAGTAGCAAAGAAACCGAGTATGCCCTGGTCTAGCGCACCAGACTGTCCGGTGTGCCATCGGACAGTGTCCGGTGCACCAGGACCGTACAACGTCCAACTCTCAACTCTCGGGTTTCTCAGGCGCGCTCCGCTATAATTCAGCGGACTGTCCGGTGTGCCACCGGACTGTCCGGTACACCAGCGGAGCAACAGCTCCTTCGCGCCAACGGTCGACTGCAAAAGCTAAAGACTCAGAGGAATAGTGCGCAACAGTGCGCGGTAGAGCAGAGCCGCCCGTCAAAGGCACACCGGACAGTGAACAGTACCTGTCCGGTGCCACTAGAAAACAAAGCCTCCAACGGTCGACAGTGCCCGAACCCTAACGGTTGGGTGACGTGGCTGGCGCACTGGACAGCCAGCCCCAACGGCTATGTGGTGGTTGGGGGCTATAAATACCCCCAACCACCACCACTCCAAGCACCCAAGTTTCTAGCACTTCACATTCAATACAAGAGTTAGTGCATTCACTCCTAGACACAATTCAAAAGAATCAAAGCCTCTACAAGTCCCAAATTCACTCCAAACACCTAGTGACTAGAGAGAGTGTTTTGTTCGTGTTGTTTGAGCTCTTGTTCTTGGATCGCTTTCTTCTTCCTCATTCTTGTTCTTAAGTGACTTGTAATCAAAGCAAGAGACACCACATGTGCGGTGGTCCTTGCGGGGTCTAAGTGACCCGTTTGATTAAGGAGAAAGCTCACTCGGTTTAAGTGACCGTTTGAGAGAGGAAAAGAGTTGAAAGAGAGCCGGTCTTTGTGACCACCTCAACGGGGACTAGGTTCTTTAGAACCGAACCTCGGTAAAACAAATCACCGTGTTCATCCGCTTTATTTCTTGGTTGATTTGTTTTCCCTCTCTTTCGGACTCGAATTCATTTCTAACGCTAACCCCAGCTTGTAGTGTGTGCTTAAGTTTATAATTTTCAGATTCTTCCTATTCACCCCCCTCTAGGCAACTTTCAATTGGTATCGGAGCCCGGTGCTTCATTTAGAGTCTAACCACTCGAAGTGATGTCGGGAGGATCCGCCAAGAGGGAGATAGAAACCGGCGAGAAGGCCACAAACCACGGGAAGGCTCCATCAAGGGAGTCCGGTGCCAAAGGCAAGGAGGAATCACCTCCTCGCGTCAAGTCGCATCGGAGTGGCGACAAGAAGAAGATGAAGAAAGTGGTCTACTACGAGACCGATTCTTCATTGCCCTCCACATCCGGCTCCAACGCCGCGTCCGTCACTTCTAAGCGCCATGAGCGCAAGAAGTATAGTAAGATGCCCCTACGTTATCCCCGCATTTCTAAGCGCGCTCCTTTACTTTCCGTTCCATTAGGCAAACCACCATATTTTGATGGTGAAGATTATTATATGTGGAGTGATAAAATGAGGCATCACCTAACCTCACTCCACACAAGCATATGGGACATAGTTGAATTTGGAGCGTAGGTACCTACCATAGGGGACAAGGGCTATGACTCGGATGAGGTCACCCAAATCCAGCAATTTAACTCCCAAGCCACTACTATACTCCTCGCCTCTCTATGTCGAGAGGAGTATAATAAGGTGCAAGGGTTAAAGAGCACCAAGGAGATTTGGGATGTCCTAAAGACCGTGCACGAAGGAGATGAGGTGTCCAAGATCACCAAGCGGGAGACGATCGAGGGGGAGCTCGGTCGATTCGTCCTTCACCAAGGAGAGGAGCCACAGGCGATGTACAACTGGCTCAAGACCTTGGTCAACCAAGTGCGCAACCTCGGGAGCACAAAATGGGATGACCATGAAATGGTCAAGGTTATTCTTAGATCCCTCGTATTTCGTAATCCTACTCAAGTTCAATTAATACGTGGTGATCCTAGATATAAGCTAATGTCTCCCGAGGAGGTAATTGGGAAGTTTGTGAGCTTTGAGCTAATGATCAAAGGCTCCAAATACATCGTCGACTTGGAACAAGGCGGCACCTCTACACCCCAGGTACAACCCGTCACATTCAAAGCGACAGAAGAGAAGAAAGAAGAGCCTACATCAAGTAGGCTCCCCATTGACGCCTCCAAGCTCGACAATGAAGAAATGACGCTTATCATCAAAAGCTTTCGCCAAATCCTCAAGCAAAGGAGGGGGAAGGAATACAAACCCTGCTCCAAAAGGGTGTGCTACAAATGTGGTAAGCCCGATCATTTTATTGCTAAATGTCCTATGTCTAGTGATAGTGACAGGGGTGACGACAAGAGGGGGAAGAAGAAGGAGAAGAAGAAGTACTACAAGAGGAAGGGCGGCGATGCCCACGTGTGTTGGGAATGGGACTCCGACGAGAGCTCCACCGACTCCTCCTCCGACGAGGATGCCGCCAACATCGCCGTCAACAAAGGCCTCCTCTTCCCAAATGTCGGCCACAAGTGCCTCATGGCAAAAGACAGCAAGAAGAAGAAGGTACAAACTAGAACCACCCCCAAGTATACTACATCTCGTTATGAGGGTAGTTCTAGTGAAGATGAAGATGATTTGCTTACACTTTTTGCCAACCTTAACATGCAACAAAAGGAAAAATTAAATGAATTAATAGGTGCCATTAATGAGAAGGATGAACTCTTGGATAGCCAAGAGGAATTCTTTATTAAGGAAAATAAAAAGCATGTTAATGTAAAAATGCTTATGCTCAAGAAGTAGAGAAAAATGAAAACTTGACTAAGGAACTTAGCATTTGCCATGATTCAATTACCAATCTTAGAAATGAAAATGCTAGTTTAATTGCTAAGATTGATAAATTGAATGAATCAATTTCTAGCCTTAAAACTGAAAATATTAGTTTAATTTCCAAGGTTAAAGATTTAAATGTTTGCAATGATTCTATTTCCTGTCTTAGAGATGAGAATGCAATATTACATGCTAAGATAGATGAATTAAATGCTTGCAAACCCTCTACACCTACTGTTGATCATGTTACTATTTGTATTAGATGTAGAGATGTTAATGTTGATGCTATTCATGATCACCTTGCTTTAATTAAACAACAAAATGATCATATAGCTCAATTAACTGCTAAAATCAATGAGCATGAAATTGAAAATGAAAAATTTAAATTTGCTAGAAGCATGCTCTATAATGAGAGACGCCCTGGCATCAAGGATGGCATTGGTTTCCAACAGGGAAGCAATGTCAAATTTAATGCCCCTAAAAGATTGTCTAATTTTGTTAAGGGCAAAGCTCCCATGGTTCAGGATAATGAAGGTTATATTTTATATCCTGCTAATTATCCTGAGCACAAAATTAGGAGAATTCATGCTAGAAAACCTCATACTGTTTGACATCATGCTTTTATGTATAAGAATGAGGCTTCTAGTTCTAGGCAATCAACCCATGTCAAATTGCCTAAAAAGAAAACTCCTGCTGCATCAAATGAACCTAACATTTCATTTAAAACTTTTGATGCATCATATGTTTTAACTAACAAATCAGGCAAAGTAGTTGCCAAATATGTTGGGGGCAAACACAAGGGCTCCAAGACTTGTGTTTGGGTACCCAAGGTGCTTGTTTCTAACGTGAAAGGACCCAAGACTGTTTGGGTACCTAAGAATAAGGCCTAAAACTGTTTTGCAGGTTTATGCATCCAGGGGCTCAAGCTGGACAATTGATAGCGGATGCACAAACCACATGACAGGGGAGAAAAGGATGTTCTCCTCCTACGAGAAAAACGAAGATCCCCAAAGAGCTATCACATTCGGGGATGGAAATTAAGGTTTGATCAAAGGACTTGGTCAAATTGCTATATCACCTGACCATTCTATTTCCAGTGTTTTTCTTGTAGATTCTTTATATTACAATTTGCTTTCTGTTTCTCAATTATGCAAAATGGGCTACAACTGTCTTTTTACGGATTTAGGTGTTACTGTCTTTAGAAGAAGTGATGATTCAATAGCATTTAAGGGAGTGTTAGAGGGTCAGCTATATTTAGTTGATTTTAATGAAAACACACCTGAACTCAACACTTGTTTAATTACTAAGTCTAATATGGGTTGGCTCTAGCATCGCCGAGTAGCCCATGTTGGAATGAAGAATCTTCACAAGCTTCTAAAGGGAGAACACATTTTGGGACTAACAAATGTTCATTTTCAGAAAGATAGGGTTTGTAGCGCATGTCAAGCAGGAAAGCAAGTTAGCACCCATCATCCACACAAGAACATAATGACAACGGACAAGCCACTGGAACTACTCCACATGGATCTATTCGGCCCGATTGCTTACATAAGCATCGGCAGGAGTAAGTACTGTCTAGTAATTGTGGATCATCACTCTCGCATCACTTGGGTATTCTTTTTGCAGGAAAAATCTCAAACCCAAGAGACTTTAAAGGGATTCTTGAGACGAGCTCAAAATGAGTTCGGATCGAGAATCAAGAAGATAAGAAGCGACAACGAGACGGAGTTCAAGAACTCTCAAATTGAAGGCTTTCTTGAGGATGAGGGCATCAAGCATGAGCTTTATTCTCCCTACACACCTCAACAAAATGGTGTAGTGGAGAGGAAAAATAGAACTCTACTGGATATGGCAAGGACCATGCTTGATGAGTACAAGACTCCGAACTGGTTTTAGGCGGAAGCAATCAACACTGCTTGCTACTCCATCAACCGGCTCTACCTTCATCGAATCCTCAAGAAGACATCATACGAACTCCTCACCGATAAAAAGCCTAATGTTTCATATTTTAGAGTCTTTGGTAGCAAATGTTTTATTCTTATTAAAATAGGTAGAAAATCTAAATTTGCTCCTAAGGCTGTAGAAGGCTTTTTACTTGGTTATGACTCAAACACAAGGGCATATAGGGTCTTCAATAAATCCACTGGATTAGTTGAGGTTTCTTGTGACATTGTGTTTGATGAGACTAATGGCTCCCAAGTGGAGCAAGTTGATCTTGATGAATTAGATGATGAAGAGGCTCCGTGCATCGCGCTAAGGAACATGTCCATTGGGGATGTGTGTCCTAAGGAATCCGAAGAGCCTCCATAAGCACAAGATCAACTGTCATCTTCCATGCAAGCATCTCCACCAACTCAAGATGAGGAACAGGCTCAAGATGATGAAGATCAAGAGGATGAGCCACCTCAAGAGGCAGACAATGATCAAGGGGGAGATGAAGACAAGGAAGATAATCAAGAAATTTAGGGTCAAAGACCGCCACACCCAAGAGTCCACCAAGTAATTCAATGAGATCACCCCATCAACTCCATTCTTGGTGATATTCATAAGGGGGTAACTACTCGATCTTGAGTCGCTCATTTTTGTGAACATTACTCTTTTGTGTCCTCTATTGAGCCATACAGGGTGGAGGATGCACTAAGAGATTCGGATTGGGTGCTGGCAATGCAAGAGGAACTCAACAACTTCACGAGGAATGAGGTATGGCATTTAGTTCCACGTCCTAATCAAAATGTTGTAGGTACCAAGTGGGTATTCCGCAACAAGCAAGATGAGCATGGTGTGGTGACAAGGAACAAAGCCCGACTTGTAGCCAAGGGATATTCACAAGTCGAAGGTTTGGATTTCGGTGAAACCTATGCACGCGTAGCTAGGCTTGAGTCAATTCGTATATTACTTGCCTATGCTACTTATCATGGCTTTAAGCTTTATCAAATGGACGTGAGAAGTGCCTTCCTCAATGGACCAATCAAGGAAGAGGTCTATGTTGAGCAACCTCCCGGCTTTGAAGGTAGTGAGAACCCTAACCATGTTTACAAACTCTCAAAGGCACTTTATTGGCTCAAGCAAGCCCCAAGAGCATGGTATGAATGCCTGCGAGATTTCCTTATCACTAATGACTTCAAAGTCAGAAAAGCCGATCCTACTCTCTTTACTAAAACTATTGCAAAAGATTTGTTTGTATGCCAAATTTATGTTGATGATATCATATTTGGGTCTACTAACAAATCTACTTGTGAAGAGTTTAGTAGGATTATGATTCAAAAATTCAAGATATCTATGATGGGGGAATTGAAATATTTCCTAGGATTTCAAGTCAAGCAACTCCAAGACGGCACCTTCATCAGCCAAACCAAGTACATTCAAGACATACTTAACAAGTTTGGAATGAAGGATGCCAAGCCCATCAAGACACCCATGGGAACTAATGGGCATCTCGACCTCGACACGGGAGGTAAGTCTGTAGATCAAAAGGTATACCGGTCGATGATAGGATCTTTACTCTATTTATGTGCATCTTGACCGGATATTATGCTTTCCGTATGCATGTGTGCAAGGTTCCAAGCCGATCCTAAGGAACTTCACCTTAGGGCCGTGAAAAGAATCATGAGATATTTAGTTTATACTCCTAAGTTTGGACTTTGGTACCCTAAGGGATTCACTTTTGATTTAATAGGATATTGCGATGCCGATTGGGTAGGGTGTAAAATTGATAGGAAGAGCACATCAAGGACTTATCAGTTTCTGGGAAGATCCCTGGTGTCTTGGGCTTCAAAGAAACAAAACTCAGTAGCTCTTTCTACCGACGAAGCCGAGTACATTGTCGCAGGCCATTGCTGTGCACAATTACTTTGGATGAGGCAAACCCTCAGGGACTATGGCTATAAATTGAGCAAAGTCCCTCTCCTATGTGACAATGAGAGTGCAATCCGCATGGCGGATAATCCCGTTGAACACAGCCGCACTAAGCACATAGACATTCGGTATCACTTTTTGAGGGATCACCAACAAAGGGGGATATCGAGATAGCTTATGTTAGCACCAAAGAACAATTAGTCAATATCTTTACCAAGCCTTTAGATGAGAAAACCTTTAGCAAACTTAGGAATGAGCTAAACATTCTTGATTCTCGGAATTTTGATTGAAACATTGCACACATAGCTCATTTTATACCTTTGATCATATCTCTTTCATGACTACAACTAATGTGTTTTCAAGTGTATTTCTATACTAAGTTGTAGATTGAAAGGGAAATGGAGTTTTCGGCGAAGACAAGGCTTCCACTCCACTCTAACGGTATCATTTATCCTTCGCCGTCACTCCGCATCACTCCAATTTGGTATAATCCTTCACTCATATTTCGTTTACCAAAGGGGGAGAAATAAAAAGGGTTCTCAGTGTCTCCATTTTTGGCAATTAATGCCAAAGGGGGAGAAATTTTAAGCCCAAAGCAACAGGACCACACCACCAACTTCAAAAAATTTTGATTTATTTACAAAAGTTCGGTTTCCAATTGGTATCTTGTAATAGCAATTTCTTCAATTGGGATGTTTATTTCAATTGGTATATTTAAAAATAGATTTTCAAAATTAGTATCTAAATATACTTCCAATTGGTACCTATTAAAACCCTCTTGAAAGCTAAGAGGAGAATTTCATTCAGGGGGAGTTTTGTTTAGTCAAAGGAAAAGCATTTGAAACAGGGGAGAAATTTCAAATCTTGAAAATGCTTCTAGCAATCTTATTCATGTACCTTTGACTATTTGCAAAAGACTTCAAAAAGAATTTGCAAAAACAAAACAAGTGGTGCAAATATGGTCCAAAATGTTAAACAAAAGAAAGCAATCCATGCATATCTAGTGAAAATAATAAATTGGTTTAATTCCAAGTAACCTATGCACTTACCTTATGCAAACTAGTTCAATTCTGCACTTATATATTTGCTTTGGTTTGTGTTGGCGTCAATCACCAAAAAGGGGGAGATTAAAAGGGAAATAGGGTTTTGAAAGGGAAATGTGCCCTTGGGCCATTTCTATAATGTTTTGGTGATTAAGTGTCCAACACATAGTGAGTGAGATATTGTGTGCCAAACAAGCGAAAAGTGCAAATCATGTAACGAGGTACGTTTCTAGACTTAGTACATTGTTTTGAGTACTAACATATTTTGTCTAAGTGCTAGAAATAGAGAAAAGGAAAAGAAGAAAATGATTGAAGTGACTTGGCTGTGTACAGCCAAAGTTCAGCTCGGTCTAGCACACCGGACTGTCCGGTGGTGCACCAGACTGTGTCCGGTGCGCCAGGCTGATCTCTGGTGAACAGACCGCTCTCGGGAAATGTTTGGCGACATACGACTATAATTCACTAGACTGTCCGGTGGTGCACCGTACTGTCCGGTGAGCCAACGGTCACCAGCGCAACGGTCGGCCGCCAAATCCGTGGGCGACGCGTGGCCTGCGCCAACGGTCGGTAGGGGGCACCGGACTGTCCGGTGTGCACCGGACAGTGTCCGGTGCGCCAACTGCCACGGATCTGCAACAGTCGTCTGCGCCTGAATAGGAAAGAGATCGACATCAGACCGTCTACAGTGACTATCCGGTGGCGCACCGGACTGTCCGGTACGCCACCCGACAGAAGGCAAGGATAGCCTTCCTTGTTGGCTTCCAACGGCTCCTAGCTGTCTTGGGGCTATAAAAGGGACCCCTAGACGCATGGAGGAGCGACCCAAGAATTCAAGAAACATTCTAAGACTTCTAGACTCCAACTTCGCACATTCGATTCTTTGAGATAGTGACTTGAGCTCCATTTGAGTTGAGAACTCCGTGCGTTGTGTTTTGAGCTTGAGTTGTGACTTGTGTGTGTGATTGTGCTGTGATTTGGGTCTTGTGTGCATTGCTCTCCCCTCCCTTACTTCTGTGCTTCTTTTGTGATCATCATTGTAAGGGCGAGAGGCTCCAAGTTGTGGAGATTCCTCACAAACAGGAGAAAGACAAAGAAAGGAAAAATCATGGTATTCAAGTTGATCATTGGATCACTTGAAAGGGGTTGAGTGCAACCCTCATCCATTGGGACGCCACAACGTGGAAGTAGGCAAGTATTACTTGGCCGAACCACGGGATAAAAATCGCGTGTCTCTTGTGTGCTTTACCTTTGATTATCTGTGGTCACAAGAACTCGCTTCAAGCTACTTAACCGTTCTAACTTACATAACAAAGTTTTGTGGCTATTAGTGTTGAATTTATAGGATCACCTATTCACCCCCCCCCCTCTAGATGCTCTCAATTGGTATCAGAGCCATTCTCTTCATACGGGACTAATCGCCCGAAGAGATGGATCCTAAGGGAAAGGGGATGGTGGTCAACGAGAAGGAGAAGGAGTCCATCTTCAACGAGCCAAGAGATGACAAGCCCACTGACTCTGGCTCGAGTCACAAGAAGAAGGACGGGAAGAAGAAGAGGCGCATCAAGAAGATCGTCTACTACGACAGTGATGAATCTTCTTCTTCACCAAGAGATGACGACGACGACTCATCTAAAAAGAAACCGGTTAATCAAAACTTTTCATTTGATTATTCTCGTGTTCCTTTCAATTCCAATGCTCATTTGCTTTCAATTCCTCTTGGTAAACCTCCACACTTTGATGGAGAGGACTACTCTTTTTGGAGTCACAAAATGCGTAGTCACTTATTTTCTCTCCATCCTAGTATTTAGGAGATAGTTGAAAAGGGAATGCACTTTGATAGTATGGATAACCCTGTGTTTATTAATGAGCAAATTCATAAGAATGCACAAGCTACCACTGTTTTGCTAGCATCCTTGTGCAGCGACGAATACAACAAGGTGAGCGGCTTAGATAACGCCAAGTAAATTTGGGATACCCTCAAGATATCGCATGAGGGAAACGACGCCACCATGATCACCAAAATGGAGTTGGTGGAAGGCGAGCTGGGAAGGTTTGCGATGATCAGGGGAGAGGAGCCAACACAAACATACAACAGGCTCAAGACCCTGGTCAACAAGATTAGGAGCTATAGAAGTACAAGATGGACCCCCATCTTGTAAATCTCATTCGTGAAAATCCCAGGTACACCAAAATGACGCCCGAGGAGATACTCGGAAAGTTTGTAAGCGGGCGCATGATGGTGAAAGAAGCATGGTACGTAGACGACACGCTTAATGGTCCACTACCCGTCTATGAGCCTCATCCCGTTGCTCTCAAAGCAACAAGCAGCAAGGAGGCGCTACCTAGCAAGGTGTCACAAGTTGAGGCTACAGGGCTAAACGAAGATGAGATGGCCCTAATCATTAAGCGCTTCAAGACTGCACTGAAAGGACACAAGGAGTACCCCAACAAGAACAAAGCAAAGGGAAAGCGCTCCTGCTTCAAATGCGGTAAGACAAGTCACTTTATAGCAAATTGTCCGAATAATGATGGTGACCAGGGACAAGAAAAGAGCAGGAAGAAGGAGAAGAAAAAGAGCTACAGGAAGGCAAAGGGCGAGGCACACCTCGGAAAGGAATGGGACTCGGACTACTCTTCTTCTGACTGCGACGATGAAGGACTCGCTGCCTCGGCCTTCAACAAGTCTTCTCTCTTCCCCAACGAATGCCACACTTGCCTCATGGCCAAGGAAAAGAAGGTAAGTGTTCGAGAAACCCCTAAGTACACTACTTCAAGCGATGATGATTCTAGTGATGATGAAGTAGATTATACTGATTTATTTAAGGGTTTAGATAGAGCAAAAGTAGATAAAATTAATCAGTTAATTGATGCTCTAAATGAAAAAGATAGATTGCTAGAGAAGCAAGAGGACATTTTATATGAAGAACATGACAAATTTGTTAGTGTACAAAAGTCTCTTACTTTAGAAACTAAAAGAAACGAAATGTTACCCTCTGAATTGTCTGTGTGCCATGAATCAATCTCTAGTTTAAAGATTTTGAATGATGATTTAAATGCTAAGCTAGAGGTAGCTAATAAATCTAGTTCGTGTGTAGAACATGTTGTAATTTGCAATATATGCAAGGATTTTGATATTGATGCTTGTGATAAACATCTTGCGTCTATTACCAAATTAAATGATGAGGTGGCAAGTCTTAATGCTCAACTTAAGACTTACAAGGTTGATTTTGATAAGTTAAAATTTGCTAGGGATGCCTACACCGTTGGTAGACACCCCTCAATTAAGGATGGACTTGGCTTTCGAAAGAAGCCAAGAACTTAACAAGCCAAAGGGCTCCCATTCCCAACAAGGAGAAAGGAAAGGCCCCTATGGCTAATAGTACTCAAAGGAATCATGCTTTCATTTATAATGATAGAAAATATTCTAGAAATGCTCATTATAATAGAAGTTATGATGCGTTTAATTCACATGCTATGTTTGCTTCTAGCTCTACTTTTGTGCATGGTAGAAGTAAGCCTAGGAGAAATCATGTTGTGCATCATGTGCCTAGGAGAGTATGTAATGAACCTTCTACTATTTACCAAGCTTGCAATACTTCTTTTGCAATCTTATGTAAAAATGAAAAAGTAGTGGCTAGAAAGTTGGGATCCAAATGCAAGGGAGACAAGACTTGTATTTGGGTTCTAAAGGCTATTGTGACTAACTTTGTAGGACCCAACAAGAGTTGGGTACCTAAAACCCAAGTGTAAATTGCCTTGTAGGTTTATGCATCCGGGGGCTCAAGCTGGATTATCGACAGCGGATGTACAAACCACATGACGGGGGAGAAGAAGATGTTCACCTCCTACGTCAAGAACAAGGATTCCCAGGATACGATTATTTTTGGAGATGGGAACCAAGGCAAGGTGAAAGGTTTGGGAAAGATAGCCATCACAAGCGAGCACTCTATTTCAAATGTATTCTTAGTAGAGTCATTAGGGTATAATCTCTTGTCTGTAAGTCAATTGTGCCACATGGGCTACAATTGTTTGTTTACAAATGTTGATGTTTCTGTCTTTAGAAGGAGTGATGGTTCATTAGCATTTATGGGTGTATTAGACGGCAAACTCTACTTAGTTGATTTTTCGAAAGAGGAGGCTGATCTAGATGCATGCTTAATAGCTAAGACTAGCATGGGCTGGCTGTGGCATCACCGTCTAGCACATGTTGGGATGAAGAACCTTCACAAACTTCTAAAGGGAGAACATGTGTTAGGACTAACCAATGTCTGCTTCAAAAAAGATAGACCTTGTGTAGCTTGTCAGGCAGGGAAATAGGTGGGAAGCACTCATCACAACAAGAATGTGATGACAACATCAAGACCACTGGAACTACTACATATGGACCTCTTCGGACCCGTTGCCTACCTTAGCATCAGGGGAAGTAAGTATGGTCTTGTTATTGTTGATGATTTTTCCTGCTTCACTTGGGTGTTCTTTTTGCAGGATAAATCAGAAACCCAAGGGACCCTTAAGCGCTTTCTAAGGCGGGCTCAAAACGAATTTGAGCTCAAGGTGAAAAAGATAAGAAGCGACAACGGGTCCGAGTTCAAGAATCTGCAAGTGGAGGAGTACCTTGAGGAAGAAGGCGTCAAGCACGAGTTCTCCGCTCCCTACACACCACAGCAAAACGGTGCGGTAGAGAGGAAGAACAGGACACTTATCGACATGGCGAGGACGATGCTTGGAGAATTCAAGATGCCTGAGCGGTTTTGGTCGGAAGCTGTGAACATAGCTTGCCACGCCATAAACCGGCTCTACCTACATCGCCTCCTCAAGAAGACCTCGTATGAACTTCTTACCAGTAACAAACCCAACATCTCATACTTTCGTGTATTTGGGAGCAAATGTTACATTCTAGTGAAGAAAGGTATAAATTCTAAATTTGCTCCCAAGGCAGTAGAAGGGTTTTTACTAGGGTATGACTCAAATACAAGGGCGTATAGAGTCTTCAACAAATCATCGGGTTTGGTTGAAGTCTCTAGCAATGTTGTATTTGATGAGACTAATGGCTCTCCAAGAGAGCAAGTTGATCTTGATGATGTAGATGAAGATGATGTTCCTACGGCCGCAATACGCACCATGGCGATTGGAGATGTGTGACCACAGGAACAACAAGAGCAAGATCAACCTTCTTCCTCAACAATGGTGCATTCCCCAACTCAAGATGATGAATAGGTCCCTCAAGAAGAGGCGCGTGATCAAGGGGAGCACAAGAAGAGCAAGTTATGGAGGAAGAAGCACCACTGGCCCCTCCAACTCAAGTCCGAGTGACGATTCAAAGGAATCACCCCATCGATCAGATACTAGGTGACATAAGCAAGGGAGTAACCACTCGCTCAAGATTAGCTAACTTTGTGAGCATTACTCGTTTGCCTCTTCTATTGAGCCTTTTAGGGTAGAAGAGGCCTTGCAGGATCCGGACTGGGTGTTGGCCATGCAGGAAGAGCTCAACAACTTCAAGAGGAATGAAGTTTGGAGCCTGGTGCCACGTCCAAAGCAAAATGTTGTGGGAACCAAGTGGGTGTTCCGCAACAAACAAGACGAGCATGGGGTGGTGACAAGGAACAAGGCTCGACTTGTGGCAAAAGGTTATGCCCAAGTCGCAGGTTTGGATTTTGAGGAGACTTTTGCTCCTATGGCTAGGCTAGAGTCTATTTGAATATTATTATCCTATGCCGCTCACCACTCTTTCAGGTTATTTCAAATGGATGTGAAGAGCGCTTTCCTCAATGGGCCAATCAAGGAGGAGGTATATGTGGAACAACCCCTGGCTTTGAGGTTGACAGGTATCCCAACCACGTTTTTAAGCTCTCTAAGGCGCTTTATGGACTTAAGCAAGCCCCAAGAGCATGGTATGAATGTCTTAGAGATTTCCTAATTGCTAATGCTTTCAAGGTTGGGAAAGCCGATCCCACTCTTTTCACTAAGACTTGTGATGGTGACCTTTTTGTGTGCCAAATTTATGTCGATGACATAATATTTGGTTCTACTAACCAAAAGTCTTGTGAGGAGTTTAGCAGGGTGATGACTCAAAAGTTTGAGATGTCAATGATGGGCGATTTGAACTACTTCCTTGGGTTCCAAGTGAAGCAAATCAAGGACGGCACCTTCATCTCCCAAACGAAGTACACTCAAGATCTTCTCAAGCGGTTTGGGATGAAGGACGCCAAGCCCACGAAGACACCAATGGGAACCGATGGACATGTCGACCTCAACAAAAGAGGTAAGTCCGTTGATCAAAAGGCATACCGGTCTATGATAGGGTCATTACTTTATTTATGTGCTAGTAGACCGGATATTATGCTTAGCGTATGCATGTGTGCTACATTTCAATACGACCCAAGGGAATGTCACCTTGTGGCCGTTAAGCGGATTCTTAGATAGTTAGTTGCTACGCCTTGCTTTGGGATCTGGTATCCAAAGGGGTCTACCTTTGACTTGATTGGATATTCATACTCCGATTATGCTGGATGCAAGGTTGATAGGAAGCGTACATCAGGGACGTGTCAATTCCTAGGAAGGTCCATGGTGTCTTGGAGTTCAAAGAAACAAACCTCCGTTGTCCTATCCACCGCTGAGGCCGAGTATGTTGCCGTAGGACAGTGTTGCGCGCAACTACTTTGGATGAGGTAAACCCTCAAGGACTTTGGATACAATCTGAGCAAAGTCCCACTCCTATGTGACAATGAGAGTGTAATCCGCATGGCGGATAATCCTGTTGAACACAGCCGCACTAAGCACATAGACATCCGGCGTCACTTTCTGAGAGACCACCAGCAAAAGGGAGATATCGAGGTGTTCCATATTAGCATCGAGAACCAGCTAGCTGATATCTTTACCAAGCCATTAGATGAGAAAACCTTTTGTAGGCTGTGTAGTGAGCTAAATGCCTTATATTCGCGTAACTTGGATTGATCTATAGCATACATCTGTGTTATGCCTTTGATCATGTTACTTATACATTTATGCAATTTGTTGCTTATTTATGGTGCTCAAGTTGTGCAAGGGATCCCCGGACCTCACAAGTCCATGTGTGAATAATGCACATATTTAGGGGGAGAAGTGCTACAACTTGACCCTTTGAGACTAATTCTTGTGTTTGAGTTACTTAATGTAGTCTCAAAGGTGTGTTGAAAGAGAAAGGTGAACTTGGACCATGCAAAGACTTCCACTACACTCCGGTATTGGTGTATTTAATTCCGAGTTCATTCTTATGCTCTTATTGCTTTTTGCTCTTAATTGGCGATTTTTGGTGAGGCAATGGGGTTAAAGGGCCAATAATGATCCCGTTTTGGTGCTTCATGCCAAAGGGGGAGAAATTAAGGCCAAAGCAAATGGATCAGCTACCACTTGAGAATTTTGAAAATAGTAGAGTTAGAATTTTTGATTTGTCCAAAATACTCTTATTATCAAAATTTGGTCTCTTGTGGGGAGAATTTATGATTATGGGAAAAAGGGGGAGTTTTTTGATCTTGACCAATTTCACTCTTGAAATATCTCTCTTTGTGCCCAAACAAGTGAGTTTGACTTAAAGATAGGAAAATGAATTTGATTTGCAAAAACAAACCAAGTGGTGGCAAAGAATGATCCAAATATACCAAATTAGAGTCAAAAACAATTTGGTCCTTATTTGCATCGATGTTGCACTTATTTGTGTTGCTTTTTGATGTGTTGGCATAAATCACCAAAAAGGGGGAGATTGAAAGGGAAATGTGCCCTTGGGCCATTTCTATAATGTTTTGGTGATTAAGTGTCCAACACATAGTGAGTGAGATATTGTGTGCCAAACAAGCGAAAAGTGCAAATCATGTAACGAGGTACGTTTCTAGACTTAGTACATTGTTTTGAGTACTAACATATTTTGTCTAAGTGCTAGAAACAGATAAAAGGAAATGAAGAAAAGGATTGAAGTGACTTGGCTGTGTACAGCCAAAGTTCAGCTCGGTCTGGCACACCGGACAGTCCGGTGCGCCGGGCTGAACTCCGGTGAACAGGTTGCTCTCGGGAAATGTTTGGCGGCGTACGGTTATTATTCACCGGACTGTCCGGTGGTGCACCGGACTGTCCGGTGAGCCAACGGTTGCCAGCGCAACGGTCGGCCGCCAAATCCACGGGCGATGCGTGGCCCGCGCCAACCGTCGGTAGGGGGCACCGGACTGTCCGGTGTGCACCGGACAGTCCGGTGCACCAACTTCCACGGATCTGCAACGGTCGTCAGCGCCTGAATAGGAAAGAGATCGGCACCGGACCGTCTACAGTGACTGTCCGGTGGCGCACCGGACTGTTCGGTGCGCTACCCGCTAGAAGGCAAGGATAGCCTTCCTTGTTGGCTTCCAACGGCTCCTAGCTACCTTGGGGCTATAAAAGGGACCCTAGGCGCATGGAGGAGCGACCCAAGCATTCAAGAAACATTCTAAGACTTCTAGACTCCAACTTCGCGCATTCGATTCTTTGAGATAGTGACTTGAGCTCCATTTGAGTTGAGAACTCCGTGCGTCGTGTTTTGAGCTTGAGTTGTGACTTGTGTGTGTGATTGTGCTGTGATTTGGGTCTTGTGTGCATTGCTCTCCCCTCCCTTACTTCTGTGCTTCTTTTGTGATCATCATTGTAAGGGCGAGAGGCTCCAAGTTGTGGAGATTCCTCACAAACGGGAGAAAGACAAAGAAAGGAAAAATCATGGTATTCAAGTTGATCATTGGATCACTTGAAAGGGGTTGAGTGCAACCCTCGTCCATTGGGACGCCACAACGTGGAAGTAGGCAAGTATTACTTGGCCGAACCACGAGATAAAAATCGCGTGTCTCTTGTGTGCTTTACCTTTGATTATCTGTGGTCCCAAGAACTCGCTTCAAGCTACTTAGCCGTTCTAACTTACATAACAAAGTTTTGTGGCTATTAGTGTTGAATTTTACAGGATCACCTATTCACCCCCCTCTAGGTGCTCTCAGGTTTAACCTTTTCCTATAAACAATTTTGGTGGTTGGATGCCCAACACAAATATTGGACTAACTAGTTTGCTCTAGAATATATGATATACAGGTGCATAAAGGTTCAACACAAACCAATAAAAGATTTAAGAAAGGGATCAAAATCAAAGGAGCAAAGAAACCGAGTATGCCCTGGTCTGGCGCACCGGAATGTCCGGTGTGCCACCGGATAGTGTCCGGTGCACCAGGACCGTACATCGTCCAACTCTCAACTCTCAGGTTTCTCAGGGCGCGCTCCGCTATAATTCACTGGACTGTCCGGTGTGCCACCGGACTGTTCGGTGCACCAACGGAACAACGGCTCCTTCGCGCAATGGTCGACTGCAAAAGCTGAAGACTCAGAGGAACAGTGCACAACAGTGCGTGGTAGAGCAGAGCTGCCCGTCAGAGGTGCACCCGACAGTGAACAGTACCTGTCCGGTGCAGCACCGGACTGTCCGGTGCCACTAGAAAACAAATCCTCCAACGGTCGACAGCACCCAAACCCTAACGGTTGGGTGACGTGGCTGGCGCACCGGACTGTCAGGTGCGCCCATCGACAGCAGCCTACCCCAACGGCTATGTGCTGGTTGAGGGCTATAAATACCCCCCAACCACCACCACTCCAAGCATCCAAGTTTCCAGCACTTCACATTCAATAGAAGAGCTAGTGCATTCACTCTTAGACACAATTCAAAAGAATTAAAGCCTCTCCAAGTCCCAAATTCACTCCAAACACCTAGTGACTAGAGAGAGTGTTTTGTTCGTGTTGTTTGAGCTCTTGTTCTTGGATCGCTTCCTTCTTCCTCATTCTTGTTCTCAAGTGACTTGTAATCAAAGTAAGAGACATCAAGTGTGTGGTGGTCCTTGCGGGGTCTAAGTGACCCGTTTGATTAAGGAGAAAGCTCACTCGGTTTAAGTGACCGTTTGAGAGAGGGAAAGGGTTGAAAGAGACCCGGTCTTTGTGACCACCTCAACGGGGACTAGGTTCTTTAGAACCGAACCTCGGTAAAACAAATCACCGTGTTCATCCGCTTTATTTCTTAGTTGATTTGTTTTCCCTCTCTTTCAGACTCAAATTCATTTCTATCGCTAACTCCGGCTTGTAGTGTGTGCTTAAGTTTATAATTTTCAGATTCCGCCTATTCACCCCCCTCTAGGTGACTTTCATTACTCCTCGACTGTGTCACTCGCTCCACTCGGATGGATAGCGGATGAACAGAGAAACTCTAGATTTATCGGACGTAGTGCTTCCTCTATATTTTAGCGGATGGTTTAGCGCTCCTTGTTGAACGCGTACCGGACGTTTGCGTCCGCTACATTTACCAGACAGGAGGCTTTACCGACCCTTGTTGGAGAGAGTCTTACATTCCACACGTGGGAGGTAGGATGTCTAGGATTTTATTTTTTTTACCAATTTAAAACCAAAATTTTAAAATAACTCTATGGTCTAGTTTGGCAACCCGATTTTTTAAGGAAAATTAGTTCATTTTTCCTTGAGACAATACACAAACTCTTTGGCCACGTGTCAATGTGATAGGTTGTGCGGTGTGGCAAAAACATTATGTCGTGTCATGCATAATGTATTAGCGCTAGGGCAAGGCCTATAGGGTGGCACGGGGGCAACCACCCTAGCCCCTAAAGTTATGGGGCTCTAACCCAAATACTACCTCTGTTCTCGAATATTTATGGTACGCTGGTTTATTTTTTGAACTAAATCGCGACAAATAAAAAAGAACGAATGGAGTATTAAGTATGCACCTGTTGGGGGCCTTCGTCTTCCGAAGGTCCTCAAAAACATGATTTAACAATATTTCCCAAGTGTAATATATGTACAGGTACCCTCGGACTCAGAATGAAACTGTACACAATATGAAAAGCATGGTCGAGACAAAGTATGATGCAGCTCCGAAGCTACGCGCAAGGGAGCTTCGGCTCAGCGGCAGGAAAAGGAACCGACTTAAAGGGGAAAAAGGCTATCTAGTCCTCATTGGATTGTCCTTACGTCAATAGTAAATGTAGGAAACGGGTGACGCCTAAGAGGGGGGGGTGAATTAGGACTTCTAAAACTTTTACTAAACTAGGCCACAAATAAATCCCTAGAGCAAAACCTATGCAAGTAATCAAACTAGAAGGTGTAAACTAGGTTTTGTCTAAGTGTTGCTATCTCTACCGCAAAGGCTAAGTTTCAATCTACACTAAATAAGTATGAATACAAGATTGAAACTTAAATGCTTAATATAAATGCGGAAACTTAAAGAGCAAAGTATAGAAGCAAACTCTCGTGGATGACGCCGGTATTTTTACCGAGGTATCCGGAACCACGCAAGGTCCCGACTAATCCTCGTTGGTGCCCCTACGCAAAGGGAAGCCCACGCGAGGGCCAAGCACTACGGTCGAGTAACTCCGTAGAGAGCCGCGGGCCTTCTCCACGCGCAAGTGGTGCTCCGCTTCCGGCTCCTCTCGGACGCTCCCCACCGTCTCCACTATCGAGCTTCCATCCGAAATGACGTGGGCCTCGTTCCCTCCGGTACACGTTGGCGGCCGTGACACAAACGCGGTTGTCACGGTCTCACAAGACTCTCGCCCCACTCGGTACAATTACAACGACTCACGCAAGAGCCGAGGGGTTGTGTGGTTTTACAAAACTCACTCAACTAACTAGGGTTCACCTAGAGCAAGCGCTAAAGCGGTCTAACTAACCTAAGCACTTCGCAAAGCACCTACGCTAATCACCGAGTGATTCTATTAAGCACTTGGGTGTTTGAGCTCTTGGAAATGTGCACTATATGCCTTGGTATGTTGATTGGGCTCCAACATATGAGAATGGCCGGTTGGGGTGGTATTTATAGCCTCCAATCCCCAAACTAGCCGTTGGACAGAAAGCAGCAACTTTCTGTCGTCAGGTGCACCGGACAATCCGGTGCACCACCGGACAGCCACTATGCAGTGTCCGGTGCATGCCACGTCAGCCGACCGTTGGCGCCTGTAGCAGTCGACCATTGGATCCGACCATTGCCGTCTGTCCGGTGCACACCGGACAGTCCGGTGCCGACAGTCCGGTGCTCCATCGGACAGACCGGTGCTACAGCCAGAGAGCGCCTGTCTGTGGCCTCTCTGCGCAGACTGTCCGGTTGTCTCACCGGACAGTCCGGTGTGCCACCAGGCGCTGGCTGACAGCCCGCTTCTTGGATTCCTTCGCTGATTTCTTCAGGCTTCTTTTGTTCTTGAGTATTGGACTCCTATGCATCTTTTTATGTCTTCTTTTGAGGTGTTGCATCCTCATTGCCTTGGTCCAATTCTCTTAGCATCCTATGAACTACAATTATAAACACTAGCAATCATATTAGTCCACAGGTTGTGTTAATCATCAAACACCAAAACTCAATTAGCCAAAAGGCCTGGGGTCCATTTTCCTTACAATCTCCCCCGTTTTGGTGATTGATGACAACACAACCAAAGCAAGCAAATAATACAAGTTTTTGAATTAAAATATGCAATCTACTTGCTAAGATGCATGATTGTCCCCACAATGTGATATTATGGACTTAAGCCTCCCCCTAACTCCATAATTCACTTACTTCCTACTTTAGGACCAAATAACCAAAACCACTTGAAAAAACTATTTGTAGAATTTTAAATTCGTGGTGTTTGGTGTTTGATATAGTTTTCATTGCTTTGGTCCCTAAACTTCTCCCCTTTTGGCGTCAACCACCGAAAAGGAAGACATTGAAAGCATGTAGGAAGTAAATAAAAGCTTGCCCTCATTAAGAATTTTATCAGATGATACCACTTGAGGGATACTAAATTAAACCACATGAATGATATCAATTGAAAAGATTACTCCCCCTAAACGAGCGTTCTCTTTAGAAAGAATATTCTCTCCCTTTTTAGAGAAGAAGAAATACTCCCCCTGACAGAGATTCTCTACTTAGGAAAAAGCATGTAGAAATTAGAGGTGCAAGACAAGATTTGAAAAGACTAACTTCCCTTATGCATAGGTAACTGAATATGAGTTAACCACTTATGCATTTTTAGCAACATGGAAGTATATGATATGAAATATAGCCTAATCAAATATTGGAGAAGACACGTAAAAGATACTAAATGTAGTCTCAAAAGATACCAGTTGAAAGTCAACGGCGAGCTTGAGAGACATGAGAGTTCTTGGAAATTTTGCAGTGGAAGATTGTTGTCTTTCTCCGGTGACCTTATTTTCCTTACAATGAGACTATCACATGAAATAGACTTGAAAAAGGTGTTAGTCTCAAAGTATTAGATTATAGAATATCCTCCCCCTAAAGGTGTGCATACAAGTTTTGAATACTTGTAGGAGACATGCACTTTGATTTGATATCAAGAGGGGCAAATTATCCATAATCCAAACTTTGGAACATATAAGTTAAATGTTACAACTTGTAGAAATCAAAATTTTCAATTGATGTATCGTTTACTATGGAGTGATAAAAAGCTATGTGCCGTGCTTTTAACTAAACATTTTAAACCATGTAGGTTTGCTTAAGTATATGAATTGAAAGCAAGCAATCCTACCATGTAATTTACCTAGTATGCATAATTTAAAACAAAGGTAAATGACAAATGTAATACTAGGTGAGAAAAGGTAGACTAGATAAAAGGTAAATAGATACGCATATCTAAAAACAAGAGATACAATAAATCTAGTTACCTTAGTCATGGGTGGGAAATTTGGGTCCAAAATTTTCACTAACCCACTTGGCAAGTAAACTTGATCCAATATGATGTATCCCATGATATACATCCCAAATTTGTCAAGTCTCCAAATTTCCCGAAGACCTTTGGTCCACTCACTTCCCTTTTGGGATCCAAACCTTCTTGGTGCTTTTCATGGTTGAAATTATTTCCTTTAGCACCCAGATGCGTTTGGCCCCTTTTCCTTTGTTGGCTTGCTTGTTGGCCTTTATTGCTATCACCTTTCCATTCTTTTTCTTCTTGATCAAATATGGTGTAGCATCCATTTTGTTCACCTTTTTGATGTAGGTGTTGGAGATTTTGCTTGATGGCTTTTGCTTGAGCTTTTGCCTTTGTTTATCCCCGGTCATCGCCTTGCATTGGAAAGACTTGTGGCCTTCCTTGTGGCATAGCCTACAAATCATAGTTTCTCCCTCCATAGGCTTGTTCACTCCCACAGTGGTGTTATCCTGTGGAGGTTGGATTTGTTTGGCTTTGCCTTTCTTGTCATACAAAGCCTTGCCAAGGCGAGCCACTTCTTGCTTTAATTGTTCATTTTCCTTTGCAACCTCATCCGAGCATGTCTCTACAACAATATTCTCAACAACGACTTGGTTGCAGGGGTTAGAATCATCAATTAAATCAAAGCAGGAAGTAGAAGCATCTTTCTTAATTATTTCAGGTATTTCAACTAAAGATGCTGTTGGGGTGCTACCAATGTTTTCTAGCTTAGTAGTTAGCTCATTATTGTGTATGCTAAGAATCTCCATTTTCTCTAGCAAATTTTCAATAGCTTCTTGGGAGCTAGCTAACTTAGCCTTAAGTTTTTCATTCTTTTTAATAAGGCTATCATCGGTAGCAGTGGATGGAGCACTAGATTCTAATAGCTCAATCTTAGTTGACAGCTCACTATTTAAGTTTGCAAAAGTTTCAAATTTTTCTAGCAAACCTTTATAATCATTTTGGGAGCTAATCAACTTATTTTTCAAAGTTTTAAGTTGAGCTTTTTGCTTAGTGCAAACATCCTGGAAAAATTCTACGGCTTCCGCAAGCTCATCTAGAGAGGGCTTTCCCTCACCTTCATCATCACTACTACTTTCATCACTAGAGGATGGAATGCTTTTGTTACCTCTTGCCATAAGGCATTTGTGTGATGACCATGATGAGCGTGACGAGGATCGGTGGCTGCACGTCCTTGGAGGTTCATCTTCACTTGAAGAATCATCCCAAGTTCTAACACTTGTTAGCGCCTTGCCTTTGCTCCTCTCCTTTTTGGGTTTGGCCATATTTGGACAGTTGTCCCTGAAGTGGCCCTTCTCCCCACATGCGAAGCATCCTCTCTTTATTTGCTTTTTCCTGTCAATGTTAAAGAGAAGATCCTCGACCTGCAGGGGCACACCCATTAGATTAATCTTGCGGATCATCCTCATTACCTTTCCGACGCGTCGGATTGTTTCTTCGTCCTCAGAGGATGATGTGCATGGTTGATTATCTTCATCATCATCACTTTCTTCTTCTTCCTCTTCTTCACTTGAGGAACTTGGAGTGGGAGCCTTCTTTTTGCCCTTCCTTTCATCACATGCAAAAGCATATGGCCTTGAGGAAGTTGGCTCCTCTCCCCGACACATTTTTCGTGACATCTCAAAAGCCGCGATTTTCCCAATCACAATGGTCGGGGTCATGTTACTCAAGTCCTCCATGTTGTGAAGGATGGTGATGATGCTCCCATATCTTTGTTGTGGTAGCAGGGAGATTATCTTCCTCACAATGTCCGCATCACCTAGCTTATTAATGCCAATAGAATTGAGCTCATTGACAATTAGATTCAAACGAGAATACATGTCTCTAACAAGCTCATCATCTTTCATAGCAAAAGAATTATACTCATTTAAGACTAGGCAATGTTTTTGCTCACGGACATTGGATGTGCCGTCATGGAGCTCATGCAATTTTAGCCAAATCTCATTAGCAGTTTTCAAGGTAAATACTTGATTAAAAATATCCATGCTAAGAGATTCATATAAACAATTTTTAGCTCTAGCATTTAAATGAATTTCTTTTTCCTCACTCGTGGTGGGTTTCTCGGGATTCTTGAGGGGTTTCATCCCGTCACGAGTGACTCTCCAAACACCTAGATCAACGGCCTCTAGGTAACAAGCCATTCTAGCACTATAATATGGGAAGTTAGTGCTGTCAAAGTGTGGTGGCCTATGGGTATCCATCCCTTCCTCTAAAAAGTGTCGGCTCTTTTAGCGGTGAAGCTAAAGCGTTTCAAATGAGCCAAACCGGGCTCTGATACCACTTGTAGGAAACGGGTGACGCCTAAGAGGGGGGGGGGTGAATTAGGACTTCTAAAACTTTTACTAAACTAGGCCACAAATAAATCCCTAGAGCAAAACCTATGCAAGTAATCAAACTAGAAGGTGTAAACTAGGTTTTGTCTAAGTGTTGCTATCTCTACCGCAAAGGCTAAGTTTCAATCTACACTAAATAAGTATGAATACAAGATTGAAACTTAAATGCTTAATATAAATGCGGAAACTTAAAGAGCAAAGTATAGAAGCAAACTCTCATGGATGACGCCGGTATTTTTACCGAGGTATCCGGAACCACACAAGGTCCCGACTAATCCTCGTTGGTGCCCCTACGCAAAGGGAAGCCTACGCGAGGGCCACGCACTACGGTCAAGTAACTCCGTAGAGAGTCGCGGGCCTTCTCCACACGCAAGTGGTGCTCCGCTTCCGGCTCCTCTCGGACGCTCCCCACCGTCTCCACTATCGAGCTTCCGGCCGAAACGCCGTGGGCCTCGTTCCCTCCGGTACACGGTGGCGGCCGTGACACAAACGCGGTTGTCACGGTCTCGCAAGACTCTCGCCCCACTCGGTACAATTACAACGACTCACGCAAGAGCCGAGGGGTTGTGTGGTTTTACAAAACTCACTCAACTAACTAGGGTTCACCTAGAGCAAGCGCTAAAGCGGTCTAACTAACCTAAGCACTTCGCAAAGCACCTACGCTAATCACTGAGTGATTCTATTAAGCACTTGGGTGTTTGAGCTCTTGGAAATGTGCACTATATGCCTTGGTATGTTGCTTGGGCTCCCACATATGAGAATGGCCGGTTGGGGTGGTATTTATAGCCTCTAATCCCCAAACTAGCCGTTGGACAGAAAGCAGCAGCTTTCTGTCGTCGGGTGCACCGGACAGTCCGGTGCACCACCGGACAGCCACTGTGCAGTGTCCGGTGCATGCCACGTCAGCCGACCGTTGGCGCTTGTAGCAGTCGACCGTTGGATCCGACCGTTGTCGTCTATCCGGTGCACACCGGACAGTCCGGTGCCGACTGTCCGGTGCTCCACCGGACAGACCGGTGCTACAGCTAGAGAGCGCCTGTCTGTGGCCTCTTTGCGCAGACTGTCCGGTTGTCTCACCGGACAGTCCGGTGTGCACCGGACAGCACTGTCCGGTGCGCCACCAGGTGCTGGCTGACAGCCCGCTTCTTGGATTCCTTCGCTGATTTCTTCGGGCTTCTTTTGTTCTTGAGTATTGGACTCCAATGCATCTTTTTATGTCTTCTTTTGAGGTGTTGCATCCTCATTGCCTTGGTCCAATTCTCTTAGCATCCTGTGAACTATAATTATAAACACTAGCAATCATATTAGTCCACAGGTTGTGTTAATCATCAAACACCAAAACTCAATTAGCCAAAAGGCCTGGGGTCCATTTTCCTTACAGTAAACATAAAGGGCATGAACGTAATTTTACATAGGCTGCGCCCTGTGCCTATAAATAGATGAACAGTACCCCCGTACTGTTCACGCTGACTGGTGTTCACTCGTGCATCATTCTTGGACTTTTGCCTTCTGTTAAGCCGAAGGTATAAATGTAATTCAGTATTGTTTATGTTTATTCATGATGATATAATAAAGATATATAAATAATGTCATATGATTATTTATGTTACTTCTCATGTTTCATATGTTTCTTCTTTCATTAATATAAACTGCGATGATGAAGGTACGTCCTTCATGACCTTCGTCTGAAGATCATTATATCCTAAGGGAGATAATGCTTCGAAGGACGAAAGGCATTAACATTTAACATTTTGTGTTGCCTTGTTCTTAACTCATAGCATTTGAGAACAAGTCGCCAACATTGGCGCCCACCGTGGGGATCGAACCCACGACCACGTGGTTAAGAGCCTTGCGCTCTACCACTGCACCCACCTCCGGTGTACTCACTTCCACAACCTTCGACAAAGCATCAACCTTCGTCATGCCGCCGAAGAAGATAACAGTGCCAGGGGCTGCACTGCAGCCACTGGACACAAATTAGGAGACTCTCTCTCCGAGAGGGTAGAAGCCAAAAGAGAAAGGCCACCAGTCCAACACTTCAGGAGGAGGAGTTGGACCAGGAGATCAGGGACCTAGAAATCATTCACCAGCAGGTGCAAAGGAAAAAGGAGAAGATGGCCCGGCTGGCCAACCTTCAGAAGAAGATCGACGAAGCTGCTGAGGAAGTGCGTCATCTTACTCAAGATGATCATGACCGAAGGCCCCAACACAGGGAGCTTCACCAAGAGGGCTCATTCAACAAAGATGAATGGTACGATGATTTTAATCATGGTAGCTTTACTTTTGATGATGCTTCTCCCCTGGCAGCAGAATTGCAGGCTATCCCATGGCCACAATCCTATAAGCCACCTCAGCTACCCATGTACGATGGGCACTCAGACCGAAAGCAATTCTTGATGAGCTATGAGGCAACAATATCCTCATACGGAGGCAACGCAGCTATCATGGCAAAGTCCTTCGTCATGGCAGTCCGAAATGTGGCCTAGACATGGTACTCTTCTCTTCGGCTAGGGACAATCACGTCATGGCAGAAGCTCAAGGACATGCTGGTTACCAGTTTTCAAGGCTTTCAGACAAAGCCACTCACAGCTTAGGCCTTGTTCCAGCGCACACAAGATCACGAGGAATACCTTTAGGCGTATGTCCAAAGGTTCTTGCGATTGAGAGCACAAGCGCCCACAGTGCCCAATGAAATCGTCATTAAGGCCATGATCAAGGGTCTTCGGCCAGAACCTATGGCCCAATACTTCGCTAGGAAACCCCCTAGACTCTAGAGAAGCTGCTTCAGAAAATGGATGAGTACATCCGGGCTGATAATGACTTCTGACAAAGAAGGGAGGAAGCTTACAGATTTTCTGAGATGACTAGGGGCTTCGAAGGGAGAATCCACCCTAGGCATGTCAGATCAATCCATAGCTCTAGTCAGAATGATGACAAAGGAAGCCAGCTTCAGAGGCCACAACACACCTCACAGTCTTCGGGATAGCAGCAAAGCTCCTTTAGGCCACCAGCTCCAAGGAGCAGAGGCGGTAGGGGCTTCGGAGGAAGATATGGGGATCAGCCCATGAAAATCTATTGCTTATTCTATGGTGAGGACAAGGGCCACACTACAAGAACGTGCCAGATCACTATTCTGAAGCAAAAAGAGATTGCCGAAGCAGAAGCTCGGCAGAATCAGCCGAAGCAGGTTTTACATACTGCTTCGTGCCACTCTCCTTACATACCAGAATATGTGGGAAACCAACATGCAGCTTCTGTCGCTTCGGCAAGCCATTCACAAGCTTCTTGGCCTTAGCTTCCACCACCACCACCACTGCAACCTACTTATTCCCGAAGCCAGCAGCCAGAAGGGCGCCAGCACTCCCAACAACAACGTGACTTCAGGGAGGAGTCCGAAGCTCGTACAGTCAATAGTACTGTACCAGAATCAAAGCACATATACTGAGCAATATCCTCCTTCTAAAATACTTTTATTTTCTAGGCTATTTTGTTTTTTGAATAAGGAATAAGCAATGAAAGCTTAGATTTAATTTCTTGTAATAATTTTGCTTCTATCAGAATGAGATATATCTTCTTCACAGATTTACGAAGCTCAAAAGTCGTTCCTAAGGGAATGCAGAGCCAACATAAACGAAGCTAAAAAAGTCGTTCCTAAGGGAGCGTAGTGTAAGTTTTCTGCTGAAAAGTCGTTCCTAAAGGAATGCAGAGCCAAAATTGACGAAGCTACAAAAAGTCATTCCTAAGGGAGTGCAACGTAAGTTTTCTGCTCAAAAGTCGTTCCAAAGGGAATGCAGAGCCAAATACCATCGAAATATAAGGCGAAGAAGTTCAAAAGTCGTTCCTAAGGGGATGCAGAACTTATACCGCCGAAATAGAAGGCGAAGAAGTTCAAAAGACGTTCCTTATGGGATGCAGAACTTATATCACCAAAATAGAAGGTGAAGAAGCTCAAAAGTCGTTCCTAAGGGGATGCAGAGCTTGTGTGTTCTAGTGTGGGCGTGTGGGTGTGTGTCTTCGGCATTCTCATCATTTTGCATCATATCATCACATCATTTCGCATAAAATTACATCATACATCATATCGCATCAATGACACAAGAATCGAATACGGAGCCAATCTTCGGCAAATGCTTCGTCAAAATGAAAATGTGCTAAGGCACGAAGTAAGCTTCGGGAAATACGGCTTTATTAGCCTTGTCACAAGAAGGGATCTCTTTCTTTATGAAGCATGAAAAGAAGGGAAGGTGTTTTTTCGTCGAAGGCTCAAAAACGGTATGTATGTAAGTTTCATGCATCGCAAAGAAATAAATTACAATAATTTACATATTCGATTCAAAGTTACATACATCAAATATTACATAGTCTTGTTACAATAAAAGCTTAATGTTTGTTCCATTGTCACATACATTGAGTATTTCAAAATATTTTTATGGAGTCTATTCTTCTCTGAGAACTTTCTCTGCAACTTCATTTAAAAGTTTGTCGACAACTTCGTCAATAATGGAGTCCGCCATGTTTATAATGTCCAGCACTTCCTTCATTTCTGGATCAGCTAGGGGATCGTACGGTTCCGGTAGTGGAGATAGTTCAGCTGAAGTAGGAAAAATTGATTAGTTCGAAGCCACAAAGCAAGTACCGAAGCTAAAAAACCAAAAAATAATACCTATATGCCTTTCGCATTCTGCAGCTTCTTCAGCTTGTCTTACTTCTGCTCAGGCGTCATGGGTGTCTTTTTCACTCTTTTATAATTTCATGGGCCATCCCTCGGCCACCATTCACCCAGACAGCATTGTAAAATTTCCGGCCCATCAAGGTTGCTTCAGCTGAAGGATCCTTCGTATCATCTATGGAGAAGGCGGTTTCGGCCTGGGCTATGGCTTTAATGTGATCGCATCCAGCCTTCTCCAAGATGGCTGAAATACTTCAACGTTTTTCTCTAGATAATTTTCCAATATTCGCTGATTTCTTGATTAGCCTGTGCGAGCGTGCAGTTTTCCTTAGCTTCGGCCAGTTGTCCTCGAAGGTCTTCAATTTCAGTTTTCTAGGCTTCGGCCTAAGCTTTGAAATTAGCTTCGTCTTCCTTTACTTTGTTCACCAATGAAATTAAGATTTTGTCTTTTTCCAGACCTTCATTTCTCAATTCAATCACCTCTGAATGAAGGTTATTAAGAGCCATTGTATAGCCTTCGTCTTCAATATTCTTCTGCACCCTTAGGGCATTACTAAGAATTGAGCCCTGCAAAGAGGAAGAAAGAGTTGAGCATGGCAATAAAATACTTCATTTTCAAGCTCCAAAGTTAACTTCCATACCTTTATACTGTTGTATGCTAGGCTATCAGCAAGATCATCCTTCGACAAAATTGAAAGGTCATCTTCCAACTTCGGGAATCCCATGCTTTTAGCTATCTCCCGGCAAACAGATATTTCTTTCGGGAGACAGTATAGGAAATCATCTTCATTACTGCTGTTAAACACTAAGGCTCCTTTCGGATATTTCAGTTTTTGAGCATAATGCCTTGCTTCCGTGATTTCATCTTCGGACAATTTCTTCCCCGAAGCATGTCGATAAATGTAATCAGCAGCTTCGGCCGGTGCTTCGGAGGCAGGAGATTTTGCCCTTTCTGCCATATCTTGCCCTGCTGTCAGAATGGTATCCGAAGTTTGCTGATCAGCTTGGACTTTAGACATGACAACCTTCGTCTCGCTGGGCATTGAGGGCCCAGCCTCAGATTCGGCTTGCCCAGTTCCGGCTTTGGCTTGTCCAGCTTCGGCTTTGGCCTGCCTAGCTTTGGTTTCAGTTTGTGCTTTGGTAGCTTTAGCAATTTTCTTTGAAGGAGCGGGGCTCAAGACCTTTGTAGCCTCTAGCACAGCATCCAACACGCTGGCCATTATCCTCCTCTTGGGAGTTGCAGGCAGAAGCTTTTTGTGCCTTTGGCAGTTTTGCCTCTGTTGAAGGGCTCTAAATTTCTGGCATTTTCATTAGTTTCTTCTGCCTGTGGTTCTTCGGCCTTATCATCTTTAGATATGGTTGGCCCGACTCTAGGCACCTTCGGCACTATAGTTGGCTCTTCAGCGCTCTGCACAATCGAAGCAGTTTGTTTTGCTTCGGCAGCTGCGGAAGACCCTACGCCAAATTCAGGTACTACGGCTGGTTCAATATAACGTGGCCGGTGGGTCAGAACCTTCACCTTTTTGCCCTTTGGCTCAGCTGGGGTGACCGAAGCGGAAAATTTCCTCCTTTTCTCTTGCCCTCACAGCGGGTAACGGTAACCAGGGTATATGAAGCCAATAGCATCAAATACCTTATTTAATCTTTTCTAGCCCCAACCTCCAAAGGCTGCGGACAAAGCATTATCTTCGGCCTTGGAGTAAGCTCCAAGTAGCTCATCACTGGTAGCTTCAATACACTTCAGCCAGTCGCTATTTGGCTCATCAAACTTCTCCCTAAATCTGAAGGTATACTTCAGTCGGACCAGACCATCATCACTAGAATCGGTGGTGGTCTCCTTCGGCATATCCCAGCTTTCCACAAGTGGCCATACCCTGAAGGATATGTTCTCTTGAATCAAATCCCTTATGCCAATGAAGGCACAAACAGTGCTAAAAGCCCTCTGACATGCTTCAACAACGTCATCAATTTCCCCCTTTGGCCTTCGGAGGCTGAAGCGAGACCAGATGGGGCGCTGGATGATTTCTTTGATGTCTTCCCTTGCCTTTAAATCATTTTTAACATAAAACCACTCCTCCATCCAGGCTCCGGGCCATCTCTTCCGGAATGTTGGCACTGGGTGGCTTGCATTGGGGCGAGAAAATCCATAACAACCGAAGTTGTTGTGGTACTATTCTTTGCCAGTAGCCTTCGTCTCATATAAAAACTCGTGCATACTACAGAAGCACTTCGCGCTTGGCTCTAGCCCCTGACTCCTTACAGTCTAGACAAAAATCCCCATCCTCATTATAGCTTCGGGGGTGATCTGATGAAGGAAGATCTGGTATATCTTCAGCACTTCAACCACAAACTTGCTCAAAGGGAACCAAAGACCAGCCTTAAAAAAGCTTCGGTAGATAACAACTTCATTTTCCTCAGGGGCAGGGACGATGTTGTCTCCGCCAACTCTCACGATAGACATATCACGAAAGTACCTCCCTCTCATGTTGTCAAGGTGACTCTTTTTAATAGTCGATTTTCTGAAGACAGCATGGCTTGGTCGCCAGGTCCGATCTTCAGAATCTTCATCCCCACTTTCCACATCATAACTATTACTATCATCAGTATCTTCAAACAAACCTTCCAGTATCTCTTTAGTAATCTTCTCTATGTTTGTTTTTGACATAGACTCAATAAACCCAGTGATAAAAGGATCCTCAGCTTTCTTTTCTTCAAACAACTTCATCTCCTCAGTTAGCTTCATCTCTGCAGTCATCTTCTTTTCTTTAGTCATCTTTTCCCTAGACATGGTGAAAACACGTCTTTGAACCGAAGCTCGAAAAGCTTGAAAATCAGGCGAGAGCTAGTGAGCAAGCGCTAAAAAGTTTGAGACAATAACGCAAATGGTAGAAATGGCGTATCAAATGTTGCCGGTGTGGGTTCATATTTATACGCCCAGTGCTTTGAAACTTGGTGGACCCCATCTGTCATTGACTATTGCTATTCTAGCAAAGGGAAGGTGTTTTTTCAGACCTTCGGCTTAAGGCCTTTGTTCATGTCGCAGTCTGAATTCATTGTTATAACAAATTAATACTGCGAGGGGCTACTGTTGGGGGCCTTCATCTTCCGAAGGTCCTCAAAAACATGATTTAACAATGTTTCCCAAGTGTAATATATGTACAGGTACCCTCGGACTCGGAATGAAACTGTACACAATATGAAAAGCATGGTCGAGATGAAGTATGATGCAGCTCCAAAGCTACGCGCAAGGGAGCTTCAGCTCAGCGGCAGGAAAATGAACCGACTTAAAGGGGAAAAAGGCTATCTAGTCCTCATTGGATTGTCCTTACGTCAATAGTAAACATAAAGGGCATGAATGTAATTTTACACAGGCTGCGCCCTGTGCCTATAAATAGATGAACAGTACCCCCGTACTGTTCACACTGACTGGTATTCACTCGTGAGTCATTCTTGGACTTTTGCCTTCTGTTAAGCCGAAGGTATAAATGTAATTCAGTATTGTTTATGTTTGTCGGGGACCATAATTAGGGGTACCCTCATGGCTCCTAAATCTCAGCTGGTAACCCCATCAGCACAAAGCTGCAAAGGCCTAATGGGTGCGATTAAGTCAAGGATCGGTCCATTCAAGGGACGCGATCGCGTCTCGCCCGAGCCCAGCCTCGGGCAAGGGCAGCCGACCCCGGAGGATCTACGTCTCGCCCAAGGACCCCCTCCAGCAACGGACACACCTTTGGCTCGCCCGAGGCCCGGTCTTCATCAAGAAGCAACCTTGGCCAAATCGCCACGCCAACCAACCAAATCGCAGGGGCATTTAATGCAAAGGTGGCCTGACACCTTTATCCTGACGCACGCCCTCCAGTCGACAGAGCCGAAGTGACCGCAGTCACTTTGCCGCTCCACTGACCGGCCTGACAAGAGGACAGCGCCGCCTGCGCCGCCCCGACTGCTGCGCCACTCGATAGAGTGAGGCTGACAGCGGCTAAGACCGGCCTCAGGCGTCATAGGAAACTCCGCCTCACCCGACCCCAGGGCTCGGATACGGGCTCGCCCCCGGAAGACGACAAACTCCGCTTCGCCCGACCCCAGGGCTCGGACACGGGCTCAGCCCCGGAAGACGACGAACTCCGCTTCGCCCAACCCCAGGGCTCGGACACGGGCTCGGCCCCGAAAGACGACGAACTCCGCTTCGCCCGACCCCAGGGCTCGGACACGGGCTCAGCCCCGGAAGACGACGAACTCCGCTTTGCCCGACCCCAGGGCTCGGACACGGGCTCAGCCCCGAAAGACGACGAACTCCGCTTCGCCCGACCCCAGGGCTCGGACACGGGCTCGGCCCCGGAAGACGACGAACTCCGCTTCGCCCGACCCCAGGGCTCGGACTCCGCCCTGGCCTCAGCCGACGGTCTCCGCCTCGACCGACCCGGGGGCTCGGACTCGACCTCGACCTTGGAAGACAGACTCGACCTCGACCTCGGAGGAGCCTCCACCTCGCCCAACCTAGGGCACAGACCGACCACGTCAACAGGAAGCGCCATCATTACCCTACCCCGAGCTGACTCAGGCTACGGGGAACAAGACCGGCGTCCCATCAGCCTCGCTCTACTATATGAGTAATGATGGCGCCCCGCATGCCCTGTGACGACGGCGGCTCTCAGCCCCCTTACAGAAGCAAGAGGACGTCAGCAAGGACTCGACAGCCCCGACAGCAGTCCTTCTGCCAGGCTCCAGCGCTCCTCCGATGGCAACGACATCACACGAACTGGGTGCCAAAACCTCTCCGGCTGCCACGATGGCATGTACTTAGGGCGCTAGCTCTCCACCGCTAGACACGTTAGCACACTGCTACACCCCCATTGTACACCTGGATCCTCTCCTTACGCCTATAAAAGGGAGGTCCAGGGCCCTCTTACAGAGGGTTGGCCGCGCGGGGAAGGACGGGACAGCGCTCGCGCAAGGCCGCTCGCTCCCTCCCGCGTGGACGCTTGTAACCCCCTACTGCAAGCGCACCCGACCTGGGCGTGGGGCTAACACGAAGGCCACGGGTTCCACACTCCCACACCTGTCTCCCTCCGGCTGCTTCTCCCCCTTCGCGTTCCGCCTCGCGTCGACCCATCTGGGCTGGGGCACGCGGCGACGATTCACTCGTCGGTCCAGGGACCCCCCGGGTTTCGAAACACCGACAGTTGGCGCGCCAGGTAGGGGCCTGCTGCGTGTTGACGAACAGCTTCACATCAAGCTCTAGATGGGCAGTCTCCAACAACCTCTCCAACCCGGGACGGTGCTCCGTTTTGGGAGTCTTGAGTTTATGTCCCTCGACGGCAGCTACGACATGATACTCCTTCTCACCCCGCGCGACAGCGACAATGGCGGTCGACAACCCGCCCGCCGACGGAGAAATCGACGACGCCTTCCCCACGAGGTGGAAGGACGACACTCATGCTTGTCCCGTCCCCTCCCCCGCCGACGAAGGAGGAGGCGGGGCAACCAAGGCCAAGCAGGAGGTGGCACCTCGTTGGCTGTCGAGCGAGTCGACGGCGCCGGCGCCCCAACGGGGAGTGCGTCGGGCATCGACCTCGCGTCTGAGACGAAGACGAGCGCCGTCTCCCCGCAACACACCAACCTCAAGCAAACGGACGACGCCGGCACGCTCGCGAAGGACTTGCTGGGCGTCACCCTCGTACCTGAGACGACGGTGCAGTCAGTCCCTAACGCGACTTCGTCACCGCCCGTTGACCAAAAGGTATCGACCGATTCCCATCTCGCATCTTTTGGATTCGGCCTCGACCCGCCAAGCAACTCCGCTTCGGTGGACACTCTCATAGAGGCGAGTCCAAACCCTCTGGGGTATCGTGTGCGGTCACCCTGGGACCGGCTGACGGCCAACTCGACCTACGGGCCCTCGGGGTCCGAGGAAGATGGCGAGCCCGACCTCTGTTGGGATTTCTCCGGACTTGGTAACCCCAGTGCCATGCGGGACTTCATGACCGCATGCGACTATTGCCTTTCCGACTGTTCCGATGGTAGCCGCAGCCTCGACGACGAGGACTGCGGCCCAAGTCGCGAATGTTTCCACGTCGATCTAGGGGGTCCCGGCGAAGGCAACCATCTTGGTATGCCAGAGAACGGTGATCCCCCTAGGCCCGTGCCTCGCGTTGACATCCTTCGGGAGCTAGCTGTGGTCCCCGTCCCAGCGGGGGGTCCTAACCCACAGCTCGAGCAAATCCGCGAGAGGCAGGCCAGGCTCGACGAGGGAGCAGGAACGCTTGTGCCGATCCGCCGGGACATCGGGCAGGAATGGGCGGGCCAACCTCCGGCCGGAGAAGCACGTCATCTCCCCCAGGGCATCCAGCACCGCATCGCCGACGACATCAGGGTAAGGCCGCCACCGGACTCCAGTGGAGTCGGCTAGAACCTGGCTGCAGCGGCAATACTTCTCTGCGCGATGCCGGAGCCATCAACCACCGAGGGGCGGCATATCCAGGGAGAGCTCAAGAATCTCCTGGAGGATGCCGCGGTCCGACGGGCCGAAAGCTCTGCCTCCCGAAGGCAGGGGTACCCCTCGGAACATCACGCCGTGACTTCCCGATTCATGCGGGAAGCCTCGGTCCACACCGGGCGCACGTGCAACACAGCGCTTGCGGCCCCAGGTCGCCTCGGCAACGAGCACCATCACCACAGCCGTCGGGCCCACCTCGACGAGAGGGTGTGCCGAGGCTACCACCCCAGGCGTGGGGGATGTTACGACAGCGGGGAGGATCGGAGTCCTTCGCCCGAACCACCCGGTCCGCAGGCTTTCAGTCGTGCCATACGACGGGCACCGTTCCCGACCCGGTTCCGAACCCCGACTACTATCACAAAGTACTCGGGGGAGACGAGACCGGAATTGTGGCTCATGGACTATCGACTGGCCTGCCAACTGGGTGGAACGAACGATGATAATCTCATCATCTGCAACCTCCCCCTGTTCCTCTCCGACACCGCCCGAGCCTGGCTGGAGCACCTGCCTCTAGGGCAGATCTCCAACTGGGACGACCTGGTCCAAGCCTTCGCCGGCAATTTCCAAGGCACGTACGTGCGCCCTAGAAACTCCTGGGATCTCCGAAGCTGCCGCCAGCAGCCGGGAGAGTCTCTCCAGGACTACATCCGGCTATTCTCGAAGCAGCGCACCGAGCTGCCCAACGTCACCGATTCGGATGTCATTGGCGCGTTCCTCGCCGGCACCACCTGCCACGACCTGGTGAGCAAGCTGGGTCGCAAGACCCCCACCAGGGTGAGCGAGCTGATGGACATCGCCACCAAGTTTGCCTCTGGCCAGGAGGCGGTTGAGGCCATCTTCCGGAAGGACAAGCAGCCCCAGGGCCGCCCATCGAAAGATGCTCCCGAGGCGTCAACTCAGTGTGGCACCAAGAAGAAAGGCAAGAAGAAGTCGCAAGCGAAACGCGACGCCGCCGATGCGGACCTTGTCGCCGCCGCTGAGTACAAGAACCCTCGGAAACCTCCGGGAGGTGCCAACCTCTTCGACAAGATGCTCAAGGAGTCGTGCCCTTATCATCAGGGGCCCATCAAGCACACCCTCGAGGAGTGTGTCATGCTTCAACGCCACTTTCACAAGGCCGGGCCACCCGCGGAGGGTGGCAAGGCCCCCGACGACGCCAAAAAGGAAGATCGCGAAGCGGGAGAATTCCCCGAGGTCCGCGACTGCTTCATGATCTACGGTGGGCAAGTGGCAAACGCCTCGGCTCGGCACCACAAGCAAGAGCAGTCGGGAGGTCTGCTCGGTAAAGGTGGCGGCGCCAGTCTACCTAGACTGGTCCGACAAGCCCATCACCTTCGACCAGGCCAACCATCTGGACCATGTGCCGAGCCCGGGGAAATACCCACTCGTTGTCGACCCCATCATCGGCAACGTCAGGCTCACCAAGGTCCTCATGGACGGAGGCAGCAGCCTCAACATCATCTACGCCGAGACCCTCGGGCTCCTGCGGATCGATCTGTCCTCGGTCCGGACGGGCGCTACGCCTTTCCACGGGATCATCCCCGGGAAGCGCGTCCAACCCCTCGGACAACTCAATCTGCCCGTCTGCTTTGGGACGCCCTCCAACTTTCGAAGGGAGACCCTCACATTCGAAGTGGTCGGGTTTCGAGGAACCTACCACGCAGTGCTGGGGAGGCCATGCTACGCCAAGTTCATGGCCGTCCCCAACTACACCTACCTCAAGCTCAAGATGCCGGGCCCCAACAGGGTCATCATCGTCGGGCCCATGTACCGACGCGCGTACGAATGCGACATGGAGTGCGTGGAGTACGCTGAGGCCCTCGCTGAGTCCGAGGCCCTCATCGCCGACCTGGAGAGCCTCTCTAGGGAGGCACCAGACATGAAGCGCTACACCGGCAACTTCGAGCCAGCGGAGACGGTCAAGTCCGTCCCTCTCGACCCCGGCAACGACGCCTCCAAGCAGATCCGGATCGGCTCCGAGCTCGACCCCAAATAGGAAGCAGTGCTCGTCGACTTTCTCCGCGCAAACGCCGACGTTTTCGCATGGAGTCCCTCGGACATGCCCGGCATACTGAGGGAAGTCGCCGAGCACTCGCTGGATATCCGAGCTAGGGCCCGACCCGTGAAGCAGCCTCTGCGCCGATTCGACGAAGAGAAGCGCAGAGCCATAGGCGAGGAGATCCACAAGCTAATGGCGGTAGGGTTCATCAAAGAGGTATTCCATCCCGCATGGCTTGCCAACCCTGTGCTTGTGAGAAAGAAAGGGGGGAAATGGCGGATGTGTGTAGACTACAGTGGTCTAAACAAAGCATGTCCGAAAGTTCCCTACCCTCTGCCTCGCATCGATCAAATCGTGGATTCCACCGACTGGGTGCGAAACCCTGTCTTTCCTCGATGCCTACTCAGGGTATCACCAGATCAGGATGAAAGAGTCCGACCAGCTCGCGACCTCTTTCATCACACCCTTCGGCATGTACTGCTATGTTACCATGCCATTCGGCTTGAGGAACGCGGGTGCAACATACCAGCGATGCATTTCCATCGCCGAAGGTCAGGAGCTCTTACAAGAGATACACTCGGGGGCTTGCGGCCATCACGCAGCACCTCAAACCCTTGATGGAAACGCCTTCCGACAAGGTTTCTACTGGCCGACGGCGGTGGCCGACGCCACTAGAGTTGTCCGCACCTGCGAAAGGTGTCAGTTCTACGCAAGGCAGACCCACCTGCCCGCTCAGGTTCTGCAGACCATACCCATCACCTGGCCGTTTGCTGTGTGGGGTCTGGACCTAGTCGACCCCTTGCAGAAGGCACCCGGGGGCTACACGCACCTGCTGGTCGCCATCGACAAATTCTCCAAGTGGATCGAGGTCCGACCCCTAAACAGCATCAGGTCCGAACAGGCGGTGGCGTTCTTCACCAACATCATCCATCGCTTTGGGGTCCCAAACTCCATCATCACCGACAACAGCACCCAGTTCACCGGCAGAAAGTTCCTGGACTTTTGCGAGGATCACCACATTCGGGTGGACTAGGCCGCCGTGGCTCACCCCATGACGAATGGGCAGGTAGAACGTGCCAACGGCATGATTCTGCAAGGACTCAAGCCTCGGATCTACAACGACCTCAACAAGTTCGTCAAGCGATGGATGAAGGAGCTCCCCTCGGTGGTCAGGAGTCTAAGGACAACGCCGAGCCGAGCCACGGGCTTCACACCGTTTTTTCTAGTCTATGGGGCCGAGGCCATCTTGCCCACAGACTTAGAATGCGGTTCCCCGAGGGCGAGGGCCTACGCCGACCAAAGCAATCAAGCCAATCGAGAAGACTCACTGGACCAGCTGGAAGAGGCTCGGGACATGGCCTTACTACACTCGGCGCGATACCAGCAATCCCTCGACGCTACCATGCCCTGAGGGGTTCGATCCCGAGACCTCCAGGTGGGCGACCTGGTGCTTCGGCTGCGACAAGACGCCCGAGGGCGGCACAAACTCACGCCTCCCTGGGAAGGGCCATTCATCATCGCCAAGGTTCTGAAGCCCGGAACATACAAGCTGGCCAACAGCCAAGGCGAGGTCTACAGCAATGCTTGGAACATCCAACAGCTACGTCGCTTCTACCCTTAAGATGCTTTCAAGTTGTTCGTATACCTCGTTCACACACAAAGTCTGGTCGTCAAGGAAGGGTCAGCCTTGCCTCAGCAAAGCCCGACCCTCCCTCGGGGGCTAGAAGGGGGGAACCCCCTCTGCGTCGAAATATCCCTCGAAAAAAGAAAAAAATCTTTTCTGCTAGAATGCCTTTCGTGCTTTTTGACTACGTCGAAAGTGGATCCTGAAAACGACGGAGTACACGTAAGCAGCCAAGGCTAACCGAGCCGAGGGACTCCTACGCCTCCGGGATACGGATACCTCACTCATCACCTTCTGCGATAAGTAACTCGCGCTCGGATAAGTGATTCTGCGGACCGAACAAGTCTTCACGCTCGAAAGCTCCTCTGCCGGAATGATTTTTCGGGCCTTCTCGACTGCTTCGGTGACAGAACCCTATGGACGAGTAAGAGTGCGCGTAAGCGGCAAGGCTGACCGAGCCGAGGGACTCCTACGCCTCCAGGATACGGATACCTCACTCATCACCTTCCGTGAAAAGCAACTCTCGCCCGCACTAGCAATTCTGTTACCGACAAATAAGTCCGGATACTCGAAACAAGAGGAAAAGAAACGCAGCTTTACAACACGACGACAGTGTGTTTGGGCCTCGGCGGCCGCAGAGAACATACACACGCTACAAGACAACCCGATCCTGCAGGCTCAGACGTCGACAGTTGAAGGGGGCGGCAGCACCCTCGGCGTCAACTACACCTTCGGTGGGGTCTGACCTAGCCTCGGACGGCGACGCGGTCGGAGGATCCCACTCTGAAGGACGACATCAGCACCACACCCGGGCCATCGCCGTTAGGGTTTTCTCCAAGAATCCGGCTCGAGCAGGCGGCTCGGCCGGCCACCCCGAGGCCTCGGCCAGCTGTCCCCCGAAGACATCAGCCCGGCTTGAGGCCTCGGCAACTCAACTCCGGCATCGGTCCCGCCAGTGGACGACCCGGCCAGGCTCCGGCCGAACACATCTTCTTTTCGAAGCCAACTCTGCCTCTGTCCGTGCTGACACCGCTACCTCCGGCTTCGGCTCATCAAAGAGCGGCCGAGGGGTTCCTTTAACTAAGCAAGAGAAGCCTCGGACAGCAAGGCCGACCGAGCCGAGGGACTCCTACGCCTCCGGGATACGGATACCTCACTCGTCACCTTCGCACGAGGCGACTCGCGCTTGGTGAAGCGGTTCAGATAACCAACAGGCGAGTCTTAGTGCTCGAAATGAAGAGAAAACACGGCTCCGCGCCAAAAATACATACACGTTCAGGCCCCGACAGCCACAATGAACAAGGCACCGGCACTCAAAGTGCCACTACAAACGGAACTCTGGTTCCGCCCCCGCGGGTACAAGCAACCCCCCACGTAGGAGGGCCCGCAGGGCGACAAGCTCCGGGCGACTCGCCAGTGACCTCTACGGCGGCAGCCATGGTCCCAGGCCGGACGCGGCCACCGGAAGGCTCTCGCTCGCGTTCCCACTCAAGGGACGCGAACCAGATATTAATGCCAAAGAGCCGGGGGTCGGTCCGTAGGCGGCGCTGACGGCCTCGACGGTGGGGAAGCTTCCCCCAGCCGCCCCCACATCAGCACGGACGGCGGTGTCCACCTCTCCACCAACATCGACAGTTGGCAAGGCGCACCGGCAGGTCCTCACTCCTGTCCTCGCCACGAAAGCGAGGAGAAGGCCGGAATGTTGCATCCTAGCTAGACAGCAACAGTTCGCCTTCCCCGGCATGGCTGGAGGACTCCTCCTTCGCAGGGCCAGAGGATGGTTTCCACCACCAGAAGCTGGAAGAGGAGGCGACCAGCCGGCCCGCACGGGGGGAAGAGCTCCGGCTCAGCCCGGCCCCCGCCCCAGCAAGGATGATGAACATCCTTGAAGCTGAGAGCGGGACCAAGATCGCAGCCCGGCTTGCTTCTCCCCATCCAGGGGCTGGTGGTCACCGTCTTGGGTGACCACCGGCGAGGGGATGCAGCCGGGCCACGTGATGAAAATCCTTGAAGTCGAACGATGGCTAAAAGGTACCAACTTCCACGAAGTTGCATTCCTCTGACGACAAGACGGAAGGATTGCGGGCGTCCCCCCATCCGGGGGCTCGGAAGGTGGAAAGACACGGCGCATAAGGGAGCACGAAGACATGGTCGTCTTTCAAGGGGGTCGCCCTCCTTTTAAGGGCGACTCTCCCTACTTGCGTCCCCAGCCGTCGTGGGCTGAGTCTTCTCCAACACGCTCCAAGGTCCTCCCCATACAGCGCAGGGGCTAGGCCCCACGCGTCATGCAAGCCGGTCCAGGGCAGAAGAAGCCAAACCGCCACGCGCGGTGCATGAGACCGCCCCGCGGTTACAAGCATTCCTCCACTTTCGCCCAGACCAACGGGTGAAAGGGTGGACAGCCGTGCAGTCGGCATGCAACCGCGCCAAGTAGGCGCGCCCCTTCGACTCCAACGCGCCCAGCATGGAGGCCCAGGCCCACACGTCATGCAACCGACGCGCCGGTTGCTAAGTGCGAGCAACTGCACCGCCACTTGCGCCACTACCACGCCTCCTCGACTGCGGAGCCAATACCGCAACTCGAGGCAACCCTGTGTGTGACCCAGCAATGCCAGCCAGGCGCGACGGTCAAATACGGTCAAAAATGGGCCGGCAGTAATAGCAGTGGCAGGCGGGCAGGAGCAGTGGTCACGTCGTCAGCCAAGCTTACGTCCCATCCAGGGGCAGCGAGGGAACCCTCTCTCACGGCGTGAAGACGGCGCGCCCGTGATCCATTCCTCGAACGGCCCGTGCACGCGCAACGACCGCCTCACGAACCACTCGCCCCGTCGCATTAACTCCGCGGCGGGACAGGCGGTGCCTCAGGCGGGAGAAGCAAGCGACGCTTCGCCTTCGCCATAATGACCGCGTCGAAAAAGGTACGCCACGTCATTTGATTTCGTATCCTTTTCCTCTTTCTCTCTCTTACAACAGGGACCGGGAAAGGGGGATACCCTGAAAAGGATCCTTCTCCGTGAAGGAAACAGGCCCCGAGCCTCCCTACTGATCAGAGGTTCAAAGGCTGGCCCCTCGGAGGGGTTCAACGGCCGCCTCAGAGCACCTGGGTTCTGCGCCCACTACTGGTCAGAGGTTCGATGGCCGGCCCCTCGGAAGGGTTCAACGGCCGCCTCAGGCCACTCGGGCTCCGCGCCCACTACTGATCAAGGGTTCGTAGGCTAGCCCTCAAAGGGTTCATAGTCGCCTCAGACACAGAGTGAGGGATGACCCTGGGTACGTTCGATACATAACCAAGGCTCGGGCTACGCTCCCGAGGTACCCTAGGACATTTTCGAGACCAGCGGGAGCGATCTTGTAACGGAATCCCATCAGAGGGAGGCATCGAGCCCTCGGACCCCGTCAAAGGGGACCGGGTCCGGCAGATCACCCGCAGGTACTTTTGGAGCGCGCCTCCGGGCCTCTAGCCGACCCCTAACAAATGGGGCACGGGCGTCCGCTCGGATTACCCACCAGCAGCTCACCGGAGACACCATGTTCGGCGCCCTCCGAGGGCAACATGGTGCTTTCCCCCCTCCTCCTTGCGGAAAGGCGACGCAGGGGCGTATGTAAAAAAGTCGAGTCTGCCCTTGACCGTCCTCTCGCCCTGTGCAGAGGCTCAGGGGCTGCTCTCGCAAACCCGGCTCCGGCCAACCCATTGACAGCGTCAACATACCAGCCCAAGAACTTGGGACCCGACCATACACCCGGGCAACGGCCAGCTCGCATGAGGGGACAACCAGACTAGCCGAAGTGTTGTGAAATGCACTAAGACCTCGAAGGAGTCAAACCACTCCTCCGAGGCCTCGAGGGCTACACCCGGCGGGTGCGCTCGCGCGCACCCACCGGAACAAAATGCAACCAAAAAGGCTGGTCCCCTTGCAAAAAAGTGCGGCAAAAGCCTCCAAGCGAGTATTAACACTCCCTTCGAGGCTCGGGGGCTACTGTCGGGGACCATAATTAGGGGTACCCTCATGGCTCCTAAATCTTAGCTGGTAACCCCCATCAGCACAAAGCTGCAAAGGCCTGATGGGTGCGATTAAGTCAAGGATCGGTCCATTCAAGGGACATGATCGCGTCTCGCCCGAGCCCAGCCTAGGGCAAGGGCAGCCAACCCCGGAGGATCTACATCTCGCCCGAGGACCCCCTCCAGCAACGGACACACCTTCGGCTCGCCCGAGGCCCGGTCTTCATCAAGAAGCAACCTTGGCCAAATCGCCACGCCAACCGACCAAATCGCAGGGGCATTTAATGCAAAGGTAGCCTGACACCTTTATCCTGACGCACGCCCTCTAGTCGACAGAGCCGAAGTGACCGCAGTCACTTCGCCGCTCCGTTGACCGGCCTGACAAGAGGACAGCGCCGCCTGCGCCGCCCCGACTGCTGCGCCACTCGACAGAGTGAGGCTGACAGCGGCTAAGACCAGCCTCAGGCGTCATAGGAAATTCCGCCTCGCCCGACCCCAGGGCTCGGACATGGGCTCGCCCCCGGAAGACGATGAACTCTGCTTCGCCCGACCCCAGGGCTCGGACACGGGCTCAGCCCCGGAAGACGACGAACTCCGCTTCGCCCGACCCCAGGGCTCGGACACGGGCTCGGCCCCGGAAGATGACGAACTCCGCTTTGCCCGACCCCAGGGCTCGGACACAGGCTCAGCCCTGGAAGACGACGAACTCTGCTTCGCCCGACCCCAGGGCTCGGACACGGGCTCAGCCCCGGAAGACGACGAACTCCGCTTCGCCCGACCCCAGGGCTCGGACACGGGCTCGGCCCCGGAAGACGACGAACTCCGCTTCGCCCGACCCCAGGGCTCGGACACGGGCTCAGCCCCGGAAGACGACGAACTCCGCTTCGCCCGACCCTAGGGCTCGGACACGGGTTAAGCCCCGGAAGACGACGAACTCCGCTTCGCCCGACCCTAGGGCTCGGACTCCGCCCTGGCCTCAGCCGACGGTCTCCGCCTCGACCGACCCGGGGGCTCGGACTCGACCTCGACCTTGGAAGACAGACTCAACCTCGACCTCGGAGGAGCCTCCACCTCGCCAAACCTAGGGTGCGGACCGACCACGTCAACAGGAAGCGCCATCATTACCCTACCCTGAGCTAACTCAGACTATGGGGAACAAGACTGGCATCCCATTAGGCTCGCTCTACTATACGAGTAATGATGGCGCCCCGCATGCCCTGTGACGATGGCGGCTCTCAGCCCCCTTACGGAAGCAAGAGGACGTTAGCAAGGACTCGACAGCCCCGACAGCAGTCCTTCCGCCAGGCTCCAGCGCTCCTCCGACGGCCACGACATCACACGAACTGGGTGCCAAAACCTCTCCGGCTGCCACGATGGCATGTACTTAGGGCGCTAGCTCTCCACCGCTAGACACGTTAGCACACTGTTACACCCCCATTGTACACCTGGATCCTCTCCTTACGCCTATAAAAGGGAGGTCCAGGGCCCTCTTACAGAGGGTTGGCCGCGCGGGGAAGGACGGGACGGCGCTCGCGCAAGGCCACTCGCTCCCTCCCGCGTGGACGCTTGTAACCCCCTACTGCAAGCACACCCGACCTGGGCGCGGGGCTAACACGAAGGCCACGGGTTCCACACTCCCACGCCTGTCTCCCTCCGGCTGCTTCTCCCCCCTTCGCGTTCCGCCTCGCGTCGATCCATCTGGGCTGGGGCACGCGGCGACGATTCACTCATCAGTCCAGGGACCCCCCGGGTTTCGAAACACCGACAATGTTTATTCATGATGATATAATAAAGATATATAAATAATGTCATATGATTATTTATGTTACTTCTCATGTTTCATATGTTTCTTCTTTCATTAATATAAACTGCGATGATGAAGGTATGTCCTCCATGACATTTGTCTGAAGATTATTATATCCTAAGGGAGATAATGCTTCGAAGGACGAAGGGCATTAACCTTTAACATTTTGTGTTGCCTTGTTCTTAACTCATAGCATTTGAGAACAAGTCGCCAACAGCACCAAATGTATCATATACTCTATATCTGAGTTTGAAAAATGAATCAACGCAAACTTAAGGTTCGTGATCTAATCTAGTTACAGGTGTATTTCGGTCTGAAATATAAAAATATAAAAGTCAAATTTTAGTCAACAAAACAGTTTCTAAATTTTAAAACAAAAACGTAATCCCTGGCTCTCACTAGGCACTACCCATATTTCGTGTCGTCGTACGTTGCGTTGTTCACTATCGTAGAGACTAGATCAATTCACCAATTTCCTGACACAAGGTTCGTGATCTAATCTAATTACATTACACGACACACATCACGTCATCAATTTCTTGACACAAGGTTTATGACTCACCTAGCATCACACTACTAGTTTGCAAAGGCGCTATGCGGGGTGGGTGGTCTGATCTTGAGAATCAATTTTCTCTCAAAAAAAGTTGAAGAATCGGAGCTCGATGTCGCCGCTCTGATGTAGGCTCTAAAGTCTGAATTCTATCCTGAACTCTTATCTTACTCAACACCAAATGATATCAAGTCCTAAACTCTTGTGCTCAATAGAAGTTTTTTATACATTCAATGATAATTTCTTTAATATGTATTTATAAGGCTATATATACATAGACAGAGAAATATGAGAGGGACATTTGTATTAGTCTTCGCCTAGGACACCTAAAATAGTGGGAACGAGAACAGCTAGAGGGGGTGAATAGGTGATCCTGCAAAATAGCTTAAAACAACACAAACCTGGTCTAATAATTGAGTGAGTGCAAACTAAAACCAAATTTTGGTGAGAAGAACAGTGAAAAGTTCCATTCACTTGATTGCTCTTCCAAGATATGAAAGATTCTAAGAGAAATATTCCAAGTGAGTAGAGAGAACTTAGGAAGAAGAAAACATCATAATAAAGTAAATGATACAAGGGATATAATAATTTTTATCTCGTGGTTCAGCCAAAGACTACCTCCACGTTGTGGTGTCCTCCTTTAGACAAGGGTTGCAATCAACCCTTTTCAAGTGATCCAAAGATCAAACTTGAGTGCCATGGGTCTTCCTTATACCATGTATTCCCGTTTACGAGGAATCTCCACAATATGGAGTCTCTCAAAACCTTACAAATGATCAAAAACACAACTTAGAGTAAGGGTGTCACCCAGTTTTGGAAGGCAAACCGAATGCAAACCATGTACGTGCCAGGATCAGAACTCACGTACACATCGATTACATAAATGAATCATCATAACACAATGCTTCGGATAATAATAAAGAGTAAGTAATAATATTATAGACAAGAGTCATTTACATTATACAAATGAAAGTTCACACAGTAGAAACATAGCCAATGAAAACAAACCCGCCATAGGCAGCTGACTGGGGGAGCTCGCTAGCCTAATACTCGAACACGTCGAAGTCCTGAAACTCCTGGAGATCCTTCTCGACACTTTCTTCTTCTTCTTTACTTGAGCATAAATTGCACCAAAGGTAACCTGGTGTTTTGTGAAAGCAAGGGTGAGTACACATCAACGTACTCAGCAAATATCTCGTTTGGCTAAGGTGGACTAACTTTATGTGAAGTTAGGCTCAAAGTAGGTTGCTTTTACTTAGTCAAGTTTTATTCATTTACATAAGCCATGCTTTATCATCAATCCCAAGTTATTATCCCAAAGAGTTACTCCTCATAGAGGAAATACCAAAATCCATAGTTAGAAACATCATTAATAGAACCATCATCATCATTTGTAACCAAATCCATAAATAGAACCATAGTATCTTGAACCATCTGTATCTCTAATCAAAGAGAATCCCAAGGCCGCTCTTAATCATGAGCACGATTGATATATCAATTTCATAACACTCTGTAGAGGTTGCACACTTTACCTGTGAGTCGTGATTCCCTTTCTGCCTAAGGATCGCTACTCCCCATTGATCACTTTCAAGGTGAACTCACGGGATCTCACTACGCGACTTTTCCCTATGGTCCCCACTATGGGAATGTTGGAAATGAACACTGCATAAAGACCATCTAACGTACCCAAGCCTATACCCTCCACCCTTAGGAAAAAATTGTGGGATCGACGCCCGTACCTAGATCCCTGAGCAAAAATATAAGAGCCATAACAAATGTCTCTGTATCCAATGACGAAAACCAACATCCAACATATGACTTCCCTAATTACTTGGCCAAGGGTGTCCCATACCACCTTTATGGTTGCACTGTTTTTCCTGGTGGCCTCTCAACGAATAGGTCCTTACGGAGAGGTACTCGGGAAGCCCAAGTCCCCTTTAGTGCCACAAGTTCATTATCATATCCAGAATAAAATAATTGTATCATAATTGTATCTCATCATGTTCATTGATTAAAGTAGAGCACTAGCATAAAGCTAACCATAACAACCCAAAAGATAATCAAGGACAAGGTGAACAGAAAGCTGGTAAATCCTTAGGTTTTAATTATGTAATAAGGGGAAATGAATTATCATGTGAATAAGACATAAGTAGGTCAGAGGACACTTTCCTTCCCTAAACAGATGTTCAGAGTCTTCAACCTTGTAGATCTTGAAAAGCTTGAACTCGGAGTCACCAAATCTTGATCGTTGATTCCTCAAAGCCCGAGAAACACATTACGTCTATTCGCGACATGTAGTGAATATGAACAGACACAAGCAACAAACATATATATGCATAAGAACATTACACCATAGAAGGGAAACATTATAAATCAAAACATACAATATAAAATAGAACTCGCTTTTATGGTCACACGAGGAAAAGAAACACAACAGTCAAAGCTACGATTGAGAAGTTATCGCGTTTACACTAAGTAGGTATGAGTTATAATATTTAATCGATATAACCATATTAATTTATATCTATTAAATGCACAAATAAAATCATTCATTGGTTCCGATTAGTTCGCTACTCGAATAGTCATCGTTAAAATACGAAGCTTAATTAACGTAGGCTATTCTAGTTGAGGCGAATTATTGATGTGCGTCATGACACGCGACACACGAAAACGATGTGCATGACACACGAGAATCATTAATAGGTAACTCGTTTATGTTATGTGAATATGAACTAGAACATTTAACTCATCATAATCATATTAGTCGACATTTATCAAATGTAAATTAGAGTCACTATTTAGTTTCAATTAATCTACTACACTAACAGCTCTTGATTAAATAAGTAATTTAATTAATATGAGCGATTCTAAGCGAGGCAAATTTATGACACAATACAAGGCGTGTGACATGTGAAAATGGTACGAGCGACGCGCGAACAAGATCGAACGACGAGCGGACAAACACGACGTGCTAGAACTACTAAATATAGGGGTGTATAGGGTGAGTATTTTTAAAACCGAAACCGAACCCAAACCTGAACCGAACACGAATAGACTGAATTGTCGGTCTATTCAGGTTTTCGGGTTCGGTTCATATATGTGCTATATTTTGGGGTATGAGTTCAGGTTCGGTTTCTAACCTTTAAAACCCGAATAGACTGAATAAACTGAAATATAAAAAGCTCATAATATGTGATGGTATTATTATATGATTTATGAACTTATTAGCTAAAAATAATGATATCATCTTAATGATAGTATATATATATCTCTATATGCTATTTTTAATAGTTATTTGTTGTAATAATAGTACTTTCAATTAATTATTTATTGTATATATTTTAACAAAATGTACTAGTCTCTCTACTATTTGGGTCTATTCGGTGGACCAAATAAACCGAACCAAAATTATGAGTCTATTCGGGTTCGGTTCCTAAAATAATTTTGAAAATTTGGTTCTCATTTTTCAGAATCCGAAATTTTATAAACCCGAATAGACCAAACCGAATTACCCTAATAGACCGAATGCCCAGCCCTAACTAAATATATGTTGTGTTTATACTAAACAAAAGATAAATAAAAAGTGTTTATGTTAATATTGACCACATTAATGTTTATTTATAAAAGCACAAGTCGAAAACATTCAATTAGATTTAATTGGAACACTAATTTAATAAACATTAGTTAAACAAACATTTAATAAATTATTTAAAACATGTGACCTTATGAAATAGTATTTTTTTAATATGTATACAACTTTAATACGAATCTAACGCGGCTTGAACGGAGTGAATTAGATTTATAACACAAAAGATATCGTATTTTTAATAAAAACGCACACGTGGCGCGATCTGATTGGTCGAACCAAAGCCACACGGAGGGCCACACTGCTCGCTGCCACATTGGATCAGGGAAGGTGGGATCAGATGTGGTTCGTCTTCAACCTTAGGTTTCTTCTACCTTGGGAAGTTAACAAATCAGAGAAAAGAATGGTGGGAGAGAGAGGAAAGGACCAGCCGGCCAGGGGATCCTCTATCAGGCCCTCTACCAGGCTGGTGGCCGGCTGGCCACGGCCAGACTAGAGCATACTGCACCTTGTGGGGAAGGGGCCCTATAGGGCTGCTGCTCAAGCCATGAGGGGCTCGGTCCTGCAGCAGGCAGGGACCGGACCAACCAGGTGGGAGTGTGGGTAGGGGGAGAGGGAGGGGATGACCGGCGTGGGGGAGAGGGAGATGGCGGTCGCGATGCCTAGAGGTGAGGAAGAGGGACTGTAGAGAAGAGAGGGCACACAAATGGAGAACAAAACTAAGAACTACCATGTAGACACACTGGAGAAGATTCTCGCTGGAGCTAAGAAGAAATATGTCGATTGACGGTGAACTGGAGGTCCGATCGACAAACCGAAGGTACCCAAACGAAGACCTCGACGAGGCAAATGGAGCGGTACTCTATGATTTCGCCAACAACGCACGATTGAAAGTAATTGCTCACCAAAGTTCCGGTCGGGTTGGAATCACCCCGAACTTCCGCAATCAATTCCGGGAGTTGTGGATTGAATCTGGAGAAACCGTTTTGATATTTGGAAAGGGCTCGGCGAGATGATTCCAACCATATATATATAGCTAGGGTTTGGACGAAATACAATTTGGGTCAAATTCAGATTTTAGCATTTAGTAATTTCAGAAAATACGGAAATTTGTTTTAAATTCTCAAAATATCGTAGAAGCCTCCAAAAATTCTAGGAAAATTACTAGAAATATTTTGACACCTAATGAACTCAAAAATACATTTATAGCTTTTGAAAATATTTTCAAGTACCTCAAATAAATAGATTTGGGCTTCTAGAAAAATAGAAAAATATTCCAAAAAATATGAAAATATATCGAAAGCTTCTACAGGGTATATTAGCAAGTTTCAAACACCTTTTCCACTTAGAAACACTATACAACGACATGAATGCAACAACCAAAGCACCTCTAGGGCTCACTTCACTAGGTTTATGCCAATATAGAACAAATTAACTCTCCATTGTTTAGGAAAAAGAGAAGAGAAACAAGGAAAGGAGAGGGTAACATCTGAATTTGATGGATATTAGAAAATAAATTTTATACCCCGAATTCAGGGCGTTACAAAGGGAGGGAGATGGAGTACACACACAAGAGCAAATCGCATCAACTCGCTCTAGAAACACAAAGAAACGAGCGCAAGAACATAGTGTCACAATACAACTCAAAAGAGACGCTCGGATCTCACTAAAACCACTGGAATATGTGGTCGCAAAGTTTTGGAGTGTTGGTATGCTCTTGAGGTGCTTGTTACTGGTTGGAGATGCTTAGGGGTCCTTTTATAGCCCTAGGGGGCATAGGAGCCATTACCTCCTCCAAATGGATGCTGGAAAACTTCCCTATGTGGGTGCACCAGACCGTCCGGTGGCAACAGTACGGTGTCGCACCAAACCGTCCATAGTAACGGTCTATAGATCCTTTGATTAGAGTCTTTCCTTAGTTGGGTGGCACCGGACCGGTCTGGTGCACCACCGAGCCATCCGGTGACGTCAGCTAGTCGTTGACGCCCAAACGAAGGGCAAAGTACCTAATGGAGAAGTAGCCCCGTGCGCACCAGACCGAGTGCTATTCACAGTCTAGTGATTTTTAAAGAAAAATCCTGAGACTGGGCAGTATGACCAGGGTCGCACGGACCAAGTTCAGTGCATCACCGGACTGTCCGGTGTGCCCCAGCCCAGGCCAACCTTAGCTATTTTGTGCCAAACTTATCTAAACCTTTTTGTGTGTTTTTGGTAGCTTCTCTATGACTTAGACAAACATTGTTAGCACTTAATCCAGTTGACTAAGTGTAGGAAACATACATTTTTTCCTTAATCCCAACAGAGTTTTCGGTATGGCTTGTTTCAAGTCCAAAATGCACTTTTCTTGCAGAAATGAGCTAGTAGCCAAAACAGAATTCTAGAAACATGGAGTAGGGTATGTGCAACTTATTAAAATACATAAACCTCATGTTTATGTTGATTTTCCCAAAGTTGCACTTTTGGCCCTCCATTTTAGCTCACTTGGACTTGATCTCTTCAACTTGCCTTTTATTAACCTGTGCTCGTACTCATATGAATATAGTTAGTTCAAGATAGTGTGTTGAGAACTTAATCACCAAAACAGGTAGAAATGGCCCTATGACACATTTATCTTTCTATCTCCTCTTTTTGGTGATTTATGCAACACAGCTAAAGCAACTCAAATTTAACTAATTAAAACCAACATGAGTTAAAAGAGGCAAATTGAAGTTCAAATTCAACTAGAAGAGATTCACATAGGATTTGGCATATTCGAATCCTTTAGCCACCACTCGTTTTGAATTTTGCAAGCCATTTTCTAATTCCTAAGTTAAAAACTCTTGGTTTTGCAAAACAAATCAATTTTAAACACTTTTTATCAAACTCCCCAAAACTCCCCCTTTTTCTCATAAGATAACCATTTCCACACAAGATAACAAATTTTGCAATAAGAGGCACCTCTTTGTACCAAGAGGGTTTTGATAAAAAAGACAAGTTAAAAAGTTCAAATATTTTTTAAAATTCTAAGTGGTGGTTGATCCAGTTGCTTGGGCCTTTAATTTCTTTCCCTTTGGCATTAAGCACCAAAACAGAGAAACCAGTGGTCTAACCTCATTGCCTCACCATAAAAGTAAATAAGAGCAAAGACACTGAAGAACCAAGTGATTTTGAAATAAAGTACAATGTTATTCATTTAAGTAGTGGAAGTGTCTTCCTTTGTCCAAATTCACTTTTCCCTTTCAATCCTTCTTTGAGGCTACATGAACTCATGCAAACAAAAGCATTAGTCTCAAAGGGTCAAGTTGTAGCATAACCTCCCCCTCAATGTATGCATCAAAGCACAAGGACTTGTGAGGTCCGGAGATGACATTCTACAACTTGAGCAAAAATATGAATTGAAGCATAAATAATATGACCAAAGGTACATAAATAATGTACGTTATAGATCAATCCATGTTCTGTGAATTTAAGACATTGAGCTCACTACGCAACTCACAAACACCACCTTTCATCTAAAGGCTTGGTGAAGATATCAGTTAGATGGTGATCGGTGCTAGCACGACATATATCGATATCTCTCCTCTGTTGGTGGTCTCTCAGGAAGTGATGTCGGATGTTTATGTGCTTAGTGTGGCTATATTCAATGGGATTATCTGCCAATCAAATCACACTCTCATTGTCACATAGGAATGGGACTTTGCTCGGATTGTAGCCAAAGTCCTGAAAGAAATTGTGCACATCAATGGTCTGCAGTAATGTACTTGGCCTCGGTGGTGCATAGGGTAACAAAATTTTGTTTCTTTTAGCTCCAAGACAATAGAGACCTCCCTAAAAACTGACATGTCCCTGATGTACTCTTCTTCATCTACCTTGCACCCGGCATAATCAGAATCCGAATATCCAATTAGGTCAATGGTAGACCCTTTAAGACACCAAAGCCCGATGTGAGGCATATAAACTTAATACCTTAGAATTTGCTTCACGGCCATAAGGTTTCCTTGGGGTCGGATTGAAATCTAGCACACATACATATGGAAAGCATAAAATCTGGTCTACTTGCACATAAATAAAGCAAGGAACCTATCATAGACCAATATACCTTTTGATCTACAGACTTACCTCCCGCGTCATGGTCTGAAAGGGAAATGGCTTAAACATTTCTATAATCGATTTTGGTGGTTGACGTCCATCACAATATAATCGATTTTGGTGGTTGACGTCCATCACAAACCGCATGGACTAACTAGTTTGCCAAGTTGTCATTCATCTCAAGTGCATAAAGTTCAACACAAACCAACAAAGAAAATAAGTTGGGGAACTCTACAAGTTTAGAGCAAAGACAAACATTGGTGCTGCTAGTGGCGCACCAGACACTGTCCAGTGCCCAGGCCAAGGAACCCACGAACTGGCCGCTCTCGGGTTTTTCTGGAGTTGCTCCGCTATAATTCACCAGACTGTCTGGTGTGCACCAGACATGTCCAGTGAGCCAACGGAGCAACAGTTAACTGCGTCCAATGGTCGACTGCTGTGAACAGTGCACAGTGCAGAAGTCGGAGCTGCGAAGTCAGAACACACTAGACTGTCTGGTGCCACAAGAGGACAAAGGACTTCAACGGTCAAACACTCCAAACCCCAACGGTCTGCTGACGTGGCACTCACCGGACAGTGAACAATAGAGTGTCCGGTGCACCATCGGACTGTCCGGTGAGCCATCGACAGCAATGGCTAGAATAGTGGTTGGGACTATAAATACCCCCAACCACCTCCATTGAAGCCATCCAAGTTTTCTGAACTCCACATTCAATACAAGAGAAAAGGCATTCACTCCAAGACACATCCAAAAGATCAAATCCTCTCCAAGCCTCAAAATCAACTCAATTGCTTAGTGACTTGAGAGAGGGTGTTTTGTATTTCTTTTGTTGCTCTTGTTGCTTGGATTGCTTTCTCCTTCTCATTCTAATTTCTCTAAGTGCTTTGTAAAGTTAGCAAGAGACGCCTAAGTGTGTGGTGATCCTTGCGGGGTCTTAGTGACCCAAGTGATTAAGGAGAAGCACTCGACTTGTCTGTGTGACCGATTGAGAGAGGGAAAGGGTTGGAATAGACTCGGCCTTTGTGGCCTCCTCAACGGGGACTAGGTTCTTTGGAACCTAACCTTGGTAAACAAATTACCGTGTTGATTTGTGTTGATCTCCACTCGATTTGTTTCCCCTCTCCTCTCTTGCTCTAAAGTTCCCTTGCTCATATTGATTTGAGTTTGCTCCAAAGGTTATCCACATTGATTGTAGCAAGGAGAACTATCTTCCGCACTCCGAATTATTTCTAACACTAACCCCGGGCATAGTGTATGTTCAAAGTTTATAATTTTCAAGTTTCGCCTATTCACCCTCCCTCTAGGCGACTTTCAAAGTCCAAGTGTCTGTTCATTCCCATTGATGTCTTGATGGGCTTTGCATCCTTCACCCCAAACTTCTTGAGGATGTCTTGCGTATACTACATTTGGAAGATGAAGATGCCTTCTACGAGCTGTTTTACTTGAAAGCTGAGGAAGTAGGTTAGCTCACCCATCATCAACATCTCAAATTTCTGCATCATCACCCTACTAAACTCCTCACAAGACTTTTGATTAGTAGAACTAAATATTATGTCTTAGAAAGAGGTTTTGCTACAAATGTGGTAAGACCGGTCATTACATTGCTAAATATCCATATGCTAGTGAAGATGACACGGAGAAGAATAAGAAAGGGAAGAAGAAGATGGAGAAGAAGAAATTCTTCTACAAGAAGGGAGGGGAAGCCATGTTGGCAAGGAGTGGGACTTAGATGAAAGTTACTCCTCTGACTCCAACAATGAGGACATGACCACCCTCTCCATCAACAAAGGCACCTTCTTTCCCAACGTTGACCATAAGTGTCTTATGGCGAAGGAGAGCAAAAATAAGGTATATTAAAGATCCTCTCATAAGTACACTTCCTCTGATAGTGAATCAAGTGATAAATCTAGTGATGAGGAGTATTTGTCTAGTTTTCAAAGGTCGTAGTCAATACCAAGTAGCTAAGGTGAATGAATTAACCAAAACCATCGACGAGAAGGATGAAATCTTTGAGAATCAGAGGATCTACTCGTCGATGAACATGTTAAATTTATTAAGCTAGAAAAAGCCCTAGCTCATAAATTGAAAAGAATAAAATTTTGACTCATGAGCTAAATATTTGCAATAATTCAATTTTTTGTCTTAACATTGAAAATGTTGATTTATGTGCTAAGATTAAAGAATTAAATAATTGTCATGTTTCTACATCTTTCGTTACTCATATTTCTATTTACACTAGATGCCAAGATATAGATATTGATGCTTTTATTGAAAATGTTTCTATGATCAAGAATCAAAATGAGCACATAGAAAAATTAGAAGCTAAAATTGTCGATAGTGAACTTGAGTATGAAAATGCTAATTTGCTAGAAACATGTTGTTTAATGGGAGATGCTTGGGCATTAAGGATGATGTTGGCTTCCAAATCGGAGGAAAATAAACACCAAAGCTAATGCCCATGGAAAGGAATTTCCAAATTTTGTTAAGGGCAAGACTCCAATTCTTCATGATAATGATGCTTTGAAAGTGCATCTGACCCTTTTGTGGATTTTGGTGATTTGGATAACAACACACTTAAAGGATTAATCAGTTTGCTAAGTGTTGAACAGGAAAGTTGAAGAAGCAATCATGATTGAAAATAGTCGAGAGACAAGGTTTGATATGAAAATGTCTCATATACATGGATTGCTCATGATAGAAAGATATAATGGATCAACACCAAACAATGATGGGGATATCCCATAAGTAAGGTCATTTAGATATATGGAGATGGGTTTTCCATGAAGATCAAAGGACAAATGATCATCTATCAGATAATTAGACATAAAAGGAGACAATGTACAACAGATATAATATGGCCTCTATATTAGTTTGAATATATGAACAAAGATTTTGAAATCACTATGTATTGATATGATCAAGATAAATAGAAGTCATATAAGGATGAGTGTTCTTTGTTGAAGATAGAGATTGAAGTAAATCAGAGGAAGTGTCAAGCCAAAATGAATAGGATGTAAGGATCGTGAATTAGTTTGACCATATTGAAATTGGTCCATATATGTTTCTACGAGAATCACATTGAAGCTCGATTGATCTTAACTTTCATATTTTGATTGCAATCAAGCAAGTATCACAATATTGAAGAAATGTTTTTAAATGGATGCTCTATATAATATGACTTGGAGATAGTCTGATAGGCTGAAGACAGGTAAGGAAAGGGCTTTGAGGGACTAAGCGAAGGTGAAGGTCAAGAATATGGCTTATGGACTGTGGTACCATGGTTAAGGTGAAGAAGAGAGTACTTGCAAGATGTCGACAAACTAATCAGATTGTGAAGATTCATATGGTGATGAAGATCACAACATTTGAAGATGTGATTTAAAGTCATTAGTTTAACTCATTTGTGATGATATGGTTCAAATCATAAGACTCAGGGTTTCTAGCTCAAGACAAGTAAAGAAGCATGGTCACATGTCTAATGAAGAGGTATTAAAGAAAAAACCGGGAAAGGGCTCACAATTGTGTAGACTTTGAGAGAAATGGTCATAAAGTGAAAAATCTAGAAAGAATCGGAGTTTGGGTTATTCCAATGATTGCACATGTTCTTGATGACCATTGCATCATATTGTAACTCAATGAGGTAAGAGGATTGCTTAGATTTGAAGTTTGGAGTTCCAAGTGTCTATTGAAGAATAAGTTTGATTTTTATTTGAGTTCTTGAGTTTAGAAATTGTCATACTATCAAGAGGGATCCACAAATGAGTATTAGAAGTTGGACTAAAAGCTCAAAATCCTTGATCCAAAACTTATTATTTATCCTTTTAATCCTTAGGTGAAGTGTGTTGTTCACCCCCCCCCCCAATTCAACTTGACCAAAATGCTCTCTAAAAAAGAGGTTCAACCGGTGTCTTAGACAGGTTCAACCAGGGTAGACTAGTTGAGCTATGAGTTGAACTTGGTTTGGCTCTACTGAATACCGGTTCAACTGGGGTCTAAGACCAGTTCAACCGGTTTTTTTTCCAAGTTGTCAGTATGTCTGTTAGTCCTTTCTGCCAAGTTCTCTGTGTGACAGGAGTTCAATCAAAGTCTAAGGGCAGTTCAACCGAGGTAGACCAGTTGAGCTGGTAAGATGAGCTTGGTTTGCCTCTACTCAAAACCAGTTCAACCGGTTTTTATTCAAGATGTTGGTCTGTCGCACGGTTTGTCTATCAGTCCTTTCTGCCAGGTTTCTCTGTCTGACAATAGTTCAACTGGCCTTAGCACAGTTCAACCGCTTTTTGTGCAGAAAGTTACAAACAACTAGTTTTGAGCCCCACCTATATGTACTCACTCCTACCTATCTCCTCCACACAAGAGCACATACTAAACTCCATTTCTAACCTAAGAAACACTCCCCATTCTCTCTCTCTCACACACATCTCTTGTCTCTCCCATTTCAAATCTTTGGAGAGAAATCTTTGAGTGAAACTGAGAGTCGCGGGTCTTTCTGCTTCTCCTCCAAATCCTTCTTGTGCTTCTTCATTCAAGCTTTGGTGCAACAACAAGATCTTTGTGGGTTCATTTCTCTTGGAGCTCTAAGCTCCTAGACATCTAGGCATCACTTGTTAGTCTCCATAGCTTGTGGAAGACCACAAGAAGTTTGTTTTACCCGCTCTTTTGAGCAACCTCTAGTAAGTGACCTCACTTGGATTTTTGTGGTCAGTGAGGGGAGAATTAGAGTTGAAATGGACTCATATCTTTGTGCGCACCTCAATGAGGAAGTAGGGCACCTTGGTGGTGTGACCGAACCTCGGGATAAATCTTGTGTTTCTTGTGCTCTTGATTATTGTGATTGTTCTTGTTCTTCATTCTATCACCATACTTTGGAAGATTTGCACATATCTTGTTGGTGTGTAGGTTTTGAGAAGTGCCCTTCTCAGATCTACTACTTTAGACCCTAAGGGACATTAAGGACATCGCAAACGTAATGTTTATTTGGTGATTTTAGAGATCAATTTAATTTATTTTTCATTTTCAAGTCGAACTGGTTCAAAGCGGTTGAATCGCCCCTAGTAGTGGTTGAACCGACCTGCACCAGTTGAACTAGTTATTCTTAGTCGTTTCAAGATTTTGGTGAATTTTTTAGGTGTAGCATATTCACCCCCTATAGGCCACTTTCATGCTCACATTATTTATCCTAAAAATTATCATGTTAAGAATGCTCATGCCAAGAATGCTCAAATTGCTCGTGTTCATGCTAAAATTGCTCAAATGCTTAAGAAAATTAAGATTGCATCAATCGGACCACATATGTATTTTCATACATTTGATGCATCTTATGTGCTTACTACAAAATCTGGCAAAGTTGTTGCCAAATATGTTCGACGCCAACATAAGAGCACCAAGACTCGTGTTTTGGTCCCTAAGGTGCTTGTTACTAATGTCAAAGGACCCAAAACCATTTGGGTACCTAAGAACAAGGCCTAAATTGTGTTTGTAGGTTTATGCATCCGGAGCCACAAGTTGGGTAATTGATAGTAAATGCACAAACCACATGACAGTTGAGAAGAAGATGTTCTCATTCTACGAAAAGAATAAGGACTCCTAAGGTGCCATTACATTTGGGGATGGGAGTCAAGGCATGGTAAGAGGTCTAGGTAAGATAGCAATCACCACCGAGCATACTATTTCAAATGTTTATCTGGTGGATTCCCTAGACTACAATTTGCTTTCCATATCTCAATTATGTTGAATTGGTTACAATTGTTTATTTACGGATGTTGGTGTTACCGTTTTTACAAGAAGTGAAGATCTCGTTGCTTTTAAGGGAGTGTTAAAAGGACGCTCAATCTAGTAGATTTTTTGAATGATAAGGCCAAACTTGACACTTGCTTAATAGCTAAAACTAATATGGGTTGGTTATGGTATCGCTGACTTGCCCTTGTTGGGATGAAGAATCTCCAAAAACATCTAGAAGGGTAACACATTTTAGGACTAAGCAATGTGTATTTTGAGAAAGACAAGACGTGTAGCGCATGCCAAGCAAGGAAGCACATTGGGATACATCATCCACACAATAACATCATGACAACAAAAAGATCATTGGAGCTTCTGCACATGGATTTATTCGGCCTAATTGCTTATACTAGCATTGGCGAGAGTAAGTATGGTTTAGTTATTGTGGATCATTATTCTCGCTTCAGTTGGGTATTCTTTTTGCAAGATAAATCAAAATCCCAAGGGACTTTGAAGAGATTCTTAATAAGATATCAAAACAAGTTCGTCTTAAGGATAAAAAAGATTAGAAGCGACAAAGGAACGAATTTCAAGAAGATTTTCTTGAAAAGGAGGGAATCAAGCATGAATTCTCTTTTCCCTACACACCACAACAAAATGGTATTGTAGAGAGGAAGAATCAAACTCTAAGGGATATACCGAGAACCATGCTTGAGGAATATAAGACTTAATATCGGTTTTTGAGTGGAGTAGTCAACATGGTTGCTACACCATCAACCAGGTATTTTTCCACCAAATCCACAAGAAAACATCCTATGAACTCCTTACCAGTTAAAAGCCAATGTTTCAAATTTTAGTCTTTGGTAGTAAATGCTTTATTCTTGTCAAGAAGGGTAGAAAGTCTAAATTTGCTATTAAAGCAAGAGAAAGCTTTTTACTTGGTTATGACTCAAAACACAAGGGCATATAGAGTATTCAACAAATACACCACATTAGTTGAAGTTTCTTGTGATGTTGTGTTTGATGAGACTAACGACTCTCAAGTAGAGTAGGTTGATCTTGATGATTTAGATGAAAAAGATGCTCCTTGCATCACGCTAAGGAACATGTTCATTGGGGATGTGTGTCCACAAGAACCGCAAGAACCAACTCAAGCACAAGATCAACCATCATCCTCCACACAAGCATCTCCTACAACTCAAGATAATGAGCAAGATCAAGAAGATGGTGAACAAATTCAAGATAATGAGCAAGCTCAAGATGACGACATACCTCAAGGGGGAGATGTATAAGAAGATCAAGAAAAGGAGGAAAGTCAAGACATACAAGTACCCAAGGCGCCAAGGTCCATCGAGCAATTCAAAGAGACCACCCAATTGACATGATCCTTGGTGATACCCAAAAGGGGTAACTACTCGCTCTCAAATTGCATATCTTTTTAAAACACACTAATTCCTCAAATGTTCCGCCAACTTGTGCATTATGAGCTACCTTTTATAAATATCTTTCAAAGAATTTTTTCACTTGCTTATCACCATGTGACTCGATCTAAATGCATCATGAATTCTATCTCACATAGTGACACTAGATAACCAATTAGCCCAGAAGAAAATCCCTTTTGATAGTGCAACTATTTATCCTAAGCCCAGTCAAATACTCTGCTACTCAACCTTACACCAATGAAATAAAATCCCTACAAATATACTTTTGACTTGAGCATTGATTTTGTCTCCTTATTGGTGATGCCACACAAGCACCCAATCTCCATCTTCATTAAATGATAAACAATTATCATCCATTGGTGTAGCATACCATGCTACTTTTGATCATTGCCCATAGCATGAACTTCCTCTATCATTCTCCATTAAGACTATTGATCATCAACACAAATCAACACATTGACCTAATATTACTTGAATAATATATTCTACTTCATGTCATCACGTGGCCTTATTAGTTCATCGATCACATATTCACTTGCTCTTACTCGTGCTTCACTGCCTTAATGGTTTATCACCTTTAAGCCTCTAGCTCGCAATTCACTCTCACAACCTGATCCATCATAGATAAGCCATGTCTATTGATCTTCTCCATTTAACCACATCATATCATGTCATGTCTCATATGTAATGATCTTTTTCATTAAATTAGTTGAACACTTGAAAAATAACCAATCCACCTCTCCATCATGGCTTAAAATGTTGCTCATACTATAATTATGGACTAATAACCTATGTACCTCACATCAAACACATGTTAGTCTATCCAGGTCATCATTCAATTACCAAAACCAAACTAGGACATTTTAGGAGCCCCCATATACATACCACATGTCATGTATGAGAGCAACAAGTCTAGTGCTTAGTGGTGAATTGCTAATTGTATGGATTTGATTCGGGATGTAGCATGGAGTACCTCACAGAAAAGTATCTTGGCTCATCATTGTACCATTCATGGGCTAGAGAGCCATATTAAGGAAATTGTCGGAGCCAAGAATCCTTCGGCCAGGTGGTGGATTGCACCCGCCCTGGTCCTCGGATGAGGAGCAGGCTTAGGTGATTGCCTGGCCTTCTGGATGAACACAAGGGTTTAGAGTGGTTCAGGCCACCGGAGCGTAATGCCCTACATCCACTGTGAGTTGTATTGTTTAAGAACTGGGAATTCAAAGGTTTGAGAGTGAATTGACCTCCCTTGCTACGGAGCAAGTGCTCTCCCTTTTATACTCCAAGGGAGGCACGTACAAGGGGGTTCAGGCCCTGATAGGTGGGCCTAGGAGAGTTTACAATATAGAACGGGAAATAACTAGATAGAGCTGATGTAACACCCTAAAATTCTTACCTTGGGAATTACTTCTAGAATTAATATCTTTTCTAATAAAAGATCAAATGAAAAGATCAATAAGTGGATTAAGTTATCCCTTTGTTGACCGATACATTTATAAGTACTCTTCAAAAGGATTTAATTTAAATCATACCCTGACAAAGACAATACCTTAGAAAATATTTTTTCTAAAAATAACTATTTATGTGTGAATTGCATATCTAGAAGCATGTGCTTAAATAGGGAAATGAATAAATAAATTAATAAAAAATATGTATATTGGCATCCATGATGGATTTCGATTGTGTGTTAAATTTGAAATAAAATCCCAAAACTCACATTTGAAATTTGGAGCCAAATTGGGATTTAGAAAATGAAACAGAAAAAAAAATCACTCATGGGTCGATTTCCCCATCCTGGCCCACTCCCTCTCCTACTCTTTTGGCCCAGCGTCCCCTCATGCCGGCCCATCTGTGCGCGCCTGCGGCCTGACAGGCAGGGCCCGCTGGGCAGCCTCTACCCTGCACGGAGGCAGTGACAGGTAGGGCCCGAAGCTAGCTCCCTCTCACACACATTGTCTCTAGTGTGTGCGCCTGTATGCCCTGTTCGTCTTCCGCATGGCGTCATTCTCCCGTGAACGAACACAACAAACCATGGCTGGATCTCAACCAGGTTCGTTCGGTGGCTGGGCCTGGGATCTCCCGTGATTCTCGGTCGGTGGCTCACCCCGGGGCTATAAATCTCGGGCCCTCGTCCCTCCCCTAGCTTGTGCCAGTGGCGAACCTGAAACCCGAGCACCTCATCGAAGAAGAGAGATGTGAGAGCCGCGATCGGATCTCGCCTTGGCCATCGGTCCAGCCTCGGGACCAACCCAGCGGGAAGCACAAATCTCGGGGAGCAAGTTCTGTGACACCCTCGGGCACGGAGAACGGCGGAGAAGATATGAATTGCTCGTCGGAGATCATCTACCACCACGAGGCCAAAGTCTACCGTGGTCAGAGCACGTCGCGATGTGATTCACGGTGGGGACTCCCTCAGTAAGTTTGTTTTTCTCTCCGCTACAAGTATCACCTCCCGTAAGGAAATTCGAGTGTGAGGTTGCCAGTTCGGAGAGCTTCGGCAATGGCGTCCGCCATGCGTGTGCCTACACGCCTGACCGGAGTGAGAAAGGGGAAAAAGGAGAGAGTCTTGGTAACCGTTGGATCCTCGATCAGGGCCCGGATTGGATTGTGCGCACGGATCAGCCCGAGGGGGTGTCATCCGTTCGATTTAATCGAAAGGTCGCAGATGCCTCTCGTTGTCATTAGATCGTATCCACATAACTCGCGATCGACGACCGAGTTTGCACGCTGGTTCTTAACTATCAAATCAAACTGTGGCCGCCTAATGGAGATCTATCGGCTCAGATACGTCCATACCTCTTCACCGCGCGCTTTTCACAAAAGGGACCCTCGGGTTTAATCTATTTAACCCGCTGTCCACTAGTAGTATAAAACCATTACCATTCGATCCACATTTTTATATAATAGACCCTAAACTATCAGAAAATAGTGTTCGCCATCCATTCTGAATAAATAGGATTATAAATAAATTTATAAAATACCTAAAAGCCTTTAGTAAATGTTTTTAAGTGTAAAAACAATTCCCAAAACTTTGGAAAATCATATCTTCTACACCTTAATGCCGAATTGATCCATTTAACTTGTGTTAGCTTGGTATTAACATTATCTACACAATAACATCATCATTCGTATCATCAATTATTTTTTATAATTAGACATTGTTTAAACCTATGTATAGTAGATTACCCTTTCTAATCAAAGTTAATCTATCTATAATTATAGGTTGACTAACATATGATTTCTAAATAAGTTATAACTTAAATTAGTTATTTCTCTAGAATATATTTCTCACATGATTTGTAATAATCCACAACATAGTTTTCCTGTTTAATTGCATAAATCTTCCGAAAACCATAACTTTCTAACCGTAACCTTGATTTTGGTGGTTCTCGAACCTACGACCTCGTAGCAGCGTGTAGAATATTCCTGTGTTGTTTGTTCTCATGTTTGGTGTACTGTTATTTTTATGTACTTCTTGTCTATTTGTATGTATTGCTACGAGTAGCAGCGAGGTTGCGAGTCACCTGTAGACCAATTTGGTGAAGTACCTCTGATCTCAAGTCACAGGCAAGTTGTGCCCTTGATTACTTTTCTCTACATAATAATGTTCTCTGCTTAACCACTGTGACATGCTCAGGTTAATTTGATGGGACCTAATAGGTTTCCCTAGCTTTGTTTACCCTGCACCTTGCAAACAAATGAACTATTGGGTAGACTTGCTATTGCTCTACCTAATTTTGGGATTAATGATATATTGAATTATGATCATGTTCCAATATTGTTGTAGAGTTAATTATTGTTCATGGAAAGACTATTGTATTAATTGAAACATGGAGAACCACCCGGGAAAACAGTGCTACCACAAGGGTGGAATGGGACGCCCTTGGCCAAGTAATTAGGAAAGCTAGGGAGAGATTACCTTACCCGAAAGGGGCAAGAGGGGAGGCGTCGCTGCCGAGTATAGGGATGTCCTCGGGTTGAACTGCTGCGATGGCTTTTCGGACGAGAGATTCCAATGCTTCCTTCTTCCTAAATCTGTAGTGGGTTTTCTCGAACTAGTGGAACTTTGGAAAGGCCTCGTTGTGCTACCCTGCCTCATCCCCTCGGTAGAGATGTTCATGACTCCATGGCAAATGGGTAAAACGACTTGTGGGTAAAGATGTGCAACCTTTGCAGAGTGTAAAACTGGTAATCAGCCGTGCTCATGGTCATGAGCGGCTCGGAAACTCACATGATTAACTTATGGAATTAAACTTATTTTGTCATTTGCATTGCATTGTGGGTGTTATTATTAATTGTGATCTCTTATTTATTTGGGTTGGTATTTACTTATACTTAGTACCTGCTAATAAAACTTTGACCAACTTTAAAAGCAACGCTCAGCTTTAACCTTCTCCTTTGGCAAGCCTTACACTTCACAAGAGCCCCCACTATAAGTGAGCTCATGGACATTATTCCCTAAAACTTGTTGAGCGATGAACGTATGTGAGATCACCCTTGTTGTACTCACATTCCCGCCCCGAGGTCAAGAACAGGTACCATAGGATGAGGAGCATGAAGGATGTCGTGATGAGTTTGTGAGAGGTCTAGGTCATCGTCTCTCAGTCAACCATGGTTGTGGAAGTTCCCTTTACCCGGAAATAGGATCTGGATGTCGCCTAGAGGGGGGTGAATAGGCGAATAAAAATTATCACTGTAAAACTTAAATTCTTACTCTACTTGAAGACTAGAACGCAGTGGAATGAGAAGACCCTTCGAGTAGATTGCAGCGGAATAGAAATTCCTGTCTTAAGAATATCCTACACTTCAAAGAAAGCTAGTACCACAAGTAAGCAGTGAAGTGCAGATGTAAGAACTGAATAAGACAGGGAATCAGCCCACAACACAGAGCAGAGCACGTGGACACAGGAATTTATCCCGAGGTTCGGCCAAGCCTGAAATTCTTGCCTAGTCCTCGTTGGAGTTAGCCACACCTGGGCTTGGAGTCTATTTCAACTCCTTCCTCCGTTTGCTCAGATCTGTCAGTCAGATAGATAGAGCCTTCAACTATGTTGAGTTGGTTACAACGAAACTGTGGCTGCTTACAATCTTCTTTGCAGCACTCCGGTAGAGTAACGATATGCTCAAGACTATGCTCTAGCTCTTAGCAGCACATCTTCACTCTCTCAAGGCTTATATCTTTGCCTCTACACAAACTAAAGAGATATACACGAGAGGGAGAGAGAGAATTGATCCGAGTGATGTCTACACTTGTTGGCTGCACTTCTCTCCTTGTTTGAGGCACCTAGGGGTCCCTTTTATAGCCCCAAAGGGCCTAGGAGCCGTTGGAGCTTTAGGAAGGCAAATCTTGCCTTCTGTCGGGTGGCGCACCGGACAGTCCGGTACACCACCGGACATCCACTATTCACGGTCCGGTGCGGATCTCCTTCCAAACTTGGCGCAGTCGACCGTTGCAGACTAGGAGCCGTTGGCACACCGGACACTGTCCGGTGCACACCAGACAGTCCGGTGCCCCCATCTGACCGTTGGCTCAGCCACGCGTCACGCGCGGATTGCGCGGCCGACCGTTGGCCCGGCCGACCGTTGGCTCACCAAACAGTCCGGTGAATTATAGCCGTACACTGTTGACTTGGTTCCCGAGAGCGGCGACTTCGCCGCAGCCGACTCACCGGACACTGTCCGGTGCACCACCGGACAGTCCGGTGATTTATAGCTGTACGCCGCCGTCGAGACCCGAGAGCAGCCGGTTGACCAGACGCCAGCCTGGCGCACCGGACACTGTCCGGTGCACCACCGGACACGGTCCGGTGCACCACCGGACAGTCCGGTGCACCCAGGCTGCATATAGTCATGGCTGCACCAGCCAAGTCTTTCTCTTTTTGTATTTTCTCTTCTTTTCTTCTTCTCTCTGTTTCTAATACTTAGACAAATATGTTAGTACACAAAAACCAATGTACTAAGTCTAGAAACATACCTTCTCTTGGATTTTCACTTCTCTAGCACTTGACATGCTTAAGATTGATGTTGGACTCATAAATCATCAAGTCAGCTTGACTTGATCTAGATTATCATTTCTGAGCTCCAACATCCTGCATAGATCACATAGAATATCTCCAAACATAGGAACAACCCGAACTAAAAGTCAAAGTGCACTTAGCTCTTTTGGGCTGCTTCCAGTTCTAATTTTGACATTTATTCTCCTTCTAGTGACTTTGTTCTCCTTCTTAGAGCTTGATCTTGAGCCTTATGACTTACACCACATAACTATAGATGTTTCCTCTTTGGTTGTAAGTCACGTCCTTATGTAGTGATCCTTGATGTGTCATAGCTCTTCTCAACTCGATCACCCTTGACTTTACAAGTCTTCTTCTTCACCCTTGGCTTTGGGTTCCTCAGCCTCTTTGACCTTCTCCCATGCACTTGGTACCTCGAAGCTCTTCTTGCCTCCATCCTTGGCTTGAACAGTTGTCTCCGAGCTACGCACCCGAGTCTCACTTTATGCAATGTGCATCTTACTTGATGTCTATTATCTATCCATAATCTAGTCCTTGGACCGTCACACTTGTTCACTTGTGTCGACCCTTGTTAGATTTACATTAAGCACCTGTTCAACACTTAGCATACTTGTTAGTCCTTTAATTGAGTTGTCATCCAAACACCAAAACCCACAAGAGAGCTTTCAGGTTGCTGGATCATTGTCTTCATATGATGTAATTATTTAAGTATTTTGTACAGAACTCCATTATATATTAAAGTTATGACATTCGTTTCTATACCACGAGTCATCATATGTGTGAGACTTGATCCTCGGGTTTGCCCCTTAAATCCGGGTGTGACAGCTGACAACGCTAGATCTTCCTAAGCTCGTATCCCTTCTTGGACACTGCATGATCTTTTTGTGTCCTTATACTGCCGCATTGTCTTGTCTAATTGGAACACGTGCCTTGATGTAGCTTTGCAGTGTAGCCTGATAAGCTGTCGTGTGTAGGATGTAACGGGCGGTGTCGTCTTGTCTCCTTTGCAAGTCCCTTCATGCTTCGATAATGCACAAAGCACAGTGGAAGTCATAATGAAGGGTGCCCAAACGGCACATTAGGTTAATGCCCTTGCCTCGGTAACATGCAGGTAACAATAAAATATGCACATTACAGGCATGAGGTGCCACATGCATTTAATGCCAGGGATACGCTATCTGCTACTGATGCGGGCAAGTATACATCCCATTCGCACTTAATGCTGGCAGTCCTTATGTCAGAGGCTTTCGTCAGACATTGTTTAGTGGCTTAAGCTAGGGGCGTTTGGCCATGTGTTAGCACCGGTCCCCTGCCTAGATAAGGGGAAGGTGAAAGTCGCCTAGAGGGGGTGAATAGGCGACACCTGGAATTTATAACTTTAAACACGCACTAAGGTCGGGGGTTAGCGTTAGAGTTAAATTCAAGTTGGAAAGAGAGGGAAAACAAATCAATCGAGAAATAAGGTGAGTGAACATGGTGATTTGTTTTACCGAGATTTGGTTCCAAAGAACTGTTGGAGCGAAGGCAGAAACGCCACCCTTCGCCCGAAGTCTCCACCGCTTAGCCCCTGCCCTGACAGACAAAGCAGGCAGGGACACCCTTCGCTTCATCGGCACCAGAGACAACATGGAGACCCTTCGCTCGATTCGGCACCAGACGAAGGCCTGCGGCAACGCCTCCCCACGGCGCGGCCTCGGTCAGCTCCAAGGCCCACATGAGATCAGGCCCATTGTAACGGGCCCTGCGTGGCCGCGTTTGTGTTACGGGCCTAATTTGTAAAGGCGCACTTGTAATTACAGCTTGTAACCCCGCTTTATGGGAATATTCTGGGGATAAACTAGGTACCTGAGGGCACATGCGTCCTTAGCGCAAGGCGCCGTGCACTCGGATACCTATAAATACCCCCGCACAGTGCCCGTGAGAGGGCAGATTAACAGAGCTTTTGCCATCACGCGCGAGTGCCCTGTTGCCGTCACCATTCACCTGTGTTGGATCTCCTTGCTGTCGAGAGACAGTACCAACAAGAACCTAGTCCCCATTGAGGAGGTCATAAAGATCGGGGCTATTTCAACCCTTTCCCTCTCTCAAACGATCACTTAGACCGAGCGAGCCTTCTTCCTTAATCTCACGGGTCATTAAGACCCTGCAAGGACCACTACACACTTGGTGTCTCTTGCCTCGCTTACATAGCACTTGAGAATAAGAGAAAGAAAAGAAAAAGGCCAAGCCAAGCAACAAGAGCAACAAAAGAACAAAAGAACACCCTCTCACAAGTCATTAATGGAATTGAGTTGAATTGGAGGCTTTGGAGAGGATCAAATCTATTTGATGTGCCTTGGAGTGGGGTCTTTTGCTCTTGTATTGAATGCAATGTTTGGAATGCTTAGATGGATATGAATGAGGTGGTTGGGGGATATTTATAGCCCCCAACCACTTCCATAGCTGTTGGGGAGGCTACTGGTGATGGGCGCACCGGACAGTCCGGTGCGCCACCAGACATGTACTGTGCGCTGTCCGGTGCGCCGCCACATCACCCAACCGTTAGGTTTTGGAGCTCGGTAGATTGTTGGAGCTTTGTCCTCTTGTGGCACCGGACAGTCCGGTGCCCTCTGACTTCGCGGCTCTGACTTCTGTCGCGCACTGTGCTGCACTATTCCCGCTGTCAGAGTCGACCGTTGCCCGCTGGCTCACCGGACAGTCCGGTGGCACACCGGACAGTCCGGTGAATTATAGCGGAGCGCGCCTACGTTTTCCCGAGAGTGGTTGGTTGACCTTTGTACGGTCCTGGTGCACCGAACACTGTCCGGTGGCACACCGGACAGTCCGATGCGCTAGTCCACAGCACACTCAAGTCCTTTTGCTCCTTTAAAAGTGTGTCCCTAACTTGAATCTTTTATTGGTTTGTATTGAACATTATGCACATGTAATACATGAATTCTAGACAAACTAGTTAGTCCATGTGTTTGTGTTGACGATCAACCACTAAAATTAATTATAAGAAAAGGATTAACCCTATTTTCCCTTCAATCTCCCCTTTTTGGTGATTGATGCCAACACAAACCAAAGCAAATAATAAGTGCAGAAATGAAACTAGTTTGCATTTAGAATGTGCATAGATTACTTGGAGTTAAACCAATTGAATATCTCACTAAATTTGAATGGCTTGCTTTTCTTTTATTTAACATTTTGGACCATATTTGTACCACTTGTTTTGTTTTTGCAAATTCTTTCGGAAAATCTTTTCAAAATCTTTTGCAAATAGTCAAAGGTATATGAATATGATTGCAAGAAGCATTTTCAAGATTTTGAAATTTCTCCCCTTATTTCAAATGCTTTTCCTTTGACTAAATAAAACTCCCCCTGAATGAAATTTTCCTCTTAGCTTTCAAGAGGGTTTTGAAATAGATACTAATTTGAAAATTGACCTTCAAAGATACCAATTGAAGAGATTCCCATTATTCAGATACCAATGTGAAAAACATCAATTAAAACTTTATTTCAAAAATTTTTGAGATGGTGGTGCGGTCCTTTTGCTTTGGGCTTAATATTCTCTCCCCCTTTGCCATTAATCGCCAAAAACGGGGACTTTGAGAGCCCTTGTTATAGTTTCTCCCCCATTGGTAAAAGAAATATGATTGAAAGATTATACCAATTTTGAGAGATTTGTGGAGTGACGACAAAGGGTGAATGATACTGATAGAGTTGAGTGGAAGCCTTGTCTTCGCCGAGGACTCCATTTCCCTTTCAATCTATGACTTAGGATAAAATATACTTGAAAACACATTAGTCGTAGCCTTGGTACAAGAATAATACAAAATATGCAATTGTACCAAGTGAAAGAGACATGATCAAAGGTATATAAATGAGCTATGTGCAATGTTTCAATCAAAATTCCGAGAATCAAGTATATTTAGCGCATTCCTAAGTTTGCTAAAGGTTTTCTTATCTAGTGGCTTGGTAAAGATATCGGCTAATTGGTTTAGGGTATTAACATAAGCAATTTCGATATCTCCCTTTTGTTGGTGATCCCTCATAAAGTGATATCGAATGTCGTTGTGCTTAGTGCGGTTGTTTTCAACGGGATTATCCGCCATGCGGATTGCACTCTCATTATCACATAGGAGAGGGACTTTGCTCAATTTGTAGCCATAGTCCCTAAGGGTTTGCCTCATCCAAAGTAATTGCGCACAACAATGGCATGCGGCAATATACTCGGCTTCGGCGGTGGAAAGAGCTACGGAATTTTATTTCTTTGAAGCCCATGACACCAGGGATCTCCCTAGAAACTGATAAGTCCCTGATGTGCTCTTCCTATCAATTTTACACCCTACCCAATCGGCATCGAAATATCCTATTAAATCAAAAGTGGATCCCTTGGGGTACCAAAGCCCAAACTTAGGAGTGTAAACTAAATATCTCATGATTCTTTTCACGACCCTATGGTGAACTTCCTTAGGATTTGCCTGGAACCTTACACACATGCATATGGAAAGCATGATATTCGGTCGAGATGCACATAAGTAGAGTAAAGATCCTATCATCGACTGGAATACCTTTTGATCTACGGATTTACCTCCCGTGTCGAGGTCGAGATGCCCATTGGTTCCCATGGGTGTCTTGATGGGTTTGCCATCCTTCATCGCAAACTTCTTAAGTATGTCTTGAATGTACTTTGTTTGGCTGATGAAGGTGCCATCTTGGAGTTGCTTGATTTGAAATATAAGGAAATACTTCAACTCCCCCATCATAGACATCTCGAATTTTTGTATCATGATCCTACTAAACTCTTCACAAGATGACTTGTTAGTAGACCCAAATATAATATCATCAACATAAATTTGGCATACAAACAAATCTTTTGAAACAGTTTTAGTGAAGAGAGTAGGATCGAATTTGCCGACTTTGAATCCATTAGTGATAATAAAATCTCTCACGCATTCATACCATGCTCTTGGGGCTTGCTTGAGCCCATAAAGCGCCTTTGAGAGTTTATACACATGGTTAGGGTACTCACTATCTTCAAAGCCGGGAGGTTGCTCAACATAGACCTCTTCCTTGATGGGTCCATTGAGGAAGGCACTTTTCACGTCCATTTGATAAAGCTTAAAGCCATGGTAAGTAGCATAGGCAAGTAATATACGAATTGACTCAAGCCTAGCTACGGGTGCATAAGTTTCATCAAAGACCAAACCTTCGACTTATGAATAACCTTTGCCCACAAGTCAGGCTTTGTTTCTTGTCACCACACCATGCTCATCTTGTTTGTTGCGAAATACCCATTTGGTACCTACAACAATTTGATTAGGACGTGGAACTAAATGTCATACCTCATTCCTCGTGAAGTTGTTGAGCTCCTCTTGCATAGCCATCACCCAATCCGGATCTCTTAGTGCATCCTCCACCCTGTATGGCTCAATAGAGGACACAAAAGTGTAATGTTCACAGAAATGAGCAACTCGAGATCTAGTGGTTACCGCCTTATGAATGTCACCAAGGATGGAGTTGACGGGGTGATCTCGTTGAATTGCTTGGTGGACTCTTGGGTGAGGTGGTCTTTGACCCTGAATTTCTTGATCATCTTCCTTGTCTTCATTCTCTTCATATCCCCCTTGATTATTGTCCTCCTCTTGAGGTGGCTCATCCTCTTGATCTTCATTTTCATCAACTTGAGCCTGATCCTCATCTTGAGTTGGTGGGGATGCTTGGTTGGAAGATGATGATTGATCTTATGCTTGGGGAGGCTCTTCAGATTCCTTAGGACACACATCCCCAATGGACATGTTCCTTAGCACGACGCATGGGGCCTCTCCATCATCTAGTTCATCAAGATCAACTTGCTCCACTTGGGAGCCATTAGCTTCATCAAACACAATGTCACAAGAAACCTCAACTAATCCAGTGGATTTGTTGAAGACTCTATATGCCCTTGTGTTTGAGTCATAACCAAGTAAAAAGCCTTCTACAGCCTTAGGAGCAAATTTAGATTTTCTATCGCTTTTGATAAGAGTAAAGCATTTACTCCCAAAGACTCTAAAATATGAAACATTGGGCCTTTTACCAGTGAGGAGTTCATATGATGTCTTCTTGATGATTCGGTGAAGATATAACCGATTGATGGAGTAGCAGGCGGTGTTAATCGCCTCGGCCCAAAACCGATCCGGTGCCTTGTACTTATCAAGCATGATTCTTGCCATATCCAGTAGAGTTCTATTCTTCCTCTCCACTACACCATTTTGTTGAGGTGTGTAGGGAGAAGAGAACTCATGCTTGATGCCCTCTTCCTCAAGAAAACCTTCAATTTGTGAATTCTTGAACTCTGTCCCATTATCGCTTCTTATCTTTTTTATCCTTAATCCAAACTCGTTTTGAGCCCGTCTTAAGAATCCTTTTAAGGTCTCTTGGGTTTGTGATTTTTCCTGCAAAAAGAACACCCAAGTGAAGCGAGAATAATCATCCACAATAACTAGACAGTACTTACTCCCGTCGATGCTTATGTAAGCGATCGGGTGAAAGGGAAATAGGGTTAACCGTTTCCCACAATTAATTTTGGTGGTTGAATGCCCAACGCAAATATATGGACTAACTAGTTTGCTCTAGAATACATGTTCTACAGGTGTAAAAAGGGTCAATACAAACCAATAAATATTCAAGTTAGGGATCAAATTCAAAGGAGCAAAGAAACTTGAGTGTGCTGTGGACTGGCGCACCGGACTGTCCGGTGTGCCACCGGACAGTGTCCGGTGCACCAAGTTCGTACGAAGATGAACCAGCCACTCACGGGTTTCAACATGCGCACTCCACTATAATTCACCAGACTGTCCGGTGTGCCAGCAGAGCAACGAATAACTCGCGCAACGGTCGACTGCAAAAGGGGCTGACAGCGGAAAAGTGCGTACAGAGTCAAAACCACAGAGTCAGAGGCGCACCGAACAGTGAACAGGACCTATCCGATATGGCACCGGACTATCCGGTGCCACAAGAAGACAAGTTCGCCAACGGTCGACTGCTCCCGAACCCTAACGGTTGGGTGACGTGGCGGCGCACCGGACAGCCTACAGTGCATGTCCGGTGGCGCACCGGACTGTCCGGTGCGCCCATCGCCAGCAGCCTTCCCCAATGGCTTGTTGGTGGTTGAGGGCTATAAATACCCCCCAACCACCACAACTCCAAGCATCCAAGCATTCTGAACATTGCATTCAATACAAGAGCAATAGACTCCACTTCAAGACACAATCAAAGCGTTCAATCCACTCAAAGTCCCCGAATCAACTCTAGTGCATTAGGACTTGTAGGAGGATCTCTTGTGTTCATTTGTTGCTCTTGTTTGCTTGGCTTGGCCTTCGTTTTCTTTTCAATTCTTACTCTCAAGTGCTTTGTAAGCAAGGCAAGAGACACCAATTGTGTGGTGGTCCTTGCAGGGTCTAAGTGACCCATGAGATTAAGTAAGAAGGCTCACTCGGTCTAAGTGACCGTTTGAGAGAGGAAAAGGGTTGAAAGAGACCTGGTCTTTGTGACCACCTCAACAGGGACTAGGTTCTTTGGAACCGAACCTCGGTAAAACAAATCACCGTGTTCATTTGCTTGACTTTCATTTGATTTGTTTTCCCCTCTCTCCCGGACTTGATTTAAGTTCTAACGCTAACCCCAGATTGTAGTGTGTGTTTAAAGTTGTAAATTTTAGATTACGCCTATTCACCCCCCTCTAGGCGACTTTCAATTGGTATCAGAGCCCAGTGCTTCATTAGTGTCTAACAACTCGAAGTGATATCGAGAGATCACGCTAAGAGGGAGATCTTGACCGACGACAAGCCCGCAAGCTTGGGGAGGATTCTCTCAAGTGAGTCCGGCAACAAGCATAAGGAGGAATCCTCTTCCTCCATCAAGTCCCATCGGAGAGGCGACAAGAAAAAGAAAATGAAGAAAGTGGTCTACTACGAGACCGACTCATTGTCGCCCTCCACATCCGGCTCTGACTCGTCATCCACTACTTCTAAGCGCCGCGAGCGCAAGAAGTATAGTAAGATGCCCGTACGCTATCCCCGTATTTCAAAACGCGCTCCTCTACTTTCCGTTCCATTAGGCAAGCCACCATATTTTGATGGTGAAGATTATTCTATGTGGAGTGATAAAATGAGGCATCATCTAACCTCACTCCACAAAAGCATATGGAGAATTGTTGAGTTTGGAGCGCAGGTACCAAAAGTGGGGGATGACGACTATGACTTGGACGAGGTCGCCCAAATTAGGCACTTTAACTCCCAAGCCACGACTATACTCCTCGCCTCCTTGTGTCAAGAGGAGTATAATAAGGTGCAAGGGTTAAAAAGTGCCAAAGAAATTTGGGACGTCCTCAAGACGGCGCACGAAGGGGACGAGGTGACCAAGATCACCAAGGGCGAAATGATCGAGGGAGAACTCGGTCGATTCGTCCTCAACAAGGGAGAGGAGCCACAAGCAATGTACAACCGGCTCAAGACCTTGGTCAATCAAGTGCACATCCTCGGAAGCACCAAATGGGATGACCATGAAATGGTCAAGGTTATTCTAAGATCCCTTGTTTTTCGCAATCCTACTCAAGTATAATTAATTCATGGGGATCCTAGATACAAATTAATGTCTCCCAAGGAAGTGATAGGCAAGTTTGTGAGCTTTGAGCTAATGATCAAAGACTCCAAACACATCGTCAACTTGGAGCAAGGCGCCACCTCAACACCTGAGGTGCAACCCGTTGCATTCAAGGCTATGGAAGAAGAGAAGAGGGAGTCTACACCAAGTAGGCTTCGAATCGACGCCTCCAAGCTTGACAACGAGGAAATGACACTCATCATCAAGAGCTTTCGCCAAATCCTCAAGCAAAGGAGGGGGAAAGATTACAAACCCCGCTCCAAGAGGGTGTGTTACAAATGTGGTAAGCCCGGTCATTTTATTGCTAAATGTGTAAATTCAAGTGACAGTGATAGGGGCGATGACAAGAAAGGGAAGAAGAAGGAGAAGAAGAGGTATTACAAGAAAAAGGGTGGTGATGCTCATGTGTGTCAGGAATGGGACTCCGACGAGTGCTCTACCGACTCCTCCTCCAACGAGGACGCCACCAACATCGCCATCAATAAGGGTCTCCTCTTCCCCAACGTTGGCCAAAAGTGTTTCATGGCTAAGGACGACAAAAAGAAGAAGGTACAATCTAGAACCACCCCCAAGTATACTACATCTAGTGATGAGGGTAGTTCTAGTGATAGTGAAGATGATTTAATGTCTTTTTTGCCAACCTTAACATGGAACAAAAGAAAAATTAAATGAACTAATTGAAACCATTAATGAGATGGATGATCTTTTGGAAAGCCAAGAGGACTTCCTTATTAAAGAAAACAAAAAACATGTTAAGGTGAAGAATGCGTATGCTCAGGAAGTAGAAAAATGTGAAAACTTGACTAAGGAGCTAAGCATTTGCCATGATTCAATTATCAGTCTTAGAAATGAAAATGCTAGTCTAAATGCTAAGATTGATGAATTGAAAATTTGCAATGAAACAATTTCTAGTCTTAGAACTGAAAATGATAGTTTGATTTCTAAGATTAAATAATTGAATGTTTGCAATGATTCTATTACCTGTCTTAGAGATGAGAATGTTAAATTAAATGCTAAGATAGAAGAATTAAATGCATGCAAACCCTCTACATCTACCATTGAGCATATTTCTATTTGCACTAGATGTAGAGATGTTAATGTAGAAGTTATCGATGATCACATTGCAATGATTAAACAACAAAATGATCACATAGCTAAATTAACTGCAAAAATTAATGAGCATGAACTTGAAAATGAAAAATTTAAATTTGCTAGGAGCATGCTCTATAATGGGAGACGCCCTGGCATTAAGAATGGCATTGGTTTCCAACAGGGGAGCAATGTCAAGCTTAATGCCCGTAAAAGATTGTCTAATTTTGTAAAGGGCAAGACACCCATGGTTTAGGATAATGAAGGCTACATTTTGTATCCTGCTGATTATCCTGAGCACAAAATTAGGAGAATTCATGCTAAGAAACCTCATAACATTTCTGACCATGCATTTATGTATAAAAATGAGGCTTCTAGCTCTAGGCATTCTACCCATATTAAAATGCCTAAAAAGAAAATTCATACTGCATCAAATGAGCATAATATTTCATTTAAGACTTTTGATGCATCATATGTGCTTACTAACAAATCAGGCAAAGTAGTTGCCAAATATGTTGGGGGCAAACACAAGAGTTTAAAGACTTGTGTTTGGGTACCCAAGGTACTTGTTTCTAACGTGAAAGGACCCAAGACCGTTTGGGTACCCAAGAACAAGGCCTAAATTGTTTTGCAGGTTTATGCATCCGGGGGCTCAAGTTGGATAATTGACAGCGGATGCACAAACCACATGACAGGGGAGAAAAGAATGTTCTCCTCTTATGTGAAAAACGAAGATCCCCAACGAGCTATCACATTTGGGGATGGAAATCAAGGTTTGGTCAAAGGACTTGGTAAAATTGCTATATCACCTGACCATTCTATTTCCAATGTTTTTCTTGTAGATTCTTTAGATTACAATTTGCTTTCTATTTCTCAATTATGCAAAATGGGCTACAACTGTCTATTTATAGATGTAGGTGTTACTGTCTTTAGAAGAAGTGATGATTCAGTAGCTTTTAAGTGAGTGCTAGAGGGTCAGCTATACTTAGTTGATTTTAATCAAGCTAAACTAGACACTTGCTTAATTGCTAAGACTAATATGGGTTGGCTCTGGCTTCACCGACTAGCCCATGTTGGGATGAAGAATCTCCATAAGCTTCTAAAGGGAGAGCACATTTTAGGACTATCAAATGTTCATTTTGAGAAAGACAGGGTTTGTAACGCATGCCAAGCAGGAAAGCAAGTTGGCGCCCATCATCCACACAAGAACATCATGACGACCGATAAGCCGCTCGAGCTACTCCACATGGATTTATTCAGCCCGATCGCTTACATAAGCATCGACGGGAGTAAGTATTGTCTTGTAATTGTGGATGATTATTCTTGCTTCACTTGGGTGTTCTTTTTGCAGAAAAAATCTCAAACCCAAGAGACCTTAAAGGGATTCTTAAGACGGGCTCATAATGAGTTTGGATTAAGAATAAAAAAGATAAGAAGTGACAATGGGACGGAGTTCAAGAACTCTCAAATCGAAGGCTTTCTTGAGGATGAGGGCATCAAGCATGAGTTCTCTTCTCCCTACACACCTCAACAAAATGGTGTAGTGGAAAGGAAGAATAGAACTCTACTGGACATGGCAAGAACCATGCTTGATGAGTACAAGACGCCAGACCAGTTTTGGGCTGAGGCGATTAACACCGCCTGCTACTCCATCAACCGGCTCTACCTTCACCGAATCCTCAAGAAAACATCATATGAACTCCTCACTGGTAAAAAGCCTAATGTTTCATATTTTAGAGTCTTTGGTAGCAAATGTTTTATTCTTATTAAAAGAGGTAGAAAATCTAAATTTGCTCCTAAGGCTGTAGAAGGCTTTTTACTAGGATATGACTCAAACACAAGGGCATATAGAGTCTTCAACAAATCCACTGGATTAGTTGAAGTTTCTTGTGACATTATGTTTGATGAAACTAATGGCTCCCAAGTGGAGCAAGTTGATCTTGATGAATTAGATGATGAAGAGGCTCCATGCGTCGCGCTAAGGAACATGTCCATTGGGGATGTATGTCCTAAGGAATCCGAAGAGCTTCCACAAGCACAAGATCAACCGTCATCTTCCATACAAGCATCTCCACCAACTCAAGACGAGGATCGGACTCAAGATAATGAAAATGAAGATCAAGAGAATGAGCCACCTCAAGAGGAGGACAATGATCAAGGGGGCGATGATAATGATAAAGACAAGGAAGATGATCAAGAGACTTAGGGTCAAAGACCGCCACACCCAAGAGTCCACCAAGCAATTCAACGAGATCACCCCGTCAACTCCATCCTTGGTGACATTCATAAGGGGGTAACCACTAGATCTTGAATTGCTCATTTCTGTGAACATTACTCTTTTGTTTCCTCTATTGAGCCATACAAGGTAGAGGATGCACTAAGAGATCCGGATTGGGTGCTGGCAATGCAAGAGGAGCTCAACAACTTCACAAGGAATGAGGTATGGCATTTAGTTCCACGTCCTAATCAAAATGTTGTAGGTACCAAGTGGGTATTCCGCAACAAGCAAGATGAGCATGGTGTGGTGACAAGAACAAAGCCCGACTTGTGGCCAAGGGTTACTCACAAGTCGAAGGCTTGAATTTCGATGAAACTTATGCACCCGTAGCTAGGCTTGAGTCAATTTGAATATTACTTGCCTATGCTACTTACCATGGCTTCAAGCTTTATCAAATGGACGTGAAGAGTGCCTTCCTCAATGGACCTATCAAGGAAGAGGCTATGTTGAGCAACCTCCCGGCTTTGAAGATAGTGAGTACCCTGACCATGTATATAAACCCTCAAAGGCGCTTTATGGGCTCAAGCAAGCCCCAAGAGCATGGTATGAATGCTTGCGAGATTTCCTCATCACTAATGGATTCAAAGTCGGAAAAGTTGATCCTACACTCTTTACTAAAACTGTTGCAAAAGATTTGTTTGTATGCCAAATTTATGTTGATGATATCATATTTGGGTCTACTAACAAATCAACTTGTGAAGAGTTTAGTAGGATCATGATACAGAAATTCAAGATGTCTATGATGGGGGAGTTGAAGTATTTCCTTGGATTTCAAATCAAGCAACTCCAAAAAGGCACCTTCATCTATCAAACAAAGTACATTCAGGACATACTTAAGAATGGCAAACCCATCAAGACACCCATGGGAATCAATGGACATCTCGACCTTGACATAGGAGGTAAGTCCCTAGATCAAAAGGTATACCGGTAGATGATAGGATCTTTACTCTATTTATGTGCATCTCGACCAGATATTATGCTTTCTGTATGCATGTGTGCAAGGTTCCAAGCCGATCCTAAGGAAGTTCACCTTAGGGCCGTGAAGAGAATCATGAGATACTTAGTTTACACTCCTAAGTTTAGGCTTTGGTACCCCAAGGGATCCACTTTTGATTTAATAGGATATTCCGATACCGATTGGGTAGGGTGTAAAATTGATAGGAAGAGCACATCAGGGACTTGTCAGTTTTTGGGAAGATCCCTAGTGTCATGGGCTTCAAAGAAACAAAACTCAGTAGCTCTTTCCACCGACGAAGCCAAGTACATTGCCGCAGGCCATTGTTGTGCGCAATTACTTTGGATGAGGCAAACCCTTAGGGACTATGGCTACAAATTGAGCAAAGTCTCTCTCCTATGTAATAATGAGAGTGCAATCCACATGGCAGATAATCCCATTGAACACAGCCGCACTAAGCACATAGACATTCGGTATCACTTTCTGAGGGATCACCAACAAAGGGGGGATATCGAAATAGCTTATGTCAACACCAAGAATCAATTAGCCGATATCTTCACCAAGCCATTAGATGAGAAAACCTTTAGCAAACTTAGGAATGAGCTAAATATACTTGATTCTCGGAATTTTGATTGAAACATTGCACACATAGCTCATTTATATAGCTTTGATCATATCTCTTTCCTTTGGTACAAATGCATATTTCTTATGTACCAAGGCTACGACTAATGTGTTTCCAAGTATATCTCTATACTAAATCGTAGATTGAAAGGGAAATGGAGTATTAGTCTCTGTTTTTGGCGATTAATGCCGAAGGGGGAGAAAATATTAAGCCCAAAGCAAAAGGACCGCAAAAGGACCGCATCACCACGATTTCAAAAAAATTCGAAATAAAAGATTTAGTTGGTATTCACAAAGGTTTGTTTTTGAATTGGTATCTTGTAATAGCAATTTCTTCAATTGGTATATTTTCAAAATTGGTATCTATTAAAACCCTCTTCAAAACTAAGAGGAGCATTTCATTCAGGGGGAGTTTTGCTTAGTCAAAGGAAAAACATTTGAAACAGGGGGAGAAATTTCAAATCTTGAAAATGCTTCTTGCAATCTTATTTATATGCCTTTGACTATTTGCAAAAGAATTTTGAAAAGATTTGCGAAAATAAAACATGTGGTGCAAAAGTGGTCCAAAATGTCAAATAAAAGAAAGCAATCCATTCATATCTAGTGAGATTATAAATTGGTTTAATTCCAAGTAACCTATGCACTTACCTTATGCGAACTAGTCATTTCTGCACGTTATATATTTGCTTTGGTTTATGTTGGCATCAATCACCAAAAAGGGGGAGATTGAAAGGGAAATAGGGTTAACCGTTTTCCACCATTAATTTTGGTGGTTGAATGTCCAACACAAATATATGGACTAACTAGTTTGCTCTAGAATACATGTTCTACAGGTGCAAAAAGGTTCAATACAAACCAATAAATATTCAGGTTAGGGATCAAATTCAAAGGAGAAAAGAAACTTGAGTGTGCTGTGGACTGGCGCACCGGAATGTCCGATGTGCCACCGGACAGAGTCCGGTGCACCATGTCTGTATAAAGATGAACCAGCCACTCTCGGGTTTCAACAGGCGCACTCTGCTATAATTCAGTGGACTATCCAGTGTGCCATCGGACTGTCCGGTGTGCCAGCAGAGCAACGGCTAGTTCGCGCAACGGTCGACTGCAAAAGGGGCTGACAGCGGAAAAGTGCGTGCAGAGTCAGAACCGCAGAGTCAGAGGCACACCGGACAGTGAACAGGACCTGTCCGGTGTGGCATCGAACTGTCCGGTGCCACAAGAAGACAAGTGCGCCAATGGTCAACTGCTCCCGAACGCTAACGGTTGGGTGACGTCGCGGCGCACCAGACATCCTACAGTGCCTGTCCGGTGGCGCACTAGACTGTCCGGTGCGCCCATCGCCAGCAGCCTTCCCCAACGGCTTGTTGGTGGTTGAGGGCTATAAATACCCCCCAACCACCACAACTCCAAGCATCCAAGCATTCTGAACATTGCATTCAATACAAGAGCAATAGACTCCACTTCAAGACACAATCAAAGCGATTGATCCACTCAAAGTCCCCGAATCAACTCTAGTGCATTAGGACTTGTAAGAGGATCTCTTGTGTTCATTTGTTGCTCTTGTTTGCTTGGCTTGGCCTTCTTTTTCATTTCAATTCTTACTCTCAAGTGATTTGTAAGCAAGGCAAGAGACACCAATTGTGTGGTGGTCCTTGCGTGGTCTAAGTGACCTGTGAGATTAAGGAAGAAGGCTCACTCGGTCTAAGTGACCGTTTGAGAGAGGGAAAGGGTTGAAAGAGACCTGGTCTTTGTGACCACCTCAACGGGGACTAGGTTCATTGGAACCAAACCTCGGTATAACAAATCACCGTGTTCATTCCCTTGACTTCCATTTGATTTGTTTTCCCCTCTCTCCCGGACTTGATTTAAGTTTTAACGCTAACCCTGGCTTGTAGATGGGGGGAGTGAATAGGCGTAATCTGAAATTTACAACTTTAAACACACACTATAAGCCGGGGTTAGCGTTAAAACTTAAATCAAGTCTGGGAAAGAGGGGAAAACAAATCAAATGGAAGTCAAGGGAATGAACACGGTGATTTGTTTTACCGAGGTTCGGTTCCAAAGAACCTAGTCCCCGTTGAGGAGGTCACAAAGACCGGGTCTATTTCAACCCTTTCCCTCTCTCAATCAGTCACTTAGACCGAGTGAGCCTTCTTCCTTAATCTCATGGGTCACTAAGACCCCGCAAGGACCACCACACACTTGGTGTCTCTTGCCTCGCTTACAAAGCACTTGAGAATAATAGAAAGAAAAGAAAAATGCCAAGCCAAGCAACAAGAGCAACAAAAGAACACAAGAACACCCTCTCACAAGTCCTTAATAGAATTGAGTTGAATTGGAGGATTTGGAGAGGATCAAATCTATTTGATATGTCTTGGAGTGGAGTCTTTTGCTCTTGTATTGAATGCAATGTTTGGAATGCTTGGATGGATATGAATGAGGTGGTTGGGGGTATTTATACCCCCCAACCACCGTTGGGAAGGCTGCTGGCGATGGGAGCACCGGACAGGTACTATGCGCTGTCCGGTGTGCTGCCACATCACCCAACCGTTAGGTTTTGGAGCTCGGTCGACCGTTGGAGCTTTGTCCTCTTGCGGCACCGGACAGTCCGGTGCCACACTGGACAGTCCGGTGCCCTCTGACTTCGCGACTCTGACTTCTGCTGCGCACTGTGTTGCACCGTTCCCGCTGTCAGAGTCGACCGTTGCGCGCAGGTAGCCGTTGCCCGCTGGCTCACCGAACAGTCTGGTGGCACACCGGACAGTCCGGTGAATTATAGCGGAGCACAGCTGCGTTTTCCCAAGAGTGGCTAGTTGACCTCTGTACGGTCCTGGTGCACCGGACACTGTCCGGTGCGCCAGTCCACAGCACACTCAAGTCCTTTTGCTCCTTTAAAAATGTGTCCTAACTTGAATCTTTTATTAGTTTGTGTTGAACCTTATGCACCTGTAATACATGAATTCTAGACAAACTAGTTAGTTCATGTGTTTGTGTTGACGATCAACCACCAAAATTAATTATAGGAAAAGGTTAACCCTATTTCCCTTTTAGAAGGCTTGGGAATAAGTGATGTTGTAGGTTCTCAGGCTTTCTCTTGACCATGAGCATGGACCGCTCTCGAGGGGGCTTGGGCTTTGATCGTTCTCGTCTAGACACATGGCAACATCGGACCTCACCTGGACTGAGGTCCGGATGGTACTCCGCATGCCCCAATTCATTCTGAAGGCTTGGTGTTGTAGCCAGAGAGTGACTTCTTCTTTGGGGCCTTGTGTTCCCTTCGAACCCTCCTTTTCTAGGGTTCTAATGGGCCTACAAGGAGGTCTGGGTCCTATTACTGGATCCTACGTCTACAGTCAGGTTGTTGATTCCTTCCCTCTATGGGGATCAGTAGAGATGGTGATCCAGCCCAGGAGACAGACTTGGTCTTAACATAGTAGGAGTGGGTACATCGTATTCAGGGTACCGATAGTGGCCCTCGAGGCTGCCTCGGGTGAGGGAGCGACCCCGTGGGTGGGGCTATAATTGTGTCTTGTTCCAGAAATGTCAGCCTTATGCAACAACTTCGTCCTGTAGCCTTCACGTCAAGTGGGTTTCTTGCCGGCATACCTCTATTGCTGCACAAAGACAAAGAAAGTGGTCCTACCCTCGTGTTTATCCGGTTATGGGAAGCCAAGGGTTCTCATTTTTTCGGCACCCATCCGCTAAGGCTCCTTGGAGTTTTTCCCTTGACGTGGGGGGTTGCTTTTAGTCCAGGGAGCTACTCCTGAGTATGGCTTAGGAATAATGCTTAGGAGCACGTGGTATTTCGAGAATGCTTCAGGAGTAGTGCTTAGCGGTGCACCCTTGTGGTCCTAGCTTTGTTGTACTTATTCTATCGAATTATGTAGCCGGGTTTTTGCTAGACAAAGTTAAAGAGATTTGCCCTTAATTTTGAACGAGGCGTAGGCCCTTTAGGTACCTGGTACAGAAAGTACTAAGTCAGTTATTCTGAGGCGATGGGAGGTGTAGGCTTACAGTACGGGACCAGGCTAAGCGGCTACCCAGCTCTAGACCACCCGCGAGAATGTGGACTTTTCCTTTAGACCAGGTGCCAGTCAACATGTTTGTTCAGTATTAAGTGGGGATATAAACTAAGCAACAAAGCTTGTTACATGATCCATATTTCATGAAAACAATGAATTTAAGGATCTCGAGAAGGAGGCAGAAAGATAATGCCATACCTTGGCCGAGGATATGATAATGGATATGATGTACCAGAACTGGACTGAGAGCCAGACCCTTCCTCTTTTTCCAGATGCCTGATACCTTGCATAGAGATCCCGAGGAGGTCTAGGTTCATAAGCAGTGGTGGGCCCAAGATTTGGAAGTTGGGAATTCAAAATTGCTAAGGGATAAAAAATGGTATATATAATGTCTACTACTTATTAAGACAGTAAGGGGTAGGCTGTCGTTCCATATTCTGCCATTCCCATTCCTTGTTCTGCCTTTCCCATTCCCCCCTCCCCGCACAGTCCATTCTCATGTTCTGCCACCATTCTCTGTTCTGCCTTTCCCATTCCCCCTCCCTGCGTAGTCCTCATGTTCTGCCACCATTTGTTCTGCCTTTCTCATTCCCCCCTCCCCGCAAAGCTTAATCCCATTCCCACATACATCCCACATCTAGCTAAAATTAAATTTAAAAAACACAAATGGCCCCAAGGGGATTCGAACTTGTGACCCCAAGCAAATGTTCTCGTAGCTACCACTACACCACATGTGTGTTTATGTCTACATCTATTACAGTAAAAACATCTACTACATCTCTCCCGAAGCCCACCTGCTACCCTCACACAATGTGTAGTAGTAGATAAGTATCACTGAGATTCTTGAATTATATTTTTGGATGGAGGGAGTAGTATTTAAAGAAGAGCCTTGCATGCAATTTATTTTGTTTGAATAATGTTTTCAACTTAAATTCCTTTTTTGCATGTGTGACATTTATTATCCGTAATATTTTTCCATGGATCTAACTTGTGAGTCATTTTCATAAACCAACGCCAAAGATGAATCCATGTTTCTTACTTGGAAATCCTGAATAAACACCACTAGCAGGAGGTGCTCGTGTTGGCGTCGCTCATCGATGACGAGAAGAAGCTTGGCGACTGCCAGTTCAACCTCTGGAAGCAGTCCTACGTGGCCGCATGCGACGCTGTGTACGACAAGCTCCGGCGCAGCCGCCACTTGGACGCGGTCCAGAGCGGCTGCACCGCGCTGTCCATCGTCAAACAGGGGGACCTCATGGTCGTCGCTAACACCAGCGACTCTCGGGTTGTTCTGGGCATCGCATCCGACGACGGTGCCATCACGCCGTCTAGCTCATCATCCACCTGAAGCCCAACCTGCCACATAAGTCGCTACTGACCGGCCATGAATTCTTGTGCACTGCGACAACGACCATTGCTGATGTTGTGTGAGTGTCCTCGAACAAGATGTATGTAGAGGAGTATCACATCCAGTGGTGTAGCGGCCAGGTGTACTACCTCGCTGATGAGCCCGAGATGCACTTCGTTTGGCAGCCTAGCCAAGAGTCATCGGTATTCGCTATGTCGTGCGCGTTCGACGACTACTATATCAAGGATTGTGGCGTCATCTCGGCGCCTGAGTTGACGTAGAGGAGGACCGACAGCAATGACCACTCGCCATCGTCGGGTAGCTTTTGTGCCAGCATGTCTTTAATTCTCTTCGCAAACACACACTTGCCTTTTTGTTTAAGCAAGCGTGTATGGTGGTGCGTGCCTGATGACTGACGATGTATGAGGGAACTTCTACCGGCAGGTGTGGCACGTGCTCTCTAATGATGAAACCATACAAATCGTGGCATATATCAAAGTCTGCATGATACTGATGCTTGCATTGTAGTAGTGAAATGGCTAAATTAAAATAACAAAATTTATGTATGGCCAGGATCACAAATGGATTATGAAACATTTTCTGATAACAATATAAGACACATTTTGTATATAAGTATCATGGTATTATATATTCCTGTTGCAACGCACGGGCACTCGCCTAGTATCGTATTAAGTCTAACTATTTGGTATATATAGTACCACAATATATTACATAATTATATAGAAACCATTTCATAGCATACATATGATATATAAAATAAATCAAGTCTTACATGAGTATAAGATTGCTAAAAATTGAAAATATTCAGTACTAGTGATAAATGATAAGAAAGCTTACATTATAAGACAATTTTTCAATCCTTCATATTTTGAAAACGAGCGAAGATGTCCTTATCATTAGCTTGCCAGAATAATTCTCTTTCAATAAATGTAGCCAAACAACCATTCAAGAATTCTTGACCCATCTTGTTTCTTATCTTGCTTTTGATGTGGTTCATTGAAGAAAAGACTCTCTCAACACCAGCAGTTGCAACAGAAAAAGTAATACCAACTTAAGAGGCTTGTAAACAAGATCAAACCGTAGAGTCATTTGTGTTTTACCAGCATCATAGATAACTCTGCTAGACTTCTCAAATTCTTGAAGTTGTCATCTCTATTCACCTTTTCAATGTATCGATTCAAATGAAAAGGGAGTTGGTTCATTTCTTCAAACTCGAAGTCATGAGGATAAAACCTAGCAAGTTTAACAAGCTTCTCTTGATTAAATGCAGCAAAATAATTGACTGGATTTAAACATGTCATACATCTAAGCAACTCTATGTTTACCTCATCAAATCTGCTACTGAGTTCCATAAGTTGCCTATCAATGACACCCAAAAACATATCAACATGAAACCAATGGTAATTGATGGGATCTTTATAGAACTTCTTGTCTCTTTGTATAGGCTTGTACTTCCCATCCATATCAACCATTTTAACTTTGTGCTCCACACAAAAAGAATTAACCTTTCCAAGAAATTCATTACATCCACCATCTTCTCTCAAAACGCTCATTTCCATCTTAGTTAACTCAAGAAGATCCATTGCATTCACAATATCTTGCTCTCTCCTTTGCAAAGCAATGCATAAGTCATTTGTGTATCCGAATATTTCATTCATCAAGTGCATCATGAAAACAAACTCAACTGATTGAAATACTTGTAGCATAGTTTGAGCTCCTAAAGATTCACCCCCTTTATGCTCTTTCCCAATCTTGGAGAGAACTTTCTTGATGGAAGGGTACAAAGCCATAACATGCATCACAATTCTGTAATGAGATCCCCAACGTGTATCTCCAGGTCTTGCTAAACCCATCTCTTGATTCAAACCGTGGCCAGTTTCTATTTCACCCAATTTCAATGCTTCAATCATATATTCAACTTGAGCAACACGAAGCATATATATCTTTTTACAAGACATTCCAAGAACATTCAACAAATATGCAAGATGTCCAAAGAACCACTGGCAATCAATATTGTCCTTACCAATAGCTACAAGGGTTAGTTGAAGTTGATGTGCAAAGTAATGGACATAATAAGCAGGAGGAGACTCTTCCATGATTAGACTTTTCAAACCAGTAACATGACCCTTCATGTTACTAGCTCCATCGTATCCTTGACCACGTATCTTAGATAATGGCAACTGATACTTAATAAGCATAGACTAGATTTCTTCTTTAAGTGTCAATGATGTAGTATCTTCAACTTTGACAAGACCAAGAAACGATTCAACTGTCTCTCCAATTTTGTTGACATACCTCAAACAAATAGCTAATTGTTCCTACTAGTAAGCATCACTAGATTCATCAACAAGAATTGCAAAGCACTCATCCCCAAGTTCCTCTATAATAAATTTTGTTTTTCATCAGCACAACAAGTAATGAGTTATTTCTGGATCTTGCGATCTATCAAATGACAATTCTTGGGTGCATTTCGTAGTACCACCTTATTAAATTCTTCAAAGTTTACTGCAAGCCATTCAAACAGTTTTTGAAAATTCCCTTTATTATGTGAATCCTTTTGTGATATCCTGGCCCCATGGGATGGTGATATCCTAACCCAAGACTTAATAGAATTAATAGAGTACTCATATCAATAAGGTGCATCTTCTTTTTTGAAAGCCTATCTCAAAATAACCTCCAATTTAAGCGTGCTTGGCTTGGAGCAATTTGGGATGGGTGACCGACCAGGAAGTTTTCTCGGGTGCGCATCAGTGAGGACAAAGTGCGCACGAAAGGCTAGTGCCGGTCTGTGGGGATGATATATGATCCTAGAGAGCTGCCAGGAGTAAGTACCACCGGTCCAGGAGTGGACGAGGTGTTACACCTTTCTCTCATCATGACCACGAAAAGCCAACCCCATGCAATAAAAATCTAGTGCACTTAAGTGACCATGTCAAACGAGCCAAATATTGAGCCTTAAATTCAGCAATGTTCGATGAACTGACTCACGAATTGATGCTTTAGGTTTGATGAACAAATTATATTTCTCTTCAGCTTCATAATGAGCACTATTGATAGCACCCGCATACTTATGGAATCTACCTTTTATGTTCTAATTTCAATACCCTCCGCTAACAAAAGCATCACCTCCATCATCACTATCTTTGAACAAATAGCAAACAAAGCAATATGTGGCATCTCTATGCACACTATACTCGAGCCACTTGAACTCATCAAACCACTTTGGTTGAAAACGACGCATTCCTCCACAATTGTGTTGGGGAAAATCATCCTTCTTCATCTTTGGATGACATGGTCCTAATGAAATGTATGCCCTTCTGTAAGGCCCAAAATTTGTATAAGAAATAATAATAATAAAATAAATATATGCAGAAATAAAATAGTAAATTCAGATATCTCAAATTGTACTTGAGAGTTGAAAATTGAGGACTGAATTTTAAAAACCAAGAATTATTTTAGAAAAGAGGTAATAGAAAAGTTTTCTATTCAACTAAATGATTATGCATATCATTAAATGAGGCACCATAAGCATTTATTTATAAGAATATTTAATTTTGAAGTAACTTTTACTTCTTATCCCACATTCAAAATACTATTTTTCTAAAAAGAAAGAAAACAATATGAGTGTTTTGCATATTTCAAACATCTACCAAACAAATAAATCAATTAAAATAAATATATATCTATTGCTTCATAATTGATTAAAAATTTGAATTCCTAAACTTTATCCTGGATTTGAATTTTAAATTTGTAAATCAAAAGGGAATAGAAATAGAGAATGAGAAGGGAATTTTTTAATGAAACCATTTACTCCTTCCATAAATAAATGATAAGGAAAAGAATAAAAAAAAATATTGTAAACAGTAGATTTTATATTAGGAGTTATTTTGACACTTGAAAAGTAGAAGTTCAAAACATTTGTTTGAATTTGAATTGAATTTGAAGTGAGAAATTTGAAATAAAAAGGAAAAGAAATTACAAAGAAAAGAATATTATACAACACCAAATAAAATTTATAAGTAAATAAATTCCTCTCATTTTTGGATATGTTCAAATTGCATTTTTAATTTGGGGATAAATTTGACAAAAGATTGGAATTTAAATTTGAAATGGAAAATTTGAATTGGAAAGAAATAAAATAAAAAGAAAGGGGGGGGGGGAATCCTCGCTTGGGCCGTTTTTCCTCAGCCGACCCATTAACTCTGTTACACCGAGCGGCCCAAATGCTCCACCACCGCCGTGCGCCGACATATGGGCCCCAACCGTCATACACTACGTCGTGGACCAACCAAATGCCACACCCTCTATCATGTGGGCCCAAGGACTCGAACTAACCCTAAGTTGAACTCCCTTGCACCACTAACATGCGAGGCCGCTGCGTCAGGGTTATCCTCCCCGTCGCGGACCATGTTGACGCAACGGAGCGCCGAATCCACCGGGGCACAACCACCTCCACGCCAAGTTCGCGAGTATAAGACGCAGGCAACGCGACCGCCTCGCCCCTCCTCATCCTAGCCCCTAGGGTCAAAGAATTGAGTGTACCTCTAGAGGGTATTTGAGTTTGAGAAGGGTCTCGATCTCACGGTCGCCGTGGTGTGTGGGTTGGAGCTCGTCGTCGCCATCGTCGGGTGCCGCAGGGTGGTCGAGGGTACTCACCAGTGCACCCTGTTCGTGTGTGGAGGTTTTGTTGGGCACGTGGCCAATTGGGGCGCACGAATTTCTATCACGGTGCTCGCCATCGCCGCCATGATTTCTTGATGCCGTGGCCACTCACCTCCCTGCCTTCCTAGCCGGTAAGCCCTCTTTCGCTAGCTTCACCATTTCCCTTTGATGGCAGTAGTCCATGTCTCGCCCGAAATAGAGTCGCTGGGTCTTCCAAATTGCTCACCGGAGCTCCGCGGCAACCTTATGCCGTGGCTGGCATTGCTTCGGCCACCACCATCGAGTAGCTGTATCCCGTAGTAATCACCGTACCCCATTGTTCCAATTGCACCAGGAAGACTTGAGGATTGGAGTCGCATTGCCTGGTGCCGAAATTCTGGCCATGGCGCCACCGCGGATGGCCATCGCGCCGCCGGGTCCGGTTGGGTGTGGGGAGGACAATCGCCAACCGTTGGATCGGTTTCGAGCATCTAGGATTAGATCTTGGGTGAGGGGCAGTTTCAACCGTAGATTTTGGAGCATGCGGCTGTGATGTCAGAACAGCATACCTCTTCGTTTATAAAGTCTCGACCGTCGATTATTAATCCTAAGGCCGCGAGCGCTTAGCGGATCATGGTTTGAGCGATCTAATCTAGCGCGTCCGTCTCTGATCGAACGGCCAGATCTGGACAATACCCCTTCGCCCGAACGCATTTTCATATGAGCCCCTGGCAAATAATTGAATCAACCCGTTGTCCGTGGGTGCTATTCACTGAGTCCTGGGAGTTTTGCAGACTAGCCCTGGTGCTCTGTAATTGTCGGCGTTTCGAGACCGGGGGGTCCCTCGGGCCGACGAGTGAGTGTCGCCGCATGCCCCAGCCCAGATGGGTCGAGCGCGTGGAGCGAGCGCGAAGGGGGGGAAAGGAGCGAGGCGGCCAGAGACCGGCGTGAGAGAGGTGGGAATCTCGCGGCCTTCGTGTTCATCCCGCGCCCAGGTCAGGTGCGCGTGCAGTAGGGGGTTACAAGCGTCCACGCGGGAGAGGGAAGCGAGCGGCCCCAAGAGAGCGCCTGTCCCGTCCTCGTCCCCGCGCGGCCAACCTTCTCTAAGAGGGCCCTGGTCCTTCCTTTTATAGGCGTAAGGAGAGGATTCAGGTGTACAATGGAGGTGTAGCAGAGTGCTACGTGTCTAGCGGGGGAGAGCTAGCGCCCTAAGTACATGCCGATGTGGCAGCCGGAGAGATTTTGGCACCCAGCTGGTGTGATGTCGTGGCCGTCGGAGGAGCGATGGAGCCCGGCGGAGGGACAGCTGTCGGAGCGGTTGAGTCCTTGCTGACGTCCTCCTGCTTCCGTAAGAGAGCTGAGAGCCGCCGTCGTCACAGAGCATGCGGGGCGCCATCATTGCCTATCTGGCGGAGCTAGCCAGATGGGACTCCGGTCTTGTTCTCTGCGGCCCGAGTTAGCTTGGGGTAGGGTGATGATGGCGCTTCCTGTTGACGTGGCTGGCCTGCGCCCTAGGTTGGGCGACGTGGAGGCTCCTCTGAAGCCGAGGTCGAGTCTGTCTTCCATGGCCGAGGCTGAGTCCGAGCCCCTGGGTCGGGCGAGGCGGAGGTCGTTCGGTAGAGGCCAGGGCGGAGTCCGAGCCCTGGGGTCGGGCGAAGCAGAGTTCGTCGTCTTCCAGGTCTTAGCCCGAGTCCGAGCCCTGGGTCGGGCGGAGCAGAGTTCGCCGTCTTCCGGGACTTAGCCCGAGTCCGAGCCCTGGGTCGGGCGGAGCGGAGTTCGTCGTCTTCCGGGACCTAGCCCGAGTCCGAGCCCTGGGTCGGGCGGAGCGGAGTTCGCCGTCTTCCGGGACCTAGCCCGAGTCCGAGCCCTGGGTCGGGTGGAGCGGAGTTCGCTGTCTTCCGGGACCTAGCCCGAGTCCGAGCCCTGGGTCGGGCGGAGCGGAGTTCGCCATCTTCTAGGACTTAGCCCGAGTCCGAGCCCTGGGTCGGGCGGAAGCTTCCTATGGTGCCTTCGGTAGGGCCTGACTGCCTGTCAGTCTCACTCTGTCAAGCGGCACTGCAGTCGGAGTGGCGCAGGCGGCGCTGTCCTTCTGTCAGGCCGGTCAGTGGAGCGGAGAAGCGACGACGATCACTTCGGCTCTGCTGGAGGGCGCGCGTCAGGATAAAGGTGTCAGGTCGCCTTTGCATTAAATGCTCCTGCGACTTGGTCGGTCGGTGCGGCGATTTAGTCAGGATTGCTTCTTAGCGAAGGCAGGGCCTCGGGCGAGCCGGAGATGTGTCCGCCGTTGGAGGGGGGCCTCGGGCGAGACGGAAATCTTTCGGGGTCGGCTGCCCTTTGTCCGAGGCTAGGCTCAGGCGAGGCGTGATCGAGTCGCTCAAATGGACTGATCCCTGACTTAATCGCACCCATCAGGCCTTAGCAGCTTTATGCTGATGGGGGTTACCAGCTGCGAATTAGGAGTCTTGAGGGTACCCCTAATTATGGTCCCCGATAGTAGCCCCCGAGCTTCGAAGGGAGTGTTAGCACTCGCTTGGAGGCTTTCATCGCACTTTTTTGCAAGGGGACCAGCCTTCCTCGGTTGCATTTTGTTCCGGTGGGTGCGCGCGAGCGCACCCGCCGGGTGTAGCCCCCGAGGCCTCGGAGGAGTGGTTTCACTCCTTCGAGGTCTTAATGCCTCGCGTAATGCTTCGGCTGGTCTGGTTGTTCCCTCATGCGAACTGGCCGTAGCCCGGGTGTACGGTCGGGGCCCAAGTTCTCGGGCTGGTATGTTGACGCTGTGAACGGTTCGGCCGGAGCCGGGTTCGCGAGAGCAGCCCCCGAGCCTCTGCATAGGGCGAGAGGGCGATCAGGGATAGACTCGGCTTTTTGCATATGCCCCTGCGTCGCCTTTCCGCAAGGAGGAGGGGGGAAAGCGCCATGTTACCCTCGATGGGCGCCGAACATGGTGTCTCCGGTGAGCTACAAGCGGGTAATCCGAGTGGACGTCCGTGCCCTGTTCGTTAGGGGTCGGCTAGGGGCCCAGAGGCACGCCCAAAAGTACCTGCGGGTGATCTGCCGGACCCGGTCCCCTGGCGACGGGGTCCGAGGGCTCGATGCCTCCCTCTGATGGGATTCCAGTTACAAGATCGCTCCCGCTGGTCTCGGAAATGTCCTAGGGTACCTCGGGAGCGCAGCCTAAGCCTTGGTTATGTATCGAACGTAACCCTGGTCATCCCTCGCTCGGCGTCTGAGGCGACTGTGAACCCTTCGGGGGCCAGCCTTCGAACCCCTGATCAGTAATGGGCGCGGAGCCCGAGTAGCCTGAGGCGGCCGTGGAACCCTTCGGGGGGCCGGCCTTCGAACCTCTGACCAGTAGTGGGTGTAGGGCCCACGCGATCTGAGGCGGCTGTTGAAACCCCTCGGGGGGCCAGCCTTCGAACCTCTGATCAGTAAGTTGGCTCGGAGCCTGGTTCCTTCACGGGAAGGATCCTTTTCGGGGTTTCCCCCTTTCCCGGTCCCTATTGCAAGAGAGAGAAAGAGGAAAAAAGGAAAAGGATACGAAATCGAAACGACGCGGCTTACCTTTTTTGGCGCGGTTATTACGGCGAAGGCGAAGCGTCGCCCGCTTCTTCTGCCAGAAGCGCCGCCTGTCCTGCCGTGGAGTTAATGCGATGGGGCGAGCGGTTGGCAGGGCGGCCATTGCGCGTGCGCGAGCCGTTCGAGGAACGGATCACGGGCGCGTTGTCTTCACGTCGTGAGAGGGGGTTCTCTTGCTGCCCCCGGATGGGACGTGAGCTTGGCTGACGACGTGACCGCTGCTCCCGCCCGCCTGCCACTGTCATTACTGCCGGCCCACTTTTGACCGCATTGACCGCCGCGTCGGGCTGGCGCTGCTGGGTCGTGCGCTCGGTCGCCTCGAGTCGCGGTATTGGTTCCGCAATCGAGGAGGCGTGGTGGTGGCGCAAGTGGTGGTGCAGTCGCTTGCATGCAGCATCCGGCGCGCCGGTTACATGACTCATGGGCCTGGGCCTCCATGCTGGCGTGTCGGGAGTCGGAGAAGCGCGTCCACTTGGCGCGGTTGCATGCCGCCTGCATGGCTGCCCGCCTCTTTCGCCCGTTGGTCTGGGCATAAGTGGAGGGTCACTTGCAACCGCTGGGCGGTCGTGTGCACCACGCGCGGCGGTTTGGCTTCTTCTGCTCTGAGCCGGCTTGCATGACGTGTGGGACCCAGCCCCCGCGCCACAGGGGAGGACCTTGGAGTGTGTTGGAGAAGACTCAGCCCGTGACGGTTGGGGACGCGAGTAGGGAGAACTGCCCTTAAAAAGGGGGGTGACCCCCTTGGAAGGCGACCATGTCTTCGCGCTCCCTTATGCATCGTGTCCTTCCATCTTCCAAGCCCCCGGATGGGGGAGATCCGCCGTCTTTCCACCTCGTCGTTGGAGGAACGCAACTCCGTGGGAGTTGGTACCTTTCAGCCATCGTTCGGCTTCAAGGATTTTCATCATGCTGCCCGGCTGCACCCCTCCGCCGGCGGTCACCCAAGATGGTGACCTCCAGCTTGATGGTGGGGGAAAGCGAGCCGGGCCGCGGCCTCTGCCCCTCCCTCAGCCTCAAGGATTTTCATCACCAGGGCTGGGGAGGGGGGTGTGCCGAGTTGGGGTCGGCCCCTGTGTGGGCGGCGGCCCGCTCCTTCACTCAGTGACCGGAGGGAAGGGCGGTCGTCGTCCGTGGCGCCGGCAGCTGCACCGTGCCTGGCTCTCGGACGTGAGTGGCTTCGGAGCCGCTCGCGACGCCGGCGTCTGCCACGGCAGCTGGAAGAGGTTCTCCCGCCGGCGAGATAGCCAAGGCCGGCCACGGACCGACCTCCAACTCTACGGCCTTCTGCCCGTCCTTGCCTCATGAGTTTGGGCATGGGCGGGGGCCTCCTGGCAGCAGCATCTGCCCTGAGGTCAGTGCTGCCGCTGTTCGGCCCCCCGAAACAGAAGTCGTCGTCGTCGCCGCTGCTGGAGCGGGTGACGGCGCGCCGTCCATCGGTCTTCTGTTGCTCCGCAGGCCCACCCCTATCAAGTGGGGTTGTTCGTACCTGCGGAGGGGAACCGGAGTTCCGTTTGTAATGGCACTTCGAATGCCAGGGTTTTTTGTTCATTGCGGCTGTCGAGGCCTGAACATGTATGTAATTTTGGCACGGAGCCATGTTTTTTCCTCATTTTCGAGCACTAAGACTCGCCTGTTGGTTGTCTGAACCGCTTCACCAAGCATGAGTCGCCCCGTGTCAAGGTGACGAGTGAGGTATCCGTATCCCGGAGGCGTAGGAGTCCCTCGGCTCGGTCGGCCTTGTTGTCTGAGGCTCCCCTAGCTTAGTTAAAGGGACCCCTTGGCCGCTCTTCGATGAGCCGAGGCCAGGGGTAGCGATATCAGCATGAACAGAGGCGGAGTTGGCTCGAAAATGAAACCTGGTTGGCCGGAGCCTAGCCGGGTTGTCCGTCAGCGGGACCGACGCCGGAGTCGATCAGCCGAGGCCTCGGGTCGGGCTGGCGCCCGTGGAAGATGGTTGGCCGAGGCCCCAGTGGCGACCGGCCGAGCCGCCTGCTCGGGCCGGATTCCTGGAGAAGTCCCTGGCGGCGATTGTCCGGGCGTGACGATGACGTCGTCCTCCAGAGTGGGGATCCTTGGACCACGTCACCATCCGAGGCTAGGTCGGACCTCGCCGAAGGTGTCGTCGATGCCGAGGGTGCTACTGCCCCCTTCCAGCATCAAGACCCGAGCCTGCAGGATCAGAGTGTCTTGTAGCGTGTGCCTTCTGCGGCCGCCGAGGCCAGAGTACACACACCCTCGCTGCGTTGTAAAGCTGCGTCTCCTTTCCTCTTGTTTCGAGTATCTGGACTTTTTTGTCGGTAACAGGGATGTTTGTGCGAGCGAGAGTTGCTTCTCGCGGAAGGTGATGAGTGAGGTATCCGTATCCCGGAGGCGTGGGAGTCCCTCGGCTCAGTCGGCCTTGCCGCTTACGCGCACTTTCACCCGTCCATGAGGCCCTGTCACCGACTCAGTCGAGAAGGCTCGAAGGATCGCTTCGGCAGAAGAGCTTCCGAACGTGAAGACTTGTTCGGTCTGCGGAATCACTTTATCCGAACGCGAGTTACTTATCACAGAAGGTGATGAGTGAGGTATCCGTATCCCGGAGGCGTAGGAGTCCCTCGGCTCGGTCAGCCTTGGCTGCTTACGTGTACTCCGTCGTTTTCAGGACCCACTTTTCGAAGTAGTCAGAAAGCACGAAAGATATTCTGGCAGAAGAGATCTTTTTTCGAGGAAAATTTCAACGCAGAGGGAGTTGCCCCCTTTTAGCCCCCGAGGGAGGGTCGGGCTCTGCCGAGGCGAGGCCGACCCTTCCTTGATGACTAAACTTTGCGCGGACGCGAGGTATATGAACAACTTGAAAACATCTTAAGGGTAGAAGCGACGTAGCTGTTGGATGTTCTAAGCGTTGTCGTAGACCTCGCCTTGACTGTTGGCCAGCTTGTACGTTCCGGGCTTCAGAACATTAGCGATGACGAATGGCCCCTCCCAGGGGGGCGTGAGCTTGTGCCTCCCTCGGGCGTCTTGCCGCAGCCGAAGCACCAAGTCGCCCACCTGGAGGCCTCGGGGCCGGACCCCTCGGGCGTGGTAGCGTCGCAGGGACTGCTGATACCGCGCCGAGTGTAGCAAGACCTTGTCCCGAGCCTCTTCCAGCTGGTCCAGCGAGTCTTCTCGGCTAGCTTGGTTGCTTTGATCGCTGTAGGCCCTCGTCCTCGGGGAGCCGTATTCTAGGTCAGTGGGCAAGACGGCCTCGGCCCCGTAGACCAGGAAGAACGGCGTGAAACCCGTGGCCCGGCTCGGCGTTGTCCTCAGGCTCCAGACCATCGAGGGGAGTTCCTTCATCCATCGCTTGCCGAACTTGTTGAGGTTGTTGTAAATCCGAGGCTTGAGCCCTTGTAGAATCATGCCGTTGGCACGCTCTACTTGCCCATTCGACATGGGATGAGCCACGGCGGCCCAGTCCACCCGGATGTGGTGATCCTCGCAGAAATCCAAGAATTTTTTGCCGGTGAACTGGGTACCGTTGTCGGTGATGATGGAGTTCGGGACCCCGAAGCGATGGATGATATTGGTGAAGAACGTCACCGCCTGCTCGGACCTGATGCTGTTCAGAGGTCGGACCTCGACCCACTTGGAGAATTTGTCGATGGCGACCAGCAGGTGCGTGTAGCCCCCGGGCGCCTTCTGCAAGGGGCCGACGAGGTCCAGACCCCACACAGCAAAGGGCCAAGTGATGGGTATCGTCTGCAGGGCCTGAGCGGGCAGGTGGGTCTGCTTCGCATAGAATTGACACCCTTCGCAGGTGCGGACAATTCTAGTGGCGTCAGCCACCGCCGTTGGCCAGTAGAAGCCTTGCCGGAAAGCATTCCCGACAAGGGCTCGAGGCGCTGCGTGATGGCCGCAAGCCCCTGAGTGTATCTCTTGCAGGAGTTCCTGACCTTCGGTGACGGAGATGCATCGCTGGAGGATGCCCGAGGGGCTGCGGTGGTAGAGCTCCTCCTCATTGCCCAGCAAGACGAACGACTTGGTGCGTCGTGCTACCCGCCGAGCCTCGGCTTGGTCGAGTGGTAGCTCTCCTTGGCGGAGATATTGCAGGTGCGGGGTCTGCCAATTTCGATCAGGCGTGGCCCCGCTCCGCTCCTCCTCGATGCGCAGTGCCTCACCCTCGGAGGCCGAGGGTACCTCGGGTTGAATCGAGGCCGCCTCGGGCCGAGCTGAGGGTGCCTCGGGCTGTGCCGAGGGCACCTCGGGCTAGACCGAGGGCGCCTCAGGCTCGGGCGAGTCATCGATCTTGACGGAGGGTTGATGCAGATCCCGGGAGAAGACGTCCGGGGGAACCGTTGTTCGCCCCGAGGCTATTTTTGCCAGCTCGTCCACAGTCTCGTTGTAGCGTCGAGCGATGTGGTTAAGCTCGAGCCCGTAGAACTTGTCTTCCAGGCGCCGAACCTCATCGCAGTAGGCCTCCATCTTCGGGTCGCGGCAGTGGGAGTTCTTCATGACTTGGTCGATGACGAGCTGCGAGTCACCACGAGCGTCGAGGCGCCTGACCCCTAGCTCGATGGCGATCCGCAACCCGTTGACCAGAGCCTCGTACTCAGCCACATTGTTGGACGCCGGGAAGTGGAGGCGTAGCACATAGCGTAGGTGTTTCCCGAGGGGCGAGATGAAGAGCAGGCCCGCGCCGGCTCCCGTCTTCATCAGTGACCCGTCGAAAAACATGGTCCAGAGCTCCGGTTGGATCGGAGCCGTCGGTAGCTGGGTGTCGACCCATTCGGCTACGAAGTTCGCCAAGACCTAGGGCTTGATGGCCTTCCGAGGGACGAACGAGATTGTCTCGCCCATGATTTCCACCGCCCACTTTGCAATCCTGCCCGAGGCCTCTCGGCACTGGATGATCTCCCCTAGGGGGAAGGATGACACCACAGTTACTGGATGAGACTCGAAGTAGTGTCACAACTTCCGCCGCGTCAGGATCACTGCATACAGCAGCTTCTGAGCTTGTGGGTAGCGGATCTTGGTTTCGGACAGTACCTCGCTGACGAAGTAAACTGGCCTCTGAACGGGCAATGCATGCCCCTCTTCTTGCCTCTCGACCACAATCGCGGTGCTAACCACCTGAGTGGTCGCGGCGACGTAGACCAAGAGGGCTTCTCCGGTAGCTGGGGGCACCAAGATAGGCGCCTTTGTGAGGAGCGCCTTCAGGTTCCCGAGAGCTTCCTCGGCCTCAGAGGTCCAAGTGAAGTGCTCGGCCTTCCTTAAGAGGCGGTACAGGGGCAGGCCTCTTTCGCCGAGGCGTGAGATGAAGCGGCTCAGAGCCGCGAGACATCCCATGACCCTCTGTACGCCCTTTAAGTCCTTGATGGGACCCATGCTGGTGATGGCTGCGATGTTCTCCAGGTTGGCTTCGATGCCCCGCTCGGAGACGATGAACCCCAGGAGCATGCCCCGGGGCACCCCGAAGACACACTTCTCGGGATTGAGCTTGACGCCTTTCGCCTTGAGACATCGGAATGTCACTTCAAGGTCAAAGAGGAGGTCGGAAGCTTTCCTCGTCTTGACTACGATGTCATCGACGTAGGCTTCGACCGTGCGACCGATGTGTTCGCCGAACACATGGTTCATGCACCGCTGGTACATCGCGCCCGCATTCCTCAAACCGAACGGCATGGTGACATAGCAGTACATGCCGAAGGGCGTGATGAAAGAAGTCGCGAGCTGGTCGGACTCTTTCATCCTGATTTGGTGGTACCCCGAGTAGGCGTCGAGGAAAGACAGGGCTTCGCACCCAGCAGTGGAATCCATGATTTGATCGATGCGAGGCAGAGGGTAGGGAACCTTCGGACATGCTTTATTGAGACCAGTGTAGTCTACACACATCCGCCATTTCCCCCCTTTCTTTCTCACAAGCACAGGGTTGGCAAGCCATTCGGGATAGAATACCTCTTTGATGAACCCGGCTGCCATTAGCTTGTGGATCTCCTCGCCTATCGCTCTGCGCTTCTCCTCGTCGAATCGGCGCAGAGGCTGCTTGACGGGTCGGGCTCCGGCCTGAATATCCAGCGAGTGCTCGGCGACATCCCTCGGTATGTCGGGCATGTCCGAGGGACTCCACGTGAAGACGTCGGCGTTCGCGCGGAGAAAGTCGACGAGCACTGTTTCCTATTTGGGGTCGAGCCCGGAACCGATCCGGATCTGCTTGGAGGCGTCGCCACTAGGGTTGAGGGGGACGGCCTTAACCGTCTCCACTGGCTCAAAGTTGCCGACATGACGCTTCACGTCTGGCACCTCTTTGGAGAGGCTTTCCAGGTTGGCGATGAGGGCCTCGGACTCGGCGAGGGCCTCGGCGTACTCCACGCACTCCACGTCGCATTCGAACGCGTGTTTGTACGTGGGGCCGACGGTGATGACCCCGTTGGGGCCCGGCATCTTGAGCTTCAGGTAGGTGTAGTTGGGGATGGCCATGAACTTCGCGTAGCATGGCCTCCCCAGTACCGCGTGGTAGGTTCCTCGGAACCCGACCACCTCGAACGTCAGAGTCTCCCTTCGGAAGTTGGAGGGCGTTCTGAAGCAGACGGGAAGGTCGAGTCGTCCGAGGGGCTGGACGCGCTTCCTAGGAATGATCTCGTGGAAGGGCGCAGCGCCTGCTCGGACGGAGGACAGATCGACGCGCAGGAGCCTGAGGGTCTCGGCGTAGATGATGTTGAGGCTGCTGCCGCCGTCCATAAGGACCTTGGTGAGCCTGACGTCACCGATGATGGGGTCGACGACGAGCGGGTATTTCCCCGGGTTCGGCACGTGGTCGGGGTGGTCGTCTTGGTCGAAGGTGATGGGCTTGTCGGACCAGTCTAGATAGACCGGCGCCGCCACCTTGACCGAGCAGACCTCCCGGCGCTCTTGCTTGCGGTGCCGAGCCGAGGCATTCGCCGCTTGCCCACCGTAGATCAAGAAGCAGTCGCGGACCTCGGGGAACTCTCCTGCTTGGTGATCTTCCTTCTTGTCGTCGTCGCGGGCCCTGCCACCCTCCGCGGGTGGCCCGGCCCTGTGGAAATGGCGCCGAAGCATGACGCACTCCTCAAGGGTGTGCTTGACGGGCCCCTGATGACAAGGGCACGGCTCCTTGAGCATCTTGTCAAAGAGGTTGGCACCTCTGGGGGGCTTCCGAGGGTTCTTGTGCTCGGTGGCGGCGACAAGGTCCTCGTCGGCGGTGTCGCGTTTCGCTTGCGACTTCTTCTTGCCTTTCTTCTTGGCGCCGCGCTGAGTAGACGCCTCGGGAGAATCTTCCGGTTGGCGGCCCTGGGGCTGCTTGTCCTTTCGGAAGATAGCCTCGACCGCCTCCTGGCCAGAGGCGAACTTGGTGGCGATGTCCATCAGCTCACTCGCCCTGGTGGGGGTCTTGCGACCCAACTTGCTCACCAGGTCGTGGCAGGTGGTGCCGGCAAGGAACGCGCCGATGACATCCGAGTCGGTGATGTTGGGCAGCTCGGTGCGCTGCTTCGAGAATCGCCGGATGTAGTCCCGGAGAGACTCTCCCGGCTGCTGCTGGCAGCTTCGGAGGTCCCAGGAATTCCCGGGGCGCACATACGTGCCCTGGAAATTTCCGGCGAAGGCTTGGACCAGGTCATCCCAGTTGGAGATCTGCCCCGGAGGCAGGTGCTCCAACCAGGCGCGAGCGGTGTCGGAAAGGAACAGGGGGAGGTTGCGAATGATGAGGTTGTCGTCGTCCATTCCACCCAGCTGGCAGGCCAGGCGGTAGTCCGCGAGCCACAATTCTGGTCTCGTTTTCCCCGAGTACTTTGTGATTGTAGTCGGGGGTCGGAACCGGGTCGGGAACGGTGCCCGCCGGATGGCCCGGCTGAAGGCGTGCGGACCGGGTGGTTCGGGCGACGGACTCCGATCCTCCCCGCTGTCGTAGCGTCCCCCATGCCTGCGGTGATAGCCTCGGCGCACCCTCTCGTCGAGGTGGGCCCGACGGTCGCGATGATGGTGCTCGTTGCCGAGGTGGCCCGGGGCCGCAGGCGCGGTGTTGCGCGTGCGCCCGGTGTAGACCGAGGCTTCCCGCATGAGTCAGGAAGTCGTGGCATGAGGTTCCGAGGGGTATCCCTGCCTTCGGGAGGCAGAGCTCTCGGCCCGTCGGGCCGCAGCGCCTTCTAGAAGATTCTTGAGCTCTCCCTGGATTCGCCGACCCTCGGTGGTTGATGGCTCCGGCATCGCGCGGAGGAGCATCGCTGCTGCAGCTAGGTTCTGACCGACCCCACTGGATGCGGGTGGCGGCCTGACCATGACGTCATCGGCGGCGCGGAGTTGGAGACACTGGGGCAGGTGACGTATTTCTCCGGCTGGGGGTTGGCCCGCCCATGCCTGCCTGACGTCCCGGCGGATTGGCTCAAGCGCTCCTGCTCCCTCGTCGAACCTGGCCTGTGCCCCACGGACTTGCTCGAGCTGTGGGTCATGACCCCCCGCCGGAACGGGGACCACAGCTAGCCCCCGCGGGATGTCAGCGCGAGGCACCGGCCTAGGGAGATCACCGTCCTCCGGCATGCCGAGATGATTGCCTTCGGAGGGACCCCCTAGATCGACGTGGAAACATTCGCGGCTTGGGCCGCAGTCCTCGTCGTCGAGGCTGCGGCTACCGTCGGAATAGTCGGAGAGGCAGTAGTCACATGCGGTCATGAAGTCCCGCATGGCACTAGGGTTGCCAAGTCCAGAGAAATCCCAACAGATACTGGGGTCGTCGTCTTCCTCGGACCCGGAGGGCCCATAGGTCGAGACGTCCGTCAGCCGGTCCCAAGGCGATCGCATGCGAAACCCCAGAGGGTTTGAACTCGCCTCTACGAGAGTGCCCGCCAAAGCAAGGTCGCTAGGCGGGTTGAGGCTAAATCCAAATGACGTAGGATGGGAATCGGTTGGTACCTTTCGGTCGACGAACGGTGATGAAGTCACGTCGGGGACTGACTGCACCGTCTTCTCTGGTACGAGGGTGACGCCCAGCAAGCCTTCCGCGAGCGTGCTAGCGTCGTCCGCTTGCTCGAGATTGGCGTGTCGCGGGGAGACGGCGCTCGCCTTCGTCTCAAACGCGAGGTCGATGCCCGACGCGCCCCCCGTTGGGGCGCTAGGGACGTCGACTCGCTCGACAGCCGACGAGGCGCGGCCTCCTGCTCGGCCTTGGTTGCCCCGCCTCCTCCTCCGTTGGCGGGGGAGAGGACGGGGCGAGCTCGAACGTTGTTCTTCCACCACGCGGGGAAGACGTCGTCGATTCCGCCGCCGGCGGGCGGACTGTCGGCCGCCATTGTCGTTGTCGCGCAGCGGTGGAAGGAGTATCATGTCGTAGCTGCCGTCGAAGGACACGAACTCAAGACTCCCGAAACGGAGCACCGTCCCGGGTCGGTGAGGTTGCTAGAGACTGCCCATCTGGAGCTTGACGGGAAGCTGTTCGTCAACACGCAGTAGGCCCCTACCTGGCGCGCCAACTGTCGGCGTTTCGAGACCGGGGGGTCCCTCGGGCCGACGAGTGAGTGTTGCCGCGTGCCCCAGCCCAGATGGGTCGAGCGCGTGGAGCGAGCGCGAAGGGGGGAAAGGAGCGAGGCGGCCGGAGACCGGCGTGAGAGAGGTGGGAATCCCGCGGCCTTCGTGTTCGTCCCGCGTCCAGGTCGGGTGCGCTTGCAATAGGGGGTTACAAGCGTCCACGCGGGAGAGGGAAGCGAGCGGCCCCAAGAGAGCGCCTGTCCCGTCCTCGTCCCCGCGCGGCCAACCTTCTCTAAGAGGGCCCTGGTCCTTCCTTTTATAGGCGTAAGGAGAGGATCCAGGTGTACAATGGAGGTGTAGCAGAGTGCTACGTGTCTAGCGGGGGAGAGCTAGCGCCCTAAGTACATGCCGATGTGGCAGCCGGAGAGATTTTGGCACCCAGCTGGTGTGATGTCGTGGCCGTCGGAGGAGCGACGGAGCCTGGCGGAGGGACAGCTGTCGGAGCGGTTGAGTCCTTGCTGACGTCCTCCTGCTTCCGTAAGAGAGCTGAGAGCCGCCGCCGTCACAGAGCATGCGGGGCGCCATCATTGCCTATCTAGCGGAGCTAGCCAGATGGGACTCCGGTCTTGTTCTCTGTGGCCCGAGTCAGCTCGGGGTAGGGTGATGATGGCGCTTCCTGTTGACGTGGCTGGCCTGCGCCCTAGGTTGGGCGACGTGGAGGCTCCTCCGAAGCCGAGGTCGAGTCTGTCTTCCATGGCCGAGGCCGAGTCCGAGCCCCTGGGTCGGGCGAGGCGGAGGTCATTCGGCAGAGGCCAGGGCGGAGTCCGAGCCCTGGGGTCGGGCGAAGCGGAGTTCGTCGTCTTCCGGGTCTTAGCCCGAGTCCGAGCCCTGGGTCGGGCGGAGCGGAGTTCGCCGACTTCCGGGACTTAGCCCGAGTCCGAGCCCTGGGTCGGGCGGAGCGGAGTTCGCCGTCTTCCGGGACCTAGCCCGAGTCCGAGCCCTGGGTCGGGCGGAGCGGAGTTCGCCGTCTTCTGGGACCTAGCCCGAGTCCGAGCCCTGGGTCGGGCGGAGCGGAGTTCGCCGTCTTCCGGGACCTAGCCCGAGTCCGAGCCCTGGGTCGGGCGGAGCGGAGTTCGCCGTCTTCCGGGACTTAGCCCGAGTCCGAGCCCTGGGTCGGGCGGAGCTTCCTATGGTGCCTTCGGCAGGGCCTGACTGCCTGTCAGTCTCACTCTGTCAAGCGGCACTGCAGTCGGAGTGGCGCAGACGACGCTGTCCTTCTGTCAGGCCGGTCAGTGGAGTCTTGAGGGTACCCCTAATTATGGTCCCCGACAGTAATAATTGTGCGTGCAGGCCTGAAGTCAGAGAATATGGGGAAAGAGTATAGAAAATGAATTTCTAGTGTAAAAATAATTACAGAACTCATTTAAATCATGGAAAATTCATATTAAATCTTTTTTACTCCATTTCAGTTGCAATAATTTTGTTTTAATATTTTCTAGCACTTAGTACCTCTGTTTAGCCATGAAACTTGAATTTAATTGTTCATTTGAATTAATCTATTCTAAGTACTTAATAAATTCAGAAATTCATAATTTAATAATCGTAGCTCCGAATTTAGTGGTTCTTGTTCCTACGATCTCGTTACACAGCGTAGAATATTAGTATGCAACTTAATCTTATGTTTGGTGTGATGTTAATTTTGTCTATACCATGTTTGTTTGTATTTCTACGACTAGCACTGAGGTCACGAGAATCTGAGGATCATCCTGGTACCTGGAACCGCAAGTCCTAGGCAAGTTGTGCCCTTGACCACATTTGTTACCCAATAATGTTCTTTAATATCAATTATTCATGCATAGGTTTAATTTTGATGGGACTCAATAGGTCACCCTAGTCTGATTATCTTTTACCTTGTTTACACCTGAATCATTTGGGTAGTTTTGCTATTGCTTTATATGGTTTTGGGATAATATTTCATTATATCCATGTTCCAATTATTATGTTATGTTATTTATGTTCATGTCAAGATCATTAATTTTAATTGGAACACGGAGCTTAACTTGAGAAACACGTGTCACCACAAGGGTGGAATGGGACGCCCTTGGCTGACTAATTAGGAAAGCTAGTGGAAGACTACCTTACACAAAAGGGGCAAGGGCAGTAGGGGAGTAGGCATGCAGGGAGGTTCTCGGGTTGATTTTGCTACGATGGCGGTCAGACGAGGGATTCTTGCAATTGCTCTTCCCAGAAACTGTAGCGGATTTTCGGAAGCTAGTGGAACTTTGTAAATGCGTCGTAGTGTTACCCTGTCTCGCTTCCTTGGTATAGGTGTATGGGATTCATGACCCCATGGTAGATGGTTAACATGACTTGTGGGTACAGGGTACAACCTCTGCAGAGTGTAAAACTGGTATACTAGCCGAGCTCACGGTCATGAGCAGCTCAGGACTCTCGCATGATTAAACTATGAAACTAAATTCAATTTGTCATTTGCATTGCATGGGATTATTTATTAACTTTGTTCTATTATTCTTATTATGGTTTAGTATTTACTTACATCTAGTAATTGCTAATAAAATTTGACCAACTTATTAAAAGCAGTTCTCAGCTTTAACCCCTATTGTTGATCAGCCTTACACATCACATGAACTCCTACCTTTGGTGAGTTCATGCACATTATTCCCCAAAACTTGTTGAGCGATGAACATATGTGAGCTCACCCTTGCTGTCTCACACCCCCCATAGGAGAAGAACAGGTGGTTCAAGAGGAGCCACACAACGAGGAGTTTGACTTGGTCTAGGTGGTGTCTCCGAGTCGACTTTATGGCGCTAAGGATAGACTTTAGTTCGTTTTATATTTATCTTTTATTTTGTAAGACTTCCGCTATGTAATAAGTACTCTGATTATATTGTGACATTTATCTCTATACACTCTGTTATTATATGTGTTGTCTTCTTTGGCGCATATATGAGATGCACCCGGTTTTATCCCTTAAATCCGGGTGTGACAGCAGTGGTATCAGAGTAATGTTGACTGTAGAACGAAACCTAGATAGAACTGGACAACCATTGTCTACTTACCTTTGCTACTCTGATTCTTTGTAAACTTTTCTTAATCTTTTCTCATCTATTTTCGCTTTACTCTGATTACCCTTACCTTTTCCTTCTAAAGACAAATGTGGATTTCACACTTTGAAATCCCGTGCCTAAAGTGACCTTTAGGAATAGGAGACCTACTCTTAGGAACAAAAATAAAACTATTTTTATAGGTATCTATACGCTTGAATGTTTGTTCTTGTGATACATGTCTGATTTGGATTTTTGATTGAGTGTGATGAGTTGTGGAGTAATGTCCACAATTACATCTACATATACGTATAGAAATAAATATAAATAAATGTCACACCCGGTTTTAGAAGGCAAACCGAATGCAAACTATGTACGTGCCAGGATCAGCAATTCACGTACACAACAGTTACATAACATGGACATCATCACACAGTGCTCAAATAGTATTAAAAAGGGAAATAATAGTCGATTACATCATATGTCTGAGACATCCACATAGTCTTTACAATAAATCAAAGTGCGGAAAAGAAACGTAGATAAACGCGGCCTTCACAGGCAGCCGACTAGGGGTTTGCCGCTAACCCACACCTAGAACTTGTCGTAGTCTTGGAACTCCTGGAAGTCTCCTTCCACGGCTTCATCTTCTCCTGAGCAGTGGTTGCAATGCGGACAACCTGGGGAAGGGGGGGATTTGGTGTGTAGAGCAAGGGTGAGTACACATCAACATACTCAGCAAGTGTCCTGTTTGGCTGTAGTGGACTAGCTTTATGTGGGGGTAAGTCAAGCAGTTGCTTTTAGTTGGTCAGATTATTATTACTAGTAGAGAAAGCCAAGTTTTAGAGTTAACCCACGTTATTAACCCAAACATACTCCTTTCCAAATGGAAAGATTACCACTTACCATTACCAGAGTCAATACCAAAAACCATCAATCTCATCGCCACCTACAAACCGAACATCTCTGATCAAGTACCACTAATCACTGGAGCTCCCTTGGCCGCTCATAACCGTGAGCACGGCTGATATATCAGTTTTTTGACACTCTGCAGAGGTTGCGCACTTTACCCATGAGCCGTGATTCCCTTTTTGCCTCGGGTTGTACGGACCCTTGAACACTCCCAAGGTGAGTAGGCAGGGTCTCACTATGTAGCCTTTACAAAGATTCCCTGGGGCTGTAGCCGCCCGTTAGGTTTCCTAAATGTACTGCACTCCTCCCCAAGGGACAAATCAACCTTGGCAGAGCGAGCCGCATACACCGAGACCCATTGACGGCACGACGGCGAAGCGAACTACACCCCGGATCCTCTAATTATTCAGCTAAGGGCACCCCATTCCACCCTCATGGTTGCACTGTTTTCCCGAGCGGTCATCCAACGAACAGGTCTTTATGGAGAGGCACTCGAGAAACCGCTCGAGCCCCCTTGAAGACCACAAGTATAACATCATAATAAAAGAGGGGAAAACAGCGTATCATTGATAATTCTCATCATGTTCATTGATTAGAGTTGAGCAATAGCATAAGACTAAGCAATAATAATCCAACCCAAATAGGTGAAGGACATGGATAACAAAAGCTAGTCGATCCTTAGGTATAACTGAGAAATGCGGGAGGTGAATTAAAGAATGTATAGGACAGAGATAGGTCAAGGGACACTTGCCTCCACCAACCGACTGCTGCTCAGGGGCTTCTCCTGCGAGTTCTTCGGGCTCCTCAACCGGATCGTTCTCTATGTGAGTGCAAACATACATATATCCATACATTTAATACAAAAGAACAGTACACCATACAATAGGATGCAATAAATAAACAGACGTTCCACGCGGGCTCGCAATTACGGTTAAGAGAGAAAGAGGAAAAGACAGTCGAGAAACGATCACGTTACATTATTATAAATTAAACCACTCGCTCAATTGAAGAGCATTAGCATAGACACTACGTTTAGCATAAAGTAAAGTCATGTTTCATGTCTAATCATTATAAGCAGATGAAGATAAATTAAAAGGATTGTCGCGCGGCGAGACGCACGACATAGCACTCTAAATCGAATTAAGAAATCAACGACTCGTCGTGCAACAGAGCGCACGACGAGATACTTGCATTAATTATAAAGAGACGTCGAGCGTCGCGCGCCAAAACGCACGACGGCATATGTCAACAGAACTGAGTTTAAAGTGGAACGTCGCGTGACTCGACGCGTGACGTCACACATTAAACAACCTGAAATTAAAAAGGATCGTCGCGCGACGAAGCGCACGACGCAACACATCAATAGGATCTAAAATTAGATAAATTCGTCGCGCGACGAAGCGCGCGACACAACACGCTAACTAACGGAGTTTGAAATTAACTGAAAACCAAGAATAATCACCGCGCGCGTGGGGTTACGCACGCGGGAACGCGTTAGGGGGTAAACGAGGCCACGCGAGTCACGCCGGGGCCGGGACGCCGCGCGCAGGGGGTCAAGGCCACGCGTAGGGGGCTGAGGCTGCACGCAGGGGGCTGCGCGCCGGGGGCAGGGGACCGCGCCGAGGGGGCCGGGGAGGCCGCGCTGGAGGCCGAACGCCGCGCCGGGGCTGGGCCGCGCCGGGGGCAAGGGCGGGTGGACCACGCTGGGGCCGGGGGCGCCGCCTTGGGGAGGGGGTAGGGGCGGGCGCCGCCGCGCAGGGGCCGGGGCGGGGGCAGGCGTGCAGGGGGGCCGGGGCGGGGGGGGGGGGGGGGGGCGAGCGCCGTCGCGCAGGGAGGCTGGGGCGGGCGTCGCCGCGCAGGGGAGGGGGCAGGGGTGAGCGCCGCCGTGCCGGGGGAGGGGCAGGGGGCGGGCGCCGCCGCGGGCAGGGGTACGCAGCGCAGGGGAGAGAGAGGGGGGCGCGCGCAGGGAAGAGAAGGGGAGGGAGAGGGAGAGAGAGAAGGGAAGGGGAGGGGAGCTCACCTCAGGATCCAACTCTGGCGATCACCGTCTCCAAAACCTAGGGCACCACGGGGAGAGAGAGGTGGAAGAGGGAGAGGGAGGTTGCTGTGCGGGAAATCCAAATGAGAGAGGGAGAGGAGGATGGGGTGCATGGGGAGGTGTGGGGCGCCAGGGGCACGCGGGCCGGGCCGGGCCAGACCGGGCCGGGCTGGGCTGGGCTGGGTTGGGATGGGCCACTTCGTGGATCGAAACCCACGACACGCACGACTATCAAACGAACTACAATCGTGAACCGAAAACCGAGACGGAACGAGATGAACACGCAACCTCAGACAAAGAAATGCGCTTCTGCATGATGCAACACCCATGACACTTAGGTTTTTGGTTTATACATGACACGGACACATGTCACTATACTGGTTTGAAATTGGGAGGAAAGAGCGAAACAGGAAGAGAAAAGAGAAGTAACGCCCGAATTTGGTCAGAGAAAAGAAGAAAAAATTCTACCCCCAAATTCAGGGCGTTACAAACCTATCCCCCTTAAAAGAATCTCGCCCTCGAGATTCAAGGTTGGCTAGCAAAGAGCTCAGGGTATTTGGCCATCAGATCATCTTCGCGCTCCAAAGTTGCTTCTTCCTTAGAGTGGTGATTCCATCTGACTTTGCACATTCTGATGGTCTTCCTTCGGGTGACTTTGTCTGCCGTCTCAAGGATTTGCGCTGGTTTCTCTGTGTAGGTCAAGTCCTCCTGGACCTCCAGACCTTCAACTGGCAACTGCTCTTCTGGCACATGCAGACACTTCTTCAACTGAGACACATGAAAGACATCATGCACAGCGGACAAATTCTCTGGCAGACTGAGCTGATAGGCCACTTCTCCACGCCTTGCGAGAATCTGATACGGACTGATGTAGCGAGGTGCTAGCTTGCCTTTGACTCCGAACCTTCTGACTCCTCTGATCGGTGACACTTTCAGATAGACAAAGTCTCCAACCTCAAAACTCAGCTCTCTTCTTCTTGTGTCTGCATAGCCTCGCTGCCTTGATTGCGCTATCTTCAGATTCTCTCGAACCATCTTGATGTTCTCTTCAGCTTCAAGCAGAATGTCTGGCCCGAACACTTGCTTTTCTCTAGCCTGATCCCATTGCAATGGAGTTCTACAACTCCTTCCATAGAGCGCCTGAAATGGTGACATCTTCAAGCTGGCCTGGTAACTGTTGTTATAGGAGAACTCTGCATAAGGCAATCGCTTGTCCCATCCGGACTGATCTTGCAATGCACAGGCTCTCAATATGTCTTCAAGAATTTGATTGGTTCTTTCGGTCTGACCATCTGTCTGCGGATGATAAGCTGAACTGAAATTCAGATGTGTGCCCAAGGCTTCATGCAACTACTGCCAGAAATGAGAGGTGAACTGCGTTCCTCTGTCCGACACTATCTTTTTTGGCACACCATGAAGACAAACGATCCGAGACATGTACAACTCTGCCAATACTGCACTGCTGTAGTTGGTCTTGACAGGTATGAAGTGGGCTAACTTGGTTAAGCGGTCCACCACTACCCAAATGGAATCGTAGCCGGCTCGAGTGCGAGGCAATCCGACTATGAAATCCATGCCGATTTCATCCCATTTCCACTGAGGAATTTGCAATGGTTGCAACAGTCCAGCTGGTCTCTGGTGCTCTGCCTTGATCCACCGGCAACTATCACACATAGCCACATGCTCTGCGATTTCCCTCTTCATTCCGTACCACCAGAATTTCTTCTTCAGATCCTGTGTAACACCCACTTTGTAAATTGCTATAAATAATACCAGTAGAGAAACATTTCTCTCTTTATGTGAGTTTGATCTTTATGCATCATCATATGTGAACACCATGTCCAAGAACAATTAATAAAAAGATATGCTACTAAATCGTTGCATCATGCTGAATATTGTTTTTGTGTGTGCATTTTGAGATAAGGAATATAGTAAAAAGTCCAAAGTGGAATTCAAAACTTAAAAGAGATTCTAAAATTCAGGAAGAGAAACAAACAAATATCATGTGAAATAATATATATAAATATTTATGCCCAAGCTAGAGCTTGTCTTGACATAACATAATATGTGGATAAAAATTTGCCACAAAACATTTGGATTTGAATTTGGAGCTAATTTGAATGGGAAAATGAAAGGAAAATAAGATTAGAAAAAGAAAACAGGAACTGCTGCGTCTGGGCTCGAGTTCTTCATTTTGGCCCATTTGGCCAATTCCCCCGTGCGGCCCACTCAGCTCCACCGCGCGCCACTAACCGCTCACTTACTCGTGGGCCCTACTCGTCGGTCGCACACCGCACGCGCTCCTCCCTCCCTTCCTCTGGTCCGCAGGGCTCGCAGGTCAGCAGCTACCTCCGCGTACTTCGCTCGATGGCCCAACGGAATCCGCCGCGACTCCATCGGAATCGCCCAGCTCGCGCCCACCTCCCGGAGACCTCGGCCGCCACTCGGGCCTTATTTAGCACCCCCGTGACCCGTTCCTCCGTTCCCCTCTTTAGCCCCAATCGCTCGTCGCCACCAGAACGCTGCCGCGTGCCGCGTGAAGGAATTCGGGCCGCCGACGTCGTCTACAGCCGTCACCCGCCGTTCGGTACTCGTGTAAGGATTCTGGGGAAGCTTCGTGCCGTGTGGGACCTGGGCCGTCCCCTCTCGCTCGGGAATTTGACCGGAATCGGGGGGGAATTTCTCTCCGTCGCTCACGGTTCGCCGCCGACCGCATCACGACGTGGCTGGGAACCTCCGCGCCGTAATCACCGGTAAGGGTCTTCTAGATCGTCTCACATACCTTGGTAGACCGTGTAGGATCGATCGAAGTTGGGATCGTGGCTCTTGGGTGTCAGCTCGGCCAACTCCGGTGATGGCGCGGCCGTGGGGTGGCTCTGCGCCGTCGTGGCTCGGTCGTGGGGTTGAAGGCGCTCGCGAACCGTGGATGATCCGATGGACGGCTGAGATTAGGTTAGAGAAACCCCCTTCATGGGACTCGATCTTGCCCATCGGATCGTGATCGTGCGGCTCTCGTGCGATCTGGGATATTTAAAATCTGAACCATCGATCTTCGATCTAACAGCTATCGTCGCATCTGTTTATTACAATGGCCGATCTAATCTTGGCCGTTCGCACTTGATCGTGTGGCTGTGAGAGCCCCGTACCCCTTCGGCCTTCAACTTTTGCTAAAGAGACCCTGTGATTAAAAGAAATCAACCCGCACTCCAAGCGCCAGTGATCTGTGCCTTGGGAAAATTTTGGTTTTGCCCCTGCGTTTCCCAGAAATTGAGGCCCAGTCCATAGCTCTTTAAATTCAGTTATTTAATTATGGAAATTACTTTTAATACAAAATAAATACTAGAACTTTGATAATTCATAGAAAATACATATGAACTCCAAATTACTTCATTCCACTTCCTAAAATTTTGTATTTTTATTCTCTATCACCTAGAACCTCTGTTTTGTCATGAAAACAGTAAGAAATTTATTTCTCACTTAATACTATTTAAAGCACATAAAACCTTTGAAAATCCATAACTTAAAATATATAACTCCAAATTCAGTGATTCCAGTTCCTATGATCTCATTTTAATGTATAGATTTTTACTGTATATTTTATTCATCTGTTTGGTGTGATGTTCATTTTGGCTATACTATGTATGTATTGTGTTGATGCGAATAGACGAGCAAGCCACTGTGGAATCTGAGGTTCAACCAGTTGAAGTAGCTGAGCAGGAGCTCAATGAAGGCAAGTTGTGCCCTTGACCACTTTTTACCCAATAATGTTCTTTAATATCACTTATCCATGCATAGGTTAATTTTGATGGGACCCAATAGGTCACCCTAGATTGTTTATCTCATTACCTTGTTTACCCCTGAATCACTTGGGTAGTTTGCTATTGCTTTATATGGTTTTGGGATAATCATTTATTACCTCTATGTTCCAATTCTTTTTGTTATTCTATTTATGTTCATGTTGAGATCATTAATGTTAATTGGAACATAGAGCTTAACTTGAGAACCACGTGCCACCACAAGGGTTTAATGGGACGCCCTTGGCTGACTAATTAGGAAAGCTAGTGGAAGACTACCTTACCCGAAAGGGGCAAGGGCAGTAGGGGAGTGGTCAGTGTAGGGAGGTCCTTGGTTGATTTTGCTGCGATGGCGGTCAGCCAAGAACCCTGCATTGGAACTTCCTATAAACTGTAGCGGGTTTTCGGAAGCTAGTGGAACTTTGTAAAGGCCTCGTAGTGTTGCCCTGCCGCGCTTCCTAGGTAGAGGTGTATGGGAAGTCGCGATCCCTTGGCAGATGGGTAACATGACTTGTGGGTAAAGGGTACAACCTCTGCAGAGTGTAAAACTGGTATACTAGCCGAGCTCACGGTCATGAGCGGCTCATGACTCTCTGATGTTTAAATTATGGAACTTAAATTCAATTTTGTCATTTGCATTGCATGGGTTTATTATTAATTTTGTTCTATTACTTTATTTATGGTTTGGTATTTACTTACACTTAGTAATTGCTAATAAAATTTTGACCAACTACTTAAAAGCAATGCTTAGCTTTAACCCCTGTCATTGATTAGCCTTACACATCACATGAACTCACACCTTTGTGAGTTTATGTCCACTGGTTCCCCACAACTTGTTGAGCTATGATCATGTGTGAGCTCACCCTTGCTGTCTCACACCCCCCCCACAGGAGAAGAGCAGGTGGTTCAGGAGGAGCCACTGGGCGAGGAGTTTGATCTGATCTAGGTGGCGTTTCTCAGTTGACATTGGCGCCGACGATCCTTAGTTCGTTTTATCTTTATTATTTTATTTTGTAATAAGTCTTCCGCTATGTAATAAATACTCTGATGTTTTACGACATTTATCTCTATACACTCTGTTATTATATATGTTATCTTCTTGGCGCATGTATGAGATGCACCTGGCTTTGTTCCTTAAGGCCGGGTGTGACAGAAGTGGTATCAGAGGAATGTTGACTGTAGGACGAGACCTAGATAGAAATGGACAAACCCTCTCCTACTTACCTTACTCTGACTCGTTCTATACTCATCTCATCTTGATCTTGTCTCACCTTCTACTGTTCTACTCTGATCATTCTTACCTTTTCTACTCTAAGACAAGATGGATTTCACACCTTGGAATCCCTACCCTTATGACATTTTTAAGAGATAGGGAACCTAAGATGAAAATAAAACTATTTTCTCTATTTTAAAAATGTTGGTTGATTGTTCTGATGCTAAATGCCTGATTTGCTTCTTTGATTGATTGAATTATAGATGGACATCTTAGCATGTACCAACATAAGGTGTTGAATTAGCTTTAGTAGGTAAAATATTAATCTTCTTAGCTAATAAAATTCCCCAAAGTAACCTGCTTTGTAAATACCTACCTTGTCTACTATTTTCTTACCATATGTATCTAACTCAGATGGTCAATACCAGGCGGGGTGGTGGAATTGATTTGCCTCCTAATCGACACACTCGGAGAATATACAGACAACCCCAGCCACAACCTGCAGAGATGAATCCTCCTAATCCTCCACCAGGCGGAGTTGACCCACTGGTTGTTGCTCAGATGGCGGTGATGCAGCAAATGGCAGACACTATGGCTGATATGCGTGCCCAGATGTAGCAAGAACGCCAGGAGATACGTCAGGAAAGAGAAGATATACGACAGGAGTTGCGCCAGGAAGGAGGGCACAACAACAGCTGCTGCAACAACAGCAGCAACAACAGCAACAAGTGCCACTGCCTCCACCACCACCACCAGTTCCACCCCGAGACAAGCATAGAGAGTTCATGAGTCATAAGCCACCTACATTTGCAAGCTCACCTGATCCACTAGACACGGATGATTGGCTGAAGTCTGTTGAGAAGATGCTGAATATTGCACAATGCACGGACCGGGAGAAGGTTTTATATGCTTCTGGACGTCTGACAGGTCCTGCTGCTGACTGGTGGGATTCTTATACTGCTGCCCACGATGCTGCTGATACTATTACTTGGGCAGAGTTCAGTACACAGTTCCGGAATTATCATATACCAGCTGGTATGATAAAGATCAAGAAGAAGGAGTTTTTGTCATTGAAGCAAGGCAACATGTCGGTCAGCGAGTACAGAGACAAATTTATTCAGCTGTCGAGATATGCTCCGGAGGAAGTTGCTGAGGATGAAAGAAAGCAGGAGCACTTTATTGAAGGACTTAATGGACCCCTACAGTATGCACTGGTTGCACACACTTTTCCATCATTTCAGAGACTGCTGGATAAGGCTCTTGCTATTGAACACAAGCGTGTTCAGCTGGGTGATTTGAAGAGAAAGGCAATATCTCAAGGACAAGGAAGCAGCAGTGTTCGTCCTCGCTACAGTTCACCATAGGGTACACCGACTCGACCAGGAGGACCGCGCCCTGTTCGGCAATCACCACTGAGGACTCCACCTCCTCGACAGGCTACCCCCACTGGCACCCCGACGAAGTTTTTAGGACAGAGTCCAGGCACTACTTGTTTCAAGTGTGGGAAGACTGGTCATTATGCAAATGTCTGCCCACAGAGGATTGCTACTACTCCAGTTCAGAACAGGCAGCAAACTCCAGGATCTGGCAAGGGATATTCTATTGCCAAAGTTAATCAAGTCAGCGTTGATGCTACTCCGGATGGTGGGGACCTCGTAATTGGTATGTTTTATGTTAATGCAATTCCTGCAACCATATTATTTGATTCTGGTGCTACACATTCATTCATGTCTGCTAGATATGCCAACACAAATGAAATACCACTGCTAAATATGAGAAAACCCATGATAGTAATTACACCTAAAGGGCCTGTTGAGGCGAATCAAATGACACGTAGATTGACATTGACCATTATGGGTAGAGAATTTGGAGCTACTGCTATAATATTAGAGTCAAGCAGTATAGATCTGATCCTGGGTATGTCATGGCTAAGAAAGGCAAAGGCCGTTATAGCATGTGGTAGAGGTACCGTAGAACTCACTACCACTAAAGGAGAAAGGTTTCAAGTTAATATTGCAGTAACCTCCTCACCCATGCGGGCAATGTTCTTTATACCTGAGGAGTTTGTTGGTGACAACATCCGGGTGGTTAGAGATTTTCCGGATGTCTTTCCCGAGGAGTTACCAGGGATGCCACCTGATAGAGAAGTTGAGTTTGTTATTGATCTCCTACCTGGAACCGCCCCTATTTCTAAACGGCCATATAGGATGTCCGTAGAGGAGTTGAAGGAACTTAAGAAGCAGTTAACTGAGTTACAAGAGGCTGGGTACATTCGTCCGAGTTCCTCACCTTGGGGAGCACCGGTCTTGTTTGTACAGAAGAAGGATGGATCGCAGCGGATGTGTGTGGATTATAGATCTCTTAATGATGTTACAGTGAAGAACAAGTATCCGTTGCCCCGTATTGAAGATTTATTTGATCAGATGAGAGGTGCAAGAGTATTTTCGAAGATTGATCTCCGATTGGGATACCATCAGATGAGGATCAGACCATCGGATATTCCCAAGACGGCTTTCTCGACTAGATATGGATTATATGAGTTTACTGTTATGTCGTTTGGATTGACCAATGCACCAGCTTATTTTATGAACTTGATGAACAAGGTGTTTATGGAGTATTTGGACAGATTCGTCGTGGTGTTCATCGACGATATTCTTATCTATTCTAAGAGTGATAGTGATCACGAGGAACATCTGAGATTGGTGCTACAGAAGCTACGAGATAACCAGCTATATGCCAAATTCAGCAAATGCGAGTTTTGGATTGACAAGGTACCATTCCTTGGACATATTATTTCTAATGGAGGAATAGCAGTGGATCCTGCTAAGGTTAAGGAGATAATGGAGTGGAGAGTACCCACTACAGTTACTGAGATTCGGAGTTTCTTGGGACTTGCAGGATATTATCAGAGATTTATTGAAGGATTTTCTAAGATTGCTAAGCCTATGACTTCACTTTTGGAGAAAGGAAGAGAATTTAAGTGGGACGAGAAGTGCCAAGACAGCTTTGATCAATTGAAAAAGAGGTTGATGTCGCCACCAGTATTGGTTATGCTAGACCTACAGAAAGGATTTGATATCTATTGTGATGCATGTGGCCAAGGCTTAGGATGTGTACTTATGCAAGAAGGACATGTGATTGCCTATGCGTCTCGTCAGCTACGGAAACATGAATTGAACTACCCCACTCATGACTTGGAATTGGCAGCCGTTGTGCATGCGCTTAAGATTTGGAGACAATATATCATGGGGACCAAGTGCCAGGTATATACGGATCATAAGAGTTTGAAGTATATATTCACTCAGAAGGATCTCAACCTTAGGCAACGCCGTTGGTTGGAGCTTATTAAGGATTATGATTTGGAGATTCACTATCACCCGGGCAAGGCGAATTTGGTTGCAGATGCCTTGAGTCGTAAGGAGCATGTTCATTCAGCTATTGTTGCCCAGCTACCCGATGAGATTGTTGAGGATTTCAAGAGACTTAACCTGGGGATAGTTGCTCATACTGAAGGAGTTACTATTGATGTGGAACCTACTTTGGAGCAAGAGATCCGCAAAGGACAAATTGGTGATGCTAAAATCAAAGAGATCAAGGATCTGATTACTGAAGGTCGAGTTCCGGAATTTACGGAAGATGAGCAGGGCACCGTATGGTTCAAGGACAGGATGTGTGTTCCTGATATTAAAAGCCTTCGAGAGACTATTTTAAAGGAGGCCCATGATTCGGATTATTCTATTCATCCTGGTAGTACCAAGATGTATCAGGATTTGAAGCGGAAATATTGGTGGTATGGATTGAAAAGAGATGTGGCTGCACATGTGGCTATGTGCGATGTATGTCAAAGAGTTAAGGCTGAACACAAGAGGCCAGCTGGACTATTGCACCCACTGAAGATACCCGAGTGGAAGTGGGAAGAGATTGGTATGGATTTTATTACTGGATTGCCTCGCACCCAGAAAGGATATGATGCTATATGGGTGATTGTGGATAGAATGACTAAAGTGGCTCACTTTATTCCTGTGAAGACAACTTATAAAGGTTCTCAGCTAGCAGAGTTATATATGGCTCGGATTGTGTGTTTGCATGGGGTACCAAAGAAGATCGTGTCTGATCGAGGTTCGCAGTTTACCTCAAGATTTTGGAGAAGCTTTCATGAGAACATGAGTACGAAGTTGAATTTCAGTACAGCTTATCACCCTCAGACTGATGGACAGACTGAAAGGACAAATCAAGTTTTGGAGGATATGTTGAGAGCTTGTGCCCTTCAACATGGAGGAAGTTGGGATAAGAGTCTACCTTATGCTGAGTTCTCATATAATAATAGTTATCAGGCCAGTCTGAAGATGTCACCTTTTGAAGCTTTATATGGGAGGAAGTGCAGGACTCCTTTGTATTGGGATCAGACTAGAGAGAGACAGTTCTTTGGGCCTGAACTGATTCAAGAAGCAGAAGAACAAGTTCGTATAATTCGAGAGAATTTGAGAGTGGCTCAAACCAGGCAAAAGAGCTATGCTGATAATAGAAGGAGGCCACTGGAATTCGAAGAAGGAGATTATGTGTATCTCAAGGTGTCACCACTTCGTGGAATGAGGAGATTTAAAGTCAAGGGCAAATTGTCCCCTCGCTATATTGGACCATTCTTGATCTTTAGGAGAGTTGGAGAGATGGCATACCAACTTGAGTTACCTGCTAGTCTATCAGATGTGCATAATGTGTTCCACGTGTCTCAACTTAAGAAGTGTCTCCGTGTTCCCGAGGAACAGTTACCAATGGAAGAGCTCAGTGTTCAAGGTGATTTGACTTACACAGAGTACCCGATCAAGATTTTGGATACTTTGACTCGAGTTACAAGAAATAAGGTGATAAAGATGTGCAAAGTCCAATGGAGTCACCACGGTGAAGATGAAGCAACTTGGGAAAGAGAAGAAGAGCTTCGCATAGATTTTCCCCACCTTTTCCCTCGTTCTTCTTAAATCTCGAGGACGAGATTATTTTTAAGGGGGGTAGGATTTGTAACACCCACTTTGTAAATTGCTAGAAATAATACCAGTAGAGAAACATTTCTCTCTTTATGTGAGTTTGATCTTTATGCATCATCATATGTGAACACCATGTCCAAGAACAATTAATAAAAAGATATGCTACTAAATCGTTGCATCATGCTGAATATTGTTTTTGTGTGTGCATTTTGAGATAAGGAATATAGTAAAAAGTCCAAAGTGGAATTCAAAACTTAAAAGAGATTCTAAAATTCAGGAAGAGAAACAAACAAATATCATGTGAAATAATATATATAAATATTTATGCCCAAGCTAGAGCTTGTCTTGACATAACATAATATGTGGATAAAAATTTGCCACAAAACATTTGGATTTGAATTTGGAGCTAATTTGAATGGGAAAATGAAAGGAAAATAAGATTAGAAAAAGAAAACAGGAACTGCTGCGTCTGGGCTCGAGTTCTTCATTTCGGCCCATTTGGCCAATTCCCCCGCGCGGCCCACTCAGCTCCACCGCGCGCCACTAACCGCTCACTTACTAGGGGCACGCGGGCCGGGCCGGGCCAGACCGGGCCGGGCTGGGCTGGGCTGGGTTGGGACGGGCCACTTCGTGGATCGAAACCCACGACACGCACGACTATCAAACGAACTACAATCGTGAACCGAAAACCGAGACGGAACGAGATGAACACGCAACCTCAGACAAAGAAATGCGCTTCTGCATGATGCAACACCCATGACACTTAGGTTTTTGGTTTATACATGACACGGACACATGTCACTATACTGGTTTGAAATTGGGAGGAAAGAGCGAAACAGGAAGAGAAAAGAGAGTAACGCCCGAATTTGGTCAGAGAAAAGAAGAAAAAATTCTACCCCCAAATTCAGGGCGTTACAAACCTATCCCCCTTAAAAGAATCTCGCCCTCGAGATTCAAGGTTGGCTAGCAAAGAGCTCAGGGTATTTGGCCATCAGATCATCTTCGCGCTCCAAAGTTGCTTCTTCCTTAGAGTGGTGATTCCATCTGACTTTGCACATTCTGATGGTCTTCCTTCGGGTGACTTTGTCTGCCGTCTCAAGGATTTGCGCTGGTTTCTCTGTGTAGGTCAAGTCCTCCTGGACCTCCAGACCTTCAACTGGCAACTGCTCTTCTGGCACATGCAGACACTTCTTCAACTGAGACACATGAAAGACATCATGCACAGCGGACAAATTCTCTGGCAGACTGAGCTGATAGTCCACTTCTCCACGCCTTGCGAGAATCTGATACGGACCGATGTAGCGAGGTGCTAGCTTGCCTTTGACTCCGAACCTTCTGACTCCTCTGATCGGTGACACTTTCAGATAGACAAAGTCTCCAACCTCAAAACTCAGCTCTCTTCTTCTTGTGTCTGCATAGCCTCGCTGCCTTGATTGCGCTATCTTCAGATTCTCTCGAACCATCTTGATGTTCTCTTCAGCTTCAAGCAGAATGTCTGGCCCGAACACTTGCTTTTCTCTTGCCTGATCCCATTGCAATGGAGTTCTACAACTCCTTCCATAGAGCGCCTGAAATGGTGACATCTTCAAGCTGGCCTGGTAACTGTTGTTATAGGAGAACTCTGCATAAGGCAATCGCTTGTCCCATCCGGACTGATCTTGCAATGCACAGGCTCTCAACATGTCTTCAAGAATTTGATTGGTTCTTTCGGTCTGACCATCTGTCTGCGGATGATAAGCTGAACTGAAATTCAGATGTGTGCCCAAGGCTTCATGCAACTACTGCCAGAAATGAGAGGTGAACTGCGTTCCTCTGTCCGACACTATCTTTTTTGGCACACCATGAAGACAAACGATCCGAGACATGTACAACTCTGCCAATACTGCACTGCTGTAGTTGGTCTTGACAGGTATGAAGTGGGCTAACTTGGTTAAGCGGTCCACCACTACCCAAATGGAATCGTAGCCGGCTCGAGTGCGAGGCAATCCGACTATGAAATCCATGCCGATTTCATCCCATTTCCACTGAGGAATTTGCAATGGTTGCAACAGTCCAGCTGGTCTCTGGTGCTCTGCCTTGATCCACCGGCAACTATCACACATAGCCACATGCTCTGCGATTTCCCTCTTCATTCCGTACCACCAGAATTTCTTCTTCAGATCCTGTGTAACACCCACTTTGTAAATTGCTATAAATAATACCAGTAGAGAAACATTTCTCTCTTTATGTGAGTTTGATCTTTATGCATCATCATATGTGAACACCATGTCCAAGAACAATTAATAAAAAGATATGCTACTAAATCGTTGCATCATGCTGAATATTGTTTTTGTGTGTGCATTTTGAGATAAGGAATATAGTAAAAAGTCCAAAGTGGAATTCAAAACTTAAAAGAGATTCTAAAATTCAGGAAGAGAAACAAACAAATATCATGTGAAATAATATATATAAATATTTATGCCCAAGCTAGAGCTTGTCTTGACATAACATAATATGTGGATAAAAATTTGCCACAAAACATTTGGATTTGAATTTGGAGCTAATTTGAATGGGAAAATGAAAGGAAAATAAGATTAGAAAAAGAAAACAGGAACTGCTGCGTCTGGGCTCGAGTTCTTCATTTTGGCCCATTTGGCCAATTCCCCCGTGCGGCCCACTCAGCTCCACCGCGCGCCACTAACCGCTCACTTACTCGTGGGCCCTACTCGTCGGTCGCACACCGCACGCGCTCCTCCCTCCCTTCCTCTGGTCCGCAGGGCTCGCAGGTCAGCAGCTACCTCCGCGTACTTCGCTCGATGGCCCAACGGAATCCGCCGCGACTCCATCGGAATCGCCCAGCTCGCGCCCACCTCCCGGAGACCTCGGCCGCCACTCGGGCCTTATTTAGCACCCCCGTGACCCGTTCCTCCGTTCCCCTCTTTAGCCCCAATCGCTCGTCGCCACCAGAACGCTGCCGCGTGCCGCGTGAAGGAATTCGGGCCGCCGACGTCGTCTACAGCCGTCACCGCCGTTCGGTACTCGTGTAAGGATTCTGGGGAAGCTTCGTGCCGTGTGGGACCTGGGCCGTCCCCTCTCGCTCGGGAATTTGACCGGAATCGGGGGGGAATTTCTCTCCGTCGCTCACGGTTCGCCGCCGACCGCATCACGACGTGGCTGGGAACCTCCGCGCCGTAATCACCGGTAAGGGTCTTCTAGATCGTCTCACATACCTTGGTAGACCGTGTAGGATCGATCGAAGTTGGGATCGTGGCTCTTGGGTGTCAGCTCGGCCAACTCCGGTGATGGCGCGGCCGTGGGGTGGCTCTGCGCCGTCGTGGCTCGGTCGTGGGGTTGAAGGCGCTCGCGAACCGTGGATGATCCGATGGACGGCTGAGATTAGGTTAGAGAAACCCCCTTCATGGGACTCGATCTTGCCCATCGGATCGTGATCGTGCGGCTCTCGTGCGATCTAGGATATTTAAAATCTGAACCATCGATCTTCGATCTAACAGCTATCGTCGCATCTGTTTATTACAATGGCCGATCTAATCTTGGCCGTTCGCACTTGATCGTGTGGCTGTGAGAGCCCCGTACACCTTCGGCCTTCAACTTTTGCTAAAGAGACCCTGTGATTAAAAGAAATCAACCCGCACTCCAAGCGCCAGTGATCTGTGCCTTGGGAAAATTTTGGTTTTGCCCCTGCGTTTCCCAGAAATTGAGGCCCAGTCCATAGCTCTTTAAATTCAGTTATTTAATTATGGAAATTACTTTTAATACAAAATAAATACTAGAACTTTGATAATTCATAGAAAATACATATGAACTCCAAATTACTTCATTCCACTTCCTAAAATTTTGTATTTTTATTCTCTATCACCTAGAACCTCTGTTTTGTCATGAAAACAGTAAGAAATTTATTTCTCACTTAATACTATTTAAAGCACATAAAACCTTTGAAAATCCATAACTTAAAATATATAACTCCAAATTCAGTGATTCCAGTTCCTATGATCTCATTTTAATGTATAGATTTTTACTGTATATTTTATTCATCTGTTTGGTGTGATGTTCATTTTGGCTATACTATGTATGTATTGTGTTGATGCGAATAGACGAGCAAGCCACTGTGGAATCTGAGGTTCAACCAGTTGAAGTAGCTGAGCAGGAGCTCAATGAAGGCAAGTTGTGCCCTTGACCACTTTTTACCCAATAATGTTCTTTAATATCACTTATCCATGCATAGGTTAATTTTGATGGGACCCAATAGGTCACCCTAGATTGTTTATCTCATTACCTTGTTTACCCCTGAATCACTTGGGTAGTTTGCTATTGCTTTATATGGTTTTGGGATAATCATTTATTACCTCTATGTTCCAATTCTTTTTGTTATTCTATTTATGTTCATGTTGAGATCATTAATGTTAATTGGAACATAGAGCTTAACTTGAGAACCACGTGCCACCACAAGGGTTTAATGGGACGCCCTTGGCTGACTAATTAGGAAAGCTAGTGGAAGACTACCTTACCCGAAAGGGGCAAGGACAGTAGGGGAGTGGTCAGTGTAGGGAGGTCCTTGGTTGATTTTGCTGCGATGGCGGTCAGCCAAGAACCCTGCATTGGAACTTCCTATAAACTGTAGCGGGTTTTCGGAAGCTAGTGGAACTTTGTAAAGGCCTCGTAGTGTTGCCCTGCCGCGCTTCCTAGGTAGAGGTGTATGGGAAGTCGCGATCCCTTGGCAGATGGGTAACATGATTTGTGGGTAAAGGGTACAACCTCTGCAGAGTGTAAAACTGGTATACTAGCCGAGCTCACGGTCATGAGCGGCTCATGACTCTCTGATGTTTAAATTATGGAACTTAAATTCAATTTTGTCATTTGCATTGCATGGGTTTATTATTAATTTTGTTCTATTACTTTATTTATGGTTTGGTATTTACTTACACTTAGTAATTGCTAATAAAATTTTGACCAACTACTTAAAAGCAATGCTTAGCTTTAACCCCTGTCATTGATTAGCCTTACACATCACATGAACTCACACCTTTATGAGTTTATGTCCACTGGTTCCCCACAACTTGTTGAGCTATGATCATGTGTGAGCTCACCCTTGCTGTCTCACACCCCCCCCCCACAGGAGAAGAGCAGGTGGTTCAGGAGGAGCCACTGGGCGAGGAGTTTGATCTGATCTAGGTGGCGTTTCTCAGTTGACATTGGCGCCGACGATCCTTAGTTCGTTTTATCTTTATTATTTTATTTTGTAATAAGTCTTCCGCTATGTAATAAATACTCTGATGTTTTACGACATTTATCTCTATACACTCTGTTATTATATATGTTGTCTTCTTGGCGCATGTATGAGATGCACCTGGCTTTGTTCCTTAAGGCCGGGTGTGACATCCTGATACATCTTCTCACTTCCGGGGTGAATCGAATAGGCTGTCTCATGATCTTCCTTGAGGATCAACTCCCGAATACACTGGACATTGGGAACACACAAGCGGTCTTTGAACCATATCACACCTTCTGCATCTTCCCAAAAATCTTTGCCTCTGCCGTCTAGAATCAGTCGCCAGATCTCACTGATCTTCTCATCATTCCTCTGTGCTTCTTTGATTTCCCGCTCTAGGGTAGGTTCCAACTCAATTGTGACTCCTCGCGAATTATTCAGAAATCCGAGACTCAACCTGTCAAACTCTTTGGCCAACTCATAAGGCATCGGACGAGCGACCATCAGATTAACTTGACTCTTCCTGCTCAAAGCATCTGCCACTACGTTCGCTTTGCCTGGATGGTAATGGATCTCTAACTCATAGTCTTTGATCAGCTCTAACAATCTTCGCTGCCTCATATTCAGCTCTAACTGAGTGAATATGTACTTCAGACTCTTGTGGTCTGTGTAAACATCACATTTCTGTCCATACAGATAGTGCCTCCATATCTTCAGTGCGTGAACCACTACTGCCAACTCTAGGTCATGGATTGGGTAATTCTTCTCATGAACCTTCAGCTGTCGGGACGAGTAAGCCACCACTCTTCCCTCTTGCATCAACACGCATCCCAAACCAGTGTAACAAGCATCTCAATACACCGAGAAGGGCTTGTGCACATCAGGCAAGAGTAGGACAGGCGCTGTAGTCAACTTCTCATTCAGCGCTTTGAAAGCCTCTTAACATTTCTGGGTCCACTTGAACTCGACCTTGTTGCCTAGCAAAGCTGTCATTGGTTTCGCAATCTTCGAAAATCCTTTAATGAATCGCCGATAATATCCGGCCATTCCAATGAAGCTCTTGATTCCTTGGGCATCTGTTGGCGCTTTCCAGTTCAAAATGTCTGCCACCTTCTTCGGATCCACAACCAATCCTTCTTTGTTGATTATATGACCCAAGAACAGGACTTCACTGATCCAGAACTCACACTTGCTCAACTTTGCATACAACTGGTGCTCTCGCAATCTCTGCAATACCATCCTCAAATGATCTGCATGCTCTTCTTCACTTTGAGAGTATATCAGAATGTAATCAATAAATACCACCACAAACTTATCAAGATAATCCATGAATACACTGTTCATCAGATTCATGAAGAAGGCCGGTGCATTTGTTAGACCGAAAGACATCACAGTGAACTCATACAACCCATACTTGGTAATGAATGTCGTCTTCGGAATGTCTGAAGGTTGAATCCTGAGCTGATGATAACTCGACCTCAGATCTATCTTGGAGAACACACTGGCTCCTCTCAACTGGTCGAACAGATCTTCTATTCTGGGCAAGGGGTACTTGTTCTTAATGGTGACCTCATTTAGAGCTCGATAATCGATACACATCCATTTGGTGCCATCTTTCTTCTCCACAAATAGGACAGGGGTGGCCCAAGGCGAGGTGCTTGGTCGGATGTAACCTTTCTCTGACAACTCATCAATCTGCTTCTTAAGCTCAACCAACTCTGGTCCGGATATTCTGTAAGCTCTCTTAAAGATGGGGGCGGTTCCAGGAAGAAGCTCTATGGCAAACTCAACTTTCTGCTCTGGTGGCATACCCGGTAAGTCCTTTGGAAACATGTCTGGGAACTCAGACACAACCTTGGCACTCTCAATTGGGTCTACTTCACTGCTATCGACAGCCATCTGATAACAACTTCCTTTCTTTGGCTCGGGCGGGACTAACTCGGTCACCAATTCCTCTCCTAGTGGGGACACCAACTTGATTGTCCTCTTATCACAACTGATAACTGCCTAATACTTATCTAGCCAATTCATCCCTAGGATGACATCTATTCCCTGAGTACCCATTACTATGAGGTTGGCGGGAAACGCTATCCCCATTATTTCCACACTTACATTCAAACAAACGCTATCTGCTCGAATTCTACCACCGGCTGAGTCAATTTGAATGGGGGTTGACATGGTAGTTATTGGAAGATTATGTGCTTCTACCCATGATGTAGTAATGAATGAATGTGTTGCTCCAGTATCAAATAACACTTCTGCAATATGGGAGTTGACTGGAAACATACCTACTATCATGACGGGGGTCTCCTGAACTGCTTCAGCCTCCAAGTGGTTCAGTCTCCCATGGTTATAGCGCGGCTGAGAGCGGTTGCCTGCTCTAGGCTGAGACACATTCTGCTTTGCTAGGGCATTGGGGCCTGACTGCTGCTGGGCTGCCTTCTTCGGACATTGCATCACCAGTGGCCTTGCTCTCCACGGTGGAAACATGCCATGTTTCCAACCTGAGCTGGTGCTGCCTGACTGTTCTGCTGGTTTGCTGGGGCAGGAAGATGAGGTGCCTGCTGATTCTGCCTCTGGAACTGACCTCCTCCTGACTGATTGTTCTGGCGATTCTGATGCAGATGCTGAGGAAACTGCCTTTGACACTGCTGATGCTGAGGTGGACGCTAATTCTGCCTGAACTGCTGAGGTTGATTGCCTGAGAAACGAGGGCGATTGCTGGTTCCAGGCTGGGGTCCACTGATCTTGCGCTTGCGATCCTCCATCTCCTTGCGCTTCCTCTCTGTCATAATTTCTCTGTCAATCAGGTGCTGGAATGTCGGTAAAGTATGATTCATCAGTTGATAATGCAGAGGGTCAACCAAACCTCTCAGGAAACAGTACTGTCTCTTGGCGTTGGTGTTGACATCTTCAGGAGCATAGCGAGACAATTGCAGAAACCTGTCCCGGTACTCACTGATAGACGATGACCCTTGCTTGAGGGCTAAGAACTCCTCCTTCTTCACTATCATCAGACCTGCAGGAACATGGTACTGACGAAAGCTACCTCTGAACTCTTCCCATGTGATGGTGTCGGGGTTGGCATGGGTGGCGAGATAAGACTCCCACCATGACTGAGCTGCTCCTCTCAACAGACGAGGACCATACAGGACTTTCTCCCTGTCATCGCACTGAGCAGTATGCAACTCTCGCTCCACAGTGCGCAGCCAGTCTTCAGCATCCATGGGGTCAGAAGAGTGAGCGAACGTTGGGGGATGACCTCTCATGAATTCAGCACGCTTGTCCTTGGGCATCTGAGGCATCTGAGGCTGAGGTGGTGGCTGTTGTTGCTGCTGCTGAATGGCGGCCAGAGTCTGACCGATGGCTTGAACTGCCTGAGTCTGCATCAGAAACATCTGCTCGATCGACATCGGGGGCGGGGGTGGCAGCTGCTGCTGCTGGGGTGCCTCATCCTGCTGAGCTGCTTGCTCCTGCTGAGCACGCCTTCCTCCTCTGCGCTTGTTTTCTGACATCTGCAGAATGCAACCACACATCAGAACTGATCTTGCAAATCTTGCAGCATAAGAAAAGAGTATAGAATTCTTCAACAACACTGAACAGCTGAGCATCTTCACTGATCTCCAACACAGACCACACAGCTTCTCAGATAAAGAGGAAAGTGGAATAGAAGGCTTCCCAACTAAATAGCTAATTCCATTAATATATAACAGATAAACCAAAATGCAGGGGATACCCACGCTCTGGTGACAGTCATTACAAAGATCCAGATCAAACATAGTTCATCATGACAAACATAAATGCACAGGATATAGCAAACTACCCTATCTAACTAAGACTAACTAAAAGCGAGACTAATGCTAAGACTATAGCTTCTATGTATATATTTCGTATTAATTACAAGATCCGACTCTAACGATCTATGGTTCTAAATTTATCTTGGTCTTGCAGTCGAGGTTGCCATAAGACTGGTGTCCACACCGAGGTGAGCGGTACGAGTGCTGAGTCCCGACGGGAGCAGGGGAACCACCGTCTAGGTGACGACGCTCCGTGCGCTCAGCCCGTAGCTGGGCGATCTCAGCATGAGCCCTACTCAGCTCGTCTAATGCATGGTCCAGCTCCGTGTTTAGCACGGCGGCTAGGTTGACTGTGCTGCTCAACCTAGGATTGTCCTCACCAACAGGTGAGACAATCACGCCTCCTATGCTGCCAGATGGACAGCGGGGGTAATACTTCAGGTTGAGACCATCGGCTACCCCGCCGAGCACTGAGCAGTAGTGCGAAAGCGCACGCCATGCAGCATCTTGCATGGCCGCCTCAGCTGAGTCCCGCTCAGAGATGGAATAGTGCTCTGAGCAGGCCTCTGCCCCCTAAAGACTGTTCTCTGGACGGCGCGCCAAGCAGGTCGCCTCCCAGCGGTCCAAGTAGACCCCACGACTATGCTGGTAGACCACACAGTGATACTCGATGGACCAAGTACGCCGGTCAAGTGCCCGACATAGCAGGTTGTCGAGCGCATCATGGAAGTGACACCCGCAAGCAGCGTCGCGAGTGATGGGTCGAGCAACCCATCCTTCCGGCTCCTGGTCAGCAGAAAATTCGGTATCGTGGCTCGAGCTGTCGTCGCCTCCTCCGTCGTCTGGGTCTCCTCCAGCAGCTACTCCAGGGGCTGGGGCGCTCAGTGGTGGTGCAGGGGGCGCCTCCAGGGGAAGCACAGGGGAGCAGCTCCTCACAGACTCTATCTCCTGCTGGAGTGAGAAAGAAGAGCTCTGCTGCTCCTGTCGTCGACGTTCCTGCTCCTCATGCAAGCGGTGGTGCAGCCTCTCCAAGTGACTGGACTGACCGGCCACAGGACGGCGAAGCGGACGCTCCGCGAGACGGGAAGGTAAGAAGGGGATGATAGACTTCCGTGCGGTGTGTCTAAGACGAGCCATCTACAAAAGACACCGCAAGCAAAAGAGTGAGAACAGAACTAAAATGACCAGCAAGTAATGAACCATAAATAAATGAAGGATTAGAATAAAACACAATTTTCAGCAAGGTACAATATATAGTAGAACAAAGTTTTGGTCGATACGACCAACTTTTGAAGGGATACCAAAGTCAAGGCAGGGATAGAGGTCTATAATCCTTAGAACGACCATTCTACTCTAGGTTAGCGGTCCTACAGTCAGCACGACTTTGATACCACCTATGTCACACCCGGTTTTAGAAGGCAAACCGAATGCGAACCATGTACGTGCCAGGATCAGCAATTCACGTACACAGCAGTTACATAACATGGACATCATCACACAGTGCTCAAATAGTATTAAAAAGGGAAATAATAGTCGATTACATCATATGTCTGAGACATCCACATAGTCTTTACAATAAATCAAAGTGCGGAAAAGAAACGTAGATAAACGCGGCCTTCCCAGGCAGCCGACTGGGGGTTTGCCGCTAACCCACACCTAGAACTCGTCGTAGTCTTGGAACTCCTAGAAGTCTCCTTCCACAGCTTCATCTTCTCCTGAGCAGTGGTTGCAATGCGGACAACCTGGGGAAGGGGGGATTTGGTGTGTAGAGCAAGGGTGAGTACACATCAACATACTCAGCATGTGTCCTGTTTGGCTGTAGTGGACTAGCTTTATGTGGGGGTAAGTCAAGCAATTGCTTTTAGTTGGTCAGATTATTATTACTAGTAGAGAAAGCCAAGTTTTAGAGTTAACCCATGTTATTAACCCAAACGTACTTTTTTCCAAACGGAAAGAGTACCACTTACCATTACCAGAGTCAATACCAAAAACCATCAATCTCATCGCCACCTGCAAACCGAACATCTCTGATCAAGTACCACTAATCACTGGAGCTCCCTTGGCCGCTCATAACCGCGAGCACGGCTGATATATCAGTTTTCTGACACTCTGCAGAGGTTGTGCACTTTACCCATGAGCCGTGATTCCCTTTTTGCCTCGGGTTGTACGGACCCTTGAACACTCCCAAGGTGAGTAGGCAGGGTCTCACTATGTAGCCTTTACAAAGATTCCCCGGGGCTGTAGCCGCCCGTTAGGTTTCCTAAATGTACCGCACTCCTCCCCAAGGGACAAATCAACCTTGGCAGAGCGAGCCGCATACACCGAGCCCCATTGACAGCACGACGGAGAAGCGAACTACACCCCGGATCCTCTAATTATTCAGCTAAGAGCACCCCATTCCACCCTCATGGTTGCACTGTTTTCCCGGGCGGTCATCCAACGAACAGGTCCTTACGGAGAGGCACTCGAGAAACCGCTTGAGCCCCCTTGAAGACCACAAGTATAACATCATAATAAAAGAGAGGAAAACAGCGTATCATTGATAATTCTCATCATGTTCATTGATTAGAGTTGAGCAATAGCATAAGACTAAGCAATAATAATCCAACCCAAATAGGTGAACAAGGACATGGATAACAAAAGCTAGTCGATCCTTAGGTATAACTGTGAAATGCGGGAGGTGAATTAAAGAATGTATAGGACAGAGATAGGTCAAGAGACACTTGCCTCCACCAACCGACTGCTGCTCAGGGGCTTCTCCTGCGAGTTCTTCAGGCTCCTCAACCGGATCGTTCTCTATGCGAGCGCAAACATACATATATCCACACATTTAATACAAAAGAACAGTACACCATACAATAGGATGCAATAAATAAACAGACGTTCCACGCGGGCTCGCAATTACGGTTAAGAGAGAAAGAGGAAAAGACAGTCGAGAAACGATCACGTTACATTATTATAAATTAAACCACTCGCTCAATTGAAGGGCATTAGCGTAGACACTACGTTTAGCATAAAGTAAAGTCATGTTTCATGTCTAATCATTATAAGCAGATGAAGATAAATTAAAAGGATTGTCGCGCGGCGAGACGCGCGACATAGCACTCTAAATCGAATTAAGAAATCAACGACTCGTCGTGTAACAGAGCGCACGACGAGATACTTGCATTAATTATAAAGAGACGTCGAGCGTCGCGCGGCGAAACGCACGACAGCATACGTCAACAGAACTGAGTTTAAAGTGGAACGTCGTGTGACTTGACGTGCGACGTCACACATTAAACAACCTGAAATTAAAAAGGATCGTCGCGCGATGAAGCGCACGACGCAACACATCAATAGGATCTGAAATTAGATAAATTCGTCGCGTGATGAAGCGCATGACACAGCACGCTAACTAACGGAGTTTGAAATTAATTGAAAACCAAGAATAATCACCGCGCGCGTGGGGTTGCGCACGCGGGAACGCGTTAGGGGGTAAACGAGGCCACGCGAGTCACGCCGGGGCCAGGACGCCACGCGCAGGGGGCCAAGGCCGCGCGCAGGGGGCTGAGGCCACGCGCAGGGGCTGCGCGTCGGGGGCAGGGGACCGCGCCGAGGGGCCGGGGAGGCCGCGCCAGAGGCCGAACGCCGCGCCGGGGCCGGGCCGCACCGGGGGGCCGAGCCGCGCCGGGGGGCAAGGGCGGGCGGACCACGCCGGGGCCAGGGGCGCCGCCCCGGGGAGGGGGCAGGGGCGGGCGCCGTCGCGGAGCCAAGGCGGGGGCGGGCGCCGCCGCACAGGGGCCGGGACGGGTGCGGGCGCCGCCGCGCAGGGGGGCCGGGGCGGGGGGGCGAGCGCCGCCGCGCAGGGAGGCTGGGGCGGGCGCCGCCGCGCGGGGGAGGGGGCAGGGCGCGGGGGAGGGGGCAGGCGAGAGCGCTGCCACACCGGGGGAGGGGCAGGGGCGGGCGCCGCCGCGGGCAGGGGCACGCGCGCAGGGGAGAGAGAGGGGGGGGGGCGCGCGTAGGGAAGAGAAGGGGAGGGAGAGGGAGAGAGAGGAGAAGGGAAGGGGAGCTCACCTCGGGATCCAACTCCGGCGATCACCGTCTCGAAAACCTAGGGCACCACGGGGAGAGAGGTGGAAGAGGGAGAGGGAGGTTGCTGCGCGGGAAATCCAAATGAGAGAGGGAGAGGAGGTGGGGGCGCATGGGGAGGTGTGGGGCGCCAGGGGCACGCGGGCCGGGCCGGGCCAGACCGGGCCGGGCTGGGCTGGGCTGGGTTGGGCCGGGCCACTTCGCAGATCGAAACCCACGACACGCACGACTATCAAACGAACTACAATCGAGAACCGAAAACCGAGAAAGAACGAGACGAACACGCAACCTCAGACAAAGAAATGCACTTCGGCATGATGCAACACCCATGACACTTAGGTTTTTGGTTTATACATGACATGGACACCTGTCACTATATTGGTTTGAAATTGGAAGGAAAGAGCGAAACAGGAAGAGAAAAGAGAGTAGCGCCCGAATTTGGTGAGAGAAAAGAAGAAAAAAATTCTACCCCCAAATTCAGGGTGTTACAATAAATAAATAAATAAAAATCATAAGATGACTATACAAACTAAGAATATCCCCCATTAAAATATATCTAGTTTAATAGATCCATCTTATCTTACAAGATTCTCTCTTATCTTAATAGATTCATCTTATCTTGAGAGATTTGCCTTACCCTAACCACTTTACTTAACTCATCCTAAAGTAACAACCTGGATCTAATCCAAAATAATGATATCAGATCTAAGTTATATTTGCGTGACTAAAAACACTTGACTTATCCCACCATCATCATGATCTAACCCAAATTAATTGGATCTTATCTAGTCAAAGCTAGTCATACCTAGATCTGATCTAATGTGATAGATTAATCTAACCTAACGAAGGCTAAAGTTGAGCTAATCTAATGTAAATTACTTAACAGAAGAGTTAGTACTGATGAAATAAATGAGACTCTACTCCTATAAAATATGTTTTAACTTAATTCACTATGCACTAAATTAAGAATGACAAACCAACTCGGCCTCGTGAAACTATCTTAACCATCCGATGGTTGCATAACCCCTCTGTTTTAACCTAACAGATATTCTGACTTACCTTCACCATATAATCCATCCTATATCAAAAGATTCTAACATATCCTAATAATATATATTCTACCCTAGTAGATCTGTCTAACTTAAACTAATCTAGTTATATTCCATCTAATCTAGACCCTGCCCAATCTAGTATGATCCAATCTAAAGGATGTTACCTAAACAAGTTAGTTAATACTAGTAACATAGATTTGACCATATTCCTATAAATGGGTTTTAAACCTAAACTGGTGTCTTAGACCAACTCGTCCGAGAAACCACGACTCAGCCTATGCTACTTATGTACTATCTGCCTGCAATATATCTTAACTAGATCTCCCTAACTACAAGATTAATTGAAGACTGAAGATAACAAACCTTATCAAGGAAGTATAAGCACCAACTCAAGTCTTCAAAGATCAAGCTAGATCGCCAGATGAATCAAGATCCATCACCCGAAATAAAAGTCTTCCTTACCTAACTTTCTTTTACCCACAAATCTTCTTTACACTCACCTAATAGCTAAAACCTGATGTACCCTTGTTTTCTATGCCACACTTGCTAATGGCATGAAAATTTTATGTGTATAAAAATACTAATTGGAAGTTTCGCTTAGATAAAAAATACTAGAATTTCATAAAGATAAAGTCAACTTGATCTGCTCAACTAAATGGTATTCTTAAATAAGATTATAGAATCTAATGTGATCTAATTTGATGTGGCCTACTTAAATAGATTAGTGAAACCGATAGAAGGAAGTAGACCTATCTAAATTAATATGATCTCATCCAGTGTAAGTTACTTAATGCTGATACAAGGGATAAGGTCATATTCTTAATTCACTCAAGCCTAAAATGGGGACTTCGATCAACTCGGCCAACTCAGCCATATACCAACGACCTACACATTCTTGATAAATTGCCTAATCTGTCTAAAAAATTGTAATCTACCAGTTTGACCTACATATTTTCAATGATATACATCATTGTTTTTCCGAGCCCTGTCTAAGACAAAGTCACCCAACTGAAATTTGACATAACACACTCAACTTGTACTAATCTAGAGCTTATTCAATCTAATGTGGGTCACTTAACAAGTTAACACTAGTGAAATAAACTAGATCCTACTCTTGTAACCCTTGTTTTCCCCTTATGCACTTTAACCTAAATTAGTGCAACTCAACCATGAATAGAAGATCTAACTCAACCAGTATAGTCATGATGAATTGCATAATCTGACTATCCTCACCTAACATCAAACAAACTTTTGACCTACATCATGTAATCTATCTCATCATGTTAGATTCTATTTTACCTTTGGACATCCACCTTATACGACTAGTTACCCCAACTTTGACATAAAACAACGGATTAAGCACTGCCAAAGAATCTTCAGTTCATAACCAGCTACTAGCCTATTCGTTTTGCCTACCAAATAATTTCCCTTGCAAAACTATTTTACCATATGCTTCTAACTCTGATGGTCAATACTAGGAAGGGAGGATTATCAGGCAACAACAAGCAGAATGAATCCTCCAAATCCTCCACCGGCTAGAACCGATCCAGTGGTTGCCGCCCAAATGCTGGTGCCACAACAAATGATAGAAGTGCTACAACAAATGATAGAAGTGCTACAACAAATGACAAATTTGGTTAACAAAATGCAAAATCAGATAAGGCAAGAACACCAATAAATGCGTCAGGACTGGTTGGAGATGCGGCAAGCAATGAGACAAGCACAGTTGGAAAGACAACAACAACACCCACTACCTCCATCACCAGCTCCACCAAGCTACATATATATATACATACATACATACATATATATATATATTACTATTTGTAAGACCTAAATGTTACTTTAGATAATAGTTAGTATGTTACTATTTTAGGAATAATAATAGGGTCTAATTGAACCTATGTGTTGCTAATAAATTATGCATCATGCTGAGATTCTGTTTGTGCATATGTTTTGAGATAATATGATTATACACCCTTTTCTTACAAATCTCGAGGACGAGATTTCTGTTAAGGGGGTAGGATTTGTAAGGCCCAAAAATTGTATAAGAAAAAATAATAATAAAATAAATATATGAAGAAATAAAATAGTAAATTTAGATATCTCAGATTATACTTGAGAGTTGAAAATTGAGGACTGAATTTTGAAAACCAAGAATTATTTTAGAAAAGAGGTAATAGAAAAGTTTTCTATTCAACTTAATGATTATGCATATCATTAAATGAGGCACCATAAGCATTTATTTACAAGAATATTTAATTTTGAAGTAACTTTTACTTCTTATCCCACATTCAAAATACTATTTTTCTAAAAAGAAAGAAAACAATATGAGTGTTTTGCATATTTCAAACATCTACCAAAAAATAAATCAATTAAAATAAATATATATCTATTGCTTCATAATTGATTAAAAATTTGAATTCCTAAACTTTATCCTAGATTTGAATTTTAAATTTGTAAATCAAAAAGGAATAGAAAATAGAGAATGAGAAGGGAATTTTTAATGAAACCATGTACTCCTTCCATAAATAAATGATAAGGAAAAGAATAGAGAAATAATATTGTAAACAGTAGATTTTATATTAGAAATTATTTTGACACTTGAAAAGTTGAAGTTCAAAACATGTGTTTGAATTTAAATTGAATTTGAAGTGAGAACTTTGAAATAAAAGGAAAAGAAATTACAAAGAAAAGAATATTATAAATAAATAAATTCCTCTCATTTTTAAAATAAAATTTATAAATAAATAAATTTCTCTCATTTTTGGATATGTTCAAATTGCATTTTAATTTGGGGATAAATTTGACACAAGATTGGAATTTTAATTTGAAATGGAAAATTTGAATTGGAAAGAAATAAAAGAAAAAGAAAAGGGGGGGGGGAATCCTCGCTTGGGCCGTGTTTCCTTAGCTGGCCCATTAACTCTGTTACACCACGCGGCCCAAATGCTCCACCACCGCCATGCGCCGACATATGGGCCCCAACCGTCATACTCTGCGTCGTGGACCAACCGGATGCTGCACCCTCTATCATGTGGGCCCAAGGACTCGGACTAACCCTAAGTTCAACTCCCTTGCACCACTAACATGCGAGGCCACTGCGTCAGGGTTGTCCTCCCCGTCGCGGACCATGTCGACGCAACGGAGCGCCGAATCCGCCGGGGCACAACCACCTCCCCGCCAAGTCCGCGAGTATAAGACGCAGGCAATGCGACCGCCTCGCCCCTCCTCATCCTAGCCCCTAGGGTCAAAGAATTTCGTGTACCTCTAGAGGGTATTTGAGTTTGAGAAGGGTCTCGATCTCACGGTCGCCGTGGTGTGTGGGTTGGAGCTCGTCGTCGCCATCGTCGGGTGCCATAGGGTGGTCGAGGGTACTCACCAGTGCACCCTATTCGTGTGTGGAGGTTTCGTTGGGCACGTGGCCAGTTGGGGCGCACGAATTTCCGCCACGGTGCTCGCCATCGCCGCTGCGATTTCTTGACGCCGTGGCCAGTCACCTCCCTGCCTTCCTAGCCGGTAAGCCCTCTTTCGCTAGTTTCGCCATTTCCCTTTGATGGCAGTAGTCCACGTCGCGCTCTAAATAGAGTCGCTAGGTCTTCCGAATTGCTCACCGGAGCTCCACGGCAACCTTATGTCGTGGCTGGCATTGCTTCGGTCACCGCCTTCGAGTAGTTGTATCCCGTAGTAATCACCGTACTCCGTTGTTCCTATTGCGCCAGGAAGACTTGAGGATTGGAGTCGCATTACCTGGTGCCGAAATTCTAGCCATGGCGCCACCACAGATGGCCATCACGTCGTCGGGTCCGGTTGGGTGTGGGGAGGACAATCGCCAACCGTTGGATCGGTTTCGAGCGTCTAGGATTAGATCTCGGGTGAGGGGCAATTTCAACCATAGATTTTGGAGCGTGCGGCTGTGATGTCACAGCAGCATACCTCTTCGTTTATAAAGTCACGACCGTCTATTATTAATCCTATGGCCACGAGCGCTTAGCGAATCATGGTTTGCGCAATCTAATCTGGCGCGTCCGTCTCTGATCGAACGGCCAGATCTGGACGATACCCCTTCGCCCGAACGCATTTTCAGATGAGCCCCTGGCAAATAACTTAATCAACCCACCGTTCGTGGGTGCTGTTCACTGAGTCATGGGAGTTTTGCAGACTAGCCCTGGTGCTCTGTAATAATTGTGCGCGGAGGCCTGAAGTCATAGAAAATGGGGAAATGAGTATAGAAAATGAATTTCTAGTGTAAAAATAATTACATAACTCATTTAAATCATAGAAAATTTATATTAAATCCTTTTTACTCCATTTCAGTTGCAATAATTTTGTTTTAATATTGTCTACCAATTAGTACATCTGTTTAGCCATGAAACTTGAATTAAATTATTCATTTGAATTAATCTATTCCAAGTACTTAATAACTTCAGAAATTCATAACTTAATAAACGTAGCTCCGAATTTAGTGGTTCTTGTTCCCGATCTCGTTATGCAGCGTAGAATATTAGTATGCAACTTAATCTTATGTTTGATGTGATGTTAATTTTGTCTATACATGTTTGTTTGTATTGCTACGACTAGTAGTGATGTCACGAGAATCTGAGGATCATCCTGGTACCTGGAATGTCAAGTCCCAGGCAAGTTGTGCCCTTGACCACATTTGTTACCCAATAATGTTCTTTAATATCACTTATTCATGCATAGGTTTAATTTTGATGGCACCCAATAGGTCACCCTAGTATGATTATCTTTTATCTTGTTTACCCCTGAATCATTTGGGTAGTTTTGCTATTGCTTTATATGGTTTTGGGATAATATTTCATTATATCCATGTTCCAATTATTCTGTTATGTTATTTATGTTCATGTCAAGATCATTAATTTTAATTGGAACATGGAGCTTCACTTGAGAAACACGTGCCACCACAAGGGTGAAATGGGACGCCCTTGGCTGACTAATTAGGAAAGCTAGTGGAAGACCACCTTACCTGAAAGGGGCAAGGGCAGTAGGGGAGTAGGCATGCAGGGAGGTATTCGGGTTGATTTTGCTACGATGGTGGTTAGACGAGGGATTCTTGCAATTGCTCTTCCCAGAAACTGTAGCGAGTTTTCAGAAGCTAGTGGAACTTTGTAAAGGCCTCGTAGTGTTACCCTGCCTCGCTTCCTTGGTAGAGGTGTATGGGATTCATGACCACTTGGCAGACGGGTAACATGACTTGTGGGTACAGGGTACAACCTCTATAGAGTGTAAAACTGTTATACTAGCCGAGCTCATGGTCATGAGCAGCTCAGGACTCTCGCATGATTAAACTATGAAACTAAATTCAATTTGTCATTTGCATTGCATGGGATTATTTATTAACTTTGTTCTATTATTCTTATTATGGTTTGGTATTTACTTACATCTAGTAATTGCTAATAAAATTTGACCAACTTATTAAAAGCAATGCTCAGTTTTAACACATATTGTTGATCAGCCTTACATATCACATGAACTCCCACCCTTGGTGAGTTCATACACATTATTCCCCACAACTTGTTGAGCGATGAACATGTGTGAGCTCACCCTTGCTGTCTCACACCCCCCACAGGAGAAGAACAGGTGGTTCAAGAGGAGCCACACAACGAGGAGTTTGACTTGGTCTAGGTGGCGTCTCCCAGTTGACTTTATGGCGCCAAGGATGGACTTTAGTTCATTTTATATTTATCTTTTATTTTGTAAGACTTCTGCTATGTAACAAGTACTCTGATTATATTGTGACATTTATCTCTATCACTCTATTATTATATGTGTTGTCTTCTTTGGCGCATATATGAGATGCACCCGGCTTTATCCCTTAAATCCGGGTGTGACAACTTCTCATATTATCTTGGTCATTGACACCATAAAATTGAGATATGAGATATCAATCCTAGGTCATGCTCTATGTTATTTGTGCTCTCATCATTTTCTTCACCACTAGATTTAGATTCTGAATCTGACATTACAAAACTGTAACACCCCAGTTGTTTATATTCCGCTCGACAACGAGTACGGATTTAAGCACGTAATCAGTGGATAAAATGAATGCTAGATTTTAAACGTCTTCGCCTATCGCGATTTTTATATTGCATCTGCTTCGTTTGTCGCGAGTGCGACATCGTTTTTATTTCTATTTATCTGGGCTCTTCCTAAATTTTCGTGATGTTCGGAACATGGTTGTTCCAAAAATCGGTGTGTCTGGTGATTAATTAAAATTCATCGCTCGCGCGAATACGAATTCAGAAGCCCGACCCACTCGAATAATTTTTATTCCCAAACAAGTTTATTTAGAACTCGATGAAAGAAGTTTTTGGGACAAATTACCAGAGCCGAATCAGTTTAATCCTATTCGTCTCATTTATCGTCACTAGTAAATTTTGATCCGACTGAATTAGACCACGCCCAAATCTTGTTTGGTTTCGATTAAATCGAACCGTATCCCAAGTACCATCGACCCGTTTTGTGGTGATCTGACCCATTTTATATCGCTAAAAATCTCGACTCAAAAATATCTGTAATTTTCGTTAAAAAAAGAAGAAAAGAAAATCCAAAAAAAATATCCAGTCAATCCTATCCGCTACCGCGCCGCTTCCTGTGATATTTTTCCATCACGTGGCCAGAGGCCTTATCTTGTTGCCATCGGTTCTTTATCTTCTCCAATTGTCCTCTGTTTGGTGGTTTTCCAGCGCGCGCAGCTCTGGCTCATTCCCCATGGTGGCCGCCTCTCCCTGGCGCGCTCTGCCCCCATCACCGTGCACCCCTTGCTCCTCTAGCTCGGCGCCCATCTGCTCGTACTCCCTGCCGAGCTCTCTCTCTTCCCTGCTTCCTCTCTCTCTCGACTCTGCTCGTCCTGGCGCTGCGTATGGAGTTTCTCCCTCGGCTCGCCCGATGGCGCTCGGCAGAGCTCCCTATGCGTGGCACGATGCTTAATGATGAGCTGGCCTCCATATAACAATATATGGAGCATAAACTGTGATAAACTGTCATGTGTGACTTGCGTCATTCGGAATTGGGCTGTGATGGATTTTTCTGCATGTACACTAACCTCGAAAACGTATGTGTAGCTAACGACTAGCAAAATACCATGAGAATCGTACGTATGCCACCGGTATAGAACATTATTACCATATTATGTTGGCAAAATCAGTGAGAACGCGTAGGACGAGCATGCATCCTGATTATTGCATCATGTTTGTCACCTATACACCCAAAATGCTTCTCTCATCTTTATTCCAATAACCATTGATTGTAGATAATATAGTGTAATGCTGAATTATGAACTTCGATGAAATAGGTGTCCTCCATTCTTTAGGTGACCTCTTAGGGTGCTTTATGTGTGCTCTTGTGTTGATGTGTCGATAGAGGGTTAGTAGTTTGGTTGCTTAAACCCAAAATTAGGTCATGTTCTTCGTTGGTGAACCGAGACCCAAATTTCAATTTACCATTATCCCTCCATGACCAAATTCATACAAATTTAGGTTATGGCCATGCCTTGTTCATTCCATCGGGCCATGATCTATTTGGCTCTCTACTTGTAACCATCCTTACAGGTGGAGTATCTCTTTATATAATGTCATCCTTATCCAATTCATTGTGTCGCGTGAGATTCCTTATTGGTTATGTCTGATAGTGGTATTATGACTAAAACCAGTGGTGCCGTGACGAAATCGAGGGCCTTCTGTGTGTGCGCACATGGTTGCGCTACTCGGCACACGCGAGTATCACAGTTAGTAGTCATAATCCATTATGAGATTATATCAATATGTTATCTTCCGTAGACCTCTTCCTTGAAACAATTTCTATGTTGTTTGTCGAAGTGATCAAGCAACATCTGTCATCTCCGTTGGATCAAAAGGGCATACCACTTTCATATGTGGTCTTATTTCTTTTGATCTTGGTAGTGACTACTCATACTAGTTCCCTTTACGTCCTTTGTGTAATGGTGAAGCCTTGGAGCTTTTTAGTGTCGAGAAACAACTGATTAGCTCTCAAAATGGAGATTGGATTTCCCCTGTTGTTGAGATGCAGGAGTTTGTTCATTCGCTCTCTTATTTAATCCATGTATTCCCTAACCAAATGGATTTCTACCCATGTGCATGATCACCTAGTAACCAAAGTGAACTCTCAACCCTTGGCTTACCGATGGTACTGAGAGGACCTGCTCAATGTCAAAAGTAGTTCAACAAGTTGGTTTTTACTAACTTGTAATTACTTTGTGAACAAAGGTTGAGTTTAGAGATCTTTTTATTGAGTTATCTAAACTCACTTTGGTTTAACCCACCCTAAGGAAGTGTTTATAAGAATCGGGATTAAGTCAGCCAATAACCACCTAATTATTGCTCTAGTCACGCCTCAACCACTTCACGTGTGCTTTTCCAGCAACAGTGATCCAGTCGAGTCATGCTTAATGCTCGATAAAATGGACTAGTTGCAAAGGCAGCATCTATATATCCCTCCGCTGGTGATTTTCTTGAATCTATATCACCATTTATGGACTTGGATTTTTTTTTGCTAGCCACGGGTCAACTGTGGTGTTGTTCGACATCCGCACTCATCTCGTGTGCTATGAATTTACAGTAACCACTTGTTGGTAAACCTCTTTCTGTGTGTTTTACCCAAGATGGTGCATCTGATTCTGTTTGGGTAAAGTCGCATATCCACCGCTCGCTCAATAGACTCAGATAGTACAGTGTCATCAGAAAAAGAAAACTGCACCATGGAACCTTATGTGTTAATCTGGCAGACAACGTCTCTATTAGTGGACATTTCTAAATTGGCTTAAGTCGATACATGTCATGTCCACTAGAGAAACAACATTCTGAGACACTCGCCTTTGCTTGGAACTGCCTTATGATTATCGCTGATATGGACATGGGGTACATGCTTCTCTACCCTTAGAAGTCTTTTGCTCTGAATCTCGGGACGAGATTCTTTTAAGGGGGGAGGGCTGTAACACCCCAGGTGTTTATATTCCGCTCGACAACGAGTACGGATTTAAGCACGTAATCAGTGGATAAAATGAATGCTAGATTTTAAACATCTTCGCCTATCACGATTTTTATATTGCATCTGCTTCGTTTGTCGCGAGTGCGACATCATTTTTATTTCTATTTATCTAGGCTCTTCCTAAATTTTCGTGATATTCAGAACATAGTTGTTCCGAAAATCGGTGCGTCCGGTGATTAATTAAAATTCATCGCTCGCGCGAATACGAATTCGGAAGCCCGACCCACTCGAATAATTTTTATTCCCAAACAAATTTATTTAGAACTCGACGAAAGAAGTTTTCGGGACAAATTACCAGAGCCGAATCAGTTTAATCCTATTCGTCTCATTTATCGTCACTAGTAAATTTTGATCCGACTGAATTAGACCACACCCAAATCTTGTTTGGTTTCGATTAAATCGAACCGTATCCCAAGTACCATCGACCCATTTTGTGGTGATCTGACCCATTTTATATTGCTAAAAATCTCGACTCAAAAATATCTGTAATTTTTGGTAAAAAAAAGAAGAAAAGAAAATCCAAAAAAATATCCAGTCAATCCTATCCGCTACCGCGCCGCTTCCGGTGATCTTTTTCCATCGCGTGGCCAGAGGTCTTATCTTGTTGCCGTCGGTTCTTTATCTTCTCCGGTCGTCCTCTGTTTGGTGGTTTTCCAGCGCGCGCAACTCCGGCTCGTTCCCCATGGTGGCCGCCTCTCCCTGGCGCGCTCTGCCCCCATCGCCGCGCACCCCTTGCTCCTCCAGCTCGGTGCCCATCTCCATGGCTCGCCCTGCACCCAGCCGCCGCCCCTGTGTACTTCTCTGCTCGCCGGAATCCCTTTGCCGTTGCCATGGCAGCCGTCCGGCCGAGCTCAACCCCTGCCCATCTCCCTGGTCGCGACCCCCTCCTAGCTTCTCCCCTCTGCTCGTACTCCCTGCCGAGCTCTCTCTTCCCTGCTTCCTCTCTCTCTCTTGGCTCTGCTCTTCCTGGCGCTGCGCATGGAGTTTCTCCCTCGGCTCACTCGATGGCGCTTGGTCGAGCTCCCTACGCGTGCCACCGGATCTCCTCCAGCGCCGTGCGCTCTCCTTGGCCCTCCCTGCGTGCAGCCGCGAGTCCTTGCTCGACCGCGCGCCCTCCTTCCTGCTCAGCCTCTGTTCCCCTGCGCACCTGCTCCAGCGCCGGATGGATTTCCCTTAGGCAGCCGCCGGCCGAGTCTCTTCCTGTTATGTGTCCAGTCCCCAGCTGTTCCTGCTCTTCCTGCTCGTTCTCCAGTGTCGCGTCCCTCTACCCAGCCCAGCTGCGTCACTCCCTCAGCTCGTCGCGCTGTCGCCTTGCTGCTTGCCCTAAGCGTTCTGCTCGCTAATGGAGTTGCCTAGCCTCTCTGCTCGCCGGTCGAATTCTCTGCGTCGCGCCCAGCTCGGATTTTGCCGCACGGACCTCGCCGTCGTTCTTCAGCTCGCCAAATCGCGTCCTTGTTCCTCTCTGTTGAAGCTCCCCATTCAAACTTGTTGCGTCGGTCTTCAGCTCGTGGCGCCCTCTGCTCTAGCTCGCCGTCGCCTCTTCGTGCTGGCCGACTAGTTTGCCGTGGTGGCGCGCAGTTCCCTACTCGGCCAGGATGGTCGTGTCGTCGATCCCGCTTGAGCCCCTTCGCGCCGAAGCTCCCTGGCTCGACTCTGGCCAGTTCACGTCCTGCTCGCCTTTGTGTCGCACCGTAGCGTTCCGTTGTTCCTGCGCGTGCTGTCGCGAAGCTCCCTGTTCAGTTCTCCTTCGTCGCGTGTCGTGCGTGCAAAACTGCTCGCAGTCGACATTGAGTCCGTGACGCGCGCGTTGGACACGATGAAACGCTGTGTGTGCTTGTGTCCGAGTCAACCCGACCTCAACTTTGCTTTGCTCTCCGCATCGCTATTCGCCGGGTCAAGCCCCATGTTGCCGCGTCCCTGTTTCAGTTTGCCGTGCCGCGTCGTCATCGCTTTCTGTCGCGAGCTCGATCCCCATTGTCGTCGGGCTTCACACATGCTCACGTTTGTCGTCGAGCTGTTGAACCCATCCTCCCTTGCTCGTGACTCCGTCGTCGCGTCGCGTGTGCAGCTCTATATATGTCACTCTCCTGTGTCATCGTCGATCCGTGCGTCATCAGGAAATTCCAAGAGTCAAGTGAAGACGGAGCCAGCAACATGATATTCACCAAGTGCGCGACAAAAAGCTCGAACATCCTGTGCGACTCAAGTTCGATTCGTCAAAATTATTCAGTTGAGGAAAAGATCTTCAACAATTGATTACCGAAGAAAAGAAGGCCCCTGGATGACGTCAACCGGAACCCGAAGTCGTGCTTCTAACTATCTCGTCAAATTAGTCAGGGTAAGTAAGTTTGTTATTCGTATTAGTGGATTGATGGATGGTCTGACTAGGTTTAATATTTATTAGATTGTCTGAGTCGTTTTGGTAATTTGGTCGACGTCATAGGATGAAAAAGATCTCAATAGGTCTGAGTGTTTGCGGGATTGTAGGTGTTAAAAATGGGAAGTTATATTAATATATATATGATACACAGGTTAATCGGTAAATTAAGTAATTAAGATACACAGTTTAAAGAGTTAATAAAAAGCTAGGAATAAAAATAGATATTCTAGTGTTGTTATGTCAATTTGGTTAATGGATGTAGTTGATGCCCTGCTGTGATATCCATGATGCTTAATGCTTGGTTTTAAGTGTTTCATCTTTTTTAGTATAGATTTTCTATATTATACTCATTAAACTCGTGCTCATACATGTGCATCATGCATCTCATGAGGTACGATAAATAATCGTGTGATGCGAAAGACAAGCCAAGTCGACCCCAAGCGCGGGCTAATCCACAGGATGATGCTGATGGACCAACCTGAAGAGGGTTAAGTCAAGCAAGTGCTCGGTCGAGGGATACTCGTCAAGTGGACATCGCCTAACAAACACTAACCCAGTGTTATTCAGGCAAGCCCCGGTGCATTGGCCACCTTCTTGATGTTTTAAAATCTTTATCACCTTGTTTGATGCATTAGGTGATAGGAGTTGTGTGCTAAACCGTTGATGCATTTCCTTCCTTGAAAAAATGATTACCCTTCCTTGACATCCTTTTTGAAAAGGATTTTTGATGCTTAGCCTTGCCCTAGAAAAACAAAATGTTTTGTTTTAAAAACAAAAGTGATGCTTCAGTGGGTGGGAAACTTTTCAAAAATAAAACTTGATGGTGGATCCATTACGGCCGTAATGGGTTCAACATCGGAAAAGATGTACCTCTGCCAGGTACCAAACTTTGGGTTGAAATTAATAAAGCTGAGACCGGGCAGTTGACTTGCACGAGAAAGGAGTCTCGGTGTAGTGTCTCCGTCTGAGTCGATTAAGGACCGTGCTGATGTAGCCTTGATGATCGAGGACCCTTTAACTGGACACATGCCTCGTCATGGGTAAGCTTTGCCTCGGGCAGACTAATACCAGAATAAGATACCACGCAATGGGAGTGGAGAGATGGCGAGAGTAGCATGTACCCTCTGTAGCAAGAGGCTAGACGGTGGTGTATCTGTGCTCTCGGTTGGCGTGAACCTGATCTGGTCTTAAGAACCCCGGTGGCAAGTTGACATATGCAAGGGTTAAGTGCTACATATGTCGTGTGATTGGAGATCCTCAGCTGAGTATAATCGATTCGGATCGCCGTACCTTCGCGGATATGAAGACTTGGTCACTGCCCTACACGTAGCAATCTAGTGAAGGTGAAGGGTTGATAAGAAAATGGCTAGTATAGGCCAAGTGCTTGAACTAGGGTAGAAAGAACTCTAGATGCAGGTAACTTTACTTAACTTGACAAGTAAAATTGGATTGTTAAGGATCCACTCGTAGTAAGCTTTTCTGCAAAACAAAGTCTTTGATTCTTGATAAGCCATTCCTTGAATCCTTTTATAGCCAGCATACCCTTGAGAGTCTTTTCTTTAGTCGGGTAAGTCTTGCTGAGTAATTTCGTACTCAGGGTTTTATTCCCTGTTGTTTTCAGGTCCTAACTTTGTGATGCTGTTGATAGTGTTAAGTGCTGGTGGGCTCGGCCTTCTTATAAGTCTAAGTACTTCTTCTATACTTCTTACTGAGGATTGTCACTTGAGCTAGCATATATTTCAAACTTATACTTTTGTAATCACTCCGATAAAATAATGTAAAATTTTTGTAACTTGTAAAATTTGGTAATAATATTTCCGCTGCAAAAATATTGGTGTGTGTGATTGGTATTACTTAATCTCGCGATCTTGGTTGTAAGTGGTTTATTCGATGTCCTTGGGGCAATCAGACAGATCCTGTTAAGTTATCTGGTGCACATGCATAGCCGTCTGAAGTCTTTGGGACAAGGACAGGTGCATGTGGGCCCAATAGCTTGGAGGTTCTACCACAAAAACCACCAAACTCACTCCCTGGTGTCACACCCGGTTCTGAGGGCAAAACCGAATGCATAGCATATGTGTGCCAACATCCGTTTTCTACACATATGTTGACGTCACAAGTGTAATATATCAAAAGACAATGCACAAAGGCGTAAAGAGAGTAGAGTGGTCTTTATTACAACATCCAGACAATAGTATCTTAAACAGTATCATCAAAGTAAAGCGAAAATAACATGGGTAATCTCCCATAGGAAGATGACAGGTGCATCGTTAGACTCAATAATCATCGAAATCTCCATCAAGGTCTTCTTCATCACCCTCTGATCAAAATATTAGCAAGGGTGAGCTCACTTATGGTCGGGGCTCATCAAGTGGGGGAAAATAAATTCAAGTTAACAAGGTAGGGTAAGGTTAAGCGGTAAGCATTTTAGTTGGTCAATATTTTATTAGCAACACCTGCCTTACTAATAAGTGTGTATCACAAGTATCCCAATTACTCAAAAACATAAGATTAATTTCAAAAACACTTAAGTGAAATCACTTAAGCAAACCATTTGTGAATCATCGGATCACGATTTATTGTCCATCTTTAAGTTCAATTATCATGTGAGGGTTCAGGTTGCTCTTAACCGTGAGCATGGCTAACATATCAGTTTTACACTCTGCAGAGGTGGTACAACTTTACCCACAAGACATGTATCCCATCTAGCCTGGGTTGTACGGACCCTTAAACAGTGTTGAGGTGAATGGTTTTAGGGTTTAGGGATCAAAATTATCAAGTTGAGCGGTAGCACAAATTTGCAAAGCATAGTCTTTTCCTAGGGTAATCAAGGAATAAAGTTGGTAAATCTAGGAAATCCTTAATTAGGCAAAATCCCTTCAAATTATGCAATATATCTAAAAAGTAAACATTATTATATGCATTAATTGGGTACAAATAGAGTATAAAGAGGGAGAATCCACTTGCCTTGCTCGAAAGTGTCTTGTGGGTCATCCTCGAACGAGTTTGGCTCGTCTACCTCACAGTCAACTTCTAGCATTGATTTGCGTAACGTACATACAAAAAGAATACATACGCCAAAATAAATAAACATACACCATCACAGGAGTAATCATTCACCATTACATATACACATTCATGCATCACACAATTATCCTCATAAATACATCTTAAAGCGTGAATATAATTAATCCATTATGCTCATTAATGTGAGTCGATATTGGGGAAAATATGAGTAGGTGGCTATAACACTAGTTTTATCTAGTATAATATGTATTAACATTATTTATAAAAAATAAATGCTAATTATTTTCTTTATTACTGATAATAGACTTATATGTTTTATTCCTTTTATTTCTAAATAGAATTTATGCGTATAGCTAAAAATGGTTTATTTATGATTCTTCTAACATTAATATTCTAAGAATTAATGTAAATCACTAATTGGACTTTTAATAACATATTCATGGTTATTATGACATAAACAAGTATTTTACCAATCCTAATTAATTTAGTGCTATACTTATGAACACATGTGTTCTGACTAGTAAAAATCTATTTTCATCTGACCGAAAACACGTGGTCTAGTATTTTCTTCTACTTCTTCATATCAATAAATTTACACTTAAATACTACTAAAATTATCGTTCCATATGCTAAGGCAAAGTTAAATTTGTAAACATTTTCTAGTATGAAAATCACCGAGGTAGTGAATAGTGTTAGTATTCAATTTTAAAATTATAAAATCATACACATGTCCAAAATATTGTTGCGGGGTTTGATTATCGCTATACGTATACATCGGAATCTCATTTTGATAATCTCTAAACTGGAAATCTCGAAATTAATTAAATTTACAATCCAGGGACTAAATCACAAAAACTGCCTTCTTATACCTTGGGAGTTCTTGCTCAAAGGCAGGGACATGGAGGTCAGCGAACAGGGGGCTCGGCGGGTCGGTCGCAGCAAGGGAGCAGGGCAGGGGTGGTCTCGGCGTCGGGGTGGCCGGGGACGCGCACGGCGAGGTCCGGCCGGACGGCGGAGCTCCGGCGACGGCGTGGGCACTGTCTACGGCGAGTTCGAGAGAGAGGAGAGTGAGAGAGAGAGAGCGAGCTCGAGGAGGGAGAGAGAGGGAGGTGGCGACTTTTATAGAGAGAGGAGAGGGGAGGGGAGAGGGCACCGGGGGGAGAGAAACGACCGGCAATGAACTCCATTGATGGCCATCAATGGAGGTCTTCATGGAGGGAGAGAGAGAAGGGGAAACAGGGGAGGAGAAGGGGCCGTCGACGGTTCCAGCTCCGTGGCCGAACGGGCGCGGCCAGTCGTCGAGGGGGGCGCGGTGCTCGGCCGGGGCGTGGTTGGCTGGGCGCCCGGCGCGGCGGCGCTCGGTGCGCGCACGCGCGGCCCTGGCTGCGGCTGGGGAGGAGAAAGGGGAGGAGGGAGAAGGGGAGAGGCGCCCAGTGGGGCCCACCTGGCGGTGAGGGAGCGGGAGGAGGTTAGGGCGGTGGCGAGTGCTTGGCTTGGCTGGGCCGCAGTGGGCCGAAATGGCCGGTTAGGTTAGGGTTTCGAGCTCTTTTTTCTTTTTTTCTTTTCTATTTCAAAATATAAATAAATATATTTTAAAAATACTAAAAATCATAATTATTATACCTAAATTATTTATAAATAAAATATTTATTTTTGGACCAATATTTCTATATTATTTAATTGGATTTTCATTACGAAAGAAACTTCACTAAGCATCCAAAATCAAACATGAGCAAACCAAAAATTATTCTAGATGCAAATAAAAATCAGACATTAGAAAGAAAATTTATTACAATAATTACCATTAGTAAACTAAATGCATTATTTTAGTTGATGGTTTTTTATAGTGTTACAAACCTACCCCTCTTAAAAGAATCTCGTCCTCGAGAATAAGAAACTTCCGAGAATAACTGGGGGAATTCTGCCCTGAGTTCATCTTCTCTTTCCCAAGTGGCCTCATCTTCTGAATGATGACTCCACTGAACTTTGCACATGTTAATAACTTTACTCCGTGTAATTCTGCGAGATGTTTCCAGAATTCTGATAGGGTACTCCGAATAAGTCAAATCCTCATTAACATTCAGTTCTTCCATAGGTAACTGTTCCTCCGGTACACTTAAGCACTTCTTGAGTTGTGACACGTGAAATAGGTCATGCACATCCGACAAACTATCGGGTAGCTCTAACTGATACGCTACTTCACCTTTTCTTTCCAAAATTTTGAATGGGCCAATGTAGCGAGGAGATAATTTTCCCTTAACCTTAAATCTTTTCATGCCTCCCATCGGTGAAACTTTAAGATATACGAAGTCTCCTACTTCGAATATCAACTCTCTTCTTCTATTGTCAGCATAGCTTTTCTATCTCGATTGTGCTGTTTTCAAATTCTCTCTGATAATCTGTACTTGTTTTTCTGCTTCTTGGAGAATTTCTGGACCAAATACTTGGGTTTCTCCGGTCTAATTCCAATAAAGCGGTGTTCTACACTTTTGTCCATAAAGTGCTTCAAATGGTGCCATTTTTAGACTTGCTTGACAACTATTGTTATACGCGAATTCTGCATAAGGCAAACTTTAATCCTAGCTTCTAAACTCTTAGCATATCTTCCAACACTTGGTTTGTTCTTTTCGTTTGCCCATCCGTTTGCAGATGATAAGCTGAACTAAAGTTTAGCTTGGTATCCATGGACTCATGTAGTCTTTTCCAAAAGCGTGAGGTAAATTGAGTTCCTCGGTCCGATATGATCTTCTTTGGTACTCCATGCAGACAAACAATTCTCGACATGTATAACTCTGCTAACTAGGCTCCTGAGTAAGTTGTCTTCAAAGGTATAAAGTGTGCCACTTTAGTCAACCTGTCTACTATGACCCATTTTGAATCATAGCCATCCTGAGTACGGGGTAGTCCAACTATGAAATTCATACTGATTTGTTCCCATTTCCATTCAAGTACCTTGAGAGGTTGTAGTAATCCTGCTGGTCTTTGGTGTTCGGCTTTAACTCGTTGACACACATCACATAGTGCAACATGAGTGGCAACATCTCTCTTTAAACCATACCACCAATATTTTTCCTTCAAATCATGGTACATCTTTGTGCTTCCAGGGTGAATAGAGTAAGATGAATCATAAGCTTCTCTTAAGATAAGTTGGCATAGGTGCTCGATTTCTGGTACATAGATTTTCTTTTTAAACCATACTGTGCCTTTTTAAACCAACCCAATCAAAGTTTTAATTTCCTTAATTTTCTCATCAGATTCCTGTCCTTTACGAATCTCTTATTCCAACGTAGATTCAACTTCCATAACAGTCGCTTCCATATTATTGAGCACACCAAGGTTGAGCTGTTCCATTTCCCAGCACAATTCCTGTGACATCAAATGAGTAGTGATGTTGTTCACTTGACCCTTACGGCTCAAAGCATCATCCACTACATTTGCTTTTCCTAGGTGATATTGTATTTCCAAATCATAATCTTTGATCAACTCAAGCCATCTCCTCTGTCTAAGGTTGAGTTCTTTCTAAGTGAATATGTATTTCAAGCTTTTGTGATCTGTGAAGATTTTGCACTTGTTTCCAATCATATTGTGTCTCCAAATCTTCAAAGCACTACAGCAGCTAGTTCCAAGTCATGCGTAGGATAATTCTTCTCATGCTTCCTCAACTGCCTTGAGGCATAAGCTATTACTTTTCCTTCTTGCATTAGCACACATCCAAGTCCTAGGTGTGATGCATCGCAATACACATCAAATCCTTTGTAAATGTCTAGCATTACCAATATTGGTGTAGTGGTTAACCTTTTCTTGAATTCCTCAAAACATTTCTGGCATGCTTCATCCCACTTAAACTCTTTACCTTTCTCCAGTAGTGAGGTAAGAGGTTTCACTAACTTGGAAAACCTTCAATAAATCTTCTGTAGTATACTGCCAATCCAAGAAAACTTCTGATCTTAGACACATCGTTTGGTTGCTTCCAATTTAGTATTTCACTTATCTTTCCTAGATCTACTTTAATTCCACCATCAATAACAATATGTCCTAGGAAAGCAACTTCCTTCAGCCAAAAATCACACTTCAAGAACTTTGCATACAATTGGTTGTCACGAAGCTTTTGTAGGACTAGTCTTAGATGATCTTCATGTGTTTCTTCATTCGGAGAGTATACCAGTATGTCATCAATGAATACGACCACAAACTGATCCAAATATTCCATGAATACTTGATTCATCAGGTTCATAAAGTATGTTGGTGCATTAGTCAATCCAAATGACATGATCAAAAACTCATATAATCCATATCTCATGGTGAAGGCTATCTTGGGTACATCTTCTGCTCGAATCTTTAACTGATGATATCCCGACCTTAGATCTATCTTCGAGAATATCTTAGCTCCCTTCATCTGATCAAATAAATCTTCAATCTAAGGTAATGGGTATTTATTCTTAATTATTACTTCATTCAAACTTCTATAATCAACACACATTCTTCTCGAACTATCTTTCTTGCTCACAAATAGAACTGGGGCTCCCCAAGGGGATGAACTTGGGCGAATGAAACTTTTTTTTAGTAATTCCTCTATTTGTTTCTTCAGTTCAACTAAATCTTTGACATCCATTCTATAAGGTCTTTTTGAGATAGCTGCAGTTCCAGTTAATAATTCAATAGAAAACTCTATATCACGATCCGGTGGCATACCTAGTAATTCCTCCGGAAATACGTCTGGGTATTCACACACTACCTTGATATTTTCCAGGGACTTTTCTTCCAAGTGATTTATCATTGTCTCTCCTTCTGCATCTGTTGACATGTCTGTGCTAACTTGGATTCTTTCACCTTGTGGACTTGTCAACATAATTGTTCCTTTGGCACATTATATCACTCCATCACAACATTTCAACCAGTCACATACAAGAATCACATCAATACCATTGGATCCTAGGACCAATAGGTTGACTAGAAAATCTATTCCTTTAATCTTGAGATTAACATGGAGGCATGAGTGTGTGGCTGTGGGGGACAGATATCCCTCAGGTCCACTACAAGGCTAGAAGACCTCGCGAAAGGCCTTGGGCTCGATGTTTTGCAAGGCCATCCCTTCATGGGCCTGGGGAGGAGCGCCTGGCAAAATGGATCAACACAAGATCGGATCAACTCAGGCCTAGACGACCCAACAGATTTGAGTGGCATCCACAGCAGTAGCCCAACTCTCCCGCGCTGCGTCCTCAGGCGTCAGAACTGAAAGGTAATAAGTCGGCAGAATCATAGGAAGATAGGCTCAGTCGGTTCACTATTACTTAGGTATATGTTGTTATCATATCCGCATGTAACGCCCCACGGTCAAGTATATAAGGCCTAGGGAGCATCCCGTCAAAATCATCTTCATCTCATTCATTAGCCACCCACTTAGCTCTCTAGCATCCCTCATACTAGAGAATTCCTCTATAACCCATCCCATAAAATATCCCCACCAGGACGTAGGGTGTTACGCGTCTCAAAGCGGCCCGAACCTGTGCAAAATTGTCTGCTTTCTCTCGTGCATCTAGCACGAACCATCGAGCTACAGTCGGTCGCACCATCCTACTCCAAAAAGCACCTCGAGGGGCAATCCCAGGTGCGCGGTCGGACCCAAAACACTGACAGCTGGCCCGCCAGGTAGGGGGGTGTCACTGATCCAAGCTAGCTCAATGGTCGTCACCTTCCAGCACAAGATCATCCTCCGCCCCGGATCCATATTCTACTTCGGAACCATTTCATCCGTAGCAGACGAGGAGGGAACTCTACATCGCATTGCGGATCCGCTAGAGAGAAAACCTTCCTCGACAATCTCCGGAAAAGTCAGAGCAAAGCAGGAAAAAGCGCAACCTCCAACGCTCTGAGCGAAGACTACCTCCTGCAAGCCAGGAATAGAGGACCATTCTACTCGGAGAACCCCGCTGTCCACCTCCTCTATGGAAAAATGGACGCAGATCACAAGGAAAAAGGAAACAAATAAGGTGAAGGCTCGTCAAGCTGCTCTTCTAATACCTCCGCCCTCAAAGGAGAACAGAAAGAAGCTTGTTGCTACGACAGTTCCATTCTACCCCGACGTCCTCTTCATCGGGGGAAGAGTGGAATCGACTCCCGTCTCCGACGATGAACCAACCACGCCGGGGGAGGAGCCTCTTCAGCGGGAATCTCGCCGACGAAGGAACCAACGCCGAAATATCCAGAGACATCATGAAGCCGGAGAGCGGGATCCAGCGCAGCCGGTGTCGCGAGATGAGATTTCAGAGGTGGGAGAAACTCCAGATGAACGAGTCTTCAGGGAAAGGAGAAATTCCCGCCGATGCGATCGATGGCAAGCTCAAGACCAAGCCGAGCAGGAGGTGAGGCAACAGTCGAGAGAATCCTCTCCTCGGACGAAACTTGAACCCCGACTTTGCCTGAGCCATGAACACACCGAGCGAGGTCGGTGGAGTGTTAGCTCGGATAGCCGATGGCCTCCCCCGGACTCTAGACGCCGAGGGCTATCAGCGGCTGCTCACTCGGGCCGCTAATCATCTTCTGCCTCTCGCTCACCCTCCGAGCGACCTACGACACGCCATCAACAGTCGGCGGGACGCGCGGAGCTCCATCAATGCTTCGCACGAACGACGACACGAGAATGATATCCGGTGTCGAGAAGAGTATGACCGGGATCATGGCATCCCTGCGCAAAGTCAAGCCACCAGGGTTGAGTCGGCAACAGCTTCAACTGGCGGCACCACCCAGGGACGGTCGAGGCAGCACGTCGACAACTCCCATCCTTGGGACCGACATCACCATCGTCGACAAGAGGACACGTGTGGAGTATCGGCGCTCACTCCTCGTCTCAGGGCCATTCAGTGGCCCCCTAACTTCAAAGTCTCCAACGTCGACAAGTACGAAACTAAGCAGGACCCGGGAGGCTGGTTGGCTGTCTACACCACCGCTGCCCGAGCCGCTGGGGTGACTGAAGATGTGATGACCGCGTACTTGCCCATCGTCCTCGGGCAGGATGCGCTACAATGGCTTCGACACCTACCTCGACATTGCGTCGACGACTAGAGCGACTTCAGTCGGCGCTTCATCGCCAACTTTCAATCTCTCTCCGACAAACCGGCACAGCCATGGGACCTCAAATCCAATAGGCGCCGAGGAGATGAGACTCTCCGATCGTACCTCAAAAGATTTCAGACCATGAGAAATCGTATCCCCAAGGTTGCGAAAGCAGCGGTGATCGAGGACTTCTATCGGGGATCCAATGACTCAGCCTTTGTCCAAGCCATACTTCAAAAGGCACCGACTACTTCTGAATAGTTGTTCAGGGAGGCAGACCTCTACATCACCGCCGACGAATGGGCTCAGGACCTCATCGGAGGAATGAAGCCTGCACCACCGGCACCGTGGCGCGATGCAAACCAGCAACCTGACAAACATTGGGAGAAGAGGCCTCGTGATGAAGTCCACGCCGTCAGACCACCCATCTCCCGCGCCTGAGGGGCACCCTGCGGAGGCAAACAAACGTTGGACGACATCCTCGACGCCAAATGTCCATACCATAAGGACATGCACCACACCCTCTAGAACTGCAGAGATTTCAAGCATTTCGTCGGTGAACGGCCGACCCTTCCAGCCTCTACCACCTCCCCCGCCACGAGGAGGACCCGAAGAACCTCGGCAACCTCAACAGCAGGAAGGGGGAGGAGGTGGGGCATTCCCCCATGTCGACGGAGAAGTCAACATCATCTTCGGCAGACATGGATCTCAAGAGAGCAAGAGGCAACAGAAGCTCAACGATCGTCAGATACTGGTGGCGACCACCGGTCCTCCCGCCCCGTATCGATGGTTTGAACACCCGATCACCTTCACTCGGGCAGATCAGTGGGTCAACTTCGACCATCCGGGCAAGTACCCGCTCCTCGTCGACCCGGTGATCCGAGAGAGTAGGGTAAAGAAGGTGTTAATGGACGGGGGAAGCAGCATCAACGTCACCTTCCCCCGGACACTTCAAGGCTTGGGAGTTGCACTCAAAGAGCTCCAAGAGTCAGACACTCCTTTCTTTGGCATCGTGCCGACTAAAGGAGAGTACCCACTCGGACACATCTACATGCCAGTCACCTTCGGTACTACGGACAACTACAGAACCGAGTACCTGAGGTTCGAAGTGGCGAGCTTCGACTGTGGATACAACGCCATCATTGGCAGGCCGGGGTTGGCAAAATTCATGGCCATCCGCATTATACGTACATGATATTGAAGATGTCGGGACCACAAGGAATCATCACTGTGCGCGCTGATTTCCAAGGCGCTGTGGAGTGTTTCCGAGTGGTCATTCAGGCGGCCCTCACCACCAAACCATCGACGACTTCTTCTGCGCAGGCGAACTCAAAGCCTGAGGAGGACCTCTCAGTACCTGTGAATGAAGTTCAAGCCGTGACCTCTATGCGGCCGACTGAGGAGACCAAGAGAATAAACCTCGGGTTCGCTGATGAACGCAAGACTGTCATCATCAGCTCCAGCCTGGATGACAAATAAGAAAGCGCGCTCGTCTAGTTCCTGCAAGATAACCGAGACGTATTCGCATGGCAACCTGCGGATATGCCAGGAGTCCCGAGAGAACTGGCCGAGCACAAACTGAAGGTCTATCCCCAGGCGAGGCCGATCCGACAAAAGTTGCGTCGTTTCACACCCGACAAAAGAGAAGCCATCCGCGCTAAGCTAGCTTGCCTAGTCGCAGCAGGATTCATTAGAGAAGTACTACATCTGGAGTGGTTAGCAAATCCTGTTCTTGTACTCAAAAAGAATAAAGTGGATTGGCGCATGTGCGCCGACTATACAGATCTCAACAAACATTGTCCAAAGGATCCCTTCGGGCTTCCCAGAATAGACCAAGTGGTAGACTCGACAGCCGGATGTTCTGTGTTGTCCTTCTTGGATTGCTACTCTGTGTATCACCAGATGAGCCTGGCAAAAGAAGATGAGGAAAAGACTGCATTCATCACCCCGTTTGGAGCTTTCTGCTATACCTCCATGTCGTTCGGCCTCAAAAACGCTGGAGCGACTTACCAGAGAGTTATTCAAACATGCTTAGCCGATCACTAGGGCAAGCGAGTGGAAGCTTATGTTGATGATGTGGTGATCAAAACAGAAAACTCAGAAAACTTCATTGAAGATTTGCAGCTGGTCTTCAACAGTCTGAGGCGGTATCGGTGGAAGCTCAATCTAGAAAAATGTGTCTTTGGAGTGCTAGCTGGGAAGCTGCTAGGATTCATTGTCAGCCACCGAGGAATTGAAGCCAACCCGGAGAAAATCGAAGCTATCATGAGAATGGAAGCACCACGATCGCAGAAGAAAGTACAGAGGCTTACTGGATGCATGGCAGCTCTGAGTAGATTCATATCAAAACTAGGTGAAAAAGGCTTGCCATTCTACAAATTGCTCAAGAAGGTGGACAAGTTCCAGTGGACCATAGAAGCACAGGAAGCTCTTGATGCACTAAAAAGGTTCTTGACCACGCCACCAGTGCTAAAGCCGCCATGCTGAGCTACGCCAAATCAGCCGGTCGAAGATCTGCTATTATACATCTCTTGTACGACTCACGTGGTGAGCACCGCGTTGGTAGTCGAGCGAGCAGTGGAAGGGCACGCGTATCCAGTACAACACCCAGTTTATTTCATTAGTGAAGTTCTAGGACCATCAAAGAAGAAGTATCCTCAAATTCAAAAACTATTGTACGCAGTACTTCTAACTGCGTGCAAGCTCCATCACTACTTTGACGACCACAAAGTCATAGTAGTCACTGGATTTCCAATAGGGGATATTCTCCACAACAAAGAAGCCATTGGAAGAATAGCCAAGTGGGCCTGCGAGCTGGGAGCTCACAACATTGAGTTTCGGCCTCGCACTACGATAAAGACTCAGGCACTAATTGACTTCGTATCGGAGTGGACCAAACAACAAGTACCAGATAACCCGGAGACTGCAGAAGTATGGAGGATGTATTTTGATGGCTCGCTGAAATTGCAGGGAGCAGGCACAGGAATCCTCTTTATTGCTGCTAAAGGTGATCAACTCAAATATGCTCTCCAGTTATTATTACCAGCATCCAATAATGCAGCAGAATATGAAGCTTTGATCCACGGATTGAACATTGCTATATCACTGGGTATCAAAAGATTGATGGTATACGGAGATTCACTGGTGGTCATAAGACAGATAAATAAAGAATGGGATTGCTCGAATGACTCCATGGGCAAGTATTGCACAACCGTCCGAAAATTGGAAGACAAATTTGAAGGGCTAGAGTTCCATCACGTGGAAAGAGATCACAATGTTACGGCAGACGCATTGTCAAGGCTAGGATCTAGTCGGACTCAGTTCCACCCAGAGTTTTCGTCCAAGAGGTACCACACCCGAGTATTTCCTCATATCGGGCAGAAGAGTGCAATGTTTTAAACCAACCACAGTCAGACTCTAATGGCTGGAGGGAACCTATCATCAAGTATATAAAGAATGAAGAGGAGCCGGATGATAAAGCTGCAGCAGAGCGCGTTGCAAGACAGTCAGCACACTACACCCTCATTGGAGATGCACTGTACAGAAGAGGCGCATCAGGAGTCCTCATGAAGTGCATTCTTTCGGCTACTGGGAAACAACTGTTAAATGAGATCCATGCTGGACAGTGTGGAATACATGCAGCATCCAGAACACTAGTTGGGAAGGTCTTTAGATCTGGTTTCTACTGGTCGACCGCAAAGCACGATGCAGCCGAGTTAGTCCAGAGGGAGGATACACTCACGTGCTGGTTGCCATTGACAAATTCACTAAATGGATAGAGTACAAACCCATCGCTTCTCTAACTTCGGCTAGAGTAGTGGAATTCATACAAGATATAATATTCAGGTTCGGGATACCGAACAACATTATAACTGACTTGGGATCCAATTTCACTAGCTCAGAATTCTTTGATTTCTGCGAACAAAGAAGCATCCAGATCAAATATGCGTCAGTAGCACACCCAAGAGCCAACGGTCAGGTAGAAAGGGCTAATGGAATGATATTGGAAGCACTCAGGAAGAAAGTCTTCGACAAGAATGAAAAGTTCATAGGAAAATGGATCAGAGAGTTGCCGTATGTGGTTTGGAGCCTAAGAACTCAACCTAGCCAAGCCTTGCATGGAAACACTCCTTTCTTCATGGTCTATGGTTCGGAAGCAGTGCTACCTGCCGACCTCAGGTTTGGAGCACCAAGATTGGCCTTCGAAAACATAGCTGAGGCAGAGGCTACCAGGTTGGAGGATATTGATGTACTGGAAGAAGAACGATTGAATATAGTAATTCAGTCAGCCAGGTACCAGCAAACTCTGAGGCGCTATCATGATAAGGCTATTCGACATCGATCTTTCGTAGTGGGAGACTTGGTCCTTCGCCGAATTCTAACAGGGGAAGGACGACACAAATTGTCATCATTATGGGAAGGGCCGTTTATAGTAGCAGAAGTCACCCGGCCAGGATCATACCGGCTTACTCAAATGGATGGCACGGAAATAGGAAATTCATGAAACATAGAACATCTCAAGAAGTTTTACCCCTAGCTAGATTTCAAAAGCTATCGGGGCAGCATTATATTCTGTACTCGGAAAATACATCATCAATAAAAAGGTCTTCATTCTCAAAGGCACTCGAACTACTTATTATCAATCTGCATGCCTACTTAACTTAGGGTGACCACTATACCCTACTAACGGAGCAATCGGCTTAAGTCGGCAGTGACTTAAGACGGTGCAACATGCTCACGCTTGCTTAACTTAGGGTGACCACTATACCCTACTAACGGAGCAATCGGCTTAAGTTGGCAGTGACTTAAGACGGTGTAACATGCTCACGCTTACTCAACTTAGGGTGACCACTATACCCTACCAACAAAGCAATCAGTTTAAGTCGATAATGACTTAAGATGGTGCAACATGCTCACACCTACTCGACTTAGCATAACATGCTTACGACCACTCATCTAGGGGGACCTCTATTCGCCATCAGCCAATCAATTAGCATAAGCTTCAAACCAGCACGCGGCATTTACTTTTGCAATCATAACAACTGTTGAATTCCAAAATAGAAAACAAAAATGGCATTCAGTTCAAGCTAAGCATTGGAACACATTAATCGCGTACGCATACAGTCCACAAATGTATTCAGTATCTCTATTTTGCAGTATCTTTCTCAGGAGCAACTCAAAAGGAAGGGCAACTCGAGGAGTCAGGAGCAGCTCTGACATCGGCAATTATATCATCAGGAACAACTACACTCGGCCTTCTCATCAAGATCCGCCCCGCGCGAATGGCTTTATCCATAGCTTTGTCATGCTGAGCCTTCAGAATGGTGGAATTATCTTCTGTAGCTTTGGTAGCCAGTCGAGCGACCTCTAGCTCCTGGACGACCGATTTCTTAGAGGCACGCAGATCCTTGATGATGGAATCTTTGCTCGACACCAACTGCCTAAGACGCAAGACCTCATCCTAGGATGCTTGCAGCTCATGACGGTGGTGATCCAAATCTGCCATGGTAAAACGATGGCTCCTCTCCATGATAGTCAGAGAATTGCTGGCATCACGATACAACCTATCAAGATTATCGCGAGAAGCCACAAGTACACATTTTTCCTCCTACAGACAAGAATCAGCTCTCAAGCATCCAGTAAGCAGAAAAAACACAGCAGAGAAAGTCAAGTAAGCTTACCTCATTAGCCGCCCTTTCAAAGTCAAGCTAAGCACTAAGAGAGGAATTCAATGAATGGGTGTCATCTAAGGAAGCAGGAACCCGAGCCAGATCGATCTGACCTTGGGAATACTTTTCTTCGAGTTCAGAGTACCGCCGGGCCATATCTAATGAAAAACGGTTGAAGAAGGACACACAGTTTAAAATAGACTAATCAAGTGGCCAAGGAAGAAACAAAGACACTAACCAGCATTTGCCATTTTTAAATCAGATATCTGTTTCTGAAGCAGCAACAGATTCCACTACGTCAGGGACAGAGCTCCTTCCGGGATAGAGGCACCTTGTGATCTCAATTGACCAGCCATCCCATCAACCAAAGCCTGATATTACAAACAAATGAGTACAAAGACAGTAATTTGCCAGGAGTATCGCTAGAACAAGAAAAGCCAGGTTACCTGAAGATTAGAGAAGAACGACGGAAATCCCAAGTCACGAGAAGCTATATGATGGCTCGATGAAGGAACATCACCAGGGATCAATTCGATGCCACTAACAGGCATCAGAACTCCAGCATCTAGTGCGCCGACCTCTAAGGCAACTCCCTCACTTGAAGCATGCGCTAAAAGTACACCTCCAGAATGTGGTGGAGAAGACCCGACGTGGACATCCATGGAGGTATGAGAAGGGGAGCCCGCTCGGACACCCTCGGGGGCTGGGTTGCAGCCCGTACTGCCCATCGGAGCCAGATCACCACCGGCAACACCCTCGGGGCTGGGTTGCAGCTTGCGCTACCCACCCGAGCCAGATCATTACCGGCAACACCCTCGGGGGCTAGGCAACCGCTGGCACCATCCTTGAGGACTGGGTTCTCTGCAACATCCATCTCTAAGGCTGAAGGACCCTCAGTAACCTCCATGGGAATTGAACAACCTTGACCAACCTCTTGGTTCCGAAGACCGCCTTCCAAGGTCGACGATGCACGAGATGCTGCCCGGGATACCTCTAAACCCACATCTAGAATGTCAGAGCAGACATCCATCATATCACCATCAGTGGGCTCAGATAGCAGATCTTCAGGAACAACATCCTCGAGAGCCTGATCAAAATTTGCTATAGATAATTCTTGCAGACCAACAAGAGCAGATAGAGCCAGAGAAGGAATATCGCTACTCCCCCCATTGACTCTGTAACGTCGATTGTTCTTCCGAATTAATGGGACTTCTTCTTCTTCGTCCTCGTCAACAATACGAACAATAAACGGCATAGGGCCACACCCATTGGGTTCAACTCTGGCAGGGTCACATCCATTGGGATCAACATCAGCAGGGTCACATCCATTGGGCTCAACTCTGGCAGGATCACACCCATTGGGATCAACTCTGGCGCCATTGGGTTCAGCTCTAGTAAAGAGTTTCAATGGTACTTCTTCAGCAGCAGGAGCAGAAGAGCCAGCATCCCGGTCCAAACACGACACTCGCCGAAGACGTCTCTTTTTCTTTTTCTTCCCCTCGGCAGGAGTAGTCGGGTGACTGACCTGGCAGAGACGTTTCGGACGAGTACCCTCAGGCCTTCGAGTATCCATGATTTTTTTAGGCTCTGGGGTAGTTGAAACAGCCATTGTTTCAGCAGGGACCGAGTCAGAAGAATCCCTAGCCAACATATCCAGCATAGCACCTATCTCTACATTACCCGGACTCATAGGCATCTCAAAGTGAACTTGCCTATTATCATTGGGAAGATCACCAAGTGAAGCAACCAGAACTTCAACTTCTTCGAAAGAGGGTCACACTCTAAGACCCAAACCATTGTCACTATCAGGAGGATTGGACACAAAATCGAAAAAGGACTTGAAAGATGTCAGATTCCAGACAGAATATGCAACATGAGCACCAATATTTGATACTTTGCCCCTAAGAATCATTTCCAGTCGGCTCACCAAATCCACAGCAGGAATCCTCTTGTTGGTAACCCGAGTTGAGTCGGTGACACCACTATACAAATAAGCCAGGTATGCTTTGTCCTTCAGTGGCTGAATATTCTTAAAAACAAAGTCTGCAACCACAACTTCAGCGGTCAGACCTCTCTCCTTCAATAAACAAATCTCAGCAAGCAGAACCTTGGCTTCTGTTATCTCCAAGTCTGTGGGAGACTCAATCCAACTTGGGGCGTGAACATCCGGTTGTCTCCCTGACCGAGGGGGAGGGACTTGCCATGGTTTTCTACAATGAACCACTCTAAACGCCATCCTTTAATGCTATCCTTGAGAGGGATGTCAAGGTATTCCGTTTTCCTCCCACGGCGCATCTCCAGACTTGCACCACCCATGAGCTGGTGCTGCTCCCCAGCCATCCTAGGACGACAATGATACAAGTACTTCCACAAACCGAAGTGAGGAAGAATTCCAAGGTAGGCTTCGCACAGATGAACAAATACAGAAATTTGCAGAATAGAGTTGGGATTCAGGTGAGTCAGATTCAGATTGTAAAAGTCAAGGAGACCGCGAAAGAAAGGAGAAATGGGAAGAGCAAGGCCGCGGATAAGAAAAGGGATGTAAACAATGAACTCGTGGGTATCCTCGTCGGGACAGTAACCCCACGACAAACCCGCCAAGAGCAAAGCTCCTTCGGAGGAAGAACTCCGATAGAGACAAGATGGAGAATATCCGACTCAAAAACAATAGACATATGGTTACTTGCGAAAGGCAACTGGCTATTGAAATTGATATGAGGAATGACTGCAGCAGCAGAATTCTGATTCTTCCGCTTGGGTGCCATCCCAATCTCGTCGGCAGACTGAGCGGAAGCGAAATCAAAAGGGAACAGAGGAGGTTCGGAGGCAAAAAGTGAGGCTAGGGCTTAGAATGCAAAGGCGTGCGGCGACGTGATACAGATGGGGTTTTCCCGAGTCAGACACCGTTTCTGAAAAGTGCTTAGTCATCACTCGGTCGTTATTTCTAAAACACCGATGCGGCTCGAAATGACTCGGCTGTTACCTCTAAAACACCGACGTCACTAAACACCACTCGGCTGTTACTTCTATAACGCCGACGTGGCTCAGCAAGACTTGGCTGTTACCTCTAAAACCGTCGAAGTGGCCCAGCACCACCCGGCTGCTACCTCTAAAACGCCAATGTGATCTAGCATGATTCGAATATTACCTCTAAAGGCACCGACAGTAACTCACCGTTTCTCTCTACATAAACGCAGGCATAATTAAATACGACCCAACAATAACAAGTCGTTACTCAAGCATTATGTCTAAACGGCTGCGTCGGGCATAAGTACAAGCTATTGATCGACTATAAAGGAACATCAGAAAGGCAAAAGATATGCATAGAGCTGGCATTCTTCATTATATAAAGGGGACTTTCTTTCACAAATTCAAAGACCGACTCATTATAAGCCGGCCTTCCTCCCATTTCTCAACACATTACATTACTACATTACACTACTACACTACTTATACTACACTATACTACTAATTACTACTACATTATTCCACTAATACTAATACTACTTCTACTACTACTTATCTATACTAATATTTTAAGCCAGTGGTGCTTTGCCACTGGCCCTGCTGCTGTCGCCGTTGTCGTCGCCCTTGCCACCGTCGCCATCGTCGTCGCCTCCGTCGTCGCCCTCATCATCGCCGTCACCGCCGCTCCCCTCCTCGGACGAGTCAGAGGAAATCTCCTCGTCCGAGGAGACCTCCGACTCATCCGAGCCCTCGAGTCCGGAGCGCTCGACGGCCCGGATGTATGTCCACACCTCGGCGGCGATCCCCTGGGAATCGTCCGAATCATCGAACGATACCGGGGGAGAGGTGTAGACCGGCGACCCCTCGGACTCGGAGGAGAACTCCTCCTCCGAGTACTCAGAATCGCCGAAGTCCTCTGAGGGAGGGGTCAGCTCGCGCTTCTGCTTGTCGCCCGAATGGTGCGATGAACTTCCGCCCTTCTTGCTCTTGCCCATGGTGGAATAGAAGAGAAGAGAAAAGAGGAGAGTAAGCAACAAGCGGCAGAGAGATGTGTGAAGACGCCAGAGAAACAAGCGCTCTATTTATAGAGGAAGAAGGCAACCGCTCATCTCCTACCACGGCCACTGAACAGTCGCAAGTATTCAATAAGCAATACAAATCGTCTGGAAACAAGTCAGGCGGCTGACGCCATTTCATGTAACACAACACCCATTAGGACTCAAGTCAACTGCATGGACGATATGATTATACCTGCGGTCACGTCAAGTTCTACTCAGGGACAGTTTGCTAAACGCTCAGCGCACCAAGCCGCCCTTGCCTACACCCATTTGGGGGGACGTCCAGGAATTTTCAATAGATTTTCCCAAGCAGTCACATCCATACAGTATACGCAATGAATGTATCAAGACAAAAAGAAGATATCGATGGAGATCGGAGGAAAGCCAAAAATAGCTGATGAAGTACAAGTCTAATCAACAGGAGCATTGAAGCACAAAGCGAAAGGAAGACCAGCCAAGAGCCATCTATCGGATGTCCAATCTGTCGCAGATCAAATAAATTTCAAACCTAACAGGACATGGGTAGACCGCGTTGTTGATCTCAAAGGCAAAACCGTATGCTGATTTCTAAAGCATAAAGTTGATGATATCATGCTGAATTCTAAGGCATTCGGTGAGGATAAAATGTTGATTTCTAAAGCATAAGATGAAGACCTTTGAAGGGATTATTTCCAGTAATCCACTCAAAGCTCGGGGGCTACACCCATTGGGTGCACCTCCGATGCACCCAATGAATCGTTAATTCCAAAAGACAAAATGCTGATCTCTAAAGCATGAACTAACGTTAAAATGTTGATTTCTAAAGCATGAGATAAAGATGAAAATGATTTCTAAAAAAGCTTGAGATGAAGACCTTTGAGCGGATTATTTTTAGTAATCCATTCGAAGCTCGGGGGCTACACCCATTGGGTGCACCTTCGGTGCACCCAATGAATCCTAAACCCCAGAGAGCAGAATGTTGATCTCCAAGGCACATGCCCGAGACAAAGCATCAATTCCTGAAGAATAAAGCGAAGACTGATGAATAAAGACAGTAGAGGATAACAGAAGATCATTTTTACCAAGTTACTCAGGGTTCAGAAGCAACAACTCGATAGACCCATTTTCACGGTATTCCTTATCAAAATTGAAAACAGTAAGCTGGACCTAGAATCTTTAGGCCAATTACTCCAAAATAAACTCAAAGATTGGGGGCTTGTGGGGGACAGATATCCCCGGGCCCACTAGATGGCTAGAAGACCTCGCGAAAGGCCTTGGACCCGATGTTTCGCAAGGCCATCCCTTCTTGGGCCTGGGGAGGAGCACCTGGCAAAATGGATCAACACAAGATCGGATCAACTCAGGCCCAGATGACCCAACAGATTTGAGTGGCATCCACAGCAGTAGCCCGACTCTCCCGCACTGCGTCCTCTAGCGTCGGAATTGAAAGGCAATAAGTCAGCAGAATCATAGGAAGATAGGCTTAGTCGGTTCGCTATTACTTAGGTATACGTTGTTATCATATCCGCATGTAATAGCCCACGGTCAAGTATATAAGGCCTAGGGAGCATCCCCTCAAAATCATCTTCATCTTATTCATTAGCCACCCACTTAGCTCTCTAGCATCCCTCATACTAGAGAATTCCTCTGTAACCCATCCCATAAAAGATCCCCACCAGGACGTAGGGTGTTACGCGTCTCAAAGCGGCCCAAACCTGTGCAAAATTGTCTATTATCTCTCGTGCATCTAGCACGAACCATCGAGCTACAGTCGGTTGCACCATCCTACTCCAAAAAGCACCTCGAGGGGCAACCCCAGGTGCGCGGTCGGACCCAAAACACCGACAGTGGCCATCATATCACCTCCCGGTGAACTAATATGTAACATCTTCTTAAGAGGGTACTTTGGTATGTTATGTTTTTCCACGAATGACTCAGTTATAAATGAATGAGATTGCTCCAGAGTCAAATAAAACTGAAGCAGGTATGGAGTTAATAAGAAACATACCATACACCACGTCGGCATCCTCAGGAACTGATTCCGCTGTCACGTGATTAACCCTTCCTCTATTCTGGTTATGCGGTGTTTTGTTCTGCGTAGATCCATAAGCGGGGGTGATCTGGTCAGTTCTCTGACTGTTGTTCTTCTGGGGTGTCTGTTGGTTGCGCCTTGGGCAGTTGTTAGCATAATGGTCAAGTTCACCGCACTTGAAACAACCATTGGGTTGGACTGGTGCGTTGTTGTTGCTGCTTTTAGCCTGTGTGTTCACGGCGCTACCTTGATGAGTCGGCGAATTACCACCAGACCTTTGGTTGATCCGAGAGCTGTTCCTTTGTTGGTTCTGAGTTTGATTGCTTCTCTGACCTTGTTGTCCAGAGCGTTGCATTTGATAGTTGTTTCCACCCTGATTTCTAGAGCGAAACTGAGAACACTGCGAGTTGTTTTGGCGATGTATTTCTGGACCTTGAAACTTCCTTTTATGATCAGACATTTCTCTTCTTTTGCTTTCAAGGCCAATTGCCTTGTTCAGCAGAGTCTGGAAGTTGGGGAATGTGTGACTCTGTAGCTGATAGTTTAGCGGTCCAATCAACCCTTCCAAGAAACGCTCTTGGCGCTTCTCATCAGTGTTCACTTCTTCCGGTGCGTATCAAGAAAGTTGGGTGAAACGATCCCAATACTCACTAACAGACATACCCCCTGAGTGAGGGATATGAACTCCTTCTTCTTTAGTTTCATTATTCCCGAGGGAATATGATGAGCGCGGAAGTTCATTTGGAACTCCTGCCAGGTTATAGTATCCGCGTTGGCGTGTGCCGCTGTGAAGGCATCCCACCAGTCGGACGCGGAACCTTTGAGTCTTCCGAAAGCATATAAGACCTTCTCCCGGTCGTTACACTAGGTGATGTCTAATTTCTTCCCAATGACCTTGAGCCAGTCATCGGCATCCAAGGGATCAACCGCATGAGAGAAAACAGGCGGGTGATGGCTCATAAAATCCTGATGCTTGTCTCTAGCCTGGGGTACATTCTACTGTTGTTGCTGGTTCTATTGGTTCTGCTGGTTTTGCTAAATCTGTTGCATAGACGTAGTGAGTCCCTGTAGAAGCTGCATTTGAGCTGCGATAAACTCCTCCATATTGGGGTTCGGTGGTGGTGGTGGTGGTAACTGCTGACCATGCTGGTTCCTGTTGTTGTTCCTGGGACCTGAGCGAGCGTTCACCATCTGGTTGGTTAGAAAGTGAAATTCTTAGAGGAGAGAGGAGTAAGAAAGAATCTGTAAGGGAATAGCTTATTATTAAAGTTAAGTTTGTTTTTTATGTTCTTATGGCCCTCATTCCATAAGACCATTACACTCAAGCAAAAATCCAAATCAAACATTGCAACCAACACCATCACATGGTTGTTATTATTATAAGCATAAATTATAAAAGAGGTGTTCATCGTCTGGCGCGAAAACTATCTTATTACAATTATAACTTAAAAATTTAAAGCAGTCTGGTGATGGATCCTAGTTCCCCATAGCGAATCCTCTTGCGGGGAGGGGACAACGCCATGGCGGGGACTTGGGCTTCAGGGGGATCCCTTCCTTGAAGTTGAGCTTCCAGGGCTGTAATCCTGGCGTGGGCATCCTCCAGCTCCAAGTGCACCCTAGAGAGATCCAGGGTGGCACTGTCCAAGTCGGTGTTAAGGCCTGCCACTACACTAGCCGAGGTGTTGAGGCAATCTTCTCCAGCTCCACCTGGAACGATGCTGGTCTGGCTTCCTCCACTCAGATGCAGAGGAAGATGCATGTACTTCGTGTCATGCAGCTACTGCCGGTAGGTGTGACTGAGAGACCACAGAGTCTGCCTAGCAGCATCGCTGACCGAAGCAGCGTAGGTGGATAGCGGTGTCAGGGACTCATGAGCTGATAGTGTCTTGAACCCTCTATCCCTGCATCCATCACCATGACGTGAATGCGAGTGATGAAGTAGCAAGCCCAAGGAGGCTTGCACACTTGCCTTGTCTCGTACAAGGGTTGGACGTAGGTTCCCAACGCATGCAGCACATCCTGCAGCACGTTGGGAAAGTGCCCTGTCTCGAACATTGATGTATAATGTGCGGTGACAGGCCCAAACCCCATGAAGTAATCCTGCTGAACACCATTGGCTTCTTCATTGACGTTCTCCTCGTCATCTTTGTCGTTGTCGTCATCTTCATCATTGTCACCAGAGTCGTCCGGGTCGTCGCCTCTAGGAGTAGGGGCTTAGACTGCTGGTGCAGGTGGTGCTGAAGCTGACGATCCATCTACAAAGGCCAGTGACTCTGCCAATGGGGTGGGCGTAGGCAGAAATTCCTCCGAGCTGTCCTCCAAGATAACTCCATGCTCCACTCGAATACGAGGGAGATTCACAGGAATTTCCTCAACTACCACTGGGTAGACAGGAACTTGCCATGGCGGAGGGGCGTAGTTGGTGTTGACTCGGTTGGTTTGAAGAGTACGAACCATCTACAAGAGAAATTGTCAACTCAGTTGAACTTTTAAAGAGGTAAGGCTGATAAAATAATTTTATAAGAACGAAATTAGCAAATTTTGAACAAACTAGGCTTTCCATTTCTAACTAGTCTAACGACCTAGGGTCAGCATAGCTTTGATACCACTTCTATCACACCCGGTTCTGAGGGCAAAACCGAATGCATAGCATATGTGTGCCAAGATCCATTTTCCACACATATGTTGACATCACAAGTGTAATATATCAAAAGACAATGCACAAAGGCGTAAAGAGGGTAGAGTAGTCTTTATTACAACATCTAGACAATAGTACTTAAACAGTATCATCAAAGTAAAGCGGAAATAACATGGGTAATCTCCCACAGGAAGATGACCGGCGCATCGTTAGACTCAGTATTCATCGAAATCTCCATCAAGGTCTTCTTCATCACCCTCTGATCAAAATATTAGCAAGGGTGAGCTCACTTATGGTTGGGGCTCAGCAAGTGGGGGGAAATTAATGCAAGTTAGCAAGGTAGGCTAAAGTTAAGCGGTAAGCATTTTAGTTGGTCAATATTTTATTAGTAATAAGTGTGTATCCCAATTATCCCAATTACTCAAAAACATAAGATTAATTTCAAAACACTTAAGTGAAATCACTTAAGCAAACCATTTGTGAATTATCGGATCACGATTTAATGTCCATCTTTAAGTTCAATTATCATGTGAGGGTCCAGGTTGCTCTTAACCGTGAGCACGGCTGACATATCAATTTTACACTCTGCGGAGGTGGTACAACTTTACCCACAAAACATGTATCACATCTAGCCTGGGTTGTACGGACCCTTAAACCCTGCCAAGGTGAATGGCTAGGGATCCACTATGAGGTTTTCACAGAATACACTTAATACAAAACAACATGCTAAGGTTTCCAAGTCAGTGTGGAGGCCCTCTAGGTGAGGTACCTTAGCCAAGGATACGTCCCCATGTTAACATGAGCTGCCACCACTGCCGCTCCCCCTCTTGCCCATATTTCAGGTAGGGTTGCTAGGTACTAAACACATTAAGCTAATTACCAAAGCCAGAGCCATGATAGCACTCGTGGTTGCACTGTTATCCTGGGTGATCACTCCATGTTCCAATTAATATGAAATAATCTTGTTTAACCATCGGGTTAACACCATAATACCAATTTCATTTCCGGAACATTAATATCAATAATTAGTGACATCAAAATTATCAAGTTGAGCGATAGCACAAATTTGCAAAGTATAGTATTTTCCTAGGGTAATCAAGGGATAAAGTTGGTAAATCTAGGAAATCCTTAATTAGGCAAATCCCATCAAATTATACAATATATCCAAAAAATAAACATTATTATATGCATTAATTGGGTACAAATAGGGTATGCAGAGGGAGAATCCACTTGCCTTGCTCGAAAGTGTCGTGTGGGTCGTCCTCGAACGAGTTTGGCTCGTCTACACAGACAACTTCTAGCATTGATTTGTGTAACGTACATACAAAAAGAATACATACGCCAAAATAAATAAACATACACCATCACAGGAGTAATCATTCACCATTACATACACATTCATGCATCACACAATTATCCTCATAAATACGCCTTAAAGCGTGAATACTTATTAATCCATTATGCTCATTAATGTGAGTCGATATTGGTGAAAATATGAGTAGGTGGCTATAACACTAGTTTTATCTAGTATAATATGTATTATCATTCTTTATGAAAAATAAATGATAATTATTTTCTTTATTACCAATAACAGACTTATAAGTTTTATTCCTTTTATTTCTAAATATAATTTATGTGTATAGCTAAAAATGGTTTATTTATTATTCTTCTAACATTAATATTCTAAGAATTAATGTAAATCACTAATTGGACTTTTAATAACATATTCATGGTTATTATGACATAAACAAGTATTTACCAATTCTAATTAATTTAGTGCTATACTTATGAACATATGTATTCTTACTAGTAAAATTCTATTTTCATCTGACCGAAAACACGTGGTCTAGTATTTTCTTCTACTTCGTCATATCAATAAATTTACACTTAAAATACTACTATAATTATCGTTCCATATGCTAAGGCAAAGTTAAATTTGTAAACATTTTCTAGTATGAAAATCACCGAGGTAGTGAATAGTGTCAGTGTTCATTTTTAAAATTATAAAATCATACACATCTCCGAAATATTGTTGCGGGGTTTGATTGGCTATACGTATACATCATAATCTCATTTCGATAATCTCTAAACTAAAAATCTCGAAATTAATTAAATTTACAATCTAGGGACTAAATCGCAAAAACTGCCTTCTTCTACCTTGGGATCTCTTGCTCAAACGCAGGGAAATGGAGGTCAGCGAATAGGGGGCTCGGCGGGTCGGTCGCGGCAAGGGAGCAGGGCAGGGGTGGTCTCGGCGTCAGGGTGGCCAGGGACGGGCGCGGAGAGGTCTGGCCGGACGGCGAGCTCGGACGGCGGAGCTCCAGCGACAGCATGAGCGCGGTCTATGGCGAGTTCGAGAGCGAGGACAGCGAGAGAGATCAAGTTCGGGGAGGGAGAGAGAGGGAGGTGGTGGCTTTTATAGGGAGAGGAGAGGGGAGGGGAGAGGGCGCCAGGGGGGAGAAACGGCCGTCAATGAACTCCATTGATGGACATCAATGGAGGTCTTCGTGGAGGGAGAGAGAAGGGGAAACGAGGGGGAGCAGAAGGGGCGGTCGACAGTTCCGGCTCTGTGGCCGAACGGGCGCGGCCGGTCGTCGGGGGGGCGCGGTTGGCTGGGCGGGCGGCGCGACGGCGCTCGGTGCGCGCACGCGCGGCCCGGGCAGCTGCGGCTGGGGAGGAGAAAGAAGGGGAGAGGGGCCCGGTGTGGCCCACCTAGCAGTGAGGGAGAGGGAGGAGGTTAGGGCGACGGCGACTGCTTGGCTCGACTGGGCCGCAGTGGGCCGAAATGGCCGATTAGGTTAGGGTTTCGAGTTTTTTTTTCTTTTTTTCTATTTCAAAATATAAATAAATATATTTTAAAAATTTTAAAAATCATAATAATTATACCAAAATTATTTATAACTAAAATATTTATTTTTGGACCAATATTTCTATATTATTTAATTGGATTTTCATTATGAAAGAAACTCCACTAAGCATCCAATATCAAACATGAGCAAACCAAAAATTATTCTAGATGCAAATAAAAATCAAACATTAGAAAGAAAATTCATTATCATAATTATCATTAATAAACTAAATTTATTATTTTAGTTGATGGTTTTTTTATAGTTGTCGGGGACCATAATTAGGGGTACCCCCAAAACTCCTAATCTCAGCTGGTAACCCCCATCAGCACAAAGCTGCAAAGGCCTGATGGGCGCGATTAAGGTCAAGGCTCAGTCCACTCAAGGGACACGATGTCGCCTCGCCCGAGCCCAGCCTCGGGCAAAGGCAGCCGACCCCGGAGGATTCACGTCTCGCCCGAGGGCCTCCTCAAGCAACGGACACACCTTCGGCTCGCCCAAGGCCCAGTCTTCGCAGAGAAGCAACCTTGGCCAGATCGCCACGCCAACCGACCGTATCGCAGGAGCATTTAATGCAAGGATCGCCTGACACCTTATCCTGAGGCGCGCTCTTCAGTCGACAGAGCCGAAGTGACCGCAGTCACTTCGCCGCTCCACTGACCGACCTGACAAGAAAACAGCGCCGCCTGCCCCACTTCGACTGCCGTGCCACTTGCTAGAGTGAGGTCGACAATGGCCAAGTCCAGCCTCGGGCGACATAGGAAGCTCCGCCTCGCCCGACCCCAGGGTTCGGCCCCCGTCTCGGCCTCGAACGATGGACTCCGCCTCGCCCGACCCCAGGGCTCGGACTCAACCACGACTTAGAAGACGACAAACTCCGCCTCGCCTGACCCCAGGGCTCGGACTCAGCCTCGGCTCCGGAAGACAATGGACTCCGCCTCGCCTGACCCCAGGGCTCAGACTCAACCTCGACCTCGGAGGAATCGCCACCTCGCCCAAACTCGGGTCCGGACCGGCCACGTCGCTAGGGGGGCCATCATTACCCTGCCCCTAGCTAGCTTAGGCTACGGGGAACAAGACTGGCGTCCCATCTGGCTCGCCCCAGTAAACAAGTAATGATGACACCCCGCACGCTCCATGTTGGGGGCTTGTTCTCAAATGCTAAAAGTCAAGAACAAGGCAACATAGAAAATATCAATTGTTAAAGTCCTTCGTCCTCCATAACATTATATCCCTTCAGGATATAAAGAATTTCGGACGAAGGTTACGAAGGACGTACCTTCGTAAGCATAATAACAAGGGATGAAGTATTCCTACGAATCATGAAGTATAAAATAAACATTTAAATATCATCATAGGATCATCTCCATTTTTATTATCATGACCGAATATAAATAACTTCAAATTACAAATGTACCTTCGGTCCTGAGGAAAGCAAAAGTACAGGTGTGATGCGAAGGCAAATGTCAAATTCGCGTGAACAGTACAGGGGTACTGTTCATCTATTTATAGACACAGGACGCAGCCTGTGACGAATTACAATCATGCCCCTTACAAAAGTTTACAACATTGACTCAGACCTCTATGGATAAAAAGGTCATTCTATCTCTATGTCGGTTTGTAACGCCGAAGCTCCATAAAAAGGAACCTTCGGCCATCTCCTGGGGACAACTTCAGCCGAAGCTGCTTCTTCGTGTAAGACCTTCGGCGCAACGAAGCATGGCCCCAACACTCCATGACGACGGCAGCTCCCAGCCCTTTACATCAGCAAGGAGACGTCAGCAAGGATCCGACAGCCCCGACAGCTGTACTTCCGCAGGGCTCCAGCGCTCCTTCGACGGCCACGACATCACATGAACAGGGTGTCAAAACCTCTCCGACTGCCATGACGGCATGTACTTAGGGCTCTAGCTCCTCTCTGCTAGAAACGTTAGCACACTGCTACACCCCCCATTGTACACCTAGACCCTCTCCTTACGCCTATAAAAGGAAGGTCCAAGGCTCTCGTACGAGAAGGTTGGCCACGCGGGAGAACGGGCCGACGCATCAGGCTCTCGCTCTCTCTCTCTCTCTCTCTCTCTCCCACGCGAACGCTTGTAACCCCCTACTGCAAGCGCATCCATCCGCCCTGGGCGCAGGACAACACGAAGGTCGCGGTTTCCCCTTACTGTTCTCCCCCCTTTGTGTCCCGTCTCGCGCCGACCCATCTGGGCTGGGACACGCAGCGACAATTTACTCGTCGGTCCAGGGACCCCTCGGGGTCGAAACGCCGACAGTTGGCGCGCCAGGTAGGGACTTGCTGCGTGTTGACGAACAGCTTCCCGTCAAGCTCCAGATGGGTAGTCTCCAGCAATCTTTCCAACCCAGGACGATGCTCCATTTTGGGAATCTTGAGTTCATGTCCCTCGACGGCACCTACGACATGATACTCCTTCCTCCGCCGTGCGACAGCGACAATGGCGGCCGTCAGCCCGCCCGCCGGCGGCGGAATCAACGACGTCTTCGCCGGATGGCGGAAGAACAACATCCGGGTTTGTCCCATCACCTCCCCCACCGATGGAGGAGGAGGCGGGGCAACCATGGCCAAGCAGGAGGCGGCACCTCGTCGGCTGTCGAGCAAGTTGATGACGCCGGCGCCCCAGCGGGGGACACGTCGGGCTTCGACCTTGCATCTGAGACGAAGACGAGTGTCGTTTCCCCGCAACACGCCAACCCCAAGCAGACGAACGATGCCAGCACGCTCGCGAAGGACTTGTTGGGCGTCACCCTCGTACCTGAGACAACGGTGCAGTCCGCCCCTAACGCGACTTCGTCACCGCCCGTCGACCAAGAGGTACCGACCGATTCCCATCTCGTGCCTTTTGGATTCAGCTTCGACCCTGTAGGAAACGGGTGACGCCTAAGAGGGGGGGGTGAATTAGGACTTCTAAAACTTTTACTAAACTAGGCCACAATTAAATCCCTAGAGCAAAACCTATGCAAATAATCAAAACCAGAATGTGCAAACTAGGTTTTGTCTAAGTGTTGCTATCTCTACCGCAAAGACTAAGTTTCAATCTACACTAAATAAGTATGACAACAAGATTGAAACTTAAATGCTTAATATAAATGCGGAATGTAAAGAGCTAAGTAGAGAAGCAAACTCTCGTGGATGACGCCGGTATTTTTACCGAGGTATCCGGAACCACGCAAGGTCCCGACTAATCCTCGTTGGTGCCCCTACGCAAAGGGAAGCCCACGCGAGGGCCAAGCACCACGGTCGAGTAACTCCGTAGAGAGCTGCGGGCCTTCTCCATGCGCAAGTGGTGCTCCACTTCCGGCTCCTCTCGGACGCTCCCCGCCGTCTCCACTATCGAGCTTCCGGCCGAAACGCCGCGGGCCTCGTTCCCTCCGGTACACGGTGGCGGCCGTGACACAAACGCGGTTGTCACGGTCTCGCAAGACTCTCGCCCCACTCGGTACAATTACAACGGCTCACGCAAGAGCCGAGGGGTTGTGTGGTTTTACAAAACTCACTCAACTAACTAGGATTCACCTAGAGCAAGCGCTAGAGCGGTCTAACTAACCTAAGCACTTCGCAAAGCACCTACGCTAATCACCGAGTGATTCTATTAAGCACTTGGGTGTTTGAGTTCTTGGAAATATGCACTATGTGTCTTGGTATGTTGCTTGGGCTCTCACGCTTGAGAATGGCCGGTTGGGGTGGTATTTATAGCCTCCACACCCCAAACTAGCCGTTGGACAGAAAGCAGCAGCTTTCTGTCGTCGGGTGCACTGGACAGTCCGGTGCACACCGGACACTGCACTGTAGCATGTCCGGTGCCGCCACGTCAGCCGACCGTTGGCGCCTGTAGCAGTCGACCATTGGATCCGACCGTTGGATTCGACCGTTGCCGTCTGCCCGTTGGCACACCGGACAGTCCGGTGCACACCGGATAGTCCGGTGCTACAGCCAAAGAGCGCCTGTCTGCGGCCTCTCTACGCAGACTGTCTAGTGCCTCACCGGACAGTCCGGTGCACACCGGACACCGATGTCCGGTGCGCCACCAGGCGCTGGCTGACAGCCCTTATCTTGGATTTCTTCGCTGATTTCTTCGGGCTTCTTTGTTCTTGAGTATTGGACTCCTATGCATCTTTTTATGTCTTCTTTTGAGGTGTTGCATCCTCATTGCCTTGGTCCAATTCTCTTCGCATCCTGTGAACTATAAACACAAACACTAGAAAGCTTAATAGTTCACTGATTGTGTTGTTCATCAAACACCAAAACTCAATTAGCCAAATGGCCCGGGGTCCATTTTCCTTACAATCTCCCCCTTTTTGGTGATTGATGACAACACAACCAAAGCAAGCAAATAATACAAGTATTTGAGTGAAAATATGCAATCTACTTGCTAAGATGCATCATTGTCCCCACAATGTGATATTATGGACTTAAGCCTCCCCCTAACTCCATAATTCACTTACTTCCTATTTTTGGACCAAATAACCAAAACCACTTGAAAAACCATTTGTAGATAAAATTTTAAATTGGTGGTGTTTGGTGTTTGATATAGTTTTCATTGCTAAATTGGTGGTGTTTGGTGTTTGATATAGTTTTCATTGCTTTGGTCCCTAAACTTCTCCCCCTTTGGCATCAACCACCGAAAAGGAAGACATTAAAAGCATGTAGGAAGTAAATAAAAGCTTGCCCTCATCAAGAATTGTATCAAATGATATCACTAGAAGGATATTAAATTAAGCCATGTGAATGATACCACTTGCAGGAGTCCTCAAAAGATTACTCCCCCTAAATGAGTATTCTCCTTTAGAAAGAGTTTTTCTCCCCCTTTAGAGATGAAGAAATACTCCCCCTGACAGAGATCCTCTACTTAGGAAAAAGCATGTGAAAATTAGAGGTGCAAGACATGATTTGAAAAGACTAACTTCCCTTATGCATAGGTAACAGAATATGAGTTAACTACTTATGCATTTTTAGCAACATGGAAGCATATGATATGAAATATAGTCTAATCAAATATTGGAGAAGACATGTAAATGATACTGAAAGTAGTCTCAAAAGATACCAATTGAAGATCAATGGCGAGCTTGAGAGACATGAGAGTTCTTGGAGATTTTGCAGTGGAAGATTGTTGTCTTTCTCCGGGGACTTCATTTTCCTTACAATGAGACTATCACATGAAATAGACTTGAAAAAGGTGTTAGTCTCAAAGTGTTAGATTATAGAGTAACCTCCCCCAAAAGGTGTGCATACAAGTTTTGAATACTTGTAGGAGACATGCACTTTGACTTGATATCAAGAGGGGCAAATTATCCATAATCCAAACTTTGGCACATATAAGTTAAATGATACACTTTGGAGAAATCAAAATTTTCAATTTATGCATCATTTACTATGGAGTGATATAGAAGCTATGTGCCGTGCTTAAATAAACATTTTAAACCATGTAGGTTTGCTTAAGTATATGAATTGAAAGCAAGCAATCCTACCATGTGATTTACCTAGTATGCATGATTTTGAACAAAAGTACATAACAAATGTAATACTAGGCAAGAAAGGTAAACTAGATAAAAGATAAATAGATACGCATATCTAAAAACGAGAAATACAATAAAACTAGTTACCTTAGTCATGGGTGGGAAATTTGGGTCCAAAATTTTCACTAACCCACTTGGCAATAAACTTGATCCAATATGATGTATCCCATGATATACATCCCAATTTTGCCAATTCTCCAAATTTCCCGATGACCTTCGGTCTACTCACTTCCCTTTCGGGATCCAAACCTTCTTGGTGCTTTTCATGGTTGAAATTATCTCCTTTGGCACCCAGATGCGTTTGGCCCCTTTTTCTTTGTTGGCTTGCTTGTTGGCCTTGATTGCTATCACCTTTCCATTCTTTTTCTTCTTGATCAAATATGGTGTAGCATCCTTTTTGTTCACCTTTTTGATGTAGGTGTTGGAGATTTTGCTTGATGGCTTTTGCTTGAGCTTTTGCCTTTGTTTATCCCCGGTCATCGCCTTGCATTGGAAAGACTTGTGGCCTTCCTTGTGGCATAGCCTACAAATCACAGTTTCTCCCTCTATAGGCTTGTTCACTCCTGCAGTGGTGTTATCTTGTGGAGGTCGGATTTGTTTGGCTTTGCCTTTCTTGTCATACAAAGCCTTGCCAAGGCGAGCCACTTCTTGCTTTAATTGTTCATTTTCCTTTGCAACCTCATCCGTACATGTCTCTACAACAATATTCTCAACAACGACTTGGTTGCAGGGGTTAGAATCATCAATTAAATCAAAGCAGGAAGTAGAAGCATCTTTCTTAATTATTTCAGGTATTTCAACTAAAGATGCTGCTGGGGTGCTACCAATGTTTTCTAGCTTAGTAGTTAGCTCATTATTGTGTATGCTAAGAATTTCCATTTTCTCTAGCAAACTTTCAATAGCTTCTTGGGAGCTAGCTAACTTAGCCTTAAGTTTTTCATTCTTTTTAATAAGGCTATCATCGGTAGCAGTGGATGGAGCACTAGATTCTAATAGCTCAATTTTAGTTGATAGCTCACTATTTAAGTTTGCAAAAGTTTCAAATTTTTCTAGCAAACCTTTGTAATCATTTTGAGAGCTAACCAACTTATTTTTCAAAGTTTTAAGTTGAGCTTTTTGCTTAGTGCAAACATCCTGAAAAAAATTTACGGCTTCCGCAAGCTCTTCTAGAGAGGCCTTTCCCTCACCTTCATCATCACTACTACTTTCATCACTAGAGGATGGAATGCTTTTGTTACCTCTTGCCATAAGGCATTTGTGTGATGACCGTGATGATCGTGACGAGGACCGGTGGCTGCGCGTCCTTGGAGGTTCATCTTCACTTGAAGAATCATCCCAAGTTCTAACACTTGTTAGCGCCTTGCCTTTGCTCCTCTCCTTTTTGGGTTTGGCCATATTTGGACAGTTGTCCCTGAAGTGGCCCTTCTCCCCACATGCGAAGCATCCTCTCTTCCTTTGCTTTTTCCTGTCAATGTTAAAGAGAAGATCCTCGACCTGCAGGGGCACACCCATTAGATTAATCTTGCGGATCATCCTCATTACCTTTCCGACGCGTCGGATTGTCTCTTCGTCCTTGGAGGATGATGTGCATGGTTGATTATCTTCATCATCATCACTTTCTTCTTCTTCCTCTTCTTCACTTGAGGAACTTGGAGTGGGAGCCTTCTTTTTGCCCTTCCTTTCATCACATGCAAAAGCATATGGTCTTGAGGAAGTTGGCTCCTCTCCCCGACTCATTTTTCGCGACATCTCAAAGGCCGCGATTTTCCCAATCACAATGGTCGGGGTCATGTTGCTCAAATCCTCCATGTTGTGAAGGATGGTGATGATGCTCCCATATCTTTGTTGTGGTAGCAGGGAGATAATCTTCCTCACAATGTCCGCATCACCTAGCTTATTAATGCCAATAGAATTGAGCTCATTGATAATTAGATTCAAACGAGAATACATGTCTCTAACAAGCTCATCATCTTTCATGGCAAAAGAATTATACTCATTTAAGACTAGGCAATGTTTTTGCTCACGGACATTGGATGTGCCGTCATGGAGCTCATGCAATTTTAGCCAAATCTCATTATCAGTTTTCAAGGTAAATACTTGATTAAAAATATCCATGCTAAGAGATTCATACAAGCAATTTTTGGCTCTAGCATTTAAATGGATTTCTTTTTCCTCACTCGTGGTGGGTTTCTCGGGATTCTTGAGGGGTTTCATCCCGTCACGAGTGACTCTCCAAACACCTAGATCAACGGCCTCTAGGTAACAAGCCATTCTAGCACTATAATATGGGAAGTTAGTGCCGTCGAAGTGTGGTGGCCTATGGGTATCCATCCCTTCCTCTAAAAAGCGTCGGCTCTTTTAGCGGTGAAGCTAAAGCGTTTCAAATGAGCCAAACCGGGCTTTGATACCACTTGTAGGAAACGGGTGACGCCTAAGAGGGGGGGTGAATTAGGACTTCTAAAACTTTTACTAAACTAGGCCACAATTAAATCCCTAGAGCAAAACCTATGCAAATAATCAAAACCAGAATGTGCAAACTAGGTTTTGTCTAAGTGTTGCTATCTCTACCGCAAAGACTAAGTTTCAATCTACACTAAATAAGTATGACAACAAGATTGAAACTTAAATGCTTAATATAAATGCGGAATGTAAAGAGCTAAGTAGAGAAGCAAACTCTCGTGGATGACGCCGGTATTTTTACCGAGGTATCCGGAACCACGCAAGGTCCCGACTAATCCTCGTTGGTGCCCCTACGCAAAGGGAAGCCCACGCGAGGGCCAAGCACCACGGTCGAGTAACTCCGTAGAGAGCCGCGGGCCTTCTCCACGCGCAAGTGGTGCTCCGCTTCCGGCTCCTCTCGGACGCTCCCCGCCGTCTCCACTATCGAGCTTCCGGCCGAAACGCCGCGGGCCTCGTTCCCTCCGGTACACGGTGGCGGCCGTGACACAAACGCGGTTGTCACGGTCTCGCAAGACTCTCGCCCCACTCGGTACAATTACAATGGCTCACGCAAGAGCCGAGGGGTTGTGTGGTTTTACAAAACTCACTCAACTAACTAGGATTCACCTAGAGCAAGCGCTAGAGCGGTCTAACTAACCTAAGCACTTCGCAAAGCACCTACGCTAATCACCGAGTGATTCTATTAAGCACTTGGGTGTTTGAGCTCTTGGAAATATGCACTATGTGTCTTGGTATGTTGCTTGGGCTCTCACGCTTGAGAATGGCCGGTTGGGGTGGTATTTATAGCCTCCACACCCCAAACTAGCCGTTGGATAGAAAGCAGCAGCTTTCTATCGTCGGGTGCACCGGACAGTCCGGTGCACACCGGACACTGCACTGTAGCATGTCCGGTGCCGCCACGTCAGCCGACCGTTGGCGCCTGTAGCAGTCGACCGTTGGATCCGACCATTGGATTCGATCGTTGCCGTCTGCCCGTTGGCACACCGGACAGTCTGGTGCACACCGGACAGTCCGGTGCTACAGCCAGAGAGCGCCTGTCTGCGGCCTCTCTGCGCAGACTGTCCAGTGCCTCACCGGACAGTCCGGTGCACACCGGACACCGATGTCCGGTGCGCCACCAGGCGCTGGCTGACAGCCCTTATCTTGGATTTCTTCGCTGATTTCTTCGGGCTTCTTTGTTCTTGAGTATTGGACTCCTATGCATCTTTTTATGTCTTCTTTTGAGGTGTTGCATCCTCATTGCCTTGGTCCAATTCTCTTCGCATCCTGTGAACTATAAACACAAACACTAGAAAGCTTATTAGTTCACTGATTGTGTTGTTCATCAAACACCAAAACTCAATTAGCCAAATGGCCCGGGGTCCATTTTCCTTACAGACCCACAAAGCGACCTCGCTTTGGTGGAAGCCTTCATAGAGGCATGTACCAACCCTCCAGGGTACCATATGCGGTTGCCCTGGGACAGACTGACGGTCGTCTCGACCTACGGACCCTCGGGTTCCGAGGAAGATGACGAGCCTGACTTTTGTTGGGATTTCTCCGGGCTCGGTAACCCCAGTGCCATGCGGGACTTCATGACCGCATGCGACTACTGCCTCTCCGATTGTTCCGATGGAAGCCGCAAATTCGGCGACGAGGACTGCGGCCCAAGTCGTGAATGTTTCCACGTCGATCTAGGGGGTCTCGGTGAAGGCAACCATCTTGGTATGCCGGAAAACGGTGATCCCCCTAGGCCTGCGCTTCGCGTTGACATCCTTCGGGAGCTAGCTGTGGTCCCAGTCCGTGCGGGAGGTCAGGACACACAGCTCGAGCAAATCCGCGAGATGCAGGCCAGGCTCGACGAGGGAGCAGGAACACTTGAGCAGTTCCGGCGGAACATCGGGCAGGAATGGGCAGACCAAGCTCCGGCCGGAGAAGCGCGTCATCTACCCCAGGGCATCTAGCACCGCATTGCCGACGACGTCAGGGCAAGGCCGCCACCGGCTTCCAGTGGGGTCGGCCAGAACCTGGCTGCAGCAGCAATACTACTCCGCGCGATGCCGGAACCATCGACCACCGAAGGGCGGCGTATCCAGGGAGAGCTCAAGAATCTCCTGGAGGATGCCGCGGTCCGATAAGCCGAAAGCTCTGCCTCCCGAAGGCAGGGGTACCCCTCGGAGCATCGCACCGCGACTTCCCGATTCGTGCGGGAAGCCTCGGTCCACACCGGGCGCACGCGCAACACGGCGCCTGCGGCCTCGGGTCGCCTCGGCAACGAGCACCACCACCGCAACCGTCGAGCCCACCTCGACGAGAGGGTGCGTCGAGGCTACCACCCCAGGCGTGGGGGACGCTACGACAGCGGGGAGGATCGGAGCCCCTCGCCCGAACCACCCGGTCCACAGGCTTTCAGCCGGGCCATACGACGGGCGCCGTTCCCGACCCGGTTCTGAACCCAGACTCCATCACAAAGTACTCGGGGGAGACGAGGCCGGAAACTATGGCTCGCAGACTACCGACTGGCCTGCCAGCTGGGTGGAACGGACGATGACAACCTCATCATCTGCAACCTCCCCCTGTTCCTCTCCGACACCGCTCGAGCCTGGCTAGAGCATCTGCCTCCGGGGCAGATCTCCAACTGGGACGACATGGTCCAAGCCTTCGCCGGCAACTTCCAGGGCATGTACGTGCGCCCTGGGAACTCCTGGGATCTCCAAAGCTGCCGCCAGCAGCCGGGAGAGTCTCTCCGGGACTACATCCGGCGGTTCTCGAAGCAGCGCACCGAGCTGCCCAACGTCACCGACTCGGACGTCATCGGCGCGTTCCTCGTCGGCGCCACCTGCCGTGACCTGGTGAGCAAGCTGGGTCGCAAGACCCCCACCAGGGCGAGCGAGCTGATGGACATCGCCACCAAGTTTGCCTCTAGCCAGGAGGCGGTTGAGGCCATCTTCCGGAAGGACAAGCAGCCCCAGGGCCGCCAGCCGGAAGACGTCCCCGAAGCGTCCGCTCAGCGCGACACCAAGAAGAAGAACAAGAAGAAGTCGCAAGCGAAACACGACGCCACCGACGCGGACCTTGTCGCCGCCGCTGAGTACAAGAACCCTCGGAAACCTCTTGGAGGTGCCAATCTCTTCGATAAGATGCTCAAGGAGTCGTGCCCCTATCATCAGGGGCCCGTCAAGCACACCCTGGAGGAGTGCGTCATGCTTCGGCGCCACTTTCACAAGGTCGGGCCACCTGCGGAAGGTGGCAGGGCCCACAACAATGACAATAAGGAGGATCACAAGGCAGAGGAGTTTCCCGAGGTCCACGACTGCTTCATGATCTACAGTGGGCAAGTGGCGAACGCCTCGGCTCGGCACCGCAAGCAAGAGCGTCGGGAGGTCTGCTCGGTAAAGGTGGCGGCGCCAGTCTACCTAGACTGGTCCGACAAGCCCATCACCTTCGACCAGGGCAACCACCCTGACCGCGTGCCGAGCCCGAGGAAATATCCGCTCGTTGTCGACCCCATCATCGGCAACGTCCTGCTCACCAAGGTCCTCATGGACGGAGGCAGCAGCCTCAACATCATCTACGCCGAGACCCTTGGGCTCCTGCAGATCGATCTGTCCTCGATCCGGACAGGCGCGACGCCTTTTCACGGGATCATCCTCGGGAAACGCGTCCAACCACTCAGACAACTCGATCTGCCTGTCTGCTTCAGGACTCCCTCCAACTTCCGAAGGGAGACCTCACGTTCGAGGTGGTCGGGTTCCGAGGAACCTACCACGCAGTACTGGGGAGGCCATGCTACGCCAAGTTCATGGCCGTCCCCAACTACACCTACCTCAAGCTCAAAATGCCGGGCCCCAACGGGGTCATCACCGTCGGCCCCACATACCGACACACGTACGAATGCGACGTGGAGTGCGTGGAGTACGCCGAGGCCCTCGCCGAATCTGAGGCCCTCATCGCCGACATGGAAAACCTCTCCAAGGAGGTGCTAGATGCGAAGCGCCACGCCGGCAACTTCGAACCAGTAGAGGCGGTTAAGTCCGTCCCTCTCAACCCCAGCAACGACGCCTCCAAGTAGATCCGGATCGGCTCCGAGCTCGACCCCAAATAGGAAGCAGTGCTCGTCCACTTTCTCCGCGTGAACGCCGAGGTTTTTGCGTGGTGTCCCTTTGACATGCCTGGCATACCGAGGGAAGTCGCCGAGCACTCATTGGATATCCGAGCTGGAGGACAAGTTCTACAGGTTCGAGCTCAACCACGTTGCTCGACGATACAACAAGACTGCAGACGAGCTGGCTAAGATAGCCTCGGGGTGGACAATGGTTTCTCCGGACGTCTTCTCCCGGGACCTACATCAACCCTCAGTCAAGACCAACGACACGCCCGAGCCCGAGAAGGTCTCGGTCCTGCCCGAGGCGCCCTCGGCTCAGCCCGAGGCGCCCCCGACCGACGAAGCTTCCTTTTTCGAGCCAACTCTGCCTCTGTCCGTGCTGGCACCGCTGCCTCCGGCTCCGGCTCATCGCAGAGCGGCCAAGGGTTCCTTTAACTAAGCAAGAGAAGCCTCGGGCGGCAAGGCCGACTGAGCCGAGGGACTCCTACGCCTCCGGGATACGGATACCTCACTCGTCACCTTCCGCACGAGGCAACTCCTGCTTGGCTAAGCGGTTCAGCTAGCCGACAGGCGAGTCCTAGTGCTCGAAATAAGGAAGAAACACGGCTTCACACCAAAATACCTACATGTTTAGGCCCCGACAGCCACAATGAACAAACACCGGCACTCAAGGTGCAATTACAAACGGAACTCCGGTTCCGTTCCCGCAGGTACGAACAACCCCCCACATTGGAGGGCCTGCGGGACAACGAAACGCCGACAGGTGGTGCACCGCCGCCCACTCCGGCAGCAGCGATAACGACCTCCGCTCCGGGCGGCCAAACAGCAGCAGCGATGACCTCAGGGCAGACATTGCTGTGACAAGGCCCTCGCCCACAACCCCACTCGAGGGGCGAGGACAAGCTACCAAGGCCGTGGAGCCGGAGGTCAGTCCGCGGGCGGCACCGACCATCTCGTCGGCAGAGAAACCTCTTCCGGCTGCCTCGGTGGGAGGTGGCACCGGAAGTAGCGCCGGAGCCGCTCAGGCCGGAGAGCCGGGCATGCGGCAGTTGCCAGCGCCACGAACGGCGAACACCCTTCCCCCCCATCACTGAGGGAAGGAGTGGACCGCTGCCCACGCGAAGGCAGGCCCCGGATCGCCTCGCTCTCCACCCAGGCAAGGATGATGAACATCCTTGAAGCTGAGGGCGGGGCAGAGGTCGCAGCCCGGCTCGCTTCTCCCCACCATCGAACTGGTGGTCACCGTCTTGGGTGACCACCGGCGAGGGGATGCAGCCGGGCTGCCTGATGAAAATCCTTGAAGCCGAACGATGGCTGAAAGGTACCAACTTCCGCGAAGTTGCGTTCCTCCAACGACGACGAGACGAAAGCAACGTGAGCACTCCCCATCCGGGGGCTCGGAAGGTGGAAGGGCGCGATGCATGAGGAGAGTGCGAAGATATGGTTGCCGTCCAAGGGGGTCACCCTCCTTTTAAAGGCAACTCTCCCCACTTGCGTCCTCAGCCGTCGTGGGCTGAGTCTTCACCAACATGCTCCAAAGTCCTCCCCCTATGACGCGGGGGCTGGGTCCCACGCGTCATGCAAGCTGGCATAGGACAGAAGAGGCCAAACCGCCGTGCGCGGTACGCGTAACTGCCCAGAGGTTACAAGCGCTCCTCCACTTTCGCCCAGTCCAGCGAGTGAAAGGGCGGACCGCCATGCAGGCGGCATGCAACCGCACCAAGGGGGCGCACCTTTTCGACTTCGACGCGTCCAGCATGGAAGCCTAGGCCCACACGTCATGTAACCGGCGCGCCGGTTACTACGTGTGAGAAACTACACCGCCACTCGCGCCAGTACCGCACCTTCTCGACTACAGAACCGGTGCCGCGACTCGAGGCGACCCTGCGCATGGCCCAACAGTGCCAACCGAGCACATCGGTCACGGGTCAGTCAGCCGCGGGAGAAGGCGCGACGATCGATATGGCCAAAAGTGGGCCGGCAGTAATGGTGGCGGCAGGCGAGCGAAAGCAGCAGTCAAATTGCCTGCAGGCTCACGTCCCCTCCTGGGACAACGAGAGAGCCCTCTCCCACGGCGTGAAGACGACGCGCCCGTGTTCCGTTCCTCGAACGGCTCGCGCACGCACAACGGCTGCCCCGCGAACCACTCGTCCCGTCGCATTAACTCTGCGGCAGGGCAGGCGGCACCTTTGGCAGGCGAAGCAGGCGACGCTTCACCTCTGCCATAATGACTGCGTCAAAAAAGGTGCGCCACGTCGCTCAATTTCGTATCCTTTTCCTCTTCCCCTTTCTCTCTCTTGCTACAGGGACCGGGAAAGGGGATACTCCGAAAGGGATCCTTCTCCGCGAAGGAAGCGGGCCCCGAGCCCCCTACTGATCAGAGGCTCGAAGGTTGGCCCCTCGGAAGGGTTCAACAGCCACCTCAGAGCACTCGGGCTCCGCGCCCACTACTGGTCAGAGGTTCGAAGGCTGGCCCCTCGGAAGGGTTTAACGGCCGCCTCAGGCCACTCGGGCTCCGCGCCCACTACTGATCAGGGGTTCGTAGGTTGGCCCCCGAAGGGTTCGACAGCCGCCTCAGAGCACGCAGAGCGAGGGATGACCTTGGGTACGTTCGATACATAACCGAGGCTCGGGCTACGCTCTCGAGGTACCCTAGGACATTTCCGAGACCGACGGGAACGATTTTGTAACGGAATCCCACCAGAGGGAGGCATCGAGCCCTCGGACCCCGTCAAAAGGGGATCGGGTCCGGCGAATCACCCGTAGGTACTTTTGGAGCGCGCCTCCGGGCCACTAGTCGACCCCTAACAAATGGGGCACGGGCGTCCACTCGGATTACCCCTTAGCAACTCACTGGAGACACCATGTTCGGCGCCCTCCGAGGGCAACATGGCGCTTTCCCCCCCCTCCTCCTTGCGGAAAGGCGACGCAGGGGTGTATGAAAAAAGCCGAGTCTATCCTTGACCGTCCTCTCGCTCTATGCGGAGGCTCGGGGGCTGCTCTCGCAAACCTAGCTCCGGCCAAACCATTGACAGCGTCAACATACCAGCCCGAGAACTTGGGACTCGACTATGCACCCGAGCTACGAGCAGTTCGCATGAGGGAACAACCAGACCGGCTGAAGCACCACGAAACGCACTAAGACCTCGAAGGAGTCAAACCACTCCTCCGAGGCCTCGGGGGCTACACCCAGCGGGTGCGCTCGCGCGCACCCAACGGAACAAAACGCAACCGAGAAAGGCCGGTGCCCTTGCAAAAAAAAGTGCGACAAAAGCCTCCAGGCGAGTATCAACACTCCCTTCGAGGCTCGGGGGCTACTGTCGGGGACCATAATTAGGGGTACCCCCAAGACTCCTAATCTCAGCTGGTAACCCCCATCAGCACAAAGCTGCAAAGGCCTGATGGGCGCGATTAAGGTCAAGGCTCAGTCCACTCAAGGGACACGATCTCGCCTCGCCTGAGCCCAGCCTCGGGCAAAGACAGCCGACCCCGGAGGATTCACGTCTCGCCCGAGGGCCCCCTCAAGCAACGGACACACCTTCGGCTCGCCCGAGGCCTAGACTTCGCAGAGAAGCATCCTTGGCTAGATCGCCACGCCAACCGACCGTATCGCATGAGCATTTAATGCAAGGATCGCCTGACACCTTATCCTGACGCGCGCTCTTTAGTCGACAGAGCCGAAGTGACCGCAGTCACTTCGCCGCTCCACTGACCGACCTGACAAGAAAACAGCGCCGCCTGCCCCCCTTCGACTGTCGTGCCACTCGCCAGAGTGAGGTCGACAGCGGCTAAGTCTAGCCTCGGGCGACATAGGAAGCTCCGCCTCGTCCGACCCCAGGGTTCGGCCCCCGTCTCGGCCTCGGACGATGGACTCCGCCTCGCCCGACCCCAGGGCTCGGACTCAACCACGACTTAGAAGACGACGAACTCCGCCTCGCCCGACCCGAGGGCTCGGACTCAGCCTCGGCTCCGGAAGACGACGAACTCCGCCTCGCCCGACCCTAGGGCTCGGACTCAGCCTCGGCTCCGGAAGACGATGGACTCCGCCTCGCCCGACCCCAGGGCTCGGACTCAACCTCGACCTCGGAGGAATCGCCACCTCGCCCAAACTCAGGTCCAGACTGGCCACGTCGCCAGGGGGGCCATCATTACCCTGCCCCTAGCTAGCTCAGGCTACGGGGAACAAGACCGGCGTCCCATCTGGCTCCCCCCAGTAAACAAGTAATGATGACACCCCGCACGCTCCATGACGACGGCAGCTCTCAGCCCTTTACGTCAGCAAGGAGACGTCAGCAAGGATCCGACAGCCCTGACAGCTGTACTTCCGCAGGGCTCCAGCGCTCCTCCGATGGCCACGACATCACATGAACAGGGTGCCAAAACCTCTCCGACTGCCACGACGGCATGTACTTAGGGCTCTAGCTCCTCTCTGCTAGACACGTTAGCACACTGCTATACCCCCCATTGTACACCTGGACCCTCTCCTTACGCCTATAAAAGGAAGGTCCAGGGCTCTCGTACGAGAAGGTTGGCCGCGCGGGAGAACGGGCCGACGCATCAGGCTCTCGCTCTCTCTCTCTCTCCCACGCGAACGCTTGTAACCCCCTACTGCAAGCGCATCCATCTGCCCTGGGCGCAGGACAACATGAAGGCCGCGGTTTCCCCTTACTGTTCTCCCCCTTTGTGTCCCGTCTCGCGCCGACCCATCTGGGCTGGGACACGCAGCGACAATTTACTCGTCAGTCCAGGGACCCCCCGGGGTCAAAACGCCGACAATAGTGTTACACCTGGCTCATGTGGTAATGAAGAAGTTCCACTGCACTCCGTATTCATGTCGACCTTCATAGACCACCAATTGCATCTGACTCTCTTTTGTTGTTGATAGAGGAACCATACTGTTCTGAACTTGCTCTTGAGTTTTCTTTTTTATTAGCAGCACTTTGCAAAAAAAACCTTTCAAATCAACGGCAGGACCTTTCCTCTTCATATTTGAGACCTAAGACAAAACAAATTTGATTAGTCATGTTAGAACATAAACATAAACTTGATGAATAGTATATATACAAAATATTGCTGTTTGTAAATTGTGATTTAGTGAATCAATGATTGTGATTTGTGAGGTGGTATAATCATATAACGATATTCATGTTTATATATCCATCGATCTATCAATTAGAAAATTATAAAATCATCACATCTGAACTGTTGAAGACTTGAAGGCTCAAAACAACAAAGCTACCAGTTCTATCTTTCATGGATTGGAGAATTGGAGCAGGCCCTCGAGGGCGGCGAAGTGGTGGATGGACTACCGGAGCCGGACTGGTACTCTGGTAGAAGGCAGAAGCCGCGAAGGCATGGGCGCTCAATGCCTAGCGCCAGCAGACAGCGAGTGAACGCAATGCGCCGCGGTGGCGTGGCATCAGGAAGGGTCGTACCGAAGCCACCGAGGATCGAGGGCGAGGGGCCATCAAAAAGGGTGCGTGGGGCCAACCGGCGTCAAGGCCGCGAGGGAACGCCGGTGCTTGCTTGCAGCCTGTATGGATTTGTGGTGCGCGCCGGCTAGTAGCTGTAGGGCTACGCGTATAGATAGGGTTTAGGGTTTACCCTATAGATACAACATACAGGAGCATGCACGACCGTTCGTGGGAGAGGAAATATTTTTGTGGGCCACTGGTGGGCTGTCTTATGGACGTGGGCTGCTCAACTAGCCGGAACATGTATTCTTTTATATATATATATATATATATATATATATATATATATATATATATATATATATATATTAATTTATGTATTTATATGTATTATTTTTTTAAAATCTTGGTATTCATTTGAATACCCATGTCTTGGCCCCGCCTCTGATTATAAGAACGGCTCTTATCGGGCTGGGCCACAAAGGGCACCAGAGACCGGGTTTGCACGACTGACCTCATCAGACTACGAGTCGTTTATGCTCACTAGGTGAGTGCCCGTGCGTTGCAACGGGGACATATGATATTACGATAACTTATAAACTCAATCAAATAATCAAAAATAGCAGTCTGTTTGGATTTAAAAGCACACCAGTGCAAGAATACATTTGTAAATGATAGATGTTGTAACTGGTTTGCCATCCTTATCTCCTAAATCTAGAGCTAATCCAAACAATCTAGATTAGTCCACAGTTTATGGTATGTGCTCGTGCGCTGCGACGGTGTACAAATTATGAATATGAGATCCCGAAGAATTTCAATTGTATATCATTAACAAAACAATTTCCCTCCCACAAAAATTCTAATGAAAGTTGCATCTAGTCGCTTTTTATTAGCTGGAGCCTAAGTGGTCCATTGGATAGTTCAAGCTCAACCATAAATTTTGACTAATCTAGATTGTTTGGATTAGCTCTAGATTTTAGCACCTTTCTATTAGCTATATTTGATGAAAAGGCCATAATCACTTCCTACCGAGTAGGGTGGCAAGATCTTATTGAAATCCTTTAAGACAAATACACATGTAGACTTTCAGACACCAAGAGCTATGGAAGAAACTGTAACATCTAGCTATCTATGAAAAGTTACAATAAACAAAGACACCAAACAGCTGTGTAAAGTCTTCCTTTCAACACTACAAGGATCATATCTTGAATGATTTTCAACTGCACTACAAAGCATACACAACATGAATGAAACAACGATGCATTTACACATTTAAATAAGTATTGCTTTAAATATATATAGGTGCAACAAAATATATCGTGGTAGTGGAAAAGTTCAGTTAGAATTTGTGAATTCTAAACACCAAAAGCAAACTGGCATGGACAGTTGGCACCTCTTTAGGTAGAGTATCCATCACATCTTTGAGAGTAATGTCATCTGGTTGTTCCGTAATCTTCAGCCATTTGTTTCCTTTTCCCCTCATTATCTAATAGTGGTGGAGTAACTGGAAGTACTGCTGCCTGCAAGCCTCCCCTTTGCGTCAATGTTAAGAATTGGTGGTAGCTTCCTTTGTTATATATAACCTCTCTCTTCACAAGAAAGTTACCTTAAAAATACAAAAATGTCACATTAGCGTAGTGGGATATGTTAGATATAAATGAAGCTAACAATTTATTCTTATTAAGGTAAATTTTGATGGCCTAGTTAGCATTCTCTATGGTATAATTTATGAGGCTGCAAACTTTAACATCATTCGCTTACTTGTTATCAGAAAGTAAAAAACCAGAGGTGCAAAAAAATGAAGATATGACAAGCTGTGTAACATTGACCAATTATTTTGTTGCATTAAGTTGAGCTATAGAACAAGTAACATTTATATATAAACATTAAAATACCAAAAGAAAAGAAAACAATACATCTACATCAACAGCTCTAAGCGTCGATGCAAACCTAAGAAGTTTGAGAGAATGGAAAACTAAAACCCAGTGAGATAAGATTCTTTTCAACTCATGATTCTGTTGGAAACATTATATATACGGAACACTTTTGCAGTAAGCCCATGCATTAGATCCTTCAAGTGAGCATTTAGCCTAGATGTATCAATCTTGTAAATAGATCTTGTCCTATCTTCTTTCCTATAAGATTAGGAGTGAATGATTAGGGAAGGGATAGAAGAGATTCAAAATAAAAGGAAAAAATGTGATTTATGTGAGAGAGATACCAGCACAGAAACCCTCAATTGCCTTGTACACAAGCTCTTCAATCTCTATGGTGTTGAAGTATCTTATTGAATCTTTACCTAGAAGTCAAACTGCAAAGTTGATTACAATTCATATACTCAGAATTCTAGTCATATTGAGTGAAAATATGGCAAATAGATGTAGAAAATCAATACCTAAATCTGATTTGGAGGCATACATGTAACATTATCAACCTTCAACATACAACAACCAATAATATCAGTGTCATCGTCGTCCTTAAAATTGTTTAAAATAATAACCAGGAATAAGTTATGTTGGCATATTCCAAGTAAGCTCAAAGACAAAAAAGTAATTTAAAAAGCTTACAACAACCAATAGTATCAATGTCATTGTCATCCTTAAAATTGATTAAAATAATAATCAGGAATAAGTTATGTTGGCATATTCCAGAGAGGGGAAAATCTGGTATTCACATTACACAGATCATTAAAGGCTCAGTAACAAATCATGAAGATAATTAGTTACCTGAAGGCATGGCAAGCGATCAAAATGAAGTGCCTTTGTTCCTCTCTAGAACTCTTCATTCTCAACAGATAGCAACGCAAGATCACATTCAACACCCCTAGCTAAAACCTGTAAATCACTTTGTCAGTTTGACTTCTTATGAAGTCAAGTTTTAAAAAATTAAATAAAATAATCAAATACCTTGCTCAAAAAATTACAGCACGTGGTAACTTTTAATGTTGATCTTAAAAGAGTAATATTGAAAATTAGAAAATAATTACGATTATGGTTCTTTTAAGAGTTCCCAAGTCCCAATGGTGGAGCTTCCAATAGTCTAGTCCCACCAGTACAGTGGAATATAGTTGAAAAGATAAGTTGGTTTGCAAAGAAAATGAACTGGAGACTGACTCAGGGATCCAAGACTTCAAAACTCATAAGCACAAATCTTTTTTTAGATAATTCGGATTCACAATAAACTGGTAGTTACCTTGCTTCAAGAGAATTGCAATGTTCATTGTATAAAAATTTTGATTGCGCACTCAAGAAAAAAGTGATGATTTGAAAAACCTTGAAAGCTGCATTGCTATAGGAGATTTACCTTGGCAATATAATTTTTGTCATCTCCCCTTCTCTTTACTTTGACCTACACGAGAAGCAGCATTAGCTTAACAAAATAACTGGCATACCTCATCCCTAGAAAAATTAATGGTAAATCGATATCAACACTTTATTAAAAAAAATAATTAGTTCATCCTCAACTGCTAGTAGCTCAAAACTTTAAATCAAAATAGTAACAGAAAAAAGAGTGACAACCCAAAGCAAAATAAAAACATGAAGAGATAAAGTTGTCCAGTCGAATAATCACCTGGGTGTCGTGCTCAACGCAATGCGCATTTGTCAAGAGTTTACCATCCCAATCATAAAAGCACTATGAAAGGACATGTCTTGTAAGATACACAAAGAGCTTCTAAGTTCAAGATGTGTGAAAATCGTAACCTTCAAAATGAGTGGCCTCATCTAAAATATATGCATAAAGTTCAAAACATATAAGGAATGAATATCTATCATAAGATAAACACAGGTACCAACAAAAGTTCTAGCTTTTTGTTGGTTGCCTGGGAAATCTGGAAGCATCAGAATGATTGTGTGTTCGAAGGGCAACGGCCTGGTGTTCATACTGTTTTGCAGGTTGTGGCCAATGAATGTACCCTTTGGTGTGCTGCGGGTGCCTCTGCTCTTCAGGAGCTCCTCACTCGCCAACCTGCTCTTAGGGTATAATTTGGGTCGCTGGTAGCTATGTGGCCTGTGTAGGGTGTGTGTTTCTGTAAAGTGGCTATTTTGGGGGGCTGTTGATGGGCATGCGCATTTCTGGTCTTCTTTATACCCGGTGCTGACTCTTCAGTCGCTCCGTTTCTGTTTGTCTCATTTCTTAATGAATTGACTCGCAGATCTTCTGCGACGTTCTAAAACAAAAGTCCTAGCTTGTTGAGGACTAAAGTAGGATGCCTATCAGAATGAAACAAACATCATTATGTTTACAGCAGTAAGCCATAGTCTCAGGTAGTCTAATCAGTACAAGAAAGGAAATGTTGCAGTTTAATCTCTACAAAATTATAAAATCGCTAAATGCATCATGATAATTTATTCCACGCCCCACCCACCTAGAAATGCACAGCAGATGAAATTTTATACAATATAAGTAAAATCAACAATCAAGACAGATACACAAAGTTATATCAGCACTTACCTCCCACTACTTGAATGTTGCCTTTGCTTCTGCCAAGGAAGACCATAATCGGGTGCGATATGAGTGCAATAGACCTAACAGGAGAGAAACTACTTCAGGTGATAGGATACGACTAAGCACAGAACAAAGCAAAGTCTTGCTCAACAGAACAGATCTTTGAGCAAAGTAGAGCACTGTGCTTGACATAATATACTGAAAAGGGAAGTTGCAATACAAATATGACAAAGCGGTACATACTACATAGTGCACACATAAATATATCTTGATGAAATATAGGCTAACTATAATATGGAGAAGTAAGAAATATAAGCATCATCAATAGCTAGGGACATGTATTCTTGAAGCCTACCTTGACGACAACATTAAGGAATTTGTCCTCTTTAAGATCATCAAACTCAGCAACCTGATGTAACCCCATAGTTAGCATAAGAGAAGGCTTGTAAGAATTTGGTGCAACATCTAATCAATCATACATGTGGATTGTAGTGAAAAGGAAGAAGAAAAGCACATGGATGAAGATGGTTGTGTTTATTACCATTCACAGGTACATGGGCACAAGCATAAGATGATGAGACAATATGAAACCATTATAAGGTATTCATTTAGACTGAAGAGGATGGTTTATAACCGAGGCGGTGAACTTACAAAAAGAAAGTGCAAACTGACCCAAATCCAAAATGGCTAAGCGCAATTAATAGTTTGAATAGACGAAACCTCACCCACAGCATGCAATCCAAACAGACCAGAAACGACAATGTATAGTAACCCAATCCAAAGCATCCAGACAAACAACTGTAAGAAATTAAGCATGCTGACATGGAAACAGCAATGGAGTGGAGCCGAACCCAACATCAAATAAATGCCCATCCTCACCCCCTCTCATGTATTTGCCATGGATGAGTGGATACAGAGGCTGGGACATGCTCAACTCCATCACCTAAAAAAGCTAATTGGCACCCTCATTCAATTTGGAACTGCAGATGTACTCAATTCTCTAGCATGCCCTGTGCAACCTATAAAGTGTAAACAAAACAGAGAAAAATCGATGCGCCTCGGACCTGCGGCTCCTTGAAATCGACGGAAAGCCCCCTGTACTGCGCGAGGACGACGGCTGCGACCCGCCAGCGCCGACGCCGCCACCGCCTCCGATGTCGGGCCGTTTCTTCGACACCCCTTCCACCTGCGCGCACGGGCACCCCACCGCCACCGCCACAACAGAAAAGTTTCAGTCCGCACTGCAGAAATATAAGTAAGCTTTGGACCAATGAGGCTTCAATTTTAAAATTTCAACCTCTCTCCTCAGGGAACTTTTTGCAGCATTCGTACTGTTAACAAGGAGCCAAATTAAATAAAGTAACAAGCTGAATCAGATAAGATGATATCAAATTTAGAAGGATTAGTGATACCACGATAGGATAGGTGCATAGGGTACAACATATGCTGCTAATCTTGGGTCAGACTAATATTCATTAGCCTTCAGATGATCGGCTAAAAAACAGAAAAGTAGAAAATGACATCACATAGTTCAACGAACCAGTATATTCTTTTGCGTGAGAAAAAAATCCAAGCATTACCAGGCCAAGGGCATGTGTATGCTAGAATGTGCATGCTATCACCCCATCTGCAGAAAAATGGACTAATCCTATATTGGAGAAGCCACCTAAGAGCAACTCCAACAGCTTATTTATAATCCTAGCTAAATTTAGAGTTTAGATGGTTGTGTAAAAGATAGACAAGGACTAAATGGATGGGTGTATCCAACAACAACTCTAAATATAGATAATCATTGGTACAAATCTCAACAACCAACGAACTGCTAGCCTCTAGACGTTGCTCTCGCAGTGCTATCCGGCCACCGCCATCACAGGCCAGTCCGGCCACCGCCATAGCAGTCAAGGCCAGCCGCCACAACAATTGAAAAATATTTCTGTTACTATGACTAATAAAACAGAGAAATTATGGCGTGAAGAAATAACAATCTGTGGCCTAAAAAGAATTAAATACAAAAGAAAGCATACTTCTAAATTGCAGAAACTTGACAACAAAGACAAAGGATTCACTATAGCAGCACCTTACAATGCCACCCCGATTGAAAAATATTTCTGTTTGCTAGAGTGGTAACCATCTCATTAGAAAACAAGATTGTGGTCCAAAAATAGTAACAATAATTCTAGCAATTGAGGTAGGTGGGGCAAGTATCTGGTTTGAACTTCGTTTTGGCACTGGAAGAGATCTCCGTGTGACACTTCTTGTTTTCATGTTTTATTAGCTAATGTTCGTTTGCTGAATAGTAGCAGCTTTGACTGTCAATGTAGTAAATATTTCAATAATTAATAGTACATGACTATTGATCAACTTCTAATGTTCTTGTTAGATTATTGATGTGCACATTGTCTAATTTGAGAAATATAGCTGCCACAACTTGCATGTGTTAATTCAGACCTGCACATAGCGACACTACATATGACTGAAAAATTCCACATTGTCCAGAGTGCCAAGGTTTTCTACTGCTCACAAGAAAATGAGGCATACATTGTATTTTGCTATATTATATTGTACTAATATAACTACACCCTACAAATTACAGAAACGATCTTCTCAAATATCCCATTGATAGTAGCATTCCAAACATCTAAACTGGACACAATGCTTCTATTGAGATGCATATAAGTTTCAGACTAAATGGATTTATTGAACCACCATCTCACCAGTGACCAGTATAGGGCTGCAAACCCTCAAATTGAGGACAATTGAGCCTCGATCCAACACCAGTCTTCCATCTCCCCTATTCGGTACCCTGTCTCCAGATCGTGCCTTCCTAGACGCGTCTGGGAAGCAGGTGTAGCCTCTGCGCCCTCGGTTTCTACAGGAGCAGTTGGAGAATCACACGATGGCCTGAACATGGTGAAGATGGCCACGACGGCAGCGACTACACAGTAGCGGAATCGCAAGCGGAATAGCACATGGGAGGGCAGGCGGGCGCGAAATCACGCGGGAGCAGAAGGCTGTGTGAGGGTGGGAGGACGGAGGGGAAGATTGCGAGCCGCACAGCCTCGGCAAAGATACCGAGCGAAGGGGAGCATATACCGAGCCGGATGAAGATGCGAGGATAAAGGCTAGTCTGTTGGAACAGGAAATCACCATGATTATCTATCTTTTTACTCAGCACAACGTTTTAGCTAAGCTGTTGGAGTTGCTCTAAAGTGATGATCCAGTGGCCACTATATTTTTAGCAGGCGGCATTTTTTAAAAAAAATGGTCCTATCAATAGAATGACAGATTGGAAGGTGACAATAGAATGACAGATTGGAAGGATACAACTGACTGACAGCTTGGAAGGACACAACTCACTGTTCATGAGGATGAACCAACATGGTCACATATGTATTTCAGTAGAGCAACAGGAGAACCTTGCCCGACAGCCAGTAGCGTGGTCCTATACAACTGACAAGCAGCTCATGTTGTGAGGATGAGGGGATCTCACCAAAATTTCAGAAGTAAATTGGTGACAGGAAGAGAAATCACCCTCTCATCTATATTTCTAGTCACATCAATTCGCCATAGCTAGCCATGGCCCATGTTCTAAGGACAGTCCTAACATTCAAATACGATTCCAAGAAAATAAAATACTGGATGGATAAAATGGAGAGATGGCAGTGTTTTGCCATGTTGTTCCACGCCTCATTTACAAATCTCTCATTACCGATTTGGGATCCTGCAGGCCTCAAATTCTCTCCTGGCAGGTAGATTCCCGTACTTTGGTATTTTTGTTTGATAGATACATGCCAGCTGCATGCTGGCGCTATATGACAACCATACAGTGTTTCTGGTATCAACCTGTTAGTGTTTTAGGCAACGACAAAAGCAATGGTGCTAGCGTTCATAAATATTCTCCAGTACATGGCTCTTCTCCAACTCTTAACTCTCTGATCCCAAGCCTAAACCCAACCAATAACGGTTTGCATCCCTATCAACAGTTCGTGAAAAATTTTGGATCCAATGCCCACATGTCATCGGTTCTACTCTTAATGAGACATAGTTTTCGAAAAGGAAACATAACTAACATAAATCAAATTGGTAAGCAAACTCTGCAACACATAATGGTGTACGAAGTCATGAATTAGAAGGTCTCGACAGTTGGGTTGCAACATTATTTTCTTCAAAATCGACAGCCAGTAAGTAACATCAAAGAATCATGTAGGGTTTCAACAGTTAGCGTAGACATATTTATGTGTGCCCAGATATCAAGTTGATTAAGCAGGATATCAAGAACATAGCAAAGCACTGATCAAGCTTACCTTTCTGCATTGTAGGAAGAAGAACATTTAAGCGCCGGATACCTCTCAGCCGGACCATCTCTTTGCAAAGTGTTCTTTCACCAGAGCAAGAGCTTTCCCTCTGTGAGATATTTCGTTCTTCACTGACTTGGGCATCTCAGCATATCTGCATTACATGATATGCAATTAGTGTGAAGAAAGGATGCGGGAGAAGTAGGAACTGTCAGGAAAATTGCGTTCGATACTCACGTTTGTTCAAAACCATCTGGCTGGAACACAGGATTCCACCCAAAATTGTTAGGGCCTCTAGCAGGCACGATCTTTCCCTGCACAATGAGAACCAGTCTCAAAACATGATATTCCAAAAATAAATATGCTGCAGCATTCATCAAAGTGGTATGGTACAATCAAAATACTTACTCCTACTGTAACCAAGGCAATCATGCGCACAGAATTTGGAACAAGGCTAAACAATCTAACAGAGCTAATGATCAAGCTTACCTTTCTGCTTTATCCCCATCAACTTGGGGTTTTCCGACAGGTAGTCGAGCTCGCCCATCATCATGGTGCGCGAGATCAGCGGCGAGGGGAGGAACCTAAGGTTCGGGAACCTCGGCTTGCACGTCTGAACGACCCCAGCGTTCCCGTGATCCTTCACCAAGAGCGAGCCATTGGTGACGAGCTACATCAGCACGCTCACCGCCCTCAGCTTCGGGCAGGTGCGCGCACGACGCCTTCCTCTCCGAGGATCCTGAAGCTGTCCGTCATCATGTTGTCCGGGCGTATCAGTGACTCTAGGCTCTCGGACTTGGCACAGGTCGAGGGTACGCTCAGCAGAGTATTGATGCACTGGCGCAGGAGCTTACCAATTTGATCTGGCTCAGGGGAGAGAGGGGAGGGAGAAGAGCCTTGGATCTAGCGCGAGAGCGGACTGCAAACAACCAGATTCGATGCCACTGACCTCTCCGTCGATTTGGTGCCTCACATTTTGGATCCTCGAGAGCTAATGACACCTTCAAGCCAGCTGGTCCTCCATGGGATGCGATGTTGAAAACTTAGCTGCTTCTAAACCATAAGTTCCCATACATGACAGCAACGACGGTCGATATTTACGCATTCTAACCACATTTCTAATAGTCAAAATCACCAAAACAGGAACCCATGACAAAATAGGAAACAAATCAATACTATAATTTTGCTGAAATGGATGCCACTACACCTAATAGTAACAAATGGAATCAACTAACTATTTCGCTGGAAGGAAGAGCCTTATAAAAACTAAATCAAAAACCTTCCAGTATAAGCTCCCTTCTAATACACAAAAATAATTATAACATCTAAATTAAGAACATTCCAATTACTACTTTCCAGTTTAGTAGTTCACTCAAAGTGGAGTGTTCCAATAGCAAACCGAACACCTTCCCATACTTAAAATTATGAAAACAGAAACCCATGACAAAACAAACAGAAAAGCAATACTATGTTTTGCTCGATTCTATGTGGCAGCAATCGTTGCACCTAAAAGTAGCAAAAGGATGCCACTTGCTATTTTGCGGAAATGAAGAATACCTCAACACCTCAGCTGAGCACCTCCCATTCTAAGCTCACCTCTAATACTCAAAATCACGACAAAGGATGCTTGTAGTGTAGCTAACAAAAGAAATAACTGTCAGCTCTGCTCTAAGTGGCACATACCCACCTTGTAGCCAAATCCAATTGTTGTGTAACAAATTGAGAGCAAAGGGCACGAGATGAGGTAGCAATGCCAATTCTCCTGCTAAATACCTATTATTCTAACCACATTTCTAGTACCCAAGCACCAAAACGGGAACCATGACAAAACAAACAAAAAAGTAACACTGCGTTTTGTACTATTCTATGTGGTAGCAACCCTTGCACCTAACGATAGCAAGAGGATGCCACTTGCTATTTCACAGAAAGGAAGTGTACTCTAACAGCTAAAATTAGCACCTACCAGTCTAAGCTCGTTAGTATAAGAAACAAAATCATGACCGCGGATGCTTGCAACATATAGCTAACAAAAGAAGTAACGGTAATATTTGTACGATTCTAAGTGGCACAGAGCAGTCCTTGCAACCAGATGAAACTGGCTGCGTCACGAATGTGAAATGGAAGCATATATGGAATATAAGGTGGTACAGACCAGTTCATGCCAAGAAACTCCTCGACGCGGTAGCTCGTAGCTTCCTCGAAGCCGCGGTTGGCGTAGATGATGGGACAGTCGGGCTCGAGCGCGTCGGTGACGACGAGCCCGCACGGACCGGACGCGTGCAGCATGCCTTCAAGCGTGAACATCCCACCGGCGTCAACACCTCCTCCCTCGCCTCCCCGCTCCTCCTCCTCCTGCTGCTCCTCTTCCTGCTCGTCGACGCCGTCGGACTCGTTGTCCCAATCCATGGCGTTGTCGCCGAGGACAGAACCCTAGCTCTAGATCCGGGCTCCCCACCGGGACGCGGTCAGCCCATGGATACCACGAGCACGAGGTCTAGGGTTTGGTTGCCCTGCCCTGGCTCTGGATTGGGTTAGGGCGAAGGAGGAGGAGAGGAGGCAACCGCGAGCGAATGGGCGGAGGTCGTTCGGTTGTTGCGCGGAGGCAAGGCGAGTGCGGATCTCCCGACCATCTCGTGGGGATGAGGGAGGGCGGGCTCACGGGGATCGACAACGCACGAGAGAGAGAGGTGCGCACGGACGGTCTAGATCGTCGGGAGGCAGAACGTCAAAAAGGCAGGCTACCCTTAGAGCCTTAATAGATAGTAAAGATTTTGGGTTTACGGGACCGGACCCCACTGTCACATCCGGTTTTGGAACGTAAACCGAATGCGAATCATGTATGTGCCAGGATCAGAAACTCACGTACACAGCGATTACATAATTGGACATTATCACACATTGCTCAAAGTAAATAGCGAAAAGGTAATTTTATTACATCAAGGTGTCCAAGACATCCACAGAGTCTAATACATAATCATTAGCATTAATATCATCAAAGTGCGGAAATACGTAATGTAGTAGATAAGGCCTTCACAGGCAGCTGGCTGGGGTTTGCTACTAAGAAAAACTAGAACTCGTCATAGTACTGAAACTCTTCAAAGTCCTCCATGTTACCAGCATCTCCTCCTGGGCACTAAATACAGTGGGGACAACCTGGGTGGGGTGGTTTTTAAAGCAAGGGTGAGTACACATCAACGTACTCAGCAAATATCCTGTTTGGCTAAAGTGGACTAGCTGTATGTGGGGTTAAGATTAAGCAGTTGCTTTTAGTTAGTCAAGTATTTATTACTAATAGTAGAGCCAAGTTTTAGTAATAAACCCAGTTATTACCCAAATGTACTCCCTCCAAGAGAAAATACCAGAGATCATAATTATACCATCATAATAAAAGTAACCAAAATTCTTCTAATCAAAGAGGATCCCAAGGCCACTCTTAACCGTGAGCTCGGCTGATATACCAGTTTCTAACACTCTGCAGTGGTTGCACACTTTACCCACGAGTCGTGATCCCTTTTCAGCCTGGGTTGTACAGACCCAATCTTCACTACCGAGGTGAATGGCCAGGGATACACTACGTAGCCTTTACAAAGACTCCCCTAGTGCATAGCTACTTGTTAGGTTTTGCCAGTTGTACAAACGCAGTACACCTCCCTAAGGTGGGTGACTAACAAAACCAAATCGAATGAACCTCTGCACTCCCCTTGGTAGAGCGAGCACTACGCCGCGGCCCCCATTGACGGTCCTTAGGCAAAGCCAACTACACCCTCAGGTTCATCTAATTAATCAGCTAAGGGCGTCTCATTCCACCCTCATGGTTGCACTATTATTCCGGGTGGTCACTCCACGAACAGGTCCTTATGGAGAGGTACTCAGGAAAATGGCATGAGTCCCCTAAATTATTACAAGATCATCATCGGGATAACATCATCGTATCATAAATATTCACATCATGTTCATTGGTTAAGTTAAAGCAATAGCATAAGCTAACCATGATTAACCCAAAAGGTAAACAAGGATAAGTAAATATAGACTAGTCAATCCTTAGGTTTCAATAATGTAATGCGGGACAGTGAATTATAGAGTAAGTAGGACTTAATAGGTCAGAGGACACTTGCCTTCACAATATTCCCGACGGATTGTCTGATGGTAAAACACCTAAATATCGTCGCATAGTCCGTCGGTAAAGTGTTTTGCCAACAAATAATGATTGTTGGCAAAAGCCTTGTCGGTAATAACCTTTACCGGCAGACATAGATCTCCCGACAAATTATCTGTTGGCAATGTTGACGTTATTGCCGACAGACATGTCTTTGCCATCGGACAATGTTTTGACGACATATTCCTTGTGTCGACGCCCTATGTGTCGCTAAAAGTTTATATGCCGACAGATTATCTGATGTTGTTCCTTATGTGCAGTTAGAAATATCTATGCATACAAATATATGCTAATGAAACGAATAATAAAGTGATTATGATACACATTGTAGGACAACTTGAATAATATGTAGACCAAAATATATGAAATTTGATTACTACAAGAGAGATCAACCTTTGACTTTGGATTCCAACATAAATTTGTTTGGAACTTGATTTGTGTGTTGAACATATAAAATATAATAGCATACATGTTTCCTAAATTCTAATGTGATCTTTTAGTTCTATTACATGCAAAAGTCTAAAGATCCATCTACTCTCCCTACTAAAATCTCTCCATCAGCTCGGTGTTACGCCAACGGCTGGCATGCATGCTCGTAATCATTTTCTCACGCACTTCAAGCATCAACTCAATCTGATCCTACGTGCTTCCAACACCTCTTCCTGCAGTAGATTCTAATAATTTGTCAATTACTGTATTATCATGTCTATAAACTCCCAACATAAAATACAAACTGAAAGTGCACAAGATTACAAAGAAATAGAACATGAAAACATGCTCCAATAAAAATGGAAATAGGGCCACCCAAAATAAAAGAACGCTCCAACTAACTAAATCAGATACAACTCCAAAATTTACTAGATCAATCAATATGTACAAATAGGCTTGAGAACCATGAAGCCTTAACAACATGACAAACTCTCCACCAAAAACTACCATGAACCAAACAATACAAATCATCAGGCAGACTGATAAATTTTAGAGCATCACCTAAAGCCCAACCACAAACACAAACTGAAAGTTTCGAACACCCCAGGCGAGTGCACATGCGGCTCCCAACAGATAATAAAAAACTTGAGACTCCATTATCTCCTCAGCTCATCCTCTTTACATATCTTCATCATCGCTGAAACCATTATAACGACGCCAATGATATCCTGTTTAGTAGTGTACAATAGGCTTAACTATTGAAAACACTATTGCAGTTTTTAAAGCAAGACTGACGGTGAGTAGATTGCAGTTTGAATATGGCAGGATGTTGAAAACGCTATTGCAGTTTTTGGTGAAACTGACTAAGAGCAGATTTTAGCAGGCTTCAACAGTGTTTTGACCCATAACTAGCCGACTTTTAATGAGCTGCAATCATATGTCTTCTAGTGTTTACTGGTGTACAGCAGGCTTAAATTGACTGAGAATTTTCTGGTGTTTTTAAATCTCATGAAATTCAAGATGTTGTACATAGCAGTCTTGTATCTTCTTTTAATTACTGTTATGAGAACCAATCAAACATTCGTTCACAAATACCCTTGTCTAAAATAGGCGAGTTACAATTTTAACACCCTACTAATATCTTTGATTGTTCGACCCCTGAACAAAATTTAGGATCGTTTTAGCCCCCCCACCCCACACCATTGTTTGATTCGGTTTAATCTACTTTAGTTTATTTTTGGACATATAAGCAATCTGCCAGCTACGTAATCCTACCTTTCGTTCATGGCTAAATGTTCCTTGTGTACAATTAAAATGGAAGGTACCGGTGCATATTTAAGGGTTCATCTAGAATTATTCATCAAGAATTAATGTACTTCAACATTTAGAAGAAAAAGTGACACAAGCAGCTAGGTGTATATATGCAACTGCAAAGTTGGCAGGTAGAAGATAATTTTTTTATCACACTCCACATATGCACAACTATGTATGGTGGGAAGAAAATAGTATCACATCTATATTTACTTGCTGCTGTAGAACCTTAGGCCAATGTTGATTTTTTGTTACGACTCATCTAAAAATACAGAATATTAGAATTCATCAATTACATAAATAAAATACAAGGTTGTAGTATTACCTTGTTCGTTGGCCATGCAATGGGCATTGTCGGAGAGAAAATCCTCCGGTCGGGTGGCGGAATGCACCCGCCCTAATCCTTAGATGAGGAGGGGGCCTAAGCGGTTGCCTGTTTGGTGAATTCGGGATGAACATAAGAACACACAAGGGTTTATAGTGGTTCAGGTCGCCGGAGCGTAATACCCTACCTCCACTGTGTGTATTGAGTCTGAGCGTGTGAGCTTGTGAACTTGCGTGTGAGCCTGTACCTTGTAACGCTGTGTCCCTTCCCTTTTATAGTTTAAGGGAGATACATACAAGAATGCTGAGCCCCGACATATGGGCCCAGGAGTATAATGGTAGGAATACATTATGTGAATAGTAAATGCTGACAGCACACAAGGATCCTCCGCCTTAGTAACGCATGAGTAATCAGCGGGTGTCATGATGACCGCAGTCCTTGCAGCATTGATAGGTAGTAACCCCTTTCCTGGTAACGTGTGAGTAATGGTGAGTAACAGCACGGTCCACGTATCGTGGACTGAGCATGTCGCCTGTTAGTGGAATGGATAGGCGCACGTCTTATCCATAATGAATGCGAAAGCACGCGTAGCCTAGAGGCGTCATGCCAGGTTCCGCCCGTTGGCTTATGCCGCGCGTAGTAGGACACGTGGCAGCATCGAGTCTCCGCCTGAGCGGGGAGCAGGAGTGTATGCGGATAGGTCCAGATCCCACCAGACCAGGTCTGGACACATGTCGGCACTGGACCCCCGCCTGGGCCCTGATTGAGGCCCGGGTGTGTTCTGTCCTAGAACCTTGGGACCCTACTGTGGGCGGCCCGGACCCCATTCTAGGGGTCCAGTCCGTACACGTGGGGGTCCTGGACCAAACATGGAGGTCCGAACTGTATATCCAGGGGTCCGGCACTTTCCCATGGGGGTCCAGACTCACTATTGATGCCTTGGAGTATATCACTTTCTCTGGACACGTGGCGGATCTGGACCCGCCCATGTGGTGGGGTCAGGCGCTGTTGCTGGCCTAGAGTAGTCGCTCGAGGCTGGGGCGAGTCATGGCCTGGTCCCACATACAACTCTTTTACCACGCGACTAAAGATAACCGCGTGGGTACTGCGTCTTTATACAGTAGCATGGAGTACCCTAGTTTTAGGGTACCGACAGTGGCCCCTGGGCCCACCTCAGGGGAGGATGCGAGCCTGCAGGTGGGGCCAAAGCTTCCACCTTACCTCAATATGGCCTGATTGGTGATTGGCGCGCCGTTTCAGCACGTCTGCTGACGCACCTTCTGTCAATCACCTTCGGTCACGCCAACTGCCATATCTGTCCCCATGGCTGACTGACCCACGGCCCCCACGCCTGGTGGTTTCGTCGGGCCACGCGCGAGGTGCCTTGTTACCGCTGCATTGGTTTAAAAAATTACCTTTTGTCTTCTGCAGCAGCCCCAAGGAGGCGCACTACCGGCACGTGCGGCGGTTCGCTCTTTCTGCACCCAAAATCCGACACACAAACTGTATGACTTGTGGACCCGGGCCCCCATGTCATAGACTGGGCTGCCTAGGTCCTAGGTACCCGTCGAGCGGGGTTTCCTACGGCAATTCAGGGGCACGCGGAAGGGTTTCCCTGAACAGGGACTCAGGTTTCCTTGAAAAAGGATTCACCTCGCGTGCAGCAGTTACCTTTTCACATTCTCTTCCAATCGACTGCGCCTCTTTGCCTTCGTGCTCTTCTGCTCTATGCCCGCGCCGCCGCACATGCCATGGCTTCGCTTGGTCATCCCGACCGCTTTCAGTCTGAGGAAGCGCTTAATCTGGTGCACGACCTGCTTGGGTGGAGCACGCTAGGGCTCGCTGGAAGAATCTATGCTGGCGCTACCCCCTTGGCGATCTTGCCACTGGGGAGTTTGTGCTGTTCACCTCCTACATCTCTTGCGGGTTGGCGCTGCTGATCTTGCCCTTCTTCCTACTGCTGCTGGAGGAGTTCGGGCTTCAGCTCCAACACCTCACGCCCCACTCCATCCTCCAGGCAGCCATCTTCGTCCACCTCTACGAGATGTTCGTAGGTGTGACCCCCTGCACTTCCCTCTTCCGCTACTTCTTCGTGCTAGTCAAGTCCTGGAAGACCAGGGACCACATCGGGGCCTACTACTTCTAGACGAGGCCAGATCCGGCCGTCGTCTATATCCCCACCTTTGGCGACGCGAGGTGGGAAAACTGGCGCAGCGACTAGGTGATTGCCAGCGCCGAGGCCAACGACCGCCTCGTCCTGCCATCCAATGGACCGGCCCTCGACCACAAGCAATGGAGGGCCAAGCCGTCCCTCTCGCCAGAGTTCCTGCCCATATTGGACAGGATCAAGGTCTTGGCCACGGGCGGCCTAACCTTAATGCATGTGGTCGGCGACCTCCTGAAGCGCCGGATCATGCCGCTATAGAGGAGGCCACGCCTGTTGTTGGGGCGAAGGCAAAGACGCCACCCTTCGCTCGGGGCCTTCGCCGTAAACGCCGGCCCAACGGAGACAAGACAACGGGCAGGGACACCCTTCGCCCCATACGACATCGGACGAAGACCCGTGGCGAGGTCATCCCACCGTGCGGCCTCGTCCAACACGGAGGCCCACGTGTGATCCGGCCCATTGTGACAGGCCCTGCGTGGCCGCTGCGTGTTACGGGCCTAATTTATAAATGCGTCCCTATAATTACAGTCTGTAACCCCGCTTTATGGGAATATTCCGGGGATAACCTAGGTGTCCGAGGGCACATGCATCCTTAACACGGGACTCTGGGTACCCGGACACCTATAAATACCCCCGCACAGTGCCCTTGAGAGGCTAGATGAGAAAAGCTTCTGCCATCTCGTGCTAAACCCTGTTTGCGCTATCACTCCCCCCCGTTGGATCAACTTGCGCCTGTGAGCAAGTTCCAACATTTGGCGCCCACCGTTCGTGCTACGAAAAAACCACCCGCGATGGCACCCATGAAAGCTAGCTCGAAGGCTAACGAGGCTGCGAAGGCAGCACTGCTGGCCGCAAGGAAGGGCAAGGCCCTCGCACTCACCCACTCCACTCACCAAGAGGCTGCTGAAGACGACGCCCTCCGCACCTGCGGCCCTGAAGGACAACCGCAGCCTCCCCCAGGCTTCGCCCCACAGGAAGGCGCTGACCTCACCGAGGACGGTGAAGTCCTCGGCTTCGCCCCACCAGAGGGCGCGGACCTCACTGAGGACGGTGAAGTCCTTGGCGTTTCAGCGGAAGAACAGCTACAGCTGCGCGCACTGCGCCTCAAGAACCGCAATCTACAGAGGCAAAAAGAGATACTGGAGGCCAAGCGCCAGCGCGTGTCTGCACTAGCCAAGGTGTGGCAAATGATACGCGACGAAGAGCAGAAGGCCCAGGACCTCGAGCGGGAGATCGCGCTGATGCAGCGCGAAGGCCACCTCGGCCTGCAGCATGGGCCACCCCTGCAACAACGCGCACAAGTGGAAGACATACGCGAAGGCCACCGCGGCCTGCAGCACGGGCCACCCCTACAACACCGCGCGCAGGTGGAAGACCCGCTCTTCCCCCAGCGCGGCTACGCCTTCCCACACGCCGCGCCATTTCAAGGGGTCAACTACCTCGACGAGCGAAGTCCCCTGGCGCCGCATCTGCAAGTGACACCCTGGCCTGCCAACTTCCGGGCAGGGACCTATCCCAAGTACAACGGCAGCACGGACCCAGCTCAGTACATCATGAGTTATCAGGTTGCCGTCTCATCTTCCGGAGGGGACGACGCCACAATGGCCAAGTCTTTCATCATCGCCCTCGAAGGCCCAGCTCTCACCTGGTTCACCAGGTTACCCCCACTGTCCATTGATTCCTGGAGAAGCCTAAGGAACAAATTCCTGCTCAACTTCCAAGGGTACTGCCTAGACACCGACGCCTTGGTCGAACTCTCACTCTGCAAGCAACTGGAAAAAGAGACTCTGCGGGAGTATTACCGCAAGTTTCTAACACTCAAGTCACAGCTGCCCTCAGTTGACGACCAGATCGCCATTCACTACGCCATCAGTGGCCTCCGCGCCGGCGTCCTTTACAGCCATTGCATCAGGGACCCACCCAAGAACCTCCAGGAATTATATCAACTATTTGAAAAATATGCCAAATCCGAAGAGCTCCACCAGCGCAAGGTTGAGTCCCAGAGGAAACCCAAAGATGCTCCACAGTCCAGCCACACGTGGACGAGGACTCCGCAGCCAGACTCCGGCCGATACGGCCGTAACCAGCAGTAGGTGCACAACATTGCCAACCAGCACCCCGCTGGTGATGCCCCTCGCCGCCAGGAATATCCCGCCCAGGGCCGCGGAAGTGGAACTCGCGGCAGGGGCCGGGGACGCGCGCAGCCGCCGCGCCGATTCTACTGTCTCTTCCACGGTGAAGACTGCGCCCACCAAACAAAAGACTGCCCTGAAACGAAGGCCACCAGAGACAGGATGGCACGGGCGCAGCCGGCCGACAACCCAAGGGTCGTCGCGCACACTTATCAGCAACACCCTCCACCATATATCCACGCCCCCGCCCCGCATCCACCGCACCACGCTTACCAACACCATCAGGAAGTACAAATCGTGCCTCCCCCACCCCCGCCTCCACACCAGCAACAACAAAACATCCCCCACCCCCACCCACCCAAGCAAGAAGACTTCGCCGATCAGCCGTATCACGGAGTCATTCATATGATCACTGGGGGTCCAGTGTCGACTTCGACACCAAGCGACAGAAGCGGGACCACTACCGCAGCATCAACCACGTCGCCATCACCGGTCCAGTCGTGCAGACGAAGTGGTCCCACGTACCGCTAACTTTCGACGCCCGAGACGTCGACCTGCGCAATGCCCCCCCATGTCGACGCCATGGTCATCAACTGCAGCGTGGCAGGCTAGGACCTGCACAAAGTCCTCGTTGATAATGGCAGTCAGGCAGACATCATTTTTCTCCATGCCTTCGATCGCATGGGCATAAGCCACAGCTTGCTCAAGCCTTCGGACAATCCGTTGTACAGCTTCGGCGGCAAGGGCACTTTTCCTATCGGCAAAATAGAGTTGCCTCTCTCCTTCGGTGTAGCGCCCAATGCCCGGAGTGAGCAAATAACCTTTGACATCGTCGACATGGTGTATCCGTACAACGCCATCATGGGTCGGGGCTCCATCAACAAGTTTGAGGCAGCCATTCACGGATTGTACCTGTGCATGAAGATACCAGATCCATTGGGTGCCATCTCAGTCTACGGCAATCAGCAGACTGCGCGCAACATAGAGCAGGACGAGGCAAAGAAATGTCCACTGCCTCAAGGCCCAGCACGAAGCCCCAGCGCCCGCCAGCCCAACTGAAAAACAGCACAAGACGCAGCTGCAAAGCAACGACGGGACCAAGACTGTTCCCCTCGACCTAGCCACACCCAAGCAAACAGTCACGATCAGCGAAGACCTCACCTCGCATGACGAGGAAAAACTCCCGTGCTGCTTATCCAAGAACAAGGACGTCTTCGCTTGGTCAGCCCTCGACCTGGTCGGGGTCAGCCGATCCATAATCGAGCACAGCCTGGGAATCGACCCCTCGGTGAAACCGAAAAAACAGCGGCTTCGCAAAATGTCTGACGAGAAGACAGAAGCCGCCAAGGCAGAGGTACACCGCCTCCTGGAAGCCAAATTTATCGAGCCAGTGGCTTACCCCACGTGGCTCTCCAACATGGTAACGGTGCAGAAAAAGAGCGGCAAGTGGCGAATGTGCATAGACTTCACCAGCCTCAACAAGGCCTGCCCAAAGGACAACTTCCCATTGCCCCGAATCGACAAAATTGTCGATAGCGCGGCCGGGTGCGAGGTCATTTCACTCCTCGACTGCTTCTCTGGTTATCATCAAATATACATGAAGGAGGAGGACAAGGCCAACACCAGCTTCATAATGCCCTTCGGCACATATTGCTTTATCAGAATGCCGGAGGGACTCAAGAACGCCGGGTCCACCTTCTCCTGGCTCACCAAAACAGTGCTCGAAGGGCAGGTCGGCAGAAACGTATTCACATACGTGGACGACATCGTCGTCGCCAGCAGGAATAAAGAGGACCATCTCGCAGACCTCGCCGAGACATTCGCGAACATGCGGGACGCACGACTTCGCCTCAACCCCGATAAATGCGTCTTCGGTGTTCGCCAGGGGAAAATATTGGGTTATCTGGTATCGCACCGCGGCATCGAGGCCAACCCAACCAAAATCCAGGCCATCATCAACATGACGCCCCCGCAGTCAGCCAGAGAGGTCCAGCGTCTGACGGGCAGATTGGCCGCCCTCAACAGATTCATTTCCAAATCTACTGAGCGAAGTCTTCCCTTCCTCAAAACACTCCACGGCGCAAAAGACTTCGCTTGGGGACCAGAGTAGGCGGCGGCCTTCGCCTCACTAAAACAGTACATGATGGAGTTGGTCGTCCTTACGAGCCCCGACTCTTCGCTACCACTGTTGCTTTACGTCGCGGCTTCGCCGCACGCGGTCAGTGCGGCACTGGTTCAGGAGCAGTCAGTAGAGGGCGTGATCAGGCAGTGCCCAGTATATTATGTCTCCGAGGTGCTCACACCGTCAAAGTGTAACATGATGGAGCTCGAAAAGATCGCATATGCAGTTGTTATGTCTTCGCGCAAATTGCGCCACTACTTTGAAGCATTCAAGGTCCGCGTCACCTCAGATAGGGGACTCGGTGAATTATTCAGAAACCCGGAGGCATCGGTACGGATCGCCAAATGGGCGGCCGAACTCTTCGGCTACCACATCACTTTCGAGCCTAGGACTGCGATCAAGTCACAAGTTTTAGCAGACTTCATCGTCGACTGGACCGGGCCAATAACACAGCCAGAGCCATCCGCAGAGAAGGTTTGGACAATCCACTGCGACGGCGCTTGGTGCCATGCGGGGGCAGGCGCTGCTGCAGTCATCACCTCACCCGCCGGGGTCAAGCACAGATACGCGACACGCTTAAGCTTCGCCCTGGAATCTGACAGATGCACAAACAACATCACAGAATACGAAGCTGTCATCCTCGGCCTCCGCAAGTTAAGAGCCCTCGGCGTCACCACCTGCATAGTCCGAACAGACTCCAGGGTAGTCGCCGGCCAAGTCGAAAAAGACTATGCAGCAAAGGACCCCGCACTTATGCAGTACCTCACGGCCATCCGAAGCCTCGAGAAACAATTCAAGGGATTCACTTTGCAGCATGTGGACCGGGCCAAGAATGAAGAAGCTGACGCATTGGCCAAGGCGGCCGCCAGGGGTGAAGCCCTCCCCTCCGACGTGTTCTATCACGTCATCGGCACACCAGCCGTCCGCAGCCCCGAAGGGCTCCAAATAACCAACGACAGCGAGGGCCAGCGCATGATCAACCTTATCATGACCGAAGACTGGCGGGCGCCAATAACCCTGTACCTGCAAGGGTTCTATCACCCAGTCGACAGCAACGAGGCCAAGCGCCTCCACCACCGAAGCCGGGACTTCGCATTGATCGAGGGCCAACTGTACAAAAAGGGGGTCAGCCAGCCGATGCTTAAGTGCGTCACCGAGACCGAGGGCGTTCAAATCCTGCGCGAAGTCCACAGGGGGACCTGCGGCTCCCACGTAGGCCCCAGGGCCCTAGCGGAAAATGTGATACGACAAAGCTTCTACTGGCCCGCCATTATCTGCGCCGCAAATCAGGTTCTCAGATCCTGTGAAGCCTGTCAAAAATTTTCCCCACGCTCGGGGCGCCCCTCGCAGTTCACGAAGCTGATCGCCCACACGTGGCCCCTTCAGCGCTGGGGCCTAGACATCGTCGGGCCCCTGCCCACGGCTCAGGGGAACCTCAAGTTCACCTTCGTAGCCGTTGAATACTTCACTAAATGGATTGAAGCGAGGGCAGTATCCACCATCACATCGAAGACGGCCCAGAAATTCTTCTGGCAAAATATTTTTTGCCGCTTCGGAGTACCATCCAAACTCACGGTCGACAACAGCAAGCAGTTCGACAACCAAGATTTCAAAGACTTCTGCTTCTCCATCGGCACCAAGCTTGCCTTCGCCTCCGTGTACCACCCCCAGTCCAATGGAGTCGTGGAGCGCGCCAACGGCAAAATTTTCACAGCTGTCAAGAAAATGCTCCTTGACGACAAAAAAGGCAAGTGGCCCGACCTATTACCCGAAGTGGTCTGGGCACTGAATACAACCGAGTGCAGGGCAACGGGGTTTACCCCCTTCCGCCTATTATACGGATCGGAGGCCATGACCCCGCAAGAAATAAAGCATGGGTCGCCTCGGACAGCCGCGTCGGCCGTCCCAGACATAGATGAGCCAACTTCGAAGGATCTCATCGACGGAGACCGCGTCCTCGCCCTGCAGGCTCTAGACAAATACCAAGCCCAGACAAAAGCATGGCGCGACCAGGCAGTCATCCCAAGGGAATTCAGCGAAGGGGACCTCGTCCTCATCCGGATAGCTCGAACGGAGTCCAGAGGCAAGCTGGAGCCCATGTGGGAGGGCCCTTACATTGTCAAGTCGAAGGCCTCCCCCAGCGCATACAGGCTCGCAACGCCAAACGGCGAAGACTTAGAGCATTCCTGGAACATTGATAATCTGCGCAAATTTTTTGTTTGACTCATCAGGGCCAGCCCGCCCTTGTAATTTGCAAAAACAATTTTGTTCTGGCCCGCACTCTTTTCCTCCCGGGGGGTGAGGTTTTTAACGAGGTAGAGTCATGTAATATACAAGAGAAAAATCCCCCGCAAAATCCACGTCGAAAAAAGACCGCATCAACGGTCTTCGACATTCGACTAATACAAAGTCACCGCGAGGCCCAGCAGCAGCCGCCCTCGCATGCAACAAATCCGTGCAGAAGTCGCCTAAGGGTGCAGCCGGATTAGCACAACAAGTGTGAAAAATCGAAGTTTTCTGCGAAGACTATCCGCGCAGAAGTCGCCTAAGGGTGCAGCCGGACTAGCACAACAAGTGCGAAAAATCGAAGTCTTCCACGAAGACTATCCGTGCAGAAGTCGCATAAGGGTGCAGCCGGACTAGCACAACAAGTGTGAAAAATCGAAGTCTTCCATGAAGACTATCCGTGCAGAAGTCGCCTAAGGGTGCAGCCGGACTAGCACAACAAGTGCGAAAAATCGAAGTCTTCCACGAAGACTATCCGTGCAGAAGTTGCCTAAGGGTGCAGCCGGATTAGCACAACAAGTGCGAAAAATCGAAGTTTTCCGCGAAAACTATCCACGCAGAAGTCGCCTAAGGGTGCAGCCGGACTAGCACAACAAGTGTGAAAAATCGAAGTCTTCCGCGAAGACTATCCGCGTAGAAGTCGCCTAAGGGTGCAGCCGGACTAGCACAACAAGTGCGAAAAATCGAAGTCTTCCACGAAGACTATCCGTGCAGAAGTCGCCTAAGGGTGCCGCCGAATTAGCGCTACAAATACGAAAAATCGAGGTCTTCCGCGAAGACTACCCGGGCAACAATCGCCTAAGGGTGCAGACGGGCTAGCACAATAAGTGCGAAAAATTCTAGTTTGCCGCGAACACTATCCCTGCAGAAGTCGCCTCAGGGTGCAGCAGGGACAGCGCAACAAGTCCGACGAACCGATTACAATGGTACAGCCGCACGAAGCCTAACAAGTGCAAAAACGGCTACACCAAACTGTCCGCACAAAGGCCGACTACATGCGCACCAGACCAACATAACAAACACACCAGACCAAGCACTTAACGCCCTCGCGAACATAGCCGAGTGTGCGAAGGCACACAACCTCATCATACAAGCCATTACACATGTACAAGCGAGGGCATCGCATTCTACATCGGCTCGACCTTCGGAATAATTCCCATCTCCCTATAGTTAAATAACATTATCCTAAGCTTCTCACCCGCAAAAAGACTTCGCAACTCCCCCTCACCTGCACTCACAGCGGCCGGCAAGGACAACAGTTCCTGCCTGCCAGCCCCACTCACACAAAGCCGACCGACGTCCGCTCCACTCACCCTACGCTTCGCAACCGCCCTTCGCCGCCTACGCCTAGTACTCGGACCAGACACAACATCAGCATCCGCAGCTTGCGACGAAGCCTCCGCCACTGCCACATCCAAGGCCGCAAAGTAGTCCAAGTCCTCATCCGACGACTCTTCGGTCCATTCAACAGAGCTCCCAGAGTCACCGAACTCGGAAAATTTAGACGCAGACTCATCCGATTTATTCCCATCATCCACGGTCGAAGCCGCCAAAAAATTAGCAGTAGCGGTTGCATGCGCAGGCCCAAAATCTTGAACCTGCGCAGCAACCAAGGTTCAGCAACAATATCCAAAATTTCCTAACTACCCACACCCACTAGGCCACCTACGAAGACCCAGCCGTCGCGGGAGCCTCCGCTGTCGCCTCCGCAGCCACCGCCACAGGATCCTCAGCCCTCGGCGCAGCAGTTGACGACGAGTCTCTACCGGCCGTAGTGGATGCAGGGGCATCGGGAACGCCTTCGACGATTTCCGGGGGCGGCTCCGGAGCGGCCTCGGACACAGCTGCTGCCGGGTTCGGCTCTGGGTCAGGCAGCGCGCTGTTCAAAGCCCCGAAGTCATCCACCCTCTCACCACGCGCCGCCTGAGACACAGCACATAGACTCAGCAAACCCACATTTAACCCACATTAAACAAACACCAAACAAAAGCCAAACATTACCTGACTCCTCGCCGTCTCAGCCCGCTCCCTGACCACCTCTCGACCGTGGGGGCCCCACATCCGGTCGTAGAGGGCTCCGGCGGATTCCTTCACTATAGGGTCCTCAACCTTGTAGATATCACGCTCCAAATCCTCATCAGCTTGGTCGAAGACCTCTTAGTGCCGGCACCCTTCACGAGAGAGCGTGTTCATCGCCCCCTCGCAGGTGACCAGAGAGGCATAAGACATAAACCCCTCCACGATGGTGGGGAGCGCCTGCAGCTCCTCCTGCACCCACTCAAGGCAGCGAAGTCCGGGCTCTCGGTCCGGCACTTCAAATTCAGCGGTCCGCGCGCCCAGCTCACGGTATGAATCCATAAGCTGTTTGCGCGTCCGCTCAGCCTCCATGCGCGCCGAGGCCTCGGCCCTCTCCACATGGCTCTGCAGCGCGCTGAGCCGCTCCTCCAGCTGCTCGGCGCGCTGCCTGGCAAGGCTGCCCTCCGCCCACGCCAAATTGGCCTCCGCCTGCGCAGCCTGCGCCTTGGCGAGGGCCTCATTAGCCTCCTCCCTCTCCGCCGCCAGTTGGCACCGGAGGTCAGCCTTCTCACCCTCCAGCACAGCCACCTTGTCTGCCAGCTTGCGGCACTTACTGTCGGCGGCCGACTTTTCCTGGACGGCGTCAGCATGTTGCGTCTGAAGTCTCTCGACTTCGGCAGACACAACTGCCGTCAGGGCCCCCGATGCCGTGCGGTTTGCGAAGTCAGCCGCCTACAAGACACGCATAAGACCACAGCCCCGGCGAAGCCGTTTAAAAAAAACCGAGGCCTACCTCAACGCACCTGACTTAGTGCCTCCTTCATCTCCTCCAGCCGGCGGGACACGGCACCCGCCTCGTCCCTGACGGCAGTGAGTGCCGGTATCTCGCCACCGGCAGAAAGAGCACTGCCCTTCGCCCTTGGCACCACGGCAGCCGTCGTGGCCGCCGCGGCAGGCGGAACAATAACAAGCTGGTCTTCGTCCGACCCTGCGACGCATCAACAAATTAAAAAAAAACTCGAGCCAATGACTTACCAACAAGATAATCGTCCACACTAATGTCGGTGGCGAAGTCAGCAACGCGCTTGCCAGGGGGCGGCAACCCTCGAGCCGCCTTCGCAGCCTCCGGCACCCCGCTGGCCGAAGGAGCAGCCTTCGCTGACTTGGGACCACCGGTGACAGCCGCCTTCGCAGCGTCCGGCGCCCTACTGGATGCAGGGACGACCGACTTAGCCGCCAGCGGCGGCTGGCCTCCGCCGGGGGCAGTAGCCTTTGCAGCCCCCCGCTGCCTCTTCGGCCTGGCTTCATGAAGCCTGACGACCGCCTGGCGCTTCTGTGCAGCCCCCTGGCGATCCTTGTCCATCACTGCCGACACAACAGCAGCAATATTCCGCCCGTAAGGAAACACTTTCCAAGCACGAACCATGCGAGATGTAAAAAGTCTTCGCCGGCCGCACGGGGGACAGGAACATTCTTAGGCCACCAACCCCCGGTAACCCTCAGCATCCGCGCCGAAGACTCCCGGAGCTCGGGCGAAGACATCCTTCCCCCCGGGGCCGCGCATGTCCTCATCAATTCTCTAGCAAAACCATCAGAAACCCCAAGTCCTCCCACAGCAGTACCTAGTTTCCTCTTCTTAGAGGACGGGGCGGCCGCCGGCGCGGGGTCATCTCCAGACTCTACCACCGGTTTCTTCCCGTGACGATCCACATCGTCTTGGCCGGGATAACCGCCATACGGCAGACGATTCAACTCAAAATCCCTGTTCAAGCGGTCATTTGACCCGCGAATGTCCCAGCTACGCTGGCCCTCTGTCCTAGGCACATACCGACCCACGATCCGCACCGCCCCATCCTCCGCCTCGCGCACAAAGGCGGTCGGATAGCGACTGTGCAGATCCAGCGTGAAGGCAGGACTTCGCACCAGCTTCCCACCGTGGGAAGGCATCTAGCAAGGGCACACTTCGCCCAGCGCCCAGCCATGCGCCAAAGGCCATACCTCGAACGCCACAAACTCCTCAACCAAATCGCGCCCGCTGCTCAGGCCGGCGGCGCACCGAAGGGCCCCTTCGTCCGCATCCTCATCCGCCACTTCAAAAGACGGGTATGCTGAGTAAAAATGCGAGCACATCTCGGACACGGGGAGCCCCGGATGGTCTTCGGCTGTACCCTCCGCGACATAGAACCAAAAATCCTGCCAATTGCCCCACTTGTTGCGGGCGCAAGGAACCAACTCCACTACCTGCATCGTGGTCTTGCCGATCTTCGGCGTAAACGTATAGGACCCAAACTGGGCAACTTCACTTCCAATCATCCTCTTCTGCCAGTGCAGGCAATAATACTTCGCGAAGACTTCGACTGATGGCTGTCCGCCGTACGAAGTCGTCGCCTAGACATACTTCGACAGAGCCACCACGGCATTCGGAGTCAGCTGATGGATCTGAACATTAAATCTGCGCAGGACTTCTCCAACAAATCGGTGCGCAGACAGGCGGAGACCAGCGGCAAAGAACGCCTCGAATACAACCAACTCGCCTTCCGGCTCGGGGACTTCCTCCGTCCCCAGGACACGAGCGACCCCGCCGCCAAAGTAACCAAGCCGCTGCATATCCTGCACGTGGGCTGACGACATCCTTGACACACCAAAATCCACAGTATCGCCGGCGCGCAACTCCTCTGCCGCCACAGTACTCAGCGTTTCCTCAGACGACGCGTCGGCCGGCGGCGAAGCGGCAGCAGAAGAAGAAGAGGTCGACATAGCTACGTACTGTCGGCGGCGGCGGGCGGTCTGCTTCACTCGAGCCAGATCTCCGGCGAACAAGAGCAAGAAAGGCAGACGAGCAGCAGAGACGGTGGAGAAAGCGGCTAGGGTTTTCACGGAGCGCGGAAGAATAAATTTCAAAACGCGCCGCCCCCCGCCCCCTTTTATACACAGGGCGCGGCGCTTCGGGAAACCCGCAGTCCTACAGTACGGCGTCAATCAACGGTCATGTCAAAAACCCCCGCGGAACCACTTCGAGCGAGGGCAGCGTCTCCACCATCTAGCGACGTCTTCGGCACCAGATGACTTAGTCGAACTGGTCCCTCAGAGGGCAAATGTTGGGGCGAAGGCAAAGACGCCACCCTTCGCTCGGGGCCTTCGCCGTAAACGTCGGCCCAACGGAGACAAGACAACGGGCAGGGACACCCTTCGCCCCATACGACATCGGACGAAGACCCGTGGCGAGGTCATCCCACCGTGCGGCCTCGTCCAGCGCGGAGGCTCACGTGTGATCCAGCCCATTGTGACAGGCCCTACGTGGCCGCTGCGTGTTACGGGCCTAATTTATAAAGGCGTCCCTGTAATTACAGTCTGTAACCCCGCTTTATGGGAATATTCCGGGGATAACCTAGGTGTCCGAGGGCACATGCGTCCTTAACACGGGACGCTGGGTACCCGGACACCTATAAATACCCCCGCACAGTGCCCTTGAGAGGCTAGATGAGAAAAGCTTCTGCCATCTCGTGCTAAACCCTGTTTGCGCTATCACTCCCCCCCCGTTGGATCAACTTGCGCCTGTGAGCAAGTTCCAACACCTGTGCTGCTGGTTCACCGGCCCAAACGACATCGGCAGAATCCAGCACGGGCCAGACACCAATCTGTCCTGGGACGAGCTGGCAGTCCTGGTGGGAGGGATTACTGGGGATACTTTTGTCCCTGAGTCCCTGATACTCCCCTAGAACATCCCGGCGCTCTGCGATGACCCAGGGCTGAGGACGGCGATCCTGGCCACGTTGTCGACCCTCGACGACAGAGGCGTGGTGGTTCGCCAGACCGGTGGCCGAGACCCCCTCCGCGGGATCTGGATCTCCGATGCACCGGCTAGAGGTCCCCAGCCCGCCGGTATGGCTCCCAGCGCCAATCCCGCCGTGGCCCCTAGCCCCTTAGACAAGGGCAAAGGGGCTGCGAGTAGTGCCTCCGCCCCAGGTAGCTCCGGGGGGTCAGAGGAGGAGAGGCGATGCAGGCTGCGTCACGCTGACCGGTCGCTTGTTTTGGCCCCCCCAGAAGCGCCAGAGAACTGCTGGTGGGGCTGAGGAGGCTAGCTCCCAGGCCCACGGTGTGCAGAGGCATGTCAGTGCTCCGGTCCCGCCGCCACCACCACCATCTGGGGGTGATCACCCCCAGGGGCACCAGCTGCAGCAACAGCAACAACAGCGGTCGCCCCACTTCTAGGGTCACTAGAAAGTCCAGGGCCCCAAGTACCCCTTTTTCCATGAGTCTAATCATCATGCTGACAAGTCTTAACCTATCATCTGTTCATCAGGGCTTCTTCCTCCGGCGCTCCCAAGGTCACGCCTCCTCCGCCAGGCCCACCGACGGGTCTGGCTCTCAGCAGCAGGAATCTACTAAGGGTGGCACCGGCGGTCCGTCCCCAGCAGTTGCCAAGACAGTGCCAGTGGCTTCCCATGCCCCAGCCAGGGGTCCGACGGCAGCGGCGCCAGCGTCAGGCGGTGTCGCAGTGGCGGAGGAGGTCCCAGCTAGGGGATCCGCGCCCACTCCCAACACCGGGGGTGACACCGGAGGCACGTCCAGCTCCAACCCCCCGCCTTCACCGGAGGAGATGGAGGTGGTGTTCGGGCGACGGCTCCGGTCGGGTGCCGAGCAGGAAGCTGCGCCAGTCCCCCTCCCCCGCATGTTGTCCCGCGCCCACTAGGTCCTTAGTGACACTGGGGCAGCAATTTTGAGGGAGTGGGAGGCGCTTGAGGCTGAGCACCAGCGCCTCAGTGACTGGCGCACCCAGCTGGAGGAGCGCACCAAGTCGGCGTCCCGACAGTTCGCCTCCAGACGGTCTCAACTTGAGCAGGACCGCAAGGAGTACAAGAAGGACCTCTAGAGGTGTGTGCCAGGGAGCTGGAGGCTCACCGAAGGGAGAAGAAGGTGGCCAGGAGGGAGGAGGTCGTGACCCAGAGGGAGGCCCTCACGACAGAATACCAGGTCAAGCTGAATGCCCTGGACCAGACACTGGAAGCCTAGCGGGCCCAGCAGGTCAAGGCTATGGAGAGGCTGCAGAGATGGTAGCAAGATCTCGAGGGCAAGGCCAGCGACGCCGCCCTCACCAAGAAAAATCTGAACGCGAAGGAACAGTCCTTGGACAGGCGGGAGATGGATCTCGCCTTCAGGGAAGAAATGCTCACCTGGCGAGGTGAGTTGCTGGCCGAGCACGAGCTCGAGGTGGAGGAGAAAGAGAGGAAGCTGGAGGAGCAGATCCGCCAGTTCAACGTGGCACAGGCGGCGCCGTGTCCCCAGGCGGTGGAGGCCACCAGGAAGGCCCTTGAAGATCTCTAGGCGGAGCACCATGTCGGGGTCCAGTGCATTGCCGTGTGGGCCGGTGAGGCAAGCACGGCACTAGTGCCGCTAGGGATGAGCCCCATCCTAGTGTCAGAGCTGCCAGCGTCAATCTCCAATGCGCTCCCGGTGTTGGACTCCGCCGCCGATCGCCTCTGACGCCTGGATCAGATCCTCGGCGCCCGCCTGGAGGCAGAGGGCAGCAAGCTCTGTCGGGCGGTGGTTGAATATGTCCTGACATGCTTCCTAAGTCATGACCCCGCCATATCCTTGGCGCCGGTGATCGTTGGTCAGGTAGCCACCACAGAAGACGCCACCCGGGAGAGCGTACAAGACGCTGTCGAGCTGGTGGTCGAGCGCTTCCAGCGTGATCCTGCTGACGATGAGTAGCCGAATCTGCAGAGACAAGGTGAGGGTTTCGCTGGGAGGCAGCTGTAATAATTTTTGGTCTTGTAACATATTCTAAGAACCGTTTAATCAAGTAAAACTGGAACTTATCTTGTATGTTATTCGTCCTTGCTGTGTGTAGCGTTATCAACTTCTCCCTGGTACTTGTACTTGGCCCCCTGGGAGGTAGGCTCGACGTGTCGAGGCTAGATACCAGTATACCAAAAAGAGAAAATTGGTTGCTCGGTCCCTAGGAGGTAGTCTCTACAGCGTGAGACTACCTACCTCTGGACTGGGAGCTAGACCTGCACATAGCTTTGGCTTTGAAGTGTTAGGAGCACACCCATAGGACCCATCATCTAGTATCTGTCATCCTTTGATTCATGCAACAGGACCTGTAGGATTTAGCTTGGAAAGCCAAGCCATATGCCCAGACCCACAGGATCACAGCTCCAAATACTAGGGTACCGGTGGAGCGTGCAGGCTTAGGGTACGGAACCAGGCTAAGCGGCTACACAGCTCCGGACCACCCTAGGAAATGAGCGTCCATTCTCTAGAACTTGTTCGCAGGTTGCTGGACCCCCTATAGCAGTAGAGGGGTCATGAACTGCGAGCCTAGGTACTCAATTCGGATGTCATCATACCAGCAAGGGTGGGGACTGTATGGGTGGGTTAAATAAAAATAATGCTTGTAAACTAAAGTAGAATGAACCATCACAAAAGCACATCTAGGGGGTAAATCCTTTCCTTATAACTTGATATACATGGGTGCAGACCAACAGGCCAGGCTTACGAGGGCGGACCTCACCGGGTACACATATGTGCAACCTAGTTACAAAGGAAGAAAACTCAACCCCCCAGTTTTCCTTTTATGGATAGAACTTACGGAGATGCTCTATATTCTAGGGATTGGGAAGAGGTACTCCTTCTGTTGTGGCAAGGCGGACGCACCCAGGTCGGCATATTTCCGTCACCTTGAAGGGTCCTTCCCAACTGGGGGAGAGTTTGTGGAGCCCTTCTCGGTTCAGTACTCGCTTTAGGACTAGGTCCCTGACCCTAAGCTCCCTACTATGCACAAACCGTTGGTGGTAGCGCCTGAGCGCTTGGTTGTACCGTGCATTACGGATCGCTGCTTGCCATCTGCGTTCGTCGATGAAGTCCACGTCCTCATGCCGTAGCTGTTCCTGCATAGACTCATCGAAAGACTGGACCCGTGGGGAGCCCATAATGATTTCCAGGGGAAGACATGCTTCGGCCCCGTAGACCAGGAAGAACGGGGTCTCCCCGGTAGCTCGGCTGGGTGTGGTCCGGTTCCCCCATAGTACGCACGGAAGCTCGTTGACCCAATTTGCACCATGCTTTTTTAAGCAGTCATAGGTGCGTGTCTTGAGTCCCCTGAGGATTTCTGCGTTTACCCTCTCCACCTGGCCGTTGCTCCTAGGATGCACCACAGACGCAAAGCAGAGTTGGGTGTCGATGCCCTCGCAATACTCCTGGAAGAGCCGACTTGTAAACTGGGTCCCGTTGTCCGTAATGATACAGTTTGGGACCCCAAATCTACAGACAATCAACTTGAGGAAGGCAACAGCAGCACCATGGGTGATACTAACCACAGGGGTGGCCTCTGGCCACTTTGTGAACTTGTCGATGGTGACGAAGAGGAAACGGTACCCGCCGATAGCCCTGGGGAATGGTCCCAGGATATCCACCCTCCATACAGTGAATGGCCAAGAGGGTGGAATCATTTGCAGAGCTTGAGCTGGTGTGTGTATCTACTTTGCATGGAACTGACATGCTTTGCAGGACTTTACCAATTCAGCTGCATCTTGGAGAGCGGTTGGCCAGTAGAAGCCGTGCTGGAAGGCCTTACCGACTAGTGTGCGGGGATCCGAACCCCCAGGAGCGCTCGGGGGAGGGGTCCACTCCACGATGAAGTCAGCTAGGACTTGGCTCTTGACAGCGTGGTGAGGCTGGAAGTCCAGTTGGAACTCAGCAAGCTCCGCTGCCCACTTGGCGAAGTTGCCTGTGGTGTTAGAGTTGTGGAGAATGGCCCTTAACGGGAAGGAGGTCACCACCACGACCCTGTGTGCTTGAAAATAGTGGCGCAACTTCCTGGATGCAACAAGTACAGCATAGATAAGCTTGTGCGTCTCAAGGTACCTGGCCTTTGCTTCATGGAGGACCTCGCTGATGTAGTAGACCGGCTTCTGATGGTCTGGACCCCGACGGTTGGTCCCGAGCCCTCAAGCTCCATGGTGGTCGGAGCACCACCTTCTCCTAGGGGAACTTTCTGACTCCCCTGGGAGTGTTGTGCCGTCCTTTCGACGACTAGCACCATGCTCACCACCTATGTAGCCACTGCAATGTACAAGTACAGTGGCTCCCCTAGCTCCGGAGCTACCAGTATTGGTAGGGACACAAGGTGCTGCTTCAACTCTTGGAAGGCTCGTCCTACCTCCTTGGTCCAAGAGAATGGGCCAGACTTCCGTAAGAGCTTGAAGAAGGGTAGCGCCCTCTCAGCCAGTCTTGAGATGAAGCGGCTAAGGGCGGCCAGTGACCCCGTAAGCTTCTGGACATCCTTGATTCAGGCCGGAGGCCTCATTGCCTCAATTGCCTTGATCTTCTCTGGGTTTGCTTCAATGCCCCGGTGCGAAACCAGGAATCCCAGCAACTTCTCTGCGGAGACACCAAAGATGCACTTTTCCGGGTTCAGCTTCGTGCGTGTTGCCCGCAGCTTGTCGAAGACCAGGGTTAAGTCTTCCACTAGGGTCGACCCTCTATTAGTCTTGACCATGATGTCATCGACGTATATCTCTACCATGTCCCTAATCAGGTCACCAAAGGTCTTACTCATCGCCCATACAAATGTCGGCAAGGCGTTTTTCAGACCGTAAGGCATTACAACATAACAATAAAGCCCATCCACGGTGACAAAAGCGGTATGCTTCCTATCTTGCCTAAACATCTGGATCTGATGGAAACCAGAGTAAGCATTTAAGAAGGACAAGAGGTCATACCCGGAGGTAGAATCCACGATTTGATCTATTCGTGGAAGTGGATATGGGTCCTTGGGACAAGCCTTATTAAGGCTGGTGTAGTCGATGCACATCTGAAGCTTCTCATTAGCCATGGGAATGATGACTGGATTGGCCAGCCATACTAGGTGATGGACCTCTTCGATGAAGCCAGCGTGTAGCAGCTTCCGGACCTCCTCACGGATGAAATCCTGCCGCTCAACGAACTGTCTCCGAGGCTTCTGACTCACCGGTTTAGCGTTAGGGTGGATCTTTAGATGGTGCTCAATCACCTCCCTGGGGATCCCAGGCATCTGCGATGGTTCCCATGCGAATACGTTGGCATTTGCCAAGAGGAAGGCGATGAGCGCGATTTCCTATTTTTCTTCCAGATTGCCCGCGATGCAGGTGGTCTGGGAGGAATCCACGCCAACCTGGATGGTTTTGATGGGACCGTTGTCTGCCCCAGATGGCTGCACCTTTGGCACCTTGGTAGGTGCCTTGGTATAGGAAGTCGAGGGGGTCCCTCCCCTGTCATTCGGGCGAGCAGTTTCTACCGCCAGGGCGTGCAACTTCTCGACAGCTGTAAGCGCAGCGGCGCGGTCGCCCCGCATGGTGAGGACCCCCGCAGGGGACGCCATCTTGAGGACCAAGTACCTGTAATGGGCAATGACCATGGACCGGTACAGGGCCAGCCTGCCAATGATGGCATTGAAAGGGAGGTTAACCTCTGCGACATCGAACTGGACGTTCTCTATTCGGAAGTTCTCCTTGGTCCCGAATGTATCTGGGAGTGCGATGCTCCCAAGGGGATACACCGGTTGAGGGCCACTCCAGAGAATGGATGAGAGGGTCCCAGCTGGGATCCTAGGATCTACAGCTGCTTGAACGCAGCGTGATTGATGACGTTGAGCCCAGCCCCACCGTCAATCAGAACATGATGTAGCCTCATGTTGGCGATGACAGGGGCGGTGATGAGCGATTATATACCGGCCCCTACCATGTTTTCGAGGCAGTCGGATGCCCCGAAGGAGATAGTGGTGCTCCTCCACCGCTGATGTGGAGCAGCCTTCGGGACCCCTGGGACCGCCGAAAGGACCTCTCGGCGCAGGGACTTCACATTCCTATGGGAGGTGAGCTCCCAGCTCCCACCGTACATCATGTACAGCTTCTTGCGGCGGCCGTTGTCGTCACCGGAGTCAGAGTCTCCAGTGAAGACGTCCTTGAGGACTCGCTCAGGGGACTGATACCCAAGGTCCCGTTCTCCCGCAGCCATGTCACATTCGTTGACCTTCTCCTTGCCAGGTCGGCGACGAGGCGGCGAGCCATCCTTGGAGGCCTGCTCGCGCCGCTCGCTGATGCGTTTCGCGAGCTTGATGATCTCTCGGCACTTCGAGGCGCTGTGGCGGCTATTGGGATGGACAGGGCATGACCCACTATTACCTCCCTGTTGCCATGGGCGCTTGTCGCGCTTGTTCCGGCCCCCAGTCGCAGCTGCGATGATCGGAGCAGCAGACTGCGGCCTATCATGGCCGCGGTTCTTCTTCTTGTTGTTGTTGCCACCCTGGGTGGCGATACCTGAGCCACCTGTCTGGGTAACTCTGGTCTGCGGTGCCGAGTGCTATGCACGGCCCTCAGCAGCTCTAGCACATTTATCGGCCAGAGCAAAGAGTGTAGCGATGGTTTCTACGTCATGTGTCGCTAACTTCTCCAACATCTTCTCATCATGCACCCCCTGTCGGAAAGCAGTGATGATGGAGGCATCAAAGACGCGAGGTATGGTCCCGTGTACCTTGGTAAAGCGGGAGATGAAAGCCCGGAGAGTCTCCCTGGGTTCCTGCCTTACGACATGGAGATGAGCCTCCACACCATGCTGCTGATAAGCACTTGCGAAGTTTGCTGTGAACTGCGCACAGAGCTCTTCCCAGGAGTAGATGGACCCTAGGGTAAGGTTCATGAGCCAGGTCTGGGTCGGCTCGGTCAAGGCTACATGGAAGTAGCTTGCCATTACGGCAGTGTTTCCACCAGCCGCCGTAATGGCAGTGACGTAGACCTGCAAGAATTCCGATGGGTTTGACGTACCGTCGTACTTCTCTGGTAGGTGTGGTCAGAACTTGGGTGGCCAAGTCGCCGCGCGGAGATGATCCGCTAATGCGGCACAACCCACGCCGACCAATGGGACACCCATGTGGATTCGGGCGCCCTTTGGAGTTTGTGGCGCAACTGGAGCGAAGTCTTGGTCGAGGTTGCGACCCTCAAAGTTTTGTCAGTGCTCCCGCACCCTCTCCAGAAAGACTTGAGCATCCTCGCCCGCACGCCTATGGTTGCCAAATGTCAGAGAGAAAATCCTCTGGCCGGGTGGCGGAATGCACCCGCCCTAATCCTTAGATGAGGAGGGGGCCTAAGCGGTTGCTTGTTTGGTGAATTCGGGATGAACACAAGAACACACAAGGGTTTATAGTGGTTTAGGCCACCGGAGCGTAATACCCTACCTCCACTGTGTGTATTGAGTCTGAGCGTGTGAGCCTGTACCTTGTAACGTTGTGTCCCTTCCCTTTTATAGTTTAAGGGAGGTACATACAAGGATGCTGAGCCCCGACATGTGGGCCCAGGAGTATAATGGTAGGAATACATTATGTGAATAGTAAATGTTGACAGCACATAAGGATCCTCCGCCTTAGTAACACATAAGTAATCAGCGGGTGTCATGATGACCGCAGTCCATGCAGCATTGATAGGTAGTAACCCCTTCCCTAGTAACGTGAGAGTAATGGTGAGTAACAGCACGGTCCATGTATCATGGACTGAGCATGTCGCCTGTCAATGGAATGGACAGGCGCACGTCTTATCTGTAATGAATGCGAAGGCGCGCGTAGCCCAGAGGCGTCATGCCAGGTTCCGCCCGTTGGCTTATGCCGCACGCAGTAGGCCACGTGGCAGCATCGGGTCTCCGCCTGAGCGGGGAGCAGGAGTGTATGCGGACAGGTTTGGACATGTGTCGGCACTGGACCCTCGCCTGGGCCCTGATTGAGGCCCGGGTGTGTTCTGTCCTGGAACCTTGGGACACTACTGTGGGCGGCCCGGACCCCATATGGGTGGGGTCCGGATCCCATTCTAGGGGTCCGGTCCGTACATGTGGGGGTCCTGGACCAAACATGGAGGTCCGGACTATATATCCAGCACTTTCCCATGGGGGTCCGGACTCACTGTTGATGCCTTGGAGTATATCACTTTCTCTGGACACGTGGTGGCTCCGGACCCGCCCATGTGGTGGCATCAGGCGTTGTTGCTGGCCTAGAGTAGTCGCCTGAGGCTGGGGCGAGTCATGGCCTGGTCCCACATACAGCTCTTTTACCACGCTGAAAGTCGCCTAGAGGGGGGGTGAATAGGGCAAAACTGAAATTTAGAAAATTAATCACAACTACAAGCCGGGTTAGCGTTAGAAATAATAATGAGTCCGAGAGAGAGGGCGCAAAACAAATCGCAAGCGAATGAAGAGTGTGACACGTGGATTTGTTTTACCGAGGTTCGGTTCTCACAAACCTACTCCCCGTTGAGGAGGCCACAAAGGCCGGGTCTCTTTCAACCCTTACCCTCTCTCAAACGGTCCCTCGGACCGAGTGAGCTTCTCTTCTCAAATCAAAACCAGGAACAAAACTTCCCCGCAAGGACCACCACACAATTGGTGTCTCTTGCCTCGGTTACAATGGAGTTTTGATCACAAGAACAAGTGAGAAAGAAAAGAAGCAATCCAAGCGCAAGAGCTTAAAAGAACACGACAAATCTCTCTCGCTAATCACTAAAGCCTTGTGTGGAATTAGAGAGGATTTGATCACTTGAGTGTGTCTAGAATTGAATGCCTAGCTCTTGTAAGTGGTTGAGAAGTGGAAAACTTGGATGACTTGAATGTGGGGTGGTTGGGGGTATTTATAGCCCCAACCACCAAACTAGCCGTTTGGTGGAGGCTGTCTGTCGAATGGTGCACCGGACAGTCCGGTGCACACCGGACATGTCCGGTGCGACAGCCATGTCACCAGGCTGACAGGGTTCCGACCGTTGGAGCTCTGAATGCTGGGTCCGCCTGGATGTCCGGTGGCACACCAGACATGAACTGTAGAGTGTCCGGTGCGCCAGCATGGGCGTGCCTGACTTCTGTGCGCGCTGGCGCGCATTTAATGCGCTGCTGGTAGCCGTTGGCGCCTGAAGTAGTCGTTGCTTCGTTGACACACTGGACAGTCCGGTGTACACCGGACATGTCCGGTGAATTATAGCGGACTAGCTGTTGTGAATTCCCGAAGTCGACGATTTCAGAGTCTCTTCATCCTTGGAGCACCGGACACTGTTCGGTGTACACCGGACAGTCCGGTGAATTTTAGCGCGACGACTCTGAGAATTTCCGAAGGTGAGGAGTTTGGCTTCAAGTCCCCTGGTGCACCGGACACTGTCCGGTGGCACACCGGACAGTCCGGTGCGCCCGATCAGGGTGCCTTCGGTTGTCCCTTTGCTCCTTTGTTTGAACCCTTTCTCTTGATCTTTTTATTGGCTTATTGTGAACCTTTGGTACCTGTAGATCCTATAGACTTGGGCAAACTAGTTAGTCCAATTATTTGTGTTGGGCAATTCAACCACCAAAATTAGTTTAGGAAATAGGTGTAAGCCTAATTCCCTTTCAATCTCCCCCTTTTTGGTGATTGATGCCAACACAAACCAAAGCAAATATAGAAGTGCGGAATTTGAACTAGTTTGCATATGCAAGTACAAAGGTTACTTAGAATTGAGCCAATAAATATTACCTACTAGATATGCATGGATTGTTTCTTTATTTTTTAACATTTTGGACCACGCTTGCACCACAATTTTTTTTTTTGCAAATTCTTTTTGTAAATACTTTTCAAAGACTTTTTGCAAATAGTCAAAGGTAAATGAATAAGATTTTGCGAAGCATTTTTAAGATTTGAAATTTTGTCCCCTTGTTTCAAATGCTTTTCCTTTGACTAAACAAAACTCCCCCTCAATAAATTCTCCTCTTAGTGTTCAAGAAGGTTTTAAGATATCATTTTTGAAAATACTACTTTCTCCCCTTTTAGAACACAATAAGATACTAATTTGAAATTTTCCAATTGACAAATCATTAATTTTAAGATTAGTGTGGTGGTGCGGTCCTTTTGCTTTGGGCTCATACTTTCTCCCCCTTTGGCATGAATCGCCAAAAACGGATACTTTGAGTAAGATATAAGCCCTTTTCTAACTACTTTCTCCCCTTTGGCAAATAAAACATATGAGTGAAGATTATACCAAAGACGGAGAGTGAAGCGGAGCGACGGCGAAGGATGAGTAGTAGAGTGGAGTGGAAGCCTTTGTCTTCGCCGAAGACTCCAATTCCCTTTCAATATACCTATGACTTGGTTTGAAATATACTTGAAAACATATTAGTCATAGCATATATCAAGGAGACATGATCAAAGGTATACTTAAGAGCTATGTGTGCAAATTAGCAAAAGAAATTTCTAGAATCAAGAATATTGAGCTCATGCCTAAGTTTGGTAAAAGTTTGTTCATCTAGTGGCTTGGTAAAGATATCGGCTAATTGATCTTTAGTGTTAATGTATGAAATCTCGATATCCCCCTTTTGTTGGTGATCCCTAAGAAAATGATACCGAATGGCTATGTGTTTAGTGCGGCTATGCTCAACGGGATTATCCGCCATGCGGATTGCACTCTCATTATCACATAGAAGAGGAACTTTGGTTAATTTGTAACCATAGTCCCGCAGGGTTTGCCTCATCCAAAGCAATTGCGCGCAACAATGGCCTGCGGCAATGTACTCGGCTTCGGCGGTAGAAAGAGCGACCGAATTTTGCTTCTTTGAAGCCCAAGACACCAAGGATCTTCCCAAGAACTGGCAAGTCCCCGATGTGCTCTTTCTATTAATCTTACACCCCGCCCAATCGGCATCCTAATAACCGATCAAATCAAATGTGGATCCCCGAGGGTACCAAAGCCCAAACTTAAGAGTATAACCCAAATATCTCAAGATTCGTTTTACGGTCGTAAGGTGTGATTCCTTAGGGTCAGCTTGGAATCTTGCACACATGCAAACGGAAAGCATAATGTCCGGTCGAGATGCACATAAATAGAGTAATGAACCAATCATCGACCGATATACCTTTTGATCAACGGATTTACCTCCCGTGTCGAGGTCGAGATGCCCATTGGTTCCCATGGGTGTCTTGATGGGCTTAGCATCCTTCATTCCAAACTTGGTTAGAATGTCTTGAGTATACTTCGTTTGGCTAATGAAGGTGCCTTCTTGGAGTTGCTTGACTTGGAATCCTAGAAAATACTTCAACTCCCCCATCATCGACATCTCGAATTTTTGTGTCATGATCCTACTAAATTCTTCACATGTAGATTCATTAGTAGACCCAAATATGATATCATCAACATAAATTTGGCATACAAACAAATCATTGTCAAGAGTTTTAGTGAATAATGTAGGATCGGCCTTGCCGACTTTGAAGCCATTTGCAATAAGGAAATCTCTAAGGCATTCATACCATGCTCTTGGGGCTTGCTTGAGCCCATAAAGCGCCTTAGAGAGCCTATAGACATGGTTAGGGTACTCACTGTCTTCAAAGCCGGGAGGTTGCTCAACATAGACCTCCTCCTTGATTGGTCCATTGAGGAAGGCACTCTTCACGTCCATTTGGTAAAGCTTGAAGCCATGGTAAGTAGCATAGGCTAATAATATACGAATGGACTCAAGCCTAGCTACGGCTGCATAGGTTTCACCGAAATCCAAACCTTCGACTTGGGAGTATCCCTTGGCCACAAGTCGGGCTTTGTTCCTTGTCACCACACCATGCTCGTCTTGCTTGTTGCGGAAGACCCACTTGGTTCCTACAACATTTTGATTAGGACGTGGAACTAAATGCCATACCTCATTCCTAGTGAAATTGCTGAGCTCCTCTTGCATCGCCATCACCCAATCCGAATCTTGGAGTGCTTCCTCTACCCTGTGTGGCCCAATAGAGGAAACAAAAGAGTAATTCTCACAAAAATGTGCAACACGAGATCGAGTAGTTACCCCCTTATGAATATCGCCGAGGATGGTGTCGACGGGGTGATCTCGTTGTATTGCTTGGTGGACTCTTGGGTGTGGCGGCCTTGGTTCTTCATCCTCCTTGTCTTGATCATTGGCATCTCCCCCTTGATCATTGCCGTCATCTTGAGATGGCTCATCTCCTTGATCACCTTCATCAACTTGAGCCTCATCCTCATTTTGAGTTGGGGGGGATGCTTGCGTGGAAGAGGATGGTTGATCTTGTGCATTTGGAGGCCCTTCGGATTCCCTAGGACACATCCCCAATGGACATGTTCCTTAGCGCGATGCATGGAGCCTCTTCTTCACCTATCTCATCAAGATCAACTAGCTCTACTTGAGAGCCGTTAGTTTCATCAAACACAACGTCACAAGAAACTTCAACAAGTCCTGAGGACTTGTTAAAGACTCTATATGCCCTTGTGTTTGAGTCATATCCTAGTAAAAAGCCTTCTACCGTTTTAGGAGCAAATTTAGATTTTCTACCTCTTTTAACAAGAATAAAGCATTTGCTACCAAAAACTCTAAAATATGAAATGTTGGGCTTTTTACCGGTTAGGAGTTCATAGGATGTCTTCTTGGGGATTCGGTGTAGATATAACCGGTTGATAGCGTAGCAAGCGGTGTTAACCGCCTCGGCCCAAAACCGATCCGGCGTCTTGTACTCATCAAGCATGGTTCTTGCCATGTCCAATAGAGTTCGATTCTTCCTCTCCACTACACCATTTTGTTGTGGTGTGTAGGGAGAAGAGAACTCATGCTTGATGCCCTCCTCCTCAAGGAAGCCTTCAATTTGAGAGTTCTTGAACTTCGTCCCGTTGTCACTTCTAATTTTCTTGATCCTTAAGCCGAACTCATTTTGAGCCCATCTTAAGAATCCCTTTAAGGTCTCTTGGGTATGGGATTTTTCCTGCAAAAAGAATACCCAAGTGAAGCGAGAATAATCATCCACAATAACTAGACAGTACTTACTCCCGTCGATGCTCATGTAAGCAATTGGGTCAAATAAATCCATGTGTAGGAGCTCCAGTGGCCTGTCAGTCGTCATGATGTTTTTGTGTGGATGATGAGTGCCAACTTGCTTCCCGGCTTGGCATGCGCTACAAACCTTGTCTTTCTCAAAATGAACATTTGTTAGTCCTAAAATGTGTTCACCCTTTAGAAGCTTGTGAAGATTCTTCATTCCAACATGGGCTAGTCGGCGGTGCCAGAGCCAACCCATGTTAGTCTTAGCAATTAAGCAAGTGTCGAGTTTAGCTCTATCAAAATCTACCAAGTATAGCTGACCCTCTAACACTCCCTTAAATGCTATTGAATCATCACTTCTTCTAAAGACAGTGACACCTACATCAGTAAATAGACAGTTGTAGCCCATTTGACATAATTGGGATACGGAAAGCAAATTGTAATCTAATGAATCAACAAGAAAAACATTGGAAATGGAATGGTCAGGAGATATAGCTATTTTACCCAAACCTTTGACAAAACCTTGGTTTCCATCCCCGAATGTGATAGCTCGTTGGGGATCTTGGTTTTTCTCGTAGGAGGAGAACATCTTCTTCTCCCCCGTCATGTGGTTTGTGCACCCGCTGTCGATGATCCAACTTGAGCCCCTGGATGCATAAACCTACAAAACAAGTTTAGTTCTTGACATTAGGTACCCAAACGGTTTTGGGTCCTTTAGCATTAGAAACAAGAACTTTGGGTACCCAAACACAAGTCTTGGAGCCCTTGTATTTGCCCCCAACAAACTTGGCAACTACCTTGCCGGATTTGTTAGTAAGCACATATGATGCATCAAAAGTTTTGAATGAAATGTCATGATCATTTGATGCATTAGGAGTTTTCCTTTTAGGCAACTTAGCACGGGTTGGTTGCCTAGAGCTAGATGTCTCACCCTTATACATAAAAGCATGATTAGGGCCAGAGTGAGACTTCCTAGAATGAATTCTCCTAATTTTGCTCTCAGGATAGCCAGCAGGGTACAAAATGTAACCCTCGTTATCCTGAGGCATGGGAGCCTTGCCCTTAACAAAGTTAGATAATTTCTTAGGAGGGGCAATAAGTTTGACATTGTCTCCCCTTTGGAAGCCAATGCCATCCTTGATGCCAGGGCGTCTCCCACTATAGAGCATACTTCTAGCAAATTTAAATTTTTCATTTTCTAAGTTATGCTCGGCAATTTTAGCATCTAATATTGCTATATGATCATTTTGTTGTTTAATTAAAGCCATGTGATCATGAATAGCATCAACATCAATATCTCTACATCTAGTACAAATAGACACATGCTCAATAGTATATGTAGAGGGTTTGCAAGAATTAAGTTCAACAATCTTAGCACGCAAAATATCACTGTTATCTCTAAGATCGGAAATTGTAACATTGCAAACATCTAATTCTTTAGCCTTAGTAATTAATTTTTCATTTTCAACCCTAAGGCTAGCAAGAGAGGTGTTTAATTCTTCAATCTTAGCAAGCAAATCATCATTATCATTTCTAAGATTGGGAATTGAAACATCACAAACATGAGAATCAACCTTAGCAATTAATTTGGCATTTTCATTTCTAAGGTTGGCAATAGTGTCATGGCATGTGCTTAGCTCACTAGATAATTTCTCACATTTTTCTACTTCTAGAGCATAAGCATTCTTAACCTTAACATGCTTTTTATTTTCCTTGATTAGGAAGTCCTCTTGGGAGTCCAAGAGATCATCCTTTTCATGGATGGCACTAATTAGCTCATTTAGTTTTTCCTTTTGTTGCATGTTTAGGTCGGCAAAAAGGATACGCAAATTATCCTCCTCATCACTAGCATTATCATCACTAGAGGACTCATATTTAGTGGAGGATTTGGATTTAACCTTCTTCCGTTTGCCGTCCTTGGCCATGAGGCACTTGTGGCCGACGTTGGGGAACAGAAGTCCCTTGGTGACGGCGATGTTGGTGGCGTCCTCGTCGGAGGATGAGTCGGAGGAGCTCTCCTCGGAATCCCACTCGCGGCATACATGGGCATCGCCGCCCCTCTTCTTGTGGTACCTCTTCTTTTCTCTTCTCTTGCCCTTCTTGTCGTCGCCCCTGTCACTGTCACTTGATAGTGGACATTTTGCTATAAAATGACCAGGCTTACCACATTTGTAGCACATCTTTTTGGAGCGGGGCTTGTAATCCTTCCCCCTCCTTTGCTTGAGGATTTGGCGGAAACTCTTGATGATGAGCACCATTTCCTCATTGTCGAGCTTGGAGGCGTCGATGGGTTGTCTACTTGGTGTAGACTCCTCCTTCTTCTCCTCCGTCGCCTTGAATGCGACCGGTTGTGCCTCGGGTGTGGAGGAAGCGCCTTGCTCGATGATTTTCTTTGAGCCTTTAATCATTAGCTCAAAGCTCACAAATTTTCCTATAACTTCCTCGGGAGACATTAGCTTATATCTAGGATCACCTTGAATTAATTGAACTTGTGTAGGGTTAAGAAATACGAGGGATCTAAGAATAACCTTGACCATCTCATGGTCATCCCATTTTTCGCTCTCGAGGTTGCGCACTTGGTTCACCAAGGTCTTCAAGCGGTTGTACATAGCTTGTGGATCCTCCCCTTAGTGAAGCATGAAGCGACCGAGCTCCCCCTCGATCATCTCCCGCTTGGTGATTTTTGTCACCTCGTCTCCTTCGTGCGCGGTCTTGAGTACGTCCCAAATTTCCTTCGCACTTTTTAACCCTTGCACCTTGTTATACTCCTCTCGACTTAGAGAGGCGAGGAGTATAGTGGTTGCCTGGGAGTTAAAGTGGTGGATTTGGGCCACCTCGTCCGAGTCGTAGTCTTCATCCCCTACGGATGGTACCTGTACACCAAACTCAACAACATTCCATATGCTTGTGTGGAGTGAGGTTAGATGATGCCTCATTTTGTCACTCCACATATTATAATCTTCACCGTCAAAAACCGGTGGTTTGCCTAATGGAACGGAGAGTAAAGGAGTACGCTTTGAAATGTGGGGGTAGCGTAGGGGGATCTTACTATACTTCTTGCGCTCTTGGCGCTTAGAAGTTACAGACGGCGCATCAGAGTCGGAGGTCGATGGTGATGAAGAGTCGGTCTCGTAGTAGACCGCTTTCCTCATCCTCTTGTGCTTGTCGCCTCTCCGATGCGACTTATGGGAAGAGGATTTCTTCTCCTTCCCCTTCCCTTTGTTGGAGGAGTCCTTCTTCTTCTCCTTCCTCTTGGTGCAGGACTCTTCCGATGAAGTGCTCCCGTGACTCGTAGTGGGCTTGTCGCCGGTCTCCATCTCCCTCTTGGTGTGATCTCCCGACATCACTTCGAGCGGTTAGGCTCTAATGAAGCACCGGGCTCTGATACCAATTGAAAGTCGCCTAGAGGGGGGGTGAATAGGGCGAAACTGAAATTTACAAAATTAATCACAACTACAAGCCGGGTTAGCGTTAGAAATAATAATGAGTCCGAGAGAGAGGGTGCAAAACAAATCGCAAGCGAATGAAGAGTGTGACACGTGGATTTGTTTTACCGAGGTTCGGTTCTCGCAAACCTACTCCCCGTTGAGGAGGCCACAAAGGCCGGGTCTCTTTCAACCCTTACCCTCTCTCAAAAGGTCCCTCGGACCGAGTGAGCTTCTCTTCTCAAATCAAAACCGGGAACAAAACTTCCCCGCAAGGACCACCACACAATTGGTGTCTCTTGCCTCGGTTACAATGGAGTTTTGATCACAAGAACAAGTGAGAAAGAAAAGAAGCAATCCAAGCGCAAGAGCTCAAAAGAACACGACAAATCTCTCTCGCTAATCACTAAAGCCTTGTGTGGAATTGGAGAGGATTTGATCACTTGAGTGTGTCTAGAATTGAATGCCTAGCTCTTGTAAGTGGTTGAGAAGTGGAAAACTTGGATGACTTGAATGTGGGGTGGTTGGGGGTATTTATAGCCCCAACCACCAAACTAGCCGTTTGGTGGAGGCTGTCTGTCGAATGGTGCACCGGACAGTCCGGTGCACACCGGACATGTCTGGTGCGACAGCCACGTCACCAGGCTGACAGGGTTCCGACCGTTGGAGCTCTGACTGCTGGGCCCGCCTGGATGTCCGGTGGCGCACCAGACATGAACTATAGAGTGTCCGGTGCGCCAGCATGGGCGTGCCTGACTTCTACGCGCGCTGGCGCGCATTTAATGCGCTGCAGGTAGCCGTTGGCGCCTGAAGTAGCCATTGCTTCGTTGACACACCGGACAGTCCGGTGTACACCGAACATGTCCGGTGAATTATAGCGGACTAGCCGTTGTGAATTCCCGAAGCCGACGATTTCAGAGTCTCTTCATCCTTGGAGCACCGGACACTGTCCGGTGTACACCGGACAGTCCGGTGAATTTTAGCGTGACGACTCTGAGAATTTCCGAAGGTGAGGAGTTTGGCTTCAAGTCCCCTGGTGCACCGGACACTGTCCGGTGGCCACCAGACAGTCCGGTGCGCCCGACCAGGGTGCCTTCGGTTGTCCCTTTGCTCCTTTGTTTGAACCCTTTCTCTTGATCTTTTTATTGGCTTATTGTGAACCTTTGGTACCTGTAGATCCTATAGACTTGGGCAAACTAGTTAGTCCAATTATTTGTGTTGGGCAATTCAACCACCAAAATTAGTTTAGGAAATAGGTGTAAGCCTAATTCCCTTTCACACGCGACTAAAGATAGTCGTGTGGGTACTGCGTCTTTATACAGTAGCAAGGGGTACCCTAGTTTCAGGGTACCGACAGGCATAAAAGGGCATCCCCCATACTCTCTACACCTAAGTATGGTCGTGGTAGAGAAGTTTCCCTTTTTAGCACGCGAGTCACAAAAACTTGTGTAAACTCCCTTCTAAGAGGAACATCTCCCACCTTGGTGGTTGGGTCGGTTGAGATAATATTTGCTATTGCAACAGGAACTTCAGATCTCATCATAGAATATAATATGACTTTTTTGCCAACCTAATAATATATGTGAAGTAAGATTACAAAGCTCAAATAATGAAACATAAATATGAAGTGATAGATGAGAAAATTACAGGATTATCCTCTGCATTTTGAGATGATCCATGGTTTCTTTGAGGTACCATTGTTGCGATGTCTCTCCTATGACTTTGCACTTCAATAGTATTAATATCTTCACGATTCCTTGGACGAACCATAGTGTTTGCAACTCGCCTAGCATGCTGCAAGTCATCTTCAACCATATTTTGTGAATGGTCATTACCATTGTACTCATGTGCCACCTCATCTGAGTGATGCACCCTTGAATTCTAAAGAAAAATATAAAGCAAAAAATAAAGTGTTAGTGAGATAAAGGAAACAAGCCTAACATGATAGATGTCGTTCGACTGCCTGGCTGCTTCTGCTATGCTGTAGCTACCTAGTTGCTACGTGTTGTAGCCACTGTCTAGTTGTAACTGAACTGCTTGATATATGCTACAATGACTGAACATATGTAATATTATATCACCTGTCGAGAATTAGATCCATGTTGTGAAGAGCTTTCTATATGTTACACCCCTTGAGCTGCTACCATCATTTTATAAATTTGATCCATTTTATCTTTCATCTGATTCATATCCTGTCTTAAGGCTCTAACCTCTTGCTCAGGTTGATTGAGAGCTTGCAATGCCATTTGAAGCTTTGTTGATATTTTGATTTGAGTTCTAGGGCTGCCTACATCTTGTGGAGTTGTCCCTAAGCCTAAACCATGAATACGACCTCTTGGTTCTTTCTCTCCAAAAACATGTGCATATAGATCACCATCTTCAATACTTCTATCCTTCAATTCTAGCTTCGCAGCAACAACTTCTTCAAATTTGTTCTTAAGAAGAGCACATAAATATTATCTTTTGTTCACTTATATTTGAATTATTACAGAAATCATAAATACGTGTACTTACAATGAATATTTCTGCTCCAGGTAGAGGTACAATATCCCCTTCTTTGTTCTTACGCGTGTGTGTTCTAACATATATTTCATCTCTTATCGCAGGGCGTCCTTGTTGCTCAGCCTACAAGAAAAAAATTACTTGGTCTGGTAATTGATAGACTTTTCATAAATGAAACTAATGATTATGCAAACTATTGTTTACCAATTCATGCCACACACGAGCATAACTCTTGCTTCCAGCTGCATGTGATAGAGTCAGCTTTGAACGATTATCTTTACCTCTATTTGTACGGACCTACAACATAAATACCAATATCTCTAAACAATAATACAAATTCATTTGTACAACAATTTAATGAAGGTTTATATCTCAAAAAAGAAATTCAAAACAAATTAGCACGTACTTCAGCTTCTGGAGACATCCAATAAGTTATCAACCACTCCCAATCAGATTCTTTCACCCTTTCATCCCTTTTAGCAATAAGCTCTTCAAAACTCAATGTTTCAACAAAGTTTTTGTTCTTTAGGTCAGCCTTAAACTCTCTCCACTTTTTTGTTGCAGATGTTATAACATAATCTATACCAGACTCATCCACCTCATAGTATTCCTGTTTCAACAAAAATGCAGTTGATTACCAAATCTACTCACAATACAGGCTAAGTCAAATTAACTCACAAAATCAGATTACCTTCACTTTTGTCCATAACTCGGACTTCTTTTTAGAATCAACTAGTCTCCAATCCTCACAAGAAACCGGGATATTTTTCCTCACTAAAGTTCCTATGAAATTACCAACTCTTTGATGTTCCTACCAACAGGTTGGCCATATTCATTAAGGGTAATGCAGATTTTAGGCCCACCACTATTTGAATATATGTTCTTCTTCAAGGTTGGGCCCCTTCCTTTCCTTATATTTTGATGCCCAACAGGTTGCTCTGCTTCTTGCAGGAGATAAACCAGATGAAGTCATTTATTGATAACTATTTTCAAAAGTGCTATAATAAATTTAAAGTTTATATGATTGTTACCTTCATCATCGATGGGATATTCAGATTCTTCATAACTATTTTCAGAAATACTATCCTCATGGTTATTGTCAACAATATCCCTTTGAGTCCTTGATCGCAAAGTAGGACCATTAGCTGAAGCTGCTAATTTCCTTGTCTACACTCAAATAATAGAAGTGAAAAACATTCAAAATGCAGGTTCAAAACATAAATTTATTAAATAGTGGAATACATTAACCTTATGTTTCTTATTGGATTGATGTGATCCGTTTGCTTCATTAACCATAGTACTAGGTACAGGGAGATTAAGAGATATCATCCTCTTCATATTTTCTTTTATGTTGGCAGCCCTCTATAGTTCATATTCATTGACCTCCGTTTCTTTACCCATTCCTCTTCCTCTTACAAACTTTCCTCCTAAATCAAGACATAAAGAGATTACAATTACACATTACAACGTAAAATGAAACATTTTTGCATATACAAATATAAACATATCTTGCTAGGTTGGTTTTTGTCAATCATTATTCCATCTATATTAGTCCTAACACAACAACTACCACTGATAGATACATTAACTTGTGTGTTTGCATCCATATCAGGCAAGAAAGAACCTATTTCTGTATTATTATCTATCCTTTCATCCATATCATACATGTCATGTTGTTTTGACTTTAAAACAGCAAACCAATCAGCATCAATAGGATCTTGAACATAGTATACTTGAGTTGCCTGAGATACAAAAATAAATGGCTCATCTAATTCCTTGTCACCTGTATTGAATAAATGCTTGAAGTTGACCATTGCCACCCCAAACTTGTGTATTTTGACCCATTTGTCTCGTACTCGGTTATCAATCCAATCACATTTGAACAATACTATTTTTCCTTGGTGGTGGTAGTTCAGCTCAAGAATGTCTTTTATAAGACCATAATAAGTTTTGCTCATTGATATTGGATTTTCATTGTTTGTCCCATCAAAACTTGATGCATGTGCAACTAGGGCTACACCACTACACGCACTGACCTACCCACATCATAAGAATGTGTATGGAAATTTATCCCATTTATAGTATAATTTTCATAAGAATGTGCGACCATGTTAGGCTCCTTAGCTAATATTGTTGTCTCCTCAGGTACTTCGTCACCCATTGTTTCCACCTGATGATATTGAAGATTGTTATTGCACTCAAAAATTAATGTGGAACCAGATTCTGTATAAACCATTTTCCTAGATACTTATGTGTGACCTAAACCACTCGTGAAAAGCCTCATAGTGTAAACGACTGATTGCTCTTTGATTTTGATGACCAGCCGAGTAAAGATATTCAATATGTTTTCTGAACATACAATATACTTTAGTAATCATGAAATAAATGGATGATACTAATTATAAGATATAATGGTTAGCTTACTTCAGGTAAGGCTCTATATGGTCATAGTTGAACAAGACATATCTATGTGCTTGAAGCCATGTTTTGTGGTCTAATGTGACACCATGATTACCAACCAATCCTCGACCTATGTTATGGAAGAAAGGGGTGGTATTGATTAAATCAACATCCAAGCCATCATCATTTCTTTTTTTCCGGTTAAATTTAGTTTCACCATGTAAATAGCGAGAATAAAATGTGAGACTCTCATCAAATAGATAGCTTTCTGCAGTTGACCCCTCTGGGTGACTCCTAGTGCGAACATGGCCCTTACATCTCATTAAAAAAACTATAAAGGAGAAATGCCATATAGGTTAAACCTTTGTATGAGTAAAACTAACTTTAGTTTGTTGCTAAAATATATTAAAATTTACCTCTCCACTGGGTACATATTACGAAATTGAACAGGGCCAGCAATTCTGACTTGAGTAGGGAGATGAACCATTAAGTGTACCATAATATCAAAAAAGGATGGTAAGAATATAGTCTCAAGAATCTTAGAGTCTCACCTATTTCTGACTCTAGCTTATGCATATCGCTTATACGTTTACCTGGTGAATAGATTTGCTTGAAAAAATTGCTCACACGAATCAGCGCAGCACTAACTATTTCTGGTAATATCCTTCTCACAGCAAGTGGGAGTAAATATTGTAACAGAACATGGTTATCATGGCTCTTTATCCCAACAAGCTTCTTCTCCTTCACATCCACATTGTTTCTTATGTCTGATGCATAACCATCAGGAAATGTTACTCCTTTCAGTACTTCACAAAATAATGTCTTCTCAGACGCACTCATAGTATATGATGCTGGTGGTAAATATAACTTGTCACCCACTGGAACAGGATGGAGCTCAGTTCGAATGCCTAGGGACTGAAGATCCAAACGATATTTCAAGTTATCCTTGGACTTCCGCTCAATGCCTAGGAGGGTGTTGATAATGTTATCACACACATTATTCTTGATATGCATGACATCTAAATTATGTCGTAAAATTAAATCCTTCCAATATGGAAGCTTAAAAAAATAGACCTCCTTTTCCAAATGACAGTAGGCTCCCCTTCCTTCTTTTTTGCTTCCTTTTTATGTTGGCAACCTTTCCGATGCATTGTGTGCATATTCTCTGTTTGCATCAAAACTTCCTCTCCAGAAAGTGGTTTAGGCGCTGGCCTATCCTCAACTTTACCATTAAATGAATCTGGATCAAATCTATATGGATGGTTTGGGTCCAGGAATCTACGATGTCCCATATAACAATTTTTTATACCTTGTTTCAATCATAGAGAACATGTATATGAGTGGCATTCAATACATGCTACTTCACCTGATGTAGTACATGCTGCAATATACCCTAGGCCTGGATAATCAGATATGGTCCATATTATTGCAGCACACAATTAAAAATACTCATGCTTTGCGGAATCATATGTCCTTACCCCTTCAACAAACATATCCAATAGATCATCAATTAGTGGCTCAAAATAAATATCTATATCACTACCAGGAGATCTACAGCTTGGAATCAGCAATGAGATAAAGAAATTGGTTTGCTTCATACACAACCATGGTGCAAAGTTATATGGGATTAGAATAATAGGCCAGATGCTATAAGTAACATTCACGGACCTAAATGGATTAAAACCATCTGTAGTTAAAGCAAGTCTAATGTTGCAACTGTTAGAAGCAAATATTTGGTGCTTTTGGTCAAAATCCTTTCAAAGAGGTGAATCTGTAGGATGCCTTAGTAATCCATCTTGTATACGCTCCTCATCATGCCTTCTCATGTAACTTGCTGTCTTAGATGACAAAAATAACCTCTAAAGCCTTCTTTTTATTGGAAAATAACGAAGGACTTTGCATGGAACCTTATGTACACGTTTTCCATTTAAACTTCTCTTTGATTTCCAGCATGACTTTTCACACGTGGGGCATGCATCACACTTAGCATACTCCTTCCTAAACAAAATGTAATCATTTTCACATGCATCAATTTTGATATACTCGAGTCCTAGACACTTAATTACTTTCTTTGCTTCATTGAAATTTTTTGTCAATGCCAAGCCATCAGGGAAAGCCTCCGTTAGTAGATCCAGTAGCATATCAAAACTTTTATCTGTCCACCCTCCAAGCAATTTCAGGTGAAGAATTCTTATTAAGAAATGCAACTTCGAGAACTTCTTACACCCTGGGTATAGCTCTTGGGTATTATCTATCGCTAACTTGTTGATGGCTTCTAAATCTACATTAGTTTCATCTAAACCATCGGATACTTCAAAATCCCCTTTATCATCTAGACCACCAGCTAAGTCTTGAACCAAATTGGCTATGTCATCTTCACCTGAATTGTTTGCAGCCTCTGTATCACTGTAGTCATGATTATTAATAGGCATATAGTATGTTTCTCCATGATAAGTCCACCTTTTTATCCCTCTTGAAAGCCATCACATATCAAGTGTGCACGAACTTCATTTTCATCTTTCCAAAGAGAATTAACACATTTTCTACAAGGACATAGAATTTTGTTTCCACCTATAGAATTTCTAAACGCAAACTCGATAAATACAACTACCCCATCTATGTAGACCTTTGTGTGCCTATAAATATTAGGTACAAATATGATATGTAATAATGGTTTACAATATATTGTCAGAAATATACCTAGGTTCATTCATCCACCTTTAATCCTTGTTGTACCTTAACAAATAATAAGATGAAATAATGACACATATAAACTCCATTTAAATACAATAATTACAATTTAAGTAAAATTGACTTAAACAAGTGGTTACTCATTCAAGGAAATGATATATATGTCTCAGCGTTCAATTCAGTTGCTTTCATGAATAATAGAAAGATTTTCTAAAATTAAATAATATTACGTTATTGCATATATAATCAAATACAATCAACGACAATAAACTACTTGTAGCCGCTACTAGCAAACAAGGACCAGTAGGCTAGCACTAGAAGCCGTAACCCCTACACCCCTGCCTGCAGGCTGCACCACGAGTACACATAGCTAAGCTAGCGCATGAGGCAAGAGCAAGAAGAAAAGCTAGAGAGATGGTCGGGGACAAGAAACAAACTTGCGACTGCTGGACTTCTAGATGAGCCTGTTTAAGCAGAGATGTTGCGTCGCGCTAGAGCCCTACGAGTACCTAGAGGCTGTAGGTTGTAGGTCGCACTCCATAGTGTAGTCGCTTGCTCACCGCATGTGCCACCTCTCGTGTCCCTCCGCCGTGCCGCCGCTCTAAACCTAGCAGACTCAGCCGCTCGCATGCACAATACATGACCGAGGAAGGCAAGCAGTTGTCATGATGTAGGTTTTCTTGGGCCGACAATAATACCTGGGTATAGCATTTTTTAGCCCAAGAGTAGAGCCAGGAGTAGCATAAAGGAAACCACAGGGACAATGCTTTACATTTTCTAGAATGCAGTTGGACGTCAAGTTCACTTATACTAGTAGATTTTCTTGTCTCATCCTAGCTAGTATTCACGAGTGAAGCATGCAACTAGCATGGATTTTAATATAACAAGTATACTAAATACAAACAATCTGAATTGATGACATTGGTAGATATAAGCAAACAAAACATGTAGTCTTAAACTGCTGAACAATCGCGAAGACGAGGAACGACCAGATGATGGGTCGCCGGCCCGATGAGACTGAGAGTAGAGCGAGAGAGGCCAGGAGGGGAGGGTGAGGCTGCAAAGGTTGAAGGCAAGTCAGTGAGGGGCAACAGCGAAAGTGAATGCACGACGACGATGGCGGATGAAGGATGAATGCACGACGACAATGGCGGATGAAGGAGCAGCTGGGACGGACCTGTGGAGCCGAAGTGCGATGGATGCCGACGAGATGGGTGGATGACCGGAGAAGGGAAGGACCATGGTGGGCACTGCCGCTAGCTGCAGCCGGTTGCGCCTCCTCATTTGCTACCGCCACCATAGGCATGGGCGTCAATTCCCCCTACTGGCTGTTAGTTGCCGCCGCCGAGGCGTGCTAGACAATGAGTGTGTTCTAGATTATACGGTGGGCTGTGACACAATGGGTCTTGTATACGCACTCCTCAGGTTTGCCAATAAACTAACGAAATAAATGTTTATTAGAAAATATACCAAAAATAGAGCATATAATCCTCACTAGTGCAATGGAGATGTGCTCCTTTTTTCCAAAGGGTCATGAGTTTGATTCCTCGTAAGCTCACATTAAAAAGCATTTTCACCTGGCCGGTCAGGACATCCATTTGCCAACAAATGATCCGATGCACATTTTTTCCGATAGACGCTGCGCCACGCATAATCATTTATGCCGACAAATGGACTACCATGATAGTGCAACATTATTGCCGACAGATTGTTTGACGCCAACACAATAACTACCGATGGACGGTGCGATAGTAATATTTTGCGACAGACTAGCTGTCGCCACAAGTCTTTTTTTACCAACAGATGTTTGACGCTAATTTTGTGTCATGTTGTAGTGTCAAGAAGATCTTCAGCAACACACTCAGGGACCACGGACTTCTCGTTGTCTAAATAAAGCGATCATACATTCAATACATTTGGATAACAACAAATGAACAATACAGCAAACATATGCAACCAAGTGGACACAAGTTTGATAGGACATTACAAACTCAAAAGATAAACCTAAGTGCTAGGGATCAATACATTTAGAGACTAATGATTCCCTGGTCATTATGGATTATATAATTAAATGCCACTAATTTTAGTGAGACACAAAGTTATACCAAAGATCAATTCATACACATCATTTTATTAATCTCACAAAATTAAACATCTAAGTACCATTAGGGTTTCCTTTTTATTTATTTTAATAAGCAAATAAAATATTACCTAAACTAACCTATAGCTTAGACGAGAGTGCACAGACTATGAATGAACATAATTTATTTGAATAGAGAATATTCCTATGAATATTTTGCAATTTGAATCACTAAATTTGGAGTTCATGTGAAAAAGATATGAAATAAACAAGTTTTGAAGTTTGAAATACAAAATTAAGTCCAAATCTATGATTATTTAAAAGGGCAAGGGTATGTTTATAAGAAACCAGGGGCCTGCGCGTAAAACCTAAGGACGGCGGGTTCTATTACCCGAGAACTGAGGGTCTCTTAAGCAAAACTGCCGCACGAAGGGGTATCAGACAATCTCGACCGCTCGATCACAAATGAATGACTGAGATCAGATCCGCGGACGAGCGCGCGCGGACGGGCGAGCGCTGTCAGGCAGGCCGGTGGTGTCAGCGACCTGGGGGTAGGGCTGACAGATCGGGCCCAACGGTAGAGCGTGGGTGAGGGGAGCGGATCTGGGTGGCTGGGTTTGCATCAGACGGTTGAGATTAGCTCTGTTCTAGTTAAATCCAGACTGCCAGATCTCGGATGGACGCCTGAGATCCAACGGCCGGCGACCGGTCATGGGTGCGGTGGCGCCGCTCGACCTCACGGCGAAGTCTCGCCAGAGACGAGGGGGACAGCCATGGCGGGGCTCTAGGGGCTTGGGGAAAGACTAAGGCACGTTCAGGGCGACATGGCGAACTCGACCGTGGGCACCACGCCAGTGTGGGGGCACCTTTGGGCGCAGAACACGGCGGGGCAGATCAGCTCCGACAAGCAATTACGCAGACACTAGGGCACTAACAGGCGAAATAAGGGCATGGGAAGGTTGCTCACCTCGAGTGCAGACTCAGGGGCGCTTGAGCGATGGTGGGAACACGGGGAAGCCTCGGGTCGATGGTGGCGGACTCCGGCTGCACGGGGAAGTCTCTAGTGAGTGCAGACTGGGCGAACCAGAGGGGTTGGGGCAAACCGAGGGGTGTCCTTAGTTGCTGACGGCGAGGCGGAACTCACTGAGGCAATGGGCGCGGTGATGGCTCGACGACGACCGTAGAACGGGCGCGAGACCACGGCGAGCGGCGGCGAAACTCCCTGGGCATGCGCGTGGTGTGAGGGAGAGGGTGAGGGCGTTCGGCTGGGGGGCGCAACTGAGCGAGGGGAGTGAGTGAGTGGGGTGCGAGCACTAAAACGAGGTCGGGTGCGTGTAGAGGTGGCCGGGAAATGCACGACGTGGGCGTGTCCACGGCGGGGTGCAGGCGGGAGGTTAGGGACAGGGAGGGTGTGACTGACAGGCGGGGTCCACGGACAGAGAGAGAGAGAACTCGCGAACGGGCGGTCAGCTCTGACAGGAGAGGTCCACTGGGCAGCGGGAGAGAACGGGCGTGGACACGGACGCAGACGGATCAGCGCCGACAAGTTGGCCCCACTGGCAGCGAGCGTGAGAGAGAGGAAAGGAGGAGAGCGTGGGCACGGCCTGGCACTGACAGGCGGGGTCCACCTATCAGGGGCGGCAGGCACGCGGGGCTGGGCCTGTTTGGCTGATTTGGACCGAAATGAAGTTTTCTATTTTTCTGGAATTTCTAATAGCTTTTCTATTTTATTTTCTCTACGGTTTTCAATTCAAATTCAAACCAAGTTTCAAATTCAAACCAAATCAAACATGTGCACAAATTCAAATAATATCTTGGACTTAGCATGATGCAACAATTCATGACTTACATTGTTTTGACAAAATAAATAATTAACCCCTCTCCTAATTAACTTAATTCTACTCAAAAAGAGAGAGAGAGAAGAGTAACACCTGAATTTGGTAGATAGTTAGAAAGAAATTTTATACCCCCAAATTCAGGGTGTTACACCTACCAAGTTGTTCCTGATGTGAACACCTCCAACTGTAGTTATCGGCTTCCTTCTCCTTATTCCTTCTTCCTGAAGCTTTAGCAGCTTTGGAGGTTCGAGGCCTTAACAAGGCTAGGGACCATACAGGATGTGGTCCGGGACTAGCACTGTCCCTTTAAGGCCTTTACTTTCGTTGTACTCAATACTTTAAACCATGTAACTTAACCTTGTCGAGCCTAGTTTGAAGCCAACCCCTTGAATCTAAATGTAGTCCAGATCCCAAGTACTTGATCAAGAAGATACTAAGTCGAATATTCTAGGGTAGTGGAAGGTGTAGGCTTATGGTACGGGACCAAGCTAAGCGGCTACCTAGCTTCGGACCACCCAGGAGAATGTGGACCTTTCCCTTAGATCAAGCCCTTAGCAATCCATTCCACGTTCATCATCAAGTGGGACTTGAAACTAGGTGCAAAGCAAACTACATAATCCAATTTTCATGACCTACAACAAAAACATGGATCCTCAGGCGTACAAAGATCTGTACAAGGAAAGGAAACCGATGGATGAGAACACATCCTTCTTTCATAATTGGACACTAGAAATTTGTATACCAGAGGCCAGGTTTACAAGGGGGAGCTCTTACTGGGTTGGACCATGGATGGCGCTAGAGGCTGGGTTCACATGGGCGAATCTTATTGGACTGGATCACAGACAAAAACTATCCTATTACAAAGGAAGAGCTTGTTCTCATGCTACCTTATAGGTGGGAGGTATGAGGCTGACCTAAACTGTTTGAGCTCCATTGTGCATCTGACTCGAAGGGTGAGCAACGTCCCCTTCTGCTACCCTGTATGCCATGGAGCTTTATGGCAGGCGAGTTGGGTCTTGGCACCAATGTTGGACCCTCTTGGAGCACGTGGAATGTCCCTTTAAGGGTCTCCCTTGGCCGATGGGCTATCTTTGTTGTGGCAAGATTGATGCCATCGTAGCCGCCATTGGCCTGACACCCTTTTGCCTTGTCGAGGTACTGCTATCTTTCAGACTGGAAGGGTAAGCAGCAACCTGCGTTGGGTCGGTGATGGTCGTAGGTGGAGTATGTCGGGCGTCGTCGATGGCTACCCTAGACGCTATGGCTCCCGAGCTACACATCTGCACATCATACCCCAAATGCCATGAGCTTGTCTCGCGACTGACGTGCCAGGCTTTGGTGATGAAGAGGTTAGGTGACGGTCGCCTGTCTACTAAGGGTGCAGAGTTGGTTGACACTCTTTTCTGCCCGGCTAGGGGCGCCCCCCTCCAGACTTGAAGGGTAAGCAGCAGCCTTTTGCTCTTTAGCGATGCCTGAAGGTAGTGATTACGGGAGAGAGAGTTAAAAACTACTCTGAATGCCATGTTCTTGAGCCTTGTAGCCTGACATGGCCTATCCCGAGCATCATAGGCTTGAGGCCGATGGGTTAGGTCTCGGTGCCCACCTTGACTCCTACCGGAGCACATGGTCAGCCTTCGTGAGGGTTTCCCATAGCCGACATCTACCATTGCATGGCGAGGTTGGTGTAGCCGTGTTGCCATCCTTCAAGTTTGAAAGGTAAGCAACAACTTGCTCTGCCTTGGCGATAGCAAAGGTAGAACTTGCAGTAGGTGGTCGGCTGCTGCACCGAATGCCATGGGTTTGAGGCTTACCAGTTGACATAGCCTGCTGAGAGCACCTAGAGGGGGGTGAATAGGTGATCCTGAATAAATCAAATACTAATAGCCACAAAACTTGGTTAAGTGTTAGTACGGCTAAGTAGCGAGCTCTTGCGAACACATAAGTAATCACAGAAAAGCAATCACAAGAGACACGCGAGTTTATCCCATGGTTTGGCCAAGTAACACTTGCCTACTTCCACGTTGTGGCATCCCAATGGACGAGGGTTGCACTCAACCCCTTTCAAGTGATCCAATGATCAACTTGAATACCACGGTGTTCTTATTTCTTAGACTTTCTCCCGTTTGTGAGGAATCTCCACAACTTGGAGCCTCTCGCCCTTACAATTGATGATCACAAAGAAGCACGGAAGTAAGGGAGGGGAGAGCAACACACACAAGACTCAAAACGAGAGCACAATCACGCACACAAGTCACAACTCGAGCTCAAAACACAACGCAAGGAGTTCTCAACTCAAATGGAGCTCAAGTCACTATCTCAAAGAATCGAATGCGTGAGAATTGAGTCTTGTAGTCTTAGGATCTTTCTTGTAAGCTTGGGTGACTCCTCCATGTGCCTAGGGGTCCCTTTTATAGCCCCAAGGCAGCTAGGAGCCGTTGGAGATCAACAAGGAAGGCCATTCTTGCCTTCTGTTGGGTGGCGCACCGGACAATCTGGTGCGCCACTAGACAGTCACTGTAGACGGTCCGGTGCGGATCTCCTTCCTTTTCTGGCGCAGACGACCGTTGCTCCTCAGCTTCGGTTGGCGCATCGGACACTATCCGGTGCACACCGGACAGTCCGGTGCACACCGGACAGTCCGGTGCCCCCTTCTGACCGTTGGTGCAGGCCACATGTCGCCCGCCAATTTCGGTGTCGACCGTTGCGCAGTCGACCGTTGGCTCATCGGACAGTCCCGTGCATCACTGGATAGTTCGGTGAATTTTAGCTGTACGCCGTTGAACTTTTCCTGAGAGCGACGACTTCGCCGCGGACGACTCACCGGAGAGTCCGGTGCACCACCGGACAGTCCGATGAATTATAGTCGTACGCCGTCGTCGAGTCCCGAGAGCGGCCAATTCACCTTGGACTCGTCTGGCGCACCGGACAGTCCGGTGCACCCAGACCGAGCAGCAGTTGGCTGTACACAGCCAACTCTTTTCCAATCTATTTTCTCCTGTTTCTAGCACTTAGACACAATACATTAGTACCCAAATCAATGTACTAAGTCTAGAAACGTACCTTGTTACATGATTTGCACTTCTTCAATCTTTGGCACAATTTAACACTTAGAGAATATGTGTTGGGCACTTAATCACCAAAACACTTTAGAAATGGCCCAAGGGCATATTTCCCTTTCAATCTTCCCCTTTTTGGTGATTTATGCCAACACATCCAAAAGCAACCAAAAGAAGTGCAATATCAATGCAAAAGAGAACCAAATTGTTTTTGACTCTAATTTGGCATATTTGGATCATACTTTGCCACCACTTGGTTTGTTTTTGCGAATCAAATTCATTTTTCCTATCTCTACAACAAACTCACTTATTTGGGCACAAAGAGAGATAATCCAAGAGTAAAATTGATTAAGAGCCAAAAACTCCCCCTTTTTCCTATAGTCATAAATTCTCCCCACAAGAGACCAAATTTTGCAATAAGAGTGTTTTGGACAAATCAAAAAGTTCTAACTCTACTCTTTTCGAAATTTCACAAGTGGTAGCTGATCCATTTGCTTTGGCCTTAATTTCTCCCCCTTTGGCATTAAGCACCAAAACGGGATCATTCTTGGCCCTTTAACCCCATTGCCTCACCAAAATTGTCACTTAAGAGCAAAAGGCAATAAGAGCATAGATATGAACTTGGAGTTAATACAGGAGTGCAGTGGAAGTCTTTGCATGGTCCAAGTTCACCTTTCCCTTTCAATTCACTTTTGAGACTAAATCAAGTAAACTCAAACACAAAGGTTAGTCTCAAAGGGTCAAGTTGTAGCATTCCTCCCCCTAAATAAGTGCATCACTTGCAAATGGACTTATGAGGTCCGGGGATCATGTATACAACTTGAGCACCACAAATGAACAAAAATAGATTGAAATGCATAAATTAACATGATCAAAGTCATAAAACACATGTATGTTATAGATCAATCCAAGTTACGCGAATCTAAGACATTTAGCTCACTACGCAACCTGCAAAACCTTTTCTCATCTAAAGGCTTGGTGAAGATATCGGCTAGCTGGTTCTCGGTGTTAATAGGGTACACCTCGATATCCCCCTTTTGCTGGTGGTCTCTCAGGAAGTGATGCCAGATATCTATGTGCTTAGTGCGGCTGTGTTCAACAGGATTATCCGCCATGCGGATTGCACTCTCATTGTCACATAGGAGTGGGACTTTGCTCAGATTGTAGCCAAAGTCCCAGAGGGTTTGCCTCATCCAAAGTAGTTGCGCACAGCACTGTCCAGCGGCAACATACTCGGCCTCAGCGGTGGATAGGGAAACGGATGTCTATTTCTTTGAACTCCAAGACACCAGGGACCTTCCTAGGAATTGGCACGTCCCTGATGTACTCTTCCTATCAACCTTGCATCCGGCATAATCGGAGTCTGAATATCCAATCAAGTCAAAGGTAGACCCCTTTGGATACCAGATCCCGAAGCAAGGCATAGCAACTAAATATCTAAGAATCCGCTTAACGGCCACAAGGTGACATTCCTTGGGATCGGATTGATATCTAGCACACATGCATACACTAAGCATAATATCTGGTCTACTAGCACATAAATAAAGCAAGGAACCTTCATAGACCGGTATGCCTTTTGATCAACGGACTTACCTCCTTTGTTGAGGTCGACATGTCCGTCGGTTCCCATTGGTGTCTTTGCGGGCTTAGCGTCCTTCTTCCCGAACCGCTTGAGCAGGTCTTGCGTGTACTTCGTTTGGGAGATGAAGGTGACGTCCTTCAGTTGCTTCACTTGGAACCTAAGGAAGTAGTTCAACTCGCCCATCATCGACATCTCAAACTTTTGAGTCATCACCCTGCTAAACTCCTCACAAGACTTTTGGTTTGTAGAACCAAATATTATGTCATCAACATAAATTTGGCATACAAAAAGGTCACCATCACAAGTCTTAGTGAAAAGAGTGGGATCGGCTTTCCCAACCTTGAAAGCATTAGCAATTAGGAAATCTCTAAGGCATTCATACCATGCTCTTGGGGCTTGCTTAAGTCCATAGAGCGCCTTAGAGAGCTTACACACATGGTCGGGGTACCTTTCATCCTCAAAGCCAGGGGGTTGTTCTACGTACACCTCCTCCTTGATCGGCCCGTTGAGGAAAGTGCTCTTCACGTCCATTGAAACAACCTGAAAGAATGGTGAGCGGCATAGGCTAACAATATTCGAATTGACTCTAGCCTAGCCACAGGAGCAAAAGTCTCCTCGAAATCCAAACCTGCGACTTGGGCATAACCTTTTGCCACAAGTCGAGCCTTGTTTCTTGTCACCACCCTGTGCTCGTCTTGCTTGTTGCGGAACACCCACTTGGTTCCCACAATGTTTTGCTTTGGATGTGGCACTAGGCTCCAAACTTCATTTCGCTTGAAGTTGTTGAGCTCTTCCTGCATGGCCAACACCGAGTCCGGATACTGCAAGGCCTCTTCTACCCTGAAAGGCTCAATAGAAGAGACAAACGAGTAATGCTCACAAAAGTTAGCTAGTCTTGAGCGAGTAGTTACTCCCTTGCTTATATCACCTAGAATCTGGTCGACGGGATGATTCCTTTGAATTGTCGCTCGGACTTGAGTTGGAGGGGCCAGTGGTGCTTCTTCCTCCATCACTTGTTCTTCTTGTGCTCCCCCTTGATCACACGCCTCTTCTTGAGGAACCTGTCCATCATCTTGAGTTGGGGGATGCACCGTTGTTGAGGAAGAAGGTTGATCTTGCTCTTGATGTTCCTGTGGTCGCACATCACCTATCGCCATCGTGTGCATTGCGTCCGTTGGAACATCATCTTCATCTACATCATCAAGATCAACTTGCTCTCTTGGAGAGCCATTAGTTTCATCAAATACAACGTCGCTAGAGACTTCAACCAAACCCGATGATTTGTTGAAGACTCTATACGCCTTTGTATTTGAGTCATTACCTAGCAAAAAACCCTTCTACAGCTTTGGGAGCAAATTTGGAATTTCTACCTTTCTTTACTAGAATGTAACATTTACTCCCAAATACACGAAAGTATGAAACGTCGGGTTTGTTACCGGTTAGAAGTTCATACGAGGTCTTCTTGAGGAGGCGATGAAGGTAGACCCGGTTTATGGCGTGGCAAGCTGTATTCACAGCCTCCGACCAAAACCGCTCGGGTGTCTTGAACTCTCTAAGCATCGTCCTTTCCATGTCGATAAGTGTCCTGTTCTTCCTCTCTACCACACCGTTTTGCTGTGATGTGTAGGGAGCGGAGAACTCATGCTTGATTCCTTCCTCCTCAAGGTACTCCTCCACTTGTAAGTTCTTGAACTCGGACCCGTTGTTGCTTCTTATCTTTTTCACCTTGAGCTCAAATTCGTTTTGAGCTCTCCTTAGAAAGCGCTTTAGGGTCCCTTGGGTTTCTGATTTAACCTACAAAAAGAATACCCAAGTGAAGCGGGAAAAATCATCAACAATAACAAGACCATACTTACTTCCCCCGATGCTGAGGTAGGCGACGGGTCCGAAGAGGTCCATATGAAGTAGCTCTAGAGGTCTTGATGTGGTCATCACATTCTTGCTGTGATGAGTGCTTCCCACCTGTTTACCTACTTGACAAGCTGCACAAGGTCTATCTTTTTCGAAAAATACATTGGTTAGTCCTAACACATGTTCTCCCTTTAGAAGTTTGTGAAGGTTCTTCATCCCAACATGTGCTAGACGGCGATGCCACAGCCAGCCCATGCTAGTCTTAGCAATTAAGCATGCATTTAGATCGGCCTCCTCTTTCGAAAAATCAACTAAGTAGAGTTTGCCATCTAGTACACCCTTAAAAGCTAATGAACCATCACTCCTTCTAAAGACAGACACATCTACATTGGTAAATAGACAATTATAACCCATATTACATAGTTGACTGACAGACAATAAGTTGTACCCGAGCGATTCAACTAAGAACACATTGGATATGCAATGCTCGGATGAAATGGCTATCTTTCCTAGTCCTTTAACCTTGTCGTGGTTCCCATCTCCAAAGATGATCGAGTCCTGGGATCCCTTGTTCTTGACGTAGGAGGTGAACATCTTCTTCTCCCCCGTCATGTGGTTTGTGCATCCGCTGTCGATAATCCAGCTTGAGCCCCCGGATGCATAAACCTACAAGGCAATTTACACTTGGGTTTTAGGTACCCAACTTTTGTTGGGTCCTACGAGGTTAGTTACAATAGCCTTTGGGACCCAAATGCAAGTCTTGTCTCCCTTGCATTTGACCCCCAACTTTCCTAGCAACCACTTTTTATTTTTACATGTGAGTACAAAAGTAGTGTTGCACGCATGGAACACAGTAGCAGATTCATTACGCATTTTCCTAGGTACATGATGCAAAACATGATTTTTCCTAGGCATATTTCTACCATGCACGAAAGTAGAGCTTGAAGCAATCATAGCATGTGAATCATAACTCCTATTATAATGAGCATTCCTAGAAAATTTTCTATCATAAATGAAAGCATGATTCCTTTGAATGCTACTAGCCATAGGGGCCTTCCCTTTCTCCTTGTTGGGAATGGGAGCCCTTTCGAAAGCCAAGCACATCCTTAATTGAGGGGTGTCTACCAACAGTGTAGGCATCCCTAGCAAATTTTAATTTATCAAAGTCGCTTTTGCAAGTCTTAAGTTGGGCATTAAGACTTGCCACTTCACCATTTAATTTGGTAATAGAAGTAAGGTGTTCAACACACGCATCAACATCAAAATCCTTACACCTATTACAAATGACAACATGCTCTATACAAGAACTAGATTTATTAACTCCATCTAGCTTAGTAGTTAATTCATCATTTAAGCTCTTTAGACTAGAAACAGTTTCATGGCATGCAGACAACTCAGAGGATAGAATTTCATTCCTTTTAACCTCTAAAGCAAAAGATTTTTGCACACTAACAACCTTATCATGCTCTTCATACAAAATATCCTCTTGCTTTTCTAAAAGTCTATCCTTTTCATTTAAAGCATCAATTAACTCATTAATTTTATCTACTTTTGCTCTATCTAAACCCTTAAATAAATCGGTATAATCTACTTCATCATCACTAGAATCATCATCACTTGAAGTAGTATACTTAGGGGTTTCTCGAACGCTTACCTTTTTCTCCTTTGCCATGAGGCAAGTACGGCGTTCGTTGGGGAAGAGAGAGAACTTGTTGAAGGCTGAGGCAGCAACTCCTTCGTCATCAGAGTCGGAAGAAGAGCAGTCTGAATCCCATTCTTTGCCAAGGTGCGCCTCACCCTTCGCCTTCTTGTAGGTCTTCTTCTTCTCCCTCTTCCCATGATTTTCTTGTACCTGGTCATTGTTATTATCGGGGCATTGTGCTATAAAATGACCAGTCTTATCACATTTGAAACAGGAGCGCTTTCCCTTTGCCTTATTCTTGTTAGGGTGCTCCTGCGTCCTTTTAATGCGGTCCTGAAGCGCTTTATGATTAGGGCCATCTCATCTTCGTTTAGCCCGGCAGCCTCAACTTGTGCCACCTTGCTAGGTAGCGCCTCCCTACTGCTGCTTGTTGCCTTGAGTGCAACGGGCTGGGGCTCATAGATGGGCATTGGGTCGTTCAATGCATCATCGACATATCTTGCTTCCTTGACCATCATACGCCCGCTCACAAACTTTCCGAGTATCTCCTCGGGCGTCATCTTTGTGTACCTGGGATTTTCACGGATGAGGTGTAACACCCGGATTTTAGGGGTCCAAAACCCGGGGTTAAAACACCAGGTATGCTGGGACCAAGTCTCAAACATATGATGTAAAGTGGCACAGGATCGAATGTCACATCTTTATATATTTAACAGGAGTTCTATACAAAATAAATAATTACATTATAAGGAGACAACGGTCCAGCAACCCAAAGTTGACTGGGAGACGACGACCTAGACCTCTCACGAACTCATCACAGCATCCTTCATGAGCATCATCCTGCAGTACCTGGCCTTGACCTGTGGTGTATGTGAGACAGCAAGAGTGAGCTCACATACGTTCATCGCTCAACAAGTTGTGGGGAATAATGTGCATGAACTCGCCAAAGGTGGGAGCTCACGTGAAGTGTAAGGCTTACCAAAGAAGATGGTTAGAGCTGAGCATTGCTTTTAAAGTTGGTCAAAATTTTATTAGCAATTACTAAGTATAAGTAAATACCAAACCCAATTAAGTAATAGAACAAAAGTAACAACAACATCACCTGCAATGCAATGCATATGACAAATTGAATTTAGTTCCATAAATTAATCATGTGAGGGTCCGAGCTGCTCATGACCGTGAGCACGGCTAGTATACCAGTTTTACACTCTGCAGAGGTTGCGCATCTTTACCCACAAGTCGTGTTACCCATCTGCCAAGGGGTCATGAATCCCATACACCTCTACCAAGGAAGTGAGGCAGGGTAGCACTACGAGGCCTTTACAAAGTTCCACTAGCTTCCGAAAACCCGCTACAGTTTATAGGAAGATCCAGTACAGGAATCCCTTGCAGGACCGCCATCGCAGCAAAATCCTCCCGAGGGCCTCCCCGCACTGACCTCTCCCCTACTGCCCTTGCCCCTTTCGGGTAAGGTAGTCTTCCACTAGCTTTCCTAATTAATCAGCCAAGGGCATCCCATACTACCCTTGTGGTAGCACTGTTTTCCCGGGTGGTCGCTCCATGTTCCAATTAACATAATGATCTTAACATGAACCATAAATAACAACTGATAACAAAGGTATAATCATGAATAGTAAGGTGTATCTCTATACCCAAAGCCACATATAGCACTAGCAAGTACTACCCAGAAAGATCAGTGGTAAACAAGGTATAAAGAAAATCAAACTAGGGTAACCTATTGGGTCCTATCAAAATTAACCTATGCAGATCATTATGATTAATTAGAACATGAGTAGGTGAAAAGAAGTGATCAAGGGCACAACTTGCCTGGGCCTTGAGAATCCAGGTACCAGGATGATCTTCAGATCCTCGTGACCTCACTGCTAGTCGTAGCAATACAAACATACATGATATAGGCAAGATTAACATTACACCAAACATATATGCAAAATACATATTAATAATCTACATATTAAAATAAGATCACAGGAAAAAGAATTATTAATTTTGGAGTTGTAGAATTCAAGTTATGATTTTCCTAAGGTTTAATGTGATTAAAATATGATTAAATGATAAATAAATTTTCTGACAGAGTTCATGTCAAAACAAAGACACTAAATGATGAAGAATATTATTACAAAATTTTAGAAACTGGAATGGTTCAATTTGGAGCTAAAATGGATTTTCTATGAATTATCTAAGTTCTAGCAATTATTTTCCTATTAAAAATCCTTTTATAATTCAATTTCCCTGATTTTATTATGTTCTGGACTGGGCCTCAATTATAAGAAAGGTCAGGGGACTCGGCGCAAGAATTCCCAGACACAGGGAACAGGATCCCTGGACGGCGGGTTGATTTAAGTAAAACCGAGGGGCTCTTTATGAAGATTACCCACCGAAGGGGTATCGTGAATCCAGGGCCGACCGATCACAAACCGATGGCCCAGATTAAATTGAGCCGACACCGAAACGGTACGCGCCCAGAGCCGTCGGATCCAGATCTAACGGTCACGACTTTAAAACTACGTGATCCCATCCCGAACGTCCATCCACAATCGGACGGCTGCGATCAAACCGAGCGAAGGGGTATGCCCCGATCTAATCTCGACCGTTCGTGGCTGATCCAACGGCCGCGAGCACTTCCCCCAATCCTTCGCCGAGCGACGGTGGCGCCGCCGACCCTCACGGCGGAAGCACGCCGGCGAATAGGTGGCCCGCGGCCCTGGCGCCCCAAGTCACGATTCGATAGGTTCTACGCGCAGAGGAGGAGAAGGCGAATCCGGTAGTGGGTTGCTTACCAGGAATGGGGGGGCCGGTGAAGCTGTCCACGGCGCGGCGCGGTATGCGGCGGACAGCAAGTCGACGGCGAGAAATTCCAAGGTGCTAGGCCCCGGTTTGCCCCAGAAACGTCGCTGGCAACCTTCACCGCGACCAGGCGAATCCAATTGCACACCCGTCTAAAGCTTCGGTTGGTCACGACCCGAGATTCTATGGCGGCGGCGCTCACGGTGGAACTCTAAGCTTCGCTCCAAGCTCCCAGGGGTTGGCGTTGAGCGGATGGGGCGAGGGGGTGTACAGCTTTATACCAAGGGCAAAGTCCGAGCAGGTGGGTGCGAGCAGCGAGTTCGGCGGCGGAAATCCAGGAATCGAGCGCGGCGGAGCGGAGCTTCGTTGCGGCGACTTCGGCGGTAGGTAGGAGATGGCGCTGACGCCCCGGGCCCACGTATCAGAGACAGAGAGCGCTGGCGCGTGTGAGGCAAGAGCGGCTGACGGGGTGGCCCCGCCTGTCGGCGCCGTGGGGGAGCGAGTGGGCCGCGCGGGTGAGGGAAAGTTTAGGTGGGCCGAATACCAGGTAGTCGGCCCAGTTAGGTTAGAATTCCCTTTTCTTTTTATTTTCTATTTTCTTTTCTCCATTTTCAAATCAAATTCAAATCCAATTTGAATTCAAGTTTGAGTTCAAACTTTGTGAATAACTTGTCCTCAGTTTGAAAGGTATAATTTGATAATATATGTGTGAAGGATGTTTATTTTGATTTTTATTTTATTTTATGTAGTGTTTTTCTTAGTTCTTCCCTTTTCTTTTATTTCTTATTTTCTATTTTCCTTTCCTTTTGAATTTCAAATCAACACAAGTTTAAAGTTCAAACACTTAATTTGAATACACATATAGAACTTTAGCATAATGTGCAAAAACATATTTTATATATTTCTTTATTTATTTTAGTTCTTTTAGACAAGCTTTTAACCATATAGTAGAATAATCCCTACCTTATTAGTTCTAGGGAAATCAAATTTATATTGTAGACTTATATATGTCAAGAAATAGTTTAACCATAATTCTTTTATATATCCTAACCCAAAGGCAATTTAGATTATCTAAGTATCTTTAATTATGTATTTTTAACATATTCATGAGTGGAAACTTCTAAATTATGATTATCTTTAAGGAAAGGTGTTTTGATTTAAAATCTTTGAGAATTTTTTCCTTGTCTTCACAAGTTTGAACTTTAGGGTGTTACAAATCCTACCCCCTTAAAAATAATCTCGTCCTCGAGATTAGTAATAAAAGGGATGTATGCTCATATTGTTCTCGGAACATATGCACAAACAGAGAAATCTCAGCATGAGGTATAATTCTTTAACAAAACATAGGGTCAATAGATCTTATTGTTCCTTCTAGAATAATATCATATCATCTACTGACTAAAGTAACATCTAGACCTTACAAATCATCATAATTTATATCTATGTAGCTTGGTGAAGCTGGTGGTGGTGGGGGTTGTTGTTGTTGTCTCTCCAACCGTGCTTGTCTTATTTCTTGGCGGGCCTGACGTATTTCCTCGCGTTGTTGCCTTATCTGATTCTGCATCTCGGTCACCATGTCTGTTAACTGTTGTATTACCAGTCTTTGGGTAGCAACCACTTGATTGATGTCAACAGGTGGAGGATTTGGAGGATTCATTTTCTGTTTGTTGTTACGTGATAATCTTTCCTTTCCTGGTATTGACCATGAAAGTTAGAAGTCTACGGTAATAGTTTTGCAAAGGAAATTATTCAATAAGCGGAATGAATAAGCTAGTAGCTGGTCATGGTTCTGAAGATTCTTTAGTAGGGCTAAATTTATGTCCAGATTGGGGTAACCAATCATATAAGGTGAATATCCAAGGGTAGGATAGAATCTTGTCAAGATGAGAGATATACATGGGTGAGATAGACTACAAGGTGTAGGTTAAAAGTTTGTTTGTTATTAGGTGGGAATAGAAAGGTCATACCATTCATCATGGTTCTATGAGTTGGGTTAGCTCATAGTCGAGTTGATCCAATGTGCTCAGTTAAGTTAATATATGGCTAGTAGGGTCTAATCCATGTTACAAGTATTAACTATCCTGTTTGAGTGGGTCACATTGGGTTAGTTCAAATTAGATGGCAACTAGATTAGTTTAGCATAACTAGATAAGACCTAATTAATTTTAGAGTAGTTTAGGTTGAATGGGGTCTAGGTATGACCAGATTAATCTAGATAAGATCTAAAATATAGTTATATGACTGGTTTAGTCTAGATAAGATCCAATTAATTGGGTTTAAATCATGGTTGTTATTTTAGAGTGGGGTCAATATGCTAATTAGGGCAAGATGAATTCATAAGGATAAGGCAGAGTCTTTTAGGGTTAGTTAGTTCCATCAAGATGGGATAAGTAAAGTGGTTAGGATAAGATGAATCCTTCAAGGTAAGGTAAATCCATTAAGAGAGAACCTCTTAAGATAAGATGGATCTAGATACATTAGGAGAAGTTAAGACCTTTTGAGATAAGATAGACCTATGAGTGTAGGATAGAATTTCTTTAAGATGAGATGAATCTATTAAGATAAGGGAGAATCCTTTAAGATAAGATGAATTGGTTAGAATGAGATCTTTTAGGACAAGATAAGTCTCTTAAGCTAGGTGTATTCCAGTGGGGATAATCTAGGTTGTCTAGTTATTTTATAAATATATATATTTTTTATACCTTTATGTATATACTGATGCAATTGTGGACATTACTCCACAACCCATCATACTCAATCAAAGATCCAAATCAGACAAGTATCATAAGAACAACATTCAAGTACATAGATAAAAATAGTTTTTGTTTTTGTTCCTAATATTAGGTCCCCTATTCCTAAAAGTCACTTTAGGCACTGGATTTCAAAGTGTGAAATCCACATTTGTCTTTAGAATAAATAGGTAAGAATAGTCAGAGTGAAGCGGAAATAGATGAGAAAAGATTAAGATAAGTTTAGAAAAGAATCAGAGTAGCAGAGGTAAGTAAGTATTGGTTGTCCAGTTCTATCTAGGTTTCGTCCTACAGTCAACATTCCTCTGATACCACTTCTGTAACACCCGGATTTTAGGGGTCCAAAACCCGGGGTTAAAACACCAGGTATGCTGGGACCAAGTCTCAAACATATGATGTAAAGTGGCACAGGATCGAATGTCACATCTTTATATATTTAACAGGAGTTCTATACAAAATAAATAATTACATTATAAGGAGACAACGGTCCAGCAACCCAAAGTTGACTGGGAGACGACGACCTAGACCTCTCACGAACTCATCACAGCATCCTTCATGAGCATCATCCTGCAGTACCTGGCCTTGACCTGTGGTGTATGTGAGACAGCAAGAGTGAGCTCACATACGTTCATCGCTCAACAAGTTGTGGGGAATAATGTGCATGAACTCGCCAAAGGTGGGAGCTCACGTGAAGTGTAAGGCTTACCAAAGAAGATGGTTAGAGCTGAGCATTGCTTTTAAAGTTGGTCAAAATTTTATTAGCAATTACTAAGTATAAGTAAATACCAAACCCAATTAAGTAATAGAACAAAAGTAACAACAACATCACCTGCAATGCAATGCATATGACAAATTGAATTTAGTTCCATAAATTAATCATGTGAGGGTCCGAGCTGCTCATGACCGTGAGCACGGCTAGTATACCAGTTTTACACTCTGCAGAGGTTGCGCATCTTTACCCACAAGTCGTGTTACCCATCTGCCAAGGGGTCATGAATCCCATACACCTCTACCAAGGAAGTGAGGCAGGGTAGCACTACGAGGCCTTTACAAAGTTCCACTAGCTTCCGAAAACCCGCTACAGTTTATAGGAAGATCCAGTACAGGAATCCCTTGCAGGACCGCCATCGCAGCAAAATCCTCCCGAGGGCCTCCCCGCACTGACCTCTCCCCTACTGCCCTTGCCCCTTTCGGGTAAGGTAGTCTTCCACTAGCTTTCCTAATTAATCAGCCAAGGGCATCCCATACTACCCTTGTGGTAGCACTGTTTTCCCGGGTGGTCGCTCCATGTTCCAATTAACATAATGATCTTAACATGAACCATAAATAACAACTGATAACAAAGGTATAATCATGAATAGTAAGGTGTATCTCTATACCCAAAGCCACATATAGCACTAGCAAGTACTACCCAGAAAGATCAGTGGTAAACAAGGTATAAAGAAAATCAAACTAGGGTAACCTATTGGGTCCTATCAAAATTAACCTATGCAGATCATTATGATTAATTAGAACATGAGTAGGTGAAAAGAAGTGATCAAGGGCACAACTTGCCTGGGCCTTGAGAATCCAGGTACCAGGATGATCTTCAGATCCTCGTGACCTCACTGCTAGTCGTAGCAATACAAACATACATGATATAGGCAAGATTAACATTACACCAAACATATATGCAAAATACATATTAATAATCTACATATTAAAATAAGATCACAGGAAAAAGAATTATTAATTTTGGAGTTGTAGAATTCAAGTTATGATTTTCCTAAGGTTTAATGTGATTAAAATATGATTAAATGATAAATAAATTTTCTGACAGAGTTCATGTCAAAACAAAGACACTAAATGATGAAGAATATTATTACAAAATTTTAGAAACTGGAATGGTTCAATTTGGAGCTAAAATGGATTTTCTATGAATTATCTAAGTTCTAGCAATTATTTTCCTATTAAAAATCCTTTTATAATTCAATTTCCCTGATTTTATTATGTTCTGGACTGGGCCTCAATTATAAGAAAGGTCAGGGGACTCGGCGCAAGAATTCCCAGACACAGGGAACAGGATCCCTGGACGGCGGGTTGATTTAAGTAAAACCGAGGGGCTCTTTATGAAGATTACCCACCGAAGGGGTATCGTGAATCCAGGGCCGACCGATCACAAACCGATGGCCCAGATTAAATTGAGCCGACACCGAAACGGTACGCGCCCAGAGCCGTCGGATCCAGATCTAACGGTCACGACTTTAAAACTACGTGATCCCATCCCGAACGTCCATCCACAATCGGACGGCTGCGATCAAACCGAGCGAAGGGGTATGCCCCGATCTAATCTCGACCGTTCGTGGCTGATCCAACGGCCGCGAGCACTTCCCCCAATCCTTCGCCGAGCGACGGTGGCGCCGCCGACCCTCACGGCGGAAGCACGCCGGCGAATAGGTGGCCCGCGGCCCTGGCGCCCCAAGTCACGATTCGATAGGTTCTACGCGCAGAGGAGGAGAAGGCGAATCCGGTAGTGGGTTGCTTACCAGGAATGGGGGGGCCGGTGAAGCTGTCCACGGCGCGGCGCGGTATGCGGCGGACAGCAAGTCGACGGCGAGAAATTCCAAGGTGCTAGGCCCCGGTTTGCCCCAGAAACGTCGCTGGCAACCTTCACCGCGACCAGGCGAATCCAATTGCACACCCGTCTAAAGCTTCGGTTGGTCACGACCCGAGATTCTATGGCGGCGGCGCTCACGGTGGAACTCTAAGCTTCGCTCCAAGCTCCCAGGGGTTGGCATTGAGCGGATGGGGCGAGGGGGTGTACAGCTTTATACCAAGGGCAAAGTCCGAGCAGGTGGGTGCGAGCAGCGAGTTCGGCGGCGGAAATCCAGGAATCGAGCGCGGCGGAGCGGAGCTTCGTTGCGGCGACTTCGGCGGTAGGTAGGAGATGGCGCTGACGCCCCGGGCCCACGTATCAGAGACAGAGAGCGCTGGCGCGTGTGAGGCAAGAGCGGCTGACGGGGTGGCCCCGCCTGTCGGCGCCGTGGGGGAGCGAGTGGGCCGCGCGGGTGAGGGAAAGTTTAGGTGGGCCGAATACCAGGTAGTCGGCCCAGTTAGGTTAGAATTCCCTTTTCTTTTTATTTTCTATTTTCTTTTCTCCATTTTCAAATCAAATTCAAATCCAATTTGAATTCAAGTTTGAGTTCAAACTTTGTGAATAACTTGTCCTCAGTTTGAAAGGTATAATTTGATAATATATGTGTGAAGGATGTTTATTTTGATTTTTATTTTATTTTATGTAGTGTTTTTCTTAGTTCTTCCCTTTTCTTTTATTTCTTATTTTCTATTTTCCTTTCCTTTTGAATTTCAAATCAACACAAGTTTAAAGTTCAAACACTTAATTTGAATACACATATAGAACTTTAGCATAATGTGCAAAAACATATTTTATATATTTCTTTATTTATTTTAGTTCTTTTAGACAAGCTTTTAACCATATAGTAGAATAATCCCTACCTTATTAGTTCTAGGGAAATCAAATTTATATTGTAGACTTATATATGTCAAGAAATAGTTTAACCATAATTCTTTTATATATCCTAACCCAAAGGCAATTTAGATTATCTAAGTATCTTTAATTATGTATTTTTAACATATTCATGAGTGGAAACTTCTAAATTATGATTATCTTTAAGGAAAGGTGTTTTGATTTAAAATCTTTGAGAATTTTTTCCTTGTCTTCACAAGTTTGAACTTTAGGGTGTTACATGAGGTTCACAAGATGAGGGTCAATAACAGTAAAAGACCTAAGCATAAGTCGGACGACATCATGGTCTGTCCATCTTGTGCTTCCATAGCTCCTGATCTTGTTGACCAGGGTCTTGAGCCTATTGTACGTTTGTTTTGGCTCCTCTCCCCTGATCATTGCAAACCTCCCCAGCTCGCCTTCCACCAACTCAATTTTGGTGATCATGGTGGCTTCATTTCCCTCATGTGATATTTTGAGGGTATCCCAAATTTGCTTGGCGTTGTCCAAGCCGCTCACCTTGTTGTATTCGTCCCGGCACAAGGATGCTAGCAAAACAGTGGTAGCTTGCGCATTCTTATGAATTTGCTCATTAATAAATACAGGGTTATCCGAACTATCGAATTGCATTCCATTTTCAACTATATATCTCCCAAATACTAGGATGGAGAGAGAAAAGGTGACTACGCATTTTGTGACTCCAAAAAGAGTAGTCTTCTCCATCAAAGTGTGGAGGTTTCCCAAGAGGGATAGATAGCAAATGAGCATTAGAGTTGAATGGAATGCGAGAATAATCAAATGAAAAGTTTTGATTCACCGGCTTTCTTTTTGATGAGGAGTCGTCGTCGTCGTGTGGTGAGGAAGAAGATTCATCGCTGTCGTAGTAGACGATCTTCTTGATACGCCTCTTCTTCTTCCCATCCCACTTCTTATGACTCGAGCCAGAGTTAGTGGGCTTGTCATCCCTTAGCTCGTTGACGATGGACTCCTTCTCCTTATCGTTGACCACCATTCCCTTTCCCTTAGGATCCATCTCTTCGGGCGATTAGTCCCTTACGTGAAGAGAACGTTCTGATACCAATTGAGAGCACCTAGAGGGGGGTGAATAGATGATCCTGAATAAATCAAATACTAATAGCCACAAAACTTGGTTAAGTGTTAGTACGGCTAAGTAGCGAGCTCTTGCGAACACACAAGTAATCACATAAAAGCAATAACAAGAGACATGCGAGTTTATCCCGTGGTTCGGCCAAGTAACACTTGCCTACTTCCATGTTGTGGCGTCCCAATGGACGAGGGTTGCACTCAACCCCTTTCAAGTGATCCAATGATCAACTTGAATACCACGGTGTTCTTCTTTCTTAGACTTTCTCCCGTTTGCGAGGAATCTCCACAACTTGGAGCCTCTCGCTCTTACAATTGATGATCACAAACAAGCACAGAAGTAAGGGAGGGGAGAGCAACACACACAAGACTCAAAACGAAAGCACAATCATGCACACAAGTCACAACTCGAGCTCAAAACACAACGCAAGGAGTTCTCAACTCAAATGGAGCTCAAGTCACTATCTCAAAGAATTGAATGCGTGAGAATTGAGTTTGGAGTCTTAGGATCTTTCTTGTAAGCTTGGGTGACTCCTCCATGCGCCTAGGGGTCCCTTTTATAGCCCTAAGGCAGCTAGGAGCCGTTGGAGATCAACAAGGAAAGCCATTCTTGCCTTCTGTCAGGTGGCGCACCGGACAGTCTGGTGCACCACCGGACAGTCACTGTAGACGGTCCGGTGTGGATCTCCTTCCTTTTCTAGCGCAGACGACCGTTGCACCTCGGCGTCAGTTGGCGCACCAGACACTGTCCGGTGCACACCGGACAGTCCGGTGCCCCTTCCGACCGTTGGTGCGGGCCACGTGTCGCCCGTCGATTTCGCTGCCGACCGTTGCGCAGTCGACCGTTGGCTCATCGGACAGTCCGGTGCACCACCGGACAGTCCGGTGAATTTTAGCCGTACGCCGTTGAACTTTTCCCGAGAGTGATGACTTCGCTGCGGACGGCTCACCAGACAGTCCGGTGCACCACCGGACAGTCCGGTGAATTATGGTCGTACGCAGCCGTCGAGTCCCGAGAGCGGCCGGTTCACCTTGGACTCATGTGGCGCACCGGACACTGTCCAGTGCACCACCAGACACTGTTCGGTGCACCCAGACCGAGCAGCAGTTGGCTGTACACAGCCAACTCTTTTCCAATATATTTTCTCCTGTTTCTAGCACTTAGACACAATACATTAGTACCCAAATCAATGTACTAAGTCTAGAAACGTACCTTGTTACATGATCTACACTTCTTCAATCTTTGGCACAATTTAACACTTAGAGAATATGTGTTGGGCACTTAATCACCAAAACACTTTAGAAATGGCCCAAGGGCATATTTCCCTTTCACCTGCCTCGAGCGCCATGGGCTTGCGTCGTGGCCGACAAGCTAAGCCTTAGCGATGTGGAGCCTAGTAGTAGGCCACCGTACTGGACAACACAGGTCTTAGCACTGCCTTGCCCTTGAAACACCACTGGTACGAGTTCTAGGTCTCAAGAGAGGACCCCCTCGACCGATGGTGGCTCCAAGGCCGCGAACCCTGCTTGGTTGAGGGCGATGCTAGTGCGGGCCCATGGTGGAACCTGGCCTCGCCTTTGTAAGGCCCCTAACCAGCATAACCTTCTCTGCCATGATGAGGTTAGCGAAGGCACAACCTTTACTAGCTTGCTTGCTGGGTCCCACCGATGCGGTTGGAGCCTGTGCATGCCATGGGCTCGGTTAGAGGCCAACAGCGAGGACCAGTGTCACACCCGTTTTTGGAAGGTAAACCGAGTGTGAACCATGTACGTGCCAGGATCAGCAATTCACGTACACAGTGATTACATAAATGACTCATCATAGCACAATGCTTCGAATAACAATAAAGAGTAAATAATAATACTAAAGACTAGAGTCATTTACATAATATGAATCAAAGTGCACATAATAGAAACGTTGCCAACGTAAATAAACCCACCACAGGTAGCTGACTGGGGAGGTCGCTAGCCTAATCCTCGAACTCGCCGAAGTCTTGGAACTCCTGGAGATCCGCCTCGACGCCTTCTTCTTTACCTAAGCATAGATTGCACCAAAGGCAACATGGTGTTTTGTGAAAGCAAGGGTGAGTACACATCAACGTACTCAACAAATGTCCCATTTGGCTAAAGTGGACTAGCTTTATGTGGGGTTAGGGTCAAAGTAGTTGCTTTTAGTTCGTCAGGTATTTATTATTAGTAGAAGCCAAGTTTTAGCAATAACCAACACGTGAATCATTTCATCATCGAGGAACATCATTATCATCATCGAACCAAAACCATCAATAGAACCATTGTATCTTAGATCATTTGCATCTCTAATCAAAGAGGATCCCAAGGCTGCTCTTAACCGTGAGCTCGGCTGATATACCAAATTCTAACACTCTGCAGAGGTTGCACACTTTACCCATGAGTCGTGATCCCTTTTTGCCTTGGGTCGATCAAACCCTCAAACACTACCAAGGTGAGTCGGCAAGGTTTCACTATGTAGCCTTTACAAAGACTCCCATGGTGCATAGCTGCTCGTTAGGTTTCACCAGTCGTAAAAACGCAGTACACCTCCCCAAGGTGGCTAACTAACAAAACCAAATCGAATGAACCTCTGCACCCCCTTGGCAGAGAGAGCACTACGCCCCGGCCCCCATTGACGGCTCTCAGGCAAAGCCAACTACACCCCCAGGTTCATCTAATTATTCAACTAAGGGCGTCCCATTCCACCCTCATGGTTGCACCGTTATCCTAGGTGGTCACTCAACGAATAGGTCATTACGGAGAGGTACTCAGGAAAATGGCATGAGTCCTTGTCACACCCGGATTTAAGGGATAATGTCGGTGCATCTCATATGTGCGCCAAGGAAGAACAACACATATAATAACAGAGTGCATAGAGATAAATGTCATAAATATCATAAATATACTTTTTACATAGCGGAAGTCTTACAAAATAAATGATAAATATAAAACGAACTAATTATTATTTCCCTAGCGCCACAAAGCTGACTGGGAGACGCTACCTAGATTAAGTTGAACTCCTCGTTAGGCGGCTCCTCTTGAACCACCTGTTCTTCTCCTGTGGGGGTGTGAGATAGCAAGGGTGAGCTCACATACGTTCATAGCTCAACAAGTTGTGGGGAATAATGTGCATAAACTCACCAAAGGTGGGAGTTCATGAGATGTGTAAGGCTGATCAACAAAATAAAGGTTGAAGCTGAGCATTGCTTTTATAAGTTGGTCAAAATTTTATTAGCAATTACTAAGTGTAAGTAAATACCAAACCATAGTAATAATAAATAAAAGTAATAATAAAATAATCCCAATGCGATGCAATGACAAATTGAATTTAGTTCCATAATTTAATCATGTGAGGGTCTGAGCTGCTCATGACCGTGAGCACGGCTAGTATACCAGTTTTACACTCTGCAGAGGTTGCGCATCTTTACTGACAAGTCATGTTACCCATCTGCCAAGAGAAGGCCAATCCTATACACCTCTACTGAGGAGACGAGGCAGGGTAACACTACGAGGCCTTTACAAAGTTCCACTAGCTTCAGAAAACCCGCTACAGTTTATAGGAAGCTCCAATACAAGGATCCCTCGCCTGACCGCCATCGCAGCAAAATCAACCCAAGGACCTCCCTACACTGACCACTCCCCTACTGCCCTTGCCCCTTTTGGATAAGGTAGTCATCCACTAGCTTTCCTAATTAATCAGACAAGGGCGTCCCATTAAACCCTTGTGGTAGCACTGTTTTCCCGGGTGGTCGCTCCATGTTCCAATTAACATATGATCTTAACATGAATAGTAATAATAAACAGATAATAAAAGTGTGTTCATGAATAATGTATCTCCATACCCAAAACCACATAAACAATAGCAAGTACTACCCAAAAAGTTCAGTGGAATCAAGGTATAAAGATAGTCAAACTAGGGTAACCTATTGGGTCCCATCAAAATTAACCTATACAGATCATTATAATTAATAAGAACATGACTGGGTAAAGAGAAGTGATCAAGGGCATAACTTGCCTTCAACGAGCTCCTGCTCAGCAGTCTCCTCCTGCTGAACCCCTGGCTCCTCAGTGGCTGGATCGTCTACTCACATCAATACAAACATACATAGTACAGCAAGAATTAACATCACACCAAACAACATATTAGAATGCATAATAATATTCTACGCTGCGTAACGAGATCGTACGGACAAGAATCACTAGATTTGGAGTTATAGTTATTTAGTTATGAATTTCCGAAGTTATTAAGCACCTAGAACAGAATATTCAAATGAACAATTTTAATTCAAGTTTCATGGCTAAACAGTGTTACTAGTTGATAGACAATATTAATACAAAATTATTGCAACTGGTATGACTCAATTTAGAGCTAAAATGAATTAATTATGAATTTTACAAGTTTCTGGGATTATTTTTGTACTAAAAATCAATTTCTCTAATTATTTCTCTATTTTTATTTCCTCCTGAACTGTGCGTCAAAATTCTAGAGACCAAGGGCTAACTTAGAAACATTCCCTGGACTCAGTTTTAACGCATAGTGGACGGCGGGTTGATATATATAAAAGAGAGGGCCCTTTTATAAAATGTACCCGCGAAGGGGTACCGTAGCATATGGGCCATAGGATCGAACACAGATGGCTCAGATTAGGTTATCACGGTTAAAGGACCCGTGTGCCATATGAGCCCCACGATCCACGATCAACGGACCACAGCGCCCCATCCCCAGATCAAATTTAGATCCCAAATCCACGACTCACGTTTAACCAAACCCTAGTTTCTAATCTGGGTCACCTATTTCCCATCCAACGGCCGAAAACGTTTCCCCCAACTCTACTCAGTCCGCGGCGGCGCATAGGGACACCAGCGGCGGTGCCATCGCCGACGAACATCAGTTCGATGCCACAGCGATCCAAACATGAATCTAATCGGTGCGATTCATTGCGCAGTAGTTAGGTAAAGCAGGGGAAAGGTCCTCACCGGTGCTTGGTGCCACGGGGTTACCAGACCATGGCATGGGGCGGAACTCGCCTGCAGTTGCCACGGCGGCGAGCAATTTGCCCACCACACCGACGCACGACTCCAATCGTAGGCACGGGCGGCTACCTTGGACGATTACAACCCCACTTGGCCACACACCGAGGCAAAATCACCCGCACCGAAGGAGTTCACCGGCGGCGCGACCGACCTTTCCTAGTGGCGTCGATTCCCTTTTTTTGCTCTCTCTCTCTCTCCGTGGCGGCGAGGTTTACTAGGGCCTATCGTGGAGCACTAGAGGAATAGGGAGGCACCCAGGGGGGGTTCTTATTCCTAGGTTGATGCGGGCCTCAACCTGCCCGATTCTTGCGTGAGCTAAACGGCTTGGCTGAAGAACAGGGACGACGAGCGGTGGTCACTGCTCCGGTGGTCCCACATGTAAGCCACACAGGCGGAGCGAGGCGTGGGTCCTAGTGTTCAGCCGCACAGGGGGTTTTGCCGCATCGAGCGTGCGCGTATGTAGAGTTTAGCTGGCCGACTGACGAAATGGCCCCACCTGGCGGCGCCTGGCCTCGACATTGGGCCGCGTGGTGGAGAGGCCAAATGGGTCGATTGCGTGGTTCCAGGCCCGACTGGAAGGTCTTCTCTTTTTCTTTTTATTTTAATTTTCTATTTTCCTTTTCTCTCTTTCCAAATTCAAACTTAATTTCCAATTTGAATTCCAATCTTGTGGTGAATTTGTCCTTAATTTAATGTACAACTAAATGCACTAATTAAGTAAAAATTTATTCTTATTTTTATTTTGTTTTATGTAGTGTCTTCTTATTTCTTTCTCATTTCTAACTTATTATTCCATTGCTCTAAATTGCATTTCTTTGGTTAAATTCTAACTTAAACATCGACACATTTTTATTAATCTTGTCAGTATTTAATGCTCAAACATAAAAACTCAACATGATGCATGGATTTTCTTTTTATGATTTAGTAAAGAATTATTACCTTTTAATTATGTTTAGTCACATGACTCAAAAGTAAATGGCAAATCACATAAGGAGATCAACTCTTTTATAGGTTTTATAGTTTGGGCATTACAGTCCCCTAAAATATTACAAGATCATCATCGGGATAACATCATTTTTTCATAAATATTCACATCATGTTCATTGATTAAGTTAAAGCAATAGCATAAAGATAACCATGATAACCCAAAAGGGTAAACAAGTGTTGGGACCATGCTTCGTCGCCGAAGGGCCTGCAGAAAGAAACAGCTGCGGCTGAAGCTGCTCGTACGTGACGACGAAGGTATCGTTCATGGAGCTTCGGGATTATAGCATATCCGAAGATGAAAGGGTTGAACCGACTTAAAGATAAAATGACCTTTTAGCCTGTAGGGGTTTGAGTCATTGTTGTAAACTTTTATGAAGGGCATGATTGTAATTTCTCACAGGCTGTGTCCTGTGCTTATAAATAGTGAACAGTATTCCTTTACTGTTCACGCATTCTTGTAATTGCAAGTGCATCACTCGGGAATTATTACTTGTCAAGGCAAAGGTATTAGCATACCTTAAACATTGTATTCAAACGTTTTAGATTCAGATAATACAATATGTATATGATGCCATTTATCTCCAGCACATTTATCTATAATATCATACATTTTACATTGTTTTATATTATTTTTGTCACCTTCGTAACATTATGCTTGCGGCCTTCGTCCGAAGTTCATTAAACCCTTGAGGTGATAATGCTTCAGCGGACGAAGGGCATTTGAAATTTAATATCTTTTGTGTTGCCTTGTTCTTGATTCATAGCATTTGAGAACAAGCCCCCAACATTGGCGCCCACCTCCGGTCAACTCACTCCCACCTTTCTTTTGAGCTAATGGCTTCGTTCAACGATCAAGCTGGAGCTGCTTCGGCTCCGAAGCTGGTACTCCCCACAACAGGCGGTTCATGCTCAGAGCCAGCTAACAAGAAGCAGAAGAAGGAGGCACAAAGAAGGGTAAAGCATGTCGGGGTGCAAGGACCCTTCATCAAGTCAAGATGGTCTCACATTCCAATTACCTTCTCTCAAGAAGATCTTCAACTCAAGGACTACCCACACAATGATGCTATGGTTATCTCTTGTGTGATCAAAGGATTTCTGGTCCATAATGTTTTGGTTGATATAGGCAGTGCAGCAGATATCATATTTGCTAAGGCTTTTAGACAAATGCAAGAGCCCAAAGACAAGATCCATGATGCTACGCACCCTCTTTGTGGCTTCGGAGGGCGGCAGATTGTAGCACTTGGGAAGATTACCATGCCAGTAACCTTCGGATTTGTCAACAACACAAGGACTGAGCAAATTGTGTTTGACATTGTTGACATGGAGTATCCTTACAATGCTATCATTGGTCGTGGTACTCTCAATGCCTTCGAAGCAATTCTTCATCCAGCTTACCTTTGCATGAAGATACCTTCGGACCAAGGGCCCATTGCTATTCATGGAAGTCAGGAAGCTGCCAGAAGGGCCGAAGGAAATTGGACAGATTCAAAAGCAATCCATAACATAGATGGAGCTGAAGCTTGTGAGCAGTACAAGTTCAGAAGGGAAAAAGCTGCTTCGGCTGATCAGCCGAAGCCCATGCTCTTATGTGAGGATATAGCAGAGCAGAAGGTGCTATTGGGATCTAAATTGTCTGAAGAACAAGAGAAAACCTTGATAAGGTTTTTGTTCAACAACAAAGATGTCTTTGCTTGGTCAGCTAATGATCTTTGTGGAGTTAACAGGGATGTTATTGAACATTTGCTTAATGTTGATCCATCATTCAGACCCAGGAAGCAGAAGCTTCGGAAGATGTCTGATAACAAGGCTGAAGGTGCTCGGAATGAAGTGAAAAGACTCCTCAGTGCCGGAGTTATCAGAGAGGTAAAGTACCCAGAATGGCTGGCTAACACTATTATGGTAAAGAAGGCCAATGGCAAATGGAGGATGTGTATCGACTTTACTGATCTCAATAAGGCCTGTCCGAAGGACGAGTTTCCATTGCCAAGGATAGATTCCTTAGTTGATGCAGCAGCTTCATCAGAGCTCATGAGTCTGTTGGATTGTTATTCAGGCTATCATCAAATCTGGATGAAGAAGGAGGATGAGCCGAAGACCAGCTTCATAACCCCTAGTGGAACATATTGTTACCTTCGGATGCTTGAAGGGCTTAAAAACGCTGGAGGAAGCTTCAGCAGAATGACAGCGAAGGTTCTCCATTCTCAGATAGGCAGGAATGTGCTAACTTATGTTGATGATATCATTGTGAAGAGCACGAAGCAAGAAAATCACATTGCTGATCTGCAGGAGACCTTCGCTAATTTTAGACAGGCCGGTTTAAAGCTGAATCCAGAAAAATGTGTCTTCGGAGTGAAGAAGGGGAAATTTCTTGGTTGTTTAGTTTCAACAAAATGAATCGAGGCTAATCCAAACAAAATCGAAGCTATCCTTCGAATGGAACCACCAAGTACAAAGAAGGGGGCTCAAAGATTGACAGGAAGACTGGCATCTCTCAACAGATTCATATCTAGATCAGCAGAGAGAAATTTGCCATTTTTCGAAGTGCTAAAGTCAGCTGAAGTTTTTCAATGGGGACCAGTGCAACAGAAAGCCTTCGAAGAGCTGAAGCAATATTTAATAGATCTAACAACATTAACTCCACCAACGCTAGGGGCTCCTTTGTTATTATATGTGGCAGCTTCGCACTCAGCGGTAAGTGCAGCACTTGTTCAGGAGAAGCTTGAAGGCCAAGTTAAAAAGCAGGCCCCAATATACTTTGTGTCCGAAGTTCTTAGTTTATCAAAGAAAAATTATACAGAATTGGAGAAGGTACTGTATGCTGTTTTGATGGCCTCCAAGAAGCTTCGGCATTATTTTTAAGCTTATAAATAATTGTTCCTTCTTCACAACCGTTGAAGGATATTATGAGAAACCGAGAAGCTACTGGAAGGATTGGAAAATGGGCTGCAGAGCTCAATGATTTTTGTATTGATTATGTGCATAGATCTTCGATTCAGTCCCAAGCGTTGGCAGACTTCATTGCTGACTGGACGCCAGGGGCTCAGGAGGAAGAAACGAATAAAGATGCCGAAGCATGGACAGTGTTTTGCGATGGGTCTTGGGGAACCTTCGGAGCAGGAGCAGCTGCTGTGTTGGTTTCACCTTCCAAAGTTAAAACTTGTTATGCGGCAAGACTTGATTTCAGTTGCACAAACAATATTGCTGAGTACGAAGCTCTGCTCTTGGGTCTTCGAAAGTTAAAGGCAATGGGAATCAGAAGGGCCATTCTTAAAACTGATTCCCAAGTTATTTCTGGTCATATTGACAAGAGCTATAAGGCAAGAGATCCGAAGCTTGAAAAATATTTAGATACAGTCCGAAGGGTTGAGGCTTCCTTTGAAGGATTCTTTGTTAAAAACATTCCTCGTGGAGAAAATGAATATGCTGATTTATTAGCCAAGTCAGCAACACAGGGGCTGCCTTTACCCTCGGAAGTATTTTTCGAAACAATAAAACCACCTTCGGTTGAGCTTCTTGAAAGAGCGGTCCTCAACATATCCCATGTCTATAGTGAAGATTGGAGAACTGAAATCATCTCTTTCCTTCAGGGTAATTTCCTTTCAGATGACGAAGCTTACAACAGGAGGATAGAAGCAAGAGCTCGACCATATGTCATTATAGAAGGGGAATTATACAAGCGTGGGGTCTGTTCCCCGTTGCTCAAGTGTTTATCCAGAGCCGAAGGCATAGAATTGATGAAGGAAATACATGCAGGCCTGTGTGGATCTCATATTGGATCTAGGCCTTTGTTGGGAAAAGTTTTTCGCCAAGGATTTTATTGGCCGAAAGCAGCTTCGGATGCAGCGGAACTAGTGAAAAAGTGCGAAGGTTGTCAGAAACGTGTGAGAGATCAAAAACAACCTTCGTCTCTAACTCAGTTAATACAACCCACTTGGCCGTTGCAAAGGTGGGGCCTTGATTTGTTAGGTCCGCTACCACCAGCACAAGGAAATTTAAGATATGTTGTAGTGGCAGTGGAATATTTTTCTAAATGGATTGAGGCAAAGCCTTTAGCCACAATAACTTCGGTCACTGTCCAAAAGTTTTTCTGGCAAGACATTGTTTGTCGCTTCGGAGTGCCGAAGGCCATTACTGTGGACAATGGAACGCAGTTTGACTCTGAAGCTTTTAAAGAGTTTTGTCACCAAATTGGCACGAAGATCCATTTTGCGTCAGTTCGACATCCAGAATCAAATGGACTAGTCGAAAGAGCTAATGGGATCATAATGACAGGAATAATGAAGTCAATCTTCAATCAGCTCAGGGGAAAGTGGCCAGAAGAATTAATCAAAGTGGTGTGGAGCCATAACACAACAGCGTCAAGATCAACAGGCTTTGCGCCATTCAAACTATTGTTTGGTGACGAAGCAATAACCCCGGAAGAAGCCAAAGCAGGATCAATAAGAACAATAGCTTCGGCAGAAGGCGAAGATGAAGTTGATTGCTCTGTGGAAAAAGATGCTATAGAGGGGATCAGGCTTCAAGCTGTGGAAAACATCAATAAATACCAAGCCGAAACAATAAAATGGCGTGATAGAAAGGTTCGGTTGAAGAACATTAAGCCAGGACATTTGGTGCTTCGAAGAGTGGCCAACCCAGACACAGTAGGCAAACTACAGCTGAAGTGGGAAGGCCCTTTTTTGGTAGTATCTTTGTCAAGACCCAGTTCCTATAGATTAAAGGATATGGACGGCAACGACATCCCTAGATCGTGGAATGCGGATGAGCTTCGGCGATATTATGTTTAGCTTGATGTAATTTTTTCTATTCTTTTTTGTGGCACCCTTTTCCTTTCCAAAGGGGGAGAAAGGTTTTTAATGGGGCCACAACATGTAATTTCCCTTATTTCAATTCTATAAGAATGATATCCCCCAAAAATGTAAATGTAAATGCAAAGGAAAAAGAAAAAGAAAACAGGGAGAAGCTCAAAAGTCGTTCCTAAGGGAATGCAGAGCTTACAGCGAAAAGTCAATGCTGATTCCGCCGAAAGTAAAAGGCGAAGAAGCTCCTAAGGGACGCTTACAGCGAAAAGTCAACGCTGATTCCGCTGAAAGTAAAAGGCAAAGAAGCTTCTAAGGGAGGCTTACAGCGAAAAGTCAACGCTGATACACCGAAAAATAAACGGTGAAGCCGAAAAGTAAACGGCAGAAAGATTTGAATCATTTCCAAGGGGATGAAGGTCTATGATTATGGTTTTTGAATATGTGTCCTGATATTCATCTGCACGATACATTACATCATGTCATTTGCACTCATAAACATTCATTTAGACATATAGAATCATCATCATACCACACAAAAAAGTCAGATGCTTCGGCAATGAGGAAAGACTTCATAGAAAGAGGAAGTTTTCATGCTTCGTTGTGTACGAAAAGAAGGGAAGGTGTTTTTCGCCTTCGGCTCAAAAAGAGAAGTTTCGTCCACAGCAATGCACAGCAAAGCAGATTACACACGGATAAAGGAGACAGAATATATTACAAGGTATATACAAATTTACATAAGTTTTTTCCATAATGATATTACAAAGATCCCTTCAGAATTTTTTATAGGAAAGTCTATTCTAGCAAATATCAAGCTTCAGCTTCATCATACTTCAGCTTCGTCGTCCTGCACATATTAAGGAGCAGAATAAGAAAGGTGCAAAATTCAAGGAGAAGGTAAAAGTAACAAATATAAGTTTCTTACCGGCTTAAGGTGACTTCGAGCTTTGTCACCAGCCATCCTTCGCCCGCCATTTACCCAAATCTGGGTCATAAATCTATTCCCGATGCTTCGGGCTAGGCTCGGGATATCAATCAAGTCTGCTGCTGACAAGCTAAAGTTTGGTCTATTCATAATTTTCCCATGAGTGCAGCCGGCCTTCAGAAAAGCGACAGCTGTGCCTCGAGAAGCTACCAGGGCGCAGAAATCGGCATGCCCCCCAATAACTTCGTCAAGAGCATCAATCTCGCCTTCAATATGTTCCAAGGTGCTGGGCAGGTTTTCGGCTGAAGGTGAAAACTTTTCAGAGCTGGCTCCGATAGAGTGAAATACGTCCTTCAGCCGCTGCACGCATCGACTGCCGAAATTCAGACATTTCTCTTGGAGATCTTTCAATGATTCTTGCAAATTTGAATTTTTCTCGACCTCAGTCTTGAGACTTGCTTCAAGCTTCTCTTTTTCTTGCTCGTATTTTCTGACTTTTTGAGTAGTTCATTCTTTAAACTGTCATTTTCGGCTTGGACCTCGGCCAAGGAGCCTTCCATAGACTGAATAATAAAGTCTTTCTTTTCTAAAGCACCTTCGTGTTCTTTAGCCATAATTTCAAGATCTTGAATGGCGAAGTCCTTTTTCTTCAGAATAGCTTCGTAGTTTTCAACTTTTTCTTCTAAATCTTTGATGATAGCTTTGTTCTTCTCCTCTTCAAGATCTTGTTGCATTTTCAGTACTTTACTTAATAGCATACTCTGCCAAAACAACCTTCGTCAGAGAAAGACATAAAAAATAACAATAATAAAATAATAATAATATTTTTACCTTAAAATTCGCGTAATATTTTTACCTTAAAATAACATCATGTCGCTGGTATCTGCAGAGGTCTGCTTCTATCTTCGGCAAGCCAATGCTTTTGGAGAGGGTTCTAACAATTTTGGCCTCGGTACGGTTCCGAAGGCATCGTAGCTTCCCTTCGTTGACCCCGCCAAATAGCATAGCCCCTGATTTATATCCGCAAGATATGGCATGTTTTTTCAACTCTTCTTTTTCGGCGTCTGTTAGCTCTTGTCCAAGCAAATCTTGAAAGTTAAAATCTACTTCCTCCGAAATTTCATCAATTTTCTCTTTCCCCTTTTCAGTTGCCGTGTTCACCGCAGCCATAACAGCTTCTTCTTCAGCCATTTTCAGGAGTATATTGTCAATAACCTCAAGCGTGGTTTCAAGGTTCGACTCTTCGGTGGTCTCGGCTTCGGCTCCAGTAGCTTCGGCTTCGGCCTCGATAGCTTCGCTTCGCCGATTTCAGCTTCAGTGGTCTCCACTCCGGTAGCTTCGGCTGCGGCGTCTTCAGTTTCGGCAGTCTCGGCAAAGACAACTTTTGACACCGCCGCCGGTGGCGGCGTCTGATGGATCACATCTGTCACTTGAATGATTCTCCGTTTTTTCGGCTTCGCAGAACTTTCTGCTACCGAAGTTTTTTCGTCCTTCTGAAAAAACTTTGTCAGTTCCGGTGCCAGCGGACTTAGCTTGACAGGCAAAGATTCAGTCATTACCTTCAAAATTTCTTCTACTTCGGCAGCAGAAGGTGTCACAGACACTTCCTCATCTCGGACCAATCTCTCTGGTTCTGGAGACGCAGGCTTCGGAGATACAGCTTTTCTCTTTCTTGGAGCAACTACTTTCGGTTCAAGCTTTTCTTTCTTCTTTTTTGGTTGATCTTTGGCGTCTTTAATTAAAGTGCTAGCCACTCGTTTTCTTTTCTGCCCTTCGGCACCCTTGTCTAGTCGCTCATAGTCAGGGTATTCAAAGCCTATAGCATCAAGCACTCTGTTTAGCCTTCGTTTCGGCCGGGTGCCGAAGGCTGCTGTCATCAACTGATCTTCTTTTTTAGAATAATTCCCAAGAATTTCAGTACTCATCACTTCGATTGTTTTAAGCCATTTTTGGTAGGGTTCTTTGAAATATTTCTTGAACTTGTAGTGGTAGGGCAGGCGGACAAGTTCCCCCTCTTTCTACTCTTTTTCGAGCTTCGGCATAGCCCAATCCTTCATGGTTGGAAATATTTTGAACGACAGAAATTCCTGCACAAGATCTCTAGTGCCAATGTGCTCAGCAATAGTCCTGAATTCAGCCAACGCGATTTGAGTTGGACCTTCTGGTGTCATATTGCAGTGGGGTCTGGTCTCTCCGAAGATCAGTTCAAGCGGGCTCTGTACTAGCTTCTCCTTGTCATCTTCAACTTTGACGTAGAACCATTCCGATTTCCAGCCTGCCGGCCACTTGCTTCGGTAGCTGATCACAGGAAATTTTGTAGTTTTCCGATAGGCAAAATTATAACAACCAAAATTCTCATGTAACCCATCTTTTCCGGCCTTAGTTTGATAATGTAGCTCGTGTACCCGGCAGAAACCTTCGGCAAATGGCTCCACCCCCTGGCTTCGCAGAGCCCAAATATAAACACTAAGTTTGACAATAGCATTAGGAGTTAGTTGATGAAAATAGATACCAAACTTCTTTAGCACATCGGCAATCATCATATTTAAAGGAAATCTTAAACCAGCTTTGAGGAAACTCTTGAAAATTACTATCTCATCTTTCTGTGGCTTCGGAGTAATTTCTTCTCCACCGAAGCGAATCATCTTTTTCTCATCTTCGCTAAAATAGCCCGACTTTACCATCTTCGGAAAATCAGCCTTGGAGATGGTTGACTTTCCAAAGTCCAGGTGGCTAGGCTTGCTTGGTATTGTGATATTGTGATCATCTTCAGAATCAGTCTCTTCAATATCTGCTTGTTCTGCTTCGGCAGCAGGGATGTTCTCCGATGTCACCAACCCACTTCGCCTCATTGCTTCCGAAATAGGGACAGTTTCCGCAGCTTCAGCTTCATCTCCTTCGCGCTCAGCCCTAGCAGTAGAGCGCACCCTAGCCATTTGATTTTGAATATCTTGAAAATTGCTCGGAAATTAATAACCTCTCTCCCGAAGCCCTTCTTCTGACGAAACAGACGCTAAACTAGAGCTTCGTTCGAATGCGAAAGTCAAGCTTCGGCTATGGTTAAAAATTTTGGCAGCAAAACAGTGCAATAGCAATGAATGCTGTGGTAACTTCACACCTACCCGTCTGTTTATATAGTGTTGTAGGAAAGAAGGTGAATCGTCAGGATTTTTACACCAGGCAAACGGTTGCTCGCACCCACTGAACGGTGGACCGCAAAAACCAGAACAGTGAACCCGCATGGTGGAACCGTTACACGTTCGAAAGTTGTATCGTTTCTCGACAACGAGCTCATGGAAGGTGTTTTTCGGACCTTTGGCTTCCTGAAGCCTAAGAGACTTTTTTCACGGATCAAGCTCGTTACGAAAAACGATCTAGCACCGCGAAGGGCTACTGTTGGGACCATGCTTCGTCGCCGAAGGTCCTGCAGAAAGAAACAGCTGCGGCTGAAGCTGCTCGTACGTGACGACGAAGGTATCGTTCATGGAGCTTCGGGATTATAGCATATCCGAAGATGAAAGGGTTGAACTGACTTAAAGATAAAATGACCTTTTAGCCTGTAGGGGTTTGAGTCATTGTTGTAAACTTTTATGAAGGGCATGATTGTAATTTCTCACAGGCTGTGTCCTGTGCTTATAAATAGTGAACAGTATTCCTTTACTGTTCACGCATTCTTGTAATTGCAAGTGCATCACTCGGGAATTATTACTTGTCAAGGCAAAGGTATTAGCATACCTTAAACATTGTATTCAAACATTTTAGATTCAGATAATACAATATGTATATGATGCCATTTATCTCCAGCACATTTATCTATAATATCATACATTTTACATTGTTTTATATTATTTTTGTCACCTTCGTAACATTATGCTTGCGGCCTTCGTCCGATGTTCATTAAACCCTTGAGGTGATAATGCTTCAGCGGACGAAGGGCATTTGAAATTTAATATCTTTTGTGTTGCCTTGTTCTTGATTCATAGCATTTGACAACAAGCCCCCAACAACAAGGATAAGGTAAATACATACTAGTTAATCCTTAGGGTTCCATAAAGTAATGCGAGAAGGTGAATTATAAAGTAAGTAGGACATAATAGGTCAGAGGACACTTGCCTTCACCAAACAGATGCTCAGGGTCTTCAACCTTGTGGAACTCGAAGAGCCTGATCATTTGGTCGCCAACGCTTGATCGTCGATTCCTCGAAGCTCGAAAACGAATCGTGATCTAATCGCAACGCGAAGCGAAGACGAACAAACACAAGCAAGCAAACAAACATATACATATATATATATGCATAAGAACATTACACCATACAAGATAAAACATTATAAAAACGAGCAATATAAAACAAGGAACGCTTCTACGGTTACGCGAGAATAAGAAACACGACGGTCGAGAAGTTATCGTGTTTACGTTAAACAAATATTAACTATAACATTTAATTCGATATTATCAAATATAAATAATCTCTACCATTTAGTTTCGATTAATCTGCTACACTAACAACTATCAGTTAAATAAATAATTTAATTAACACGAGAGATTCTACATGAGGCGAATTTACGATACACAAAATAGCACGACAGCGTGTAGAACGGCGCGCGGACACGCACGACATGCGCGAACAACACGCGACAATACGCAGTACACGCAAAAACGACGCGTGCATCACGCGTGAATGACGTGTGGCGGCAAGCGACAAGGTGCGCGACACAAAAAGGGCATGCGCGACACACCCGAAAATGGCACACGTGGCACATGCGAATGACGTGTGAGGACGCGCGATACTGCGCAAAACAGTACGCGGACGACGCGCGAAACAACGTGCACGATAGCGCGCGACACGTGCGAGTTAACGCAACTACGCGCACGAACAGCACGATGACACGCAAACGATGCCACGCGCGAACAACAACAAACAAATTAATAAAAGTATTTAAGCCGGTATTAATCAAATTAATGTATATTTATAAAAGTGCAACTTAAAACCATAAACTAGTTTTGACTAAATTGCTACGTTAATAACCAACGGAAAAACTGACAATTAAGTAATAAAACAAACATGTGCCATGACAAAATAATATGTTTAACGTGTGCACTATGAGGCTAACACGATAGAAACCGAATAATTTAGATGTCTAACGCAAAAGTTAACATGTAATTAGTAAACCGTGGATTTAAAGGACATGGTACATTTGTATTAGTTGGAGCATGACCACACAAAGAGTCATACTTTCACAGGTGCAGAATATCGGACCGGATAATGGCAACGAGAAAAGAAAAAGAAACACTACGACGTTTGTGCAGGGGGTTCCATTTTTGTGCTGCATGCAAATCGGACGTGGGGCATTGCCATGCATGCATGGGGCCCACAAGACATTTTCTAACAAAACTAAATGCACGATCGCAGGCTCTGGCCGGTTTCTTTCTCGTCACACACGACGGCGACCATACGGAGCTCGCGCAGAGGCAGAGGTCGCCCGGGGGGGCTGGGCTGGCCGGCCGGCTGTCGCGCTGCGCTGCCACTAGGGATGGCAATGGGTACCCGAAACCCGAATACCCGATGGGTTTTACCTGATATGAAGGCGGGTACGGGATGATTTCTCTACCCGCGGGTATGTTAATGGGTAAAAATATCTACCCGTTGGATAGACGGGTATGGGTACGGGTTGAAACTACCCATACCCGTCTACCCATGGGTAAAATATACCCGCATCAATACAACTATAACCATCTAATAGAGGCCATCTTAGCTAAAATAAAACCCTTCTCTAGCTATCATTTGTCTAGATACCAAGTTATGTAATCATATGATTTGTTATATGTGAAGTTGAAGTTGTTTTTATATGTTTATTTAATATTTTGAGTGATTGGTATATTGGAATTTAAGACTTTCCTAGCGGGTACGGGTTACCCGACGGATAAAAATACTCGCGCGGGTACGGGTATGGGTAAAATTTTATACGCGCGAGTATATATGGGTAACCCGACGGGTAGAATTTTTTTGATAGGTACAGGTATGGAAAGGTACTACCCGACGGGTATGTACCCGTTGCCATCCCTAGCTGCCACACCGGGGGAGGGGCTCGGACACATACCAGCGTGGAGGGGTGGCTCGCAGCCAGCACAGGTGCACTCGCGGCTGGGGCATCGTGCAGGGCTGACGAGCAGTCCGCCATGGCCGATCGGGTGCCATGGGCGAGCCTCGCCAGGGCCCTGCGGCTCGCCGAGCAAGGCAGGTGTGGGCTGCACGGGGGTAGCACGAGGACGCACCCAGCCGGCAATGGTGCAGCACGAGGCGGGAGCACAGGCAGACAATGTGATGTCAGGAAAAAATGGAAACAAAGAAGAACAGAGAAGGGAGCGAACTTACTAAAAATGAAAAGCTCGCTAGAGATGGAGGGCTCAATGGCGTCGGTGGGGTGGCGAGGGGGCAGGTGAGCTTGGCCAGCGAGCAGAGGTTGAAGATACGACGACGACGGTGGCGCAGCGAGGTCGAGGCGTGGCGTGGCGACGACGGCGAGTGACCGGCCACAGCGCGGAGGCACAGCGGGGGATGAATCCGCGGCTTCGGGTGGAAGAAACAACACGAATAGAGACGCAGAATGGAAGACAAATAGACAATAGAAAAGGCTCATCGCACACCGCAGAAGGAGAGGCTCGCCAGAGAAGCGTCATCGGCGAGATCAATGCACGCTCCGCTCTAGGTGAGGACAACAAGGGAGATTGACGATCATCTCCTCAGGTTGCTGCATAGAAAAGAAGAAGTGTGGGGGAAGGAGTTGGTACTATGCGTAGTGGAGAGGGAGTTTTGGCGAGCTATCGCGAGACAAGCCAGCGATGTGAAGAGGAACGAGAGCGGAGGTTACGCGCAGGGAGAGAATGCAAGGGTGGCTCCAAGGCATCGTGGGCACGTCTTGGTTGAGGAGAGAGATGGGTCGACTGGTGGGCCCGGTGGCAGCTGGGCAAGGCATGCAGCGCATGCAAGCCATGACCAGGGGCGGGTGCGTCCGCGTTGCGAATGCTGCGTCCAGGCAGGTTGGGTACAGTGGGGGCAAGGTGGGCCGCTGGGCGAGCTGGGAAGTGGGGAGAGGGGATGATGTGGGTCGTGCAGTCAGTGGGCCGCGGGGAGGAGGTTGAGCGCACGCTGGGTGGGCCGGACCAACTGCGAGAGCGACACAGGGTTGGAGTGGGCTGCGCGGGGCAGGCCGAGGCTGGCTGTGGGGCAAGCGGCGGAGGTGGGCCAGGGGTGGGGAATGGGAAGAACAGGCCGGGCCAGGCCAGCTGAGGCCGAAAGGAGGGGACTGGGGTGGTTTTCCCTTCTTTCTTCTTCTTTTCTTTATCCACTTCTTTTCAAACATAAGCACAACTCACAATTCTCAATGAATGCACAACAAAATCACTCTTCAAACAAAATACTCAGGTGTTCCTGCATGATACAACAATCAAAACTCCTTTAGGATTTTATTTTACTTGGTTTACACATAGATATAAAACAAAATAATTCTTCACCCTTTAGGAAAAAGAAAAGAAAAGGGAAAGAGAGATAACACCTAAATTTGGTGGATATTAGAAAAGAAATTTTATACCTCAAAATTCATGGTGTTACAACCAGGGACTAGGCACAAGCCAACGCAGTATGTCATGTGACCTCTCGTGTCTCCCATGACACCCTACCAATGGATTCCAGGGGGGAAACCATGCTGACAAAGGCAAAACCCTTATTGTCATGGCTTCCTGAAACCCACTGATTGGTAGGAGGGGTCACCCCTTGAGGTTGGGGTGACAATTCCACGTACCATGGAACACAGTGGTCGACCGTAGGGGGATTCCCCTCTGGTGTTTGGTTGTTGGCCGACTGTAATACCTATCCGGTGGATAATAAAAGAAAAAGATTAATCCTCGTATATTATTGTCCTCTATTTATTAGAACACATGAATAATCATATTTAAAGTGAATACTTCCCCCACGAAACGTAAATAATCCATGCATCATATTGGAGTTTATTTGTTTGTGCATTTAATAATAATGATAATAGTAATAAAAATATATTAATAGTGAAATTAGGGTCTAACCTAATTTGAAGTTGAAGATGACATAGAAAATAAAAGGAAGGGAAAATTATACTATAAAGAAAAATATATAAATAATTGTATCCATTCATACTAGTATTTATTTTGAATTGTGCCTTTAGTATAAGTGTGAAATTCACAACAGAAGTTGGGATTCAAATTTTGAATTCAAGAGGAAAATAAAAGAAAACCGAATTATAAAAAGAAGAAAAGAAAAGAAACCGGATTAGATGGGGAATACTGTTTCGGTCAGATGCAGTGTGTGTCGTCCGATTCAAATCGAGCGGACGAGAGTTGATATGTGGGTATTTAAATCCAGAGCATCGAATTAGGATCAAACGGCTATCGTTGCGTACCGGTTCACCCTTTTGCCGATCTAATCTGTATCCCAGATTTTAGATCCAACGGCCCAGAAAGTCTCGTACCCCTTTGACCGTGAGACTTTGCAAAAGAGACCTCATCTTTGTTTAAAAATAACCCACCGTCCAGTCTAATATTATTATCATTACGATCGAGCCCTAAAATTTATATTATGGACCCTGTATTCTCTGGTTTTTAGACCCACAGCCCAAATAGTAAATAAAATAGGATAAATACAAGCAGAAAATGATTTTTAACATGAAAATAATTCCATAAACTTCTTTAATCCATAGAAAATTCATTTTAACTCCTTTTTAACCCATTTCAGTTGCATTAATTTTGTATTAATATTGTCCATCACCTGGTAACTCTGTTTAGTCATGAAACAAAGATTAAAATTATCCACTTAACTTAGTCTATACTAAACACTTAATAACTACGGAAAATCGTAACTCGATAACCGTAACTCCGAATTTAGTGATTCTCGAACCTACGATCTTGTTACGATGCGTAGAATATTATCATGCATTATATTCCCATATTTGGTGTGATGTTAATTTCTGTCATATTATGTTTGTTTGTGTTGCTACGAGTAGACGAGCAAGTGATCGAGGACCCTGGTGGAAACTGCTAAGCAGAAGCTCGTTGAAGGCAAGTTGTGCCCTTGACCACTTTTATTTACCTAATAATGTTCTCTATAATCATTTTGGCATGCTTAGGCTTAATTTTGATGGGATCCAATAGGTCACCCTAGTTTGGTCATCTTTACACCTTGTTCACCCCTAAACTTTTGGGTAGCCTTTGATATTGCTATATGTGGTTTTGGGTGTTGAGATAATTATTACTCATGGTCATGTCTTATTATTATTGTTCTATTCTGTTCATGATGAGACTATTATGTTAATTGGAACATGGAGCTTAACTTGAGAAACACGTGCCACCACAAGGGTGGAATGAGACGCCTTTGGCTGACTAATTAGGAAAGCTAGTGAAGGTCTACCTTACCAGAAAGGGCAAGGGCAGTAGGGGAGTTGTCAGTGTAGGGAGGTTCTCGGATTGATTTTGTTGCGATGGCTTTTCAGACGGGGGATTCCTGCATTGTGCTCCCTATAAACTGTAGCGATTTTTCTGAAGCTAGTGGAACTTTGTAAAGGCCTCGTAGTGTTACCCTGCCTCGCTTCCTTGGTAGAGGTTTATGGGATTCATGACCCCTTGGTAGATGTGTAACATGACTTGTGGGTAAAGGGTACAACCTCTGCAGAGTGTAAAACTGGTATACTAGCCGTGCTCGCGGTCATGAGCAGCTCAGGACTCTCGCAAGATTAATTTATGTAATTAAATTTAATTGGTCATTTGCATCGCATTATGGTTTATTATTAATTTTGACCTATTATTACTCTGGTTTGGTATCTACTTACATTTAGTAATTGTTAGTAAAATTTGACCAACTTATTAAAAGTAATGCTCAGCTTTAAACCCTTATTTGTCGATCAGCCTTACACTTCATATGAGCTCACACCTTTAGCAAGTTCATGCACATTATTCCCCACAACTTCTTGAGCTATGATCTTTTGTGAGCTCACCCTTGCGATATATAACCCCCCAGGTGAAGAGCAGGTAGTCCAGGAGGAGGTCTACAATGAGGAGTATGAGCTTATCTAGGTGGTGTCTCCTAGTCAGCTTGATGGCGTCAAGGAATAATTATTAGTTTGTTTTATTGTTATTATTTATTTTTGTAAAATACTTCCGCTATGTATTAATGATTGTGACATTTATCTCTATACACTTGGTCATTATATGTGTTGTTCTTCTTTGGCGCACATATGAGACGCACCCGGCTTTATCCCTTAAATTCGGGTGTGACAGAAGTGGTATCATAGGAAATGTTGACTGTAGGACGAAACTAGATAGAACTGGACAAAACGTTTACCTACATATCTTACTCTGATTCTTTCTATACTTCTCTTCATCATGTCTCACCTTTGGTTGTTCTACTCTGACTACTCTTACCTTTGCTACTCTAGAAAGACAAGAAGGATTTCACACCTTGGAATCCTACATCTACAAACTCCCTAAACAAGTAGGAGACCTAAGACAAAAAAAATATTTTCTCTATCTGAAGTGTTTGGATGTTTGTTCTGATGATAAATGCTTGATTTGCTTCATTGATTGACTAAAATAGTATAGCAGGGCATTCTAGCATGTACCACCATAAGGTAATGTATTAGTATTAGTAGGTGACACACAGATCTACTGAGCTAAAAAACACAAAAGATCATGTCTTGTAATTACTCGTCTTATCTGCAATTCTATCTTACCATGTGTTTCTAACAAGATGGTCAATACCAGGAAGGGAGGCAGAATTGATCTACCTGCCAACCACCTTAGCAGGAGGATTGCTAACCAACCGTGACCAGAAATGAATCCTCTGAACCCTCCACAGGCTAGGACAGATCCAGTAGCTGCCGCTCAGATGCAGTTGTTGCAACAGATGACAAATACTATGACGAAAATGCAAGCTCAGATGCAGTAGGAACGTCAGGAGATGTGTCAGGAGCGACAGGAGATGCGACAGGACATGATGCAAGAACGACTAGAATGGCAGCAACAACCACCACTACCTCCACCACCACCACCAGCTCCTACCCGGGATAAGCACCGGGAATTCATGAGTCACAAGCCATCCACATTATCTAGCTCTCCAGATCCTCTACATGCTGATGATTGGCTAAAATCAGTAGAGAAGATGCTTAATATTGCTCAAAGTACTGATCGAAAGAAGGTGCTCTATGCTTCAATTCATCTCACTGTCCTCGTTATTGATTGGTGGGACTTCTACTGTGCTGCCCATGCTGCTGTCAACACTATTACCTGGGCAGAATTTTCTACACAATTCAGAAACTACCATATTCCTGCTGGCCTAATGAAAATTAAGAATAAGGAATTCTTGTCACTTAAGCAAGGCAACATGTCAGACAGTGAATACCATGATAAATTTATTCAGCTGTCAAGGTATGCTCCAGACGAGGTTGCTGATGATGAAAGGAAGCAGCGGCATTTCATGGAGGGTCTCATTGGGCCACTTTAGTATCAGCTGGTATCTCACACCTTCCCATCTTTCCAGAGGCTTCTGGACAAGGCTATAGTTGTTGAACACAAACATGTTCAGCTGGGTGAGATGAAGAGGAAGGCTATCACCCAGGGGCAAGGGAGTAGTAGCATCCGTCCTCGCTATGTTCCACCCTAGGGTACACCAGCTCGTCCTGGAAGAGGGCAACGACCTGCTCAGTATACACCCCAGGTGACTCCGCAGACTCCACACACTCGTCAGGTTGCCCCGACTGTCACCCCGGCGAGACCTGCTGGATAGGGTACAGTCACCACTTGCTTCAAGTGTGGTGAGGTTGGGCACTACGCCAATGCTTGTCTGAAGAGGATCCCCAACACACCTGCTCGAAGCAATGTCCAAGGCAAGCAACAGACTCCAGCTTCTGGTAAGGGATTCAGCATTGCTAGAGTCAACCAAGTCAGTGCTAATGCTACTGGTGACAGGGCTGATATTGCTATCGGTACGTTTTATATTAATTCAGTTCCTGCAACTATATTATTTGATTCTGGAGCTACGCATTCGTTCATTTTTGCTCGATATGTCAACACAAATGAGTTACCACTTCAAAATATGTGAAAACCCATGATAGTAATAACCCCTAAAGGGCCTATTGAAGCAAATTATATGACCAACAGATTAACACTGACAATCATGGGAAGGGAATTCTGGTCTATGCCTAGAGTATTAGAGGAAAGTAGTATAGATCTGATACTTGGCAATTATACATTGTGCTAGGGGAACCATAGAACCCACCAGACCAAAAGGAGAAAGATTCAAAGTCATGATTACCATAACCCCCTCTACCAGACCCGCCATATATCTAGTAGATGGTAAATTTGTGGGCAAAAACATTCGTGTGGTTAGAGATTTCCCATATGTCTTTCAAGAGGAATTACCCGGGATGCCACCAGATAGGGAAGTTGAATTTGTTATTGATCTCTTACATGGAACTACCCATATTTCTAAAAGGCCATATAGGATGTCAGTAGAAGAATTAAAGGAACTTAAGAAACAACTAATAGAGTTACGGGAAGAAGGGTACATTCGTCTGAGTTCCTCACCTTGGGGAGCACCAGTTCTATTTGTACAGAAGAAGGATGGTTCAAAAAGGATGTGTGTTGATTATAGATCACTTAATAATGTTACAATCAAGAATAATTATCATTTACCTCGTATTGAAGATTTATTTGATCAAATGAGAAGTGCCAGGGTATTCTCTAAGATTGATCTCAGATCAGGTTATCATCAAATGAAGATTAGGCCTTCTGATATTCCCAAGACAGCTTTCTCTACCCGATATGGTCTATATGAGTTCACAGTCATGTTGTTTGGCTTAACTAATGCACCAGCCTACTTCATGAATCTGATGAACAAGGTATTCATGGAGTATCTTGATAAGTTCGTCATGATATTCATAGATGACATTCTGATTTATTCCAAGAATGATAGTGATCATGAGGAACATCTACGATTGGTGCTACAGAAGTTAAGGGATAATCATCTCTATGCCAAGTATAGCAAGTATGAGTTCTAGCTTGACGAAGTACCATTCCTTGGGCACATCATTTCTAATGGAGGAATATCAGTGGATTCTGCCAAAGTGAGAGAGATAGTAGGATGGAAAATATCGAGTTCGGTTACTGAGATCCAGAGGTTCTTGGAACTCGCCGGATATTATCGACGATTTATTGAAGTATTCTCCAAGATAGCGAAGCCTATGGCCTCACTATTAGAGAAGGGAAAGGAGTTTAAGTGGTATCGTTATTGTCAAGATAGTTTCAATCAACTGAAGTTTAGACTGATGTCACCTCTAGTGTTGGTTATGCCAGATCTGCAGAAGGGATTTGACATATATTGTGATGTGTGCCACCAGGGCTTGGGATGTGTTCTCATGCAAGAAGGACATGTCATCGCCTAAGCGTCTCACCAGTTGCGGAAACATGAGTTGAACTACCCCACTCATGACTTAGAACTGGCAGCCGTAGTGCATGCTCTCAAGATTTGGAGGCATTATATAATGGGAACTAAGTGCCAAGTCTACACTAATCATAAGAGCTTAAAGTATATCTGCACTCAGAAAGATCTCAACCTTAGGCAATGTCATTGGTTGGAGCTCATCAAAGATTATGATTTCGAAATTCACTATCATTCGGGCAAGGTGAATCTAGTTGCGGATGCCTTGAGTCGGAAGAGCATGTTCATGCAGCTATTGTAGCCCAGTTACCCGATGAGTTAGTAGCAGATTTTAAACGACTCAACCTGGGAATAGTTGCACATATTGAAGGGATCAATATCGAAGTGGAACCTACCTTGGAGCAAGAAATACGCAAGGGTCGGATCAGTGATGCAAAAATTCAAGAAATCAAAGATCTGATGGCAGAAGGTAGAGGTCCAGACTTCACGGAGGATGAACAAGGCACACTATGGTTCTAGAACCGGATATGTGTACCTGGGATTTATAGCCTCCGTGAGACCATACTGAAGGAAGCCCATGACTCTAATTACTCTATTCACCCTGGTAGCACTAAGATGTATTAGGATCTAAAGCAGAAGTACTGGTGGTATGGGCTGAAAAGAGATGTAGCTGCACACGTGGCTGTTTGTGATGTATGTCAAAGAGTCAAAGCTGAACATCAGAGGCCAGTTGGACTACTACACCCGTTAAAAGTACCCAAATGGAAGTAGGAAGAAATTGGTATGTATTTCATTGTCGGGTTGCCTCGTACCCCGAAATGTTATGATTCCATATGGGTGATCGTGGATAGATTAACCAAAGTGGCTCACTTCATTCCAGTCAAGACTACTTACAAGGGTTCTCAGTTGGCAAAATTATATATGGCTCGACTTGTGTGCCTACATGGTGTGTCGAAGAAGATTGTTTCTGATCGAGGATCTCAATTTACTTCAAGATTTTGGAAGAGTCTTCATGAGAACATGGATACGAAGTTGAACTTCAGTTCGGCCTATCATCCTCAAACTGATGGCCAGACTGAGAGAACTAAACAAGTACTTGAGGATATGTTAAGAGCTTATGCCCATAAGCCCGAATTTTTTGTATTTTGTCCCTTTCTCAAAAAAAAATTCACGTTTAGACCTTAAAAAAATTTAATGTCATTTTTGGACCCTTTGCTCGGCGCCATAGCCTATGGCGCCGAGGTAACATATCTCGGCGCCATAGGCTATGGCGCCGAGGTACGTGCTACGCTAGCACATCCTGAACGACGTGGCGCCAACGTGGTACCGAGCTCGGCGCCAAGATCTATGGCGCCGAGCTCAGATGTGTAACGATAAAGCATGTCTAGCTCAGTTGGTAGAGTGCAAGGCTTTTAACCTTGAGGTTGTGGGTTCAAGCCCCATGGTGGACGTTCAATATTTTTTTTGTCTTTTGTCACTAATTTGTTTTTTTGTTGTCCATATTTTTCGTTTATGTCGCTGATTTGTCCGTCCAGATTTATTTTTCATCTAGTTTTTTTGTTTTTGTGACTGATTTATTTATTCATCTAGATATTTTTTGTTTTTGTTTTTGTTTATTCGAACTCCGTGATGCAAGTACCATGCACATAAGTAACCCACCCTATGAAAGTACGGAGTACTTTATAAAATCATCAAGTCACTATTTATTTATACCTAGTATATTTATATTTTGGACTCTAATTATAATCTTTTTGTTTATTAAGTATATTTATATTTTGGACTCTAAAACTCCAATAATCTAATGCATTCGAAATTATACTTTTTAATATTAATTAAAATTTATCATAGCTAAACCGGTGGCCGCTAACCAATGCAAGTATATTTATATTTTGGACTCTAAAACTCCAATAATCTAATTTACTCGAACTCACAACCTCAAGGTTGTGTGCATTATTGCGCCCGTGACCGCGATGCACCATAGCTAAACCGATGGCTGCTAACCAATGCAAGTACGTTTCCTTAAGCTTAATAAACGAACAAAGTGTACTTGACGATGAGCACGCACATGCACGCACCATGCATCGCACCTTCATTACTTCATCTACTACATATACCGGCTGGGCCGACGTACCCGACTCACTGTGAGATCGATCGATCAGGACGACATGCATGCATGCGTCCTCTCGCTGTCGAGGTCCCCCTGGCCAGGCCGGTCGGCCGGCTTAAATAATGCAGAGCTGCAGCTACTGCAAGAGGAGGGAGGGGCCTGCGCCTGCCCCTGCGTTTGCGTTGCTTGCAATCACAGCGGTGCTGTCAATAGATCACATCATGGTTTTTTAATACTTTTTGTCTTTGTCACTGATTTTGTTTTTTTGTTGTCCAGATATTTCGTTTATGTTGCTGAATGGAAAGGTTAATTAAATCCGCGGATTAAATATATTGTTTAGTTAATAGTATGTAAATTAAATATAAAAGTGAGGGATTGTACCCTACACACAGACACAAGCTCACAAAGTATTTTGTCCACTTAAAAAACTTAAATTTGTTTGAAAAACGTCATGGTAAATAGAGGGAATGGAATTATGTATCACCTAGTGGAGTAATTTATGCAGTAAATTCTAAAATATATCATCCATGAGATAAGTATATAATGGAGTATACTTTTATTTAGTGCAGAGGAAAAAAAGATGAATATGTGTGCTTCTTTTTACTGGGAATATGTTATTATGTTTTTAGAATTTATGTTCAAAAGAACTCAATGAAAATATAATATTTTTATGTGGTCATGATTGAAGTAAGAGTGTTCTCATTTGATTTTTATTGTGGTTAGCTGAGCAAACAAGGGGGAAAGTTGATGGCTTGCGGGCACTGTGGCACACAGCCGCTGTGCTCGCTGGATAAACAAAAAATATGGACGGATAAACAAATCAGTCACAAAAACAAAAAATCTGGATAAGAAATAAATCTAGACGGACAAATCAGCGACATAAACGAAAAAATATGTGTGCTTCTTTTTACTGGGAATATGTTATTATGTTTTTAGAATTTATGTTCAAAAGAACTCAATGAAAATTGTTGGGATTATGCTTCGTCGCCGAAGGTCTTGAAGGGAGAAACAGCTTCGGCTGAAGCTGTCCGCATGTGATGACCGAAGGTTCCTCTTCATGAAGCTTCGGAATTACAAACCGACTTAAGAGTAGAATGACCTTTTAGTCCATAAATGTTTGAGTCGTTGTTGTAATTCCTTATGAGGGGCATGGTTGTAATTCCTCCCAGGCTATGTCCCGTGCCTATAAATAGTGAACAGTATTCCTTTACTGTTCACACATTCCTGTAATTGCAATCGCATCATTCGGGAATCAATCTTTGTCAAGACAGAGGTATAATTGTATCCAATGTTGTAGTACATTAAATCGATATAGCATGAAAGTAATGTTGCTCGTTTATAATTTATTTACCTTTGACATTTCATATTTTATATTGTTTTATACAATCTATTAAAATTCAATTACGAAGATTCAACCTTCGCAATCGTATTGACTTTAACCTTCATCCAAAGTTTATTAGTCCTTAAGGGAATAATGTTTCGTTGGACGAAGGGCATTAACATTTAACATTTTATGTTGCCTTGTTCTTAATTCGTAGCATTTGAGAACAAGTCCCCAACATTGGCGCCCACCTCCGGTCAACTCACTTCCACTTTTTGAGCTGATGGCTTCGTTCAACGATCAAGTTGGAGCTGCTTCGGCCCCGAAGCTGGTGCTCCCGATAACAGGTGGTTCATGCTCAGAGCCAGCCAACAAAAAGCAGAAGAAAGAAGCACAGAGAAGGGTACAGCATGTTGGGGTGCAAGGACCCTTCATCAAGTCAAGATGGTCCCACATTCTAATTACCTTCTCCCAAGAGGATCTTCAACTCAAGGATTACCCACACAATGATGCTATGGTTATCTCTTGTGTGATCAAAGGATTTCTGGTCCATAATGTCTTGGTTGACACAGGCAGCGCAGCTGCTATCATATTTGCCAAAGCTTTCAGACAAATGCAAGAGCCCGAAGACAAGATCCATGATGCTACACACCCTCTCTGTGGCTTCGGAGGAAGACAAATTGTAGCACTAGGCAAGATCACCATGCCAGTGACCTTCGGTTTCATCAACAACACCAGAACTGAGCAAGTTGTGTTTGATATTGTTGACATGGAATATCCTTACAATGCAATTATTGGTCGTGGCACCCTCAATGCTTTCGAAGCAATTCTTCATCCTGTTTATCTTTGCATGAAGATACCTTCGAATCAAGGACCCATTGCTATTCATGGAAGTCAGGAAGCTACTAGAAGGGCCGAAGGAAACTGGACTGACTCAAAAGCAATCCATAATATAGATGGAGCTGAAGCTTGTGAACAGTACAAATTCAGAAGGGAGAAAGCAGCTTCGGCAGATCAGCCGAAGCCCATGCTCTTATGTGAGGACATAGCAGAGCAGAAGGTGCTGTTGGGCTCCCAATTATCCGAAGAACAGGAGAAAACCTTGATAAGGTTTTTGTTCAACAACAAAGATGTTTTTGCATGGTCAGCTAATGATCTTTGCGGAGTTAACAGGGATGTTATTGAACATTCGCTCAATGTTGATCCATCCTTCAGACCCAGAAAGCAGAGGCTTCGGAAAATGTCTGATGACAAGGTCGAAGGAGCTCGGAATGAAGTCAAAAGACTCCTCAGTGCAGGAGTTATCAGAGAAGTAAAGTACCCAGAATGGCTAGCTAACACTGTTATGGTAAAAAAGGCCAATGGCAAATGGCAAATGTGTATCGATTTTACAGATCTCAACAAGGCCTGTCCGAAGGACGAATTCCCATTTCCAAGGATAGACTCCTTAGTTGATGCAGCAGCTTCGTCAGAGCTTATGAGTCTTTTAGACTGTTATTCAGGCTATCATCAAATTTGGATGAAGAAGGAGGATGAGCCGAAGACCAGTTTCATAACCCCTAGTGGAACATATTGTTACCTTCGGATGCCTGAGGGGCTTAAGAACGCTGGAGGAAGTTTCAGCAGAATGACTTCGAAGGTTCTTCAGTCTCAGATAGGCAGAAATGTGCTAACTTATGTTGATGATATCATTGTAAAAAGCACGAAACAAGAAAATCACATTGCTGATTTGCAGGAGACCTTTGCCAATTTTAGAGAAGCTGGTCTAAAGCTGAATCCAGAAAAATGTGTCTTCGGAGTAAAGAAGGGGAAATTTCTTGGATGCTTGGTTTCAACAAAGGGAATTGAAGCTAATCCAAGTAAAATTGAAGCTATACTTCGAATGGAGCCACCAAATACAAAAAAGGGGCCCAAAGATTGATGGGGAGGCTGACATCTCTAAATAGATTCATATCTAGATCAGCAGAGAGAAATTTACCATTTTTTGAAGTGTTGAAATCAGCCGAAGTCTTTCGATGGGGACCAAGCCAACAAAAAGCCTTCGAGGAACTGAAGCAATATTTGATGGATCTAACAACATTAACCCCACCAACACCAGGGGCTCCTTTGTTATTATATGTGGCAGCTACGCACTCAGCGGTAAGTGCAGCACTTGTCCAGGAAAAGCTTGATGGCCAAGTCAAGAAGCAGGTCCCAGTATATTTTATATCTGAAGTTCTTAGTGTATCAAAGAAAAACTATACAGAATTGGAGAAGGTGTTATATGCTGTTTTGATGGCATCCAGGAAGCTTTGGCATTACTTTCAAGCATATAATATTGTTGTTCCTTCTTCGCAACCGTTGAAGGATATTATGCGAAATAGAGAAGCTACTGGATGGATTGGAAAATGGGCTGCGGAGCTCAATGAATTTTGCATTGATTATGTGCATAGATCTTCGATCCAGTCTCAAGCATTGGCAGATTTCATTGCCGACTGGACGCCAGGGGCTCAGGATGAAGAAACAAATAAAGATACCGAAGTATGGACAGTGTTTTGCGATGGGTCGTGGGGAACCTTCGGAGCAGGAGCAGCTGCTGTGTTGGTCTCACCATCCAAAGTTAAAACTTGTTATGCGGCAAGACTCAATTTTAGTTGCACAAACAATATTACTGAGTACGAAGCCCTGCTTTTGGGTCTTCGGAAGTTAAAAGCAATGGGAATCAGAAGGGCCATTCTTAAAACTGATTCCCAGGTTGTTTCCGGTCATATTGACAAGAGTTGTAAGGCTAAAGATCCGAAGCTCGAAAAATATCTAGACACGGTCTGAAGGATTGAAGCCTCCTTCGAAGGATTTTCTGTCAAAAATATTCCTCGAGGAGAAAATGAGCATGCTGATTTGCTAGCTAAGTCAGCGGCACAGGGGTTGCCCTTACCTTTGGATGTGTTCTTCGAAACAATAAAAGCACCTTCAGTGGAGCTCCTTGAAAGAACAGTCCTCAATATATCTCCTGTTTATAGTGAAGACTGGAGAACTGAGATCATCTCTTACCTTCAGGGTAACTTCCTTTCAGATGACGAAGCTTATAACAGGAGGATAGAGGCAAGAGCTCGTCCATATGTCATGATAAAAGGGGAGTTGTACAAGCATGGAGTTTGTGCTCCATTACTCAAGTGTTTGTCCAGAGCCGAAGGCATAGAATTGATGAAAGAAATACATGCAGGCCTGTGTGGATCTCACATTGGATCTAGGCCGTTACTTGGAAAAGTTTTTCGTCAAGGGTTTTATTGGCCGAAGGCAGCTTCGGATGCAGCGGAATTAGTTCAAAAGTGCGAAGGTTGTCAGAAATGTGCAAGAGATCAAAAACAACCTTCGTCTCTAACTCAGCTGATACAACCCATCTGGCCATTGCAAAGGTGGGGCCTTGACTTGTTAGGTCCGTTACCACCGGCCCAAGGAAACTTAAGATACGTTGTAGTGGCTGTGGAATATTTTTCTAAATGGATTGAGGCAAAGCCTTTAGCCACAATAACTTCGGCCACCATTCAAAAGTTTTTCTGGCAGAATATTGTTTGTCGTTTCGGAGTACCAAAGGCCATTACTGTAGATAACGGGACACAGTTCGACTCCAAAGATTTTAGACAATTTTGTGATCAAATTGGCACGAAGATCCATTTTGCATCAGTTAGACATCCGGAGTCAAATGGACTTGTTGAAAGAGCTAATGGCATCATAATGACAGGAGTAATGAAGTTAATCTTCAATCAACCCAGGGAAAAATGGCCAGATCAATTAATCAAAGTGGTGTGGAGCCACAATACAACAGCATCAAGGTCAACAGGCTTTACTCCATTCAAATTATTGTTTGGTGACGAAGCAATAACTCCGGAGGAAGCTAAAACCGGATCAATAAGAGTAGTAGCTTCGGCAGAATCAGATTTCGAAGCTGATCACTCTGTAGAAAAAGATGTTATAGAAGGGATCAGGCTTCAAGCTGTGGAGAACATCAATAAATATCAAGCCGAAACAATCAAATGGCGTGATAGAAAGGTTCGGCTAAAGAATATTGAGCCAGGACATTTGGTACTTCGGAGAGTGGCAAACCCAGATATAGTAGGCAAGTTGCAGTTGAAATGGGAGGGACCTTTTTTGGTAGCATCTTCGTCAAGACCCGGTTCATACAGATTGAAGGATATGGACGGCAACGACATTCCTAGATCTTGGAATGCGGATGAGCTTCGGCGATTTTATGTATAACTTGATGTAATTTTTATATTTTTTTATTTATTTTCCTTTTATGGCACCCTTTTCCTTTCTAAAGGGGGAGAAAGGTTTTTAATGGGGCCATCATATGTAATTTCTTTTTTATTTTTACCTCTATAAGAGCAAAATCCCCCAGAGATGTAAATGTAAAAACTGAGAACGCACCATCGAGTGCCGAAAAAGAAAAAAAAGAGGAAACAGGGAAGAAGCTCGAAAGCCGTCCCTAAGGGGATGCGGAGCACGACGAAGCTACTAAAGAAGTCGCTCCAAAGGGGGCGCGGTGTAAGTTTTCTGCTCAGAAGTCGTTCCAAAGGGAATGCAAAGCTTACAGCGAAAAATCAACGCTGATACCGCCGAAAGTAAAAGGCAAAGAAGCTCCTAAGGGAGGCTTACAGCGAAAAATCAACGCTGATACCGCCGAAAGTAAAAGGCGAAGAAGCTCCTAAGGGAGGCTTACAGCGAAAAATCAACGCTGATACCACCGAAAGTAAAAAGCGAAGAAGCTCCTAAGGGAGGCTTACAGCGAAAAGTCAACGCTGATATGTGATTGCCTCTAAGGAAATAACGGTTGTGATTGCGGCTTCGGATATGTGTTTGAACATTCATTTGCACACCACATTACATCATAACATTTGCATTCATAAACATTCATCCAGGCATATGTAGGATAACCATCATCATAGCATAAGTGGCTGCTTCGGCAAAAAGGAAAAAACTGTCTTTTGTACTTTGTTGTATACGAAAAGAAGAGCTTCGGCAGAAAGGAAAACCTATTTTTATGCTTCGCTGTGTACGAAAAGAAGGGAAGGTGTTTTTTCGCCTTAGGCTCAAAAAGGTAATTTCGTCCACATCAAAGCACCTCATACATTAATGGAAGGGTAAGAGCATGTTACAAGGTATGAACAAAATTCATTAAGAACAGTTTAGCCATATTTACAAAAGTTATTTCAAAAGTTTCTTGAGTTTTTCTACAGTCTATTCCTACTGATCTTCATGGGGCCTCAGCTTCAGCGTCATACTCTTCAAGCATCGGTCTCGGCGGCTTTGTCACCCTACATGAATTAAGTTGTTGTGAGTCAAAACCAAGTTTGAAGGAAAAGGTAAACACAAGGTATGATTTCTTACTGGTTCAAGATGACTCCGAGCTTCGTCTCCAGCCTTTTCTCGCCCGCCTTTTGCCCATATCATCTTTACAAATCTATTAGAAATGCTTCGGGCGAGGTCAGGAATATCGTCTAAAATTGATGGTGACAGGGTGAAATTGGGCCTGTTAACAATTTTTCCTTGATCGCAGCCAGCTTTCAAAAAAGCTGCAGTAGTTCCCCGAGAAGCTACCCAGGCACAGAAGTCACCGTGCCCGGCTATAACTTCGTCAAGCTCATCAATTTCACCCTCAATATGTTCGAAGGTCTTTTGTAAATCTTCAGTTGACGGAGTGAATTTCTCGCTGCTAGCCCCAACTGAGTGGAAGATCTTTCTCAGTCTCTCAATACATTTATTGCTAAACTCCAAACATTTGTCTTGAAGGCTTGACAGTAATTTTTTCAAATTTGAATTTTGTTGGACTTCGGCTTCAAGCTTCGCATTAAGTTCTTGCTTTTCTTGTTCAAACTGTTTAGATTGGCAGAGAAGCTTCGTATTCAATTCTGCTATTTTAGCTTCGGCTTCTGCCAATAAGCCTTCAGTTGACTGAAGCTCGAAGTCTTTCTTTTCAATAGCAGCTGATTGCTCTTTTATTTTGTTCTCTAAATTTTCAATCATAACCTCGTGTTTTTTGTCTTCCAGATCCTGCTGCATTTTCAAAGCCTTACTCAACAGCATACTCTGCACATAAACAACCTTCGTTAGAAATGTTTTCATTATTAAAAAACAATAAAAGTCAAGGGAAAAGTAGTTCACCTTGAAATTGGAATAAAATAAACTACCAACGATATGTTGTCGTCGGTAGCGGCTAATATCTGTTTCTAGCTTCGGAAAGCCGATACTCTTTGATAGAGTACCGATAATCTTAGATCCAGTCTGATCCCGGATACAGCCTAATTTTTCATCGTCAATACCTCCGAAGAGGAGTGCTCCTGGTTTATATCCGCAAGATTTGGCATATTCTCTAAGCTCTTCTATTTCGGTTTCTGACAATTCTTGTCCAACTAAATTTTGAAACATGAAGGTTTCGTCCTCCGAAGTATCGTCAGCTATTTCTTTTCCTTTCCCAGACACTGCGGCCATGGTCTCTTCGGCGGCAGTAGTAGCTTCTTCTGTGGCCATCTCTAGCAGTATTTTGTCGATATGTTCAATCGTAGTTTCCAAGTTCAAATCTTCGGCTGAGGTAGCTTCGGTAGCCGCGATTTCCGAAGGTGCGACTTCAACATTTGATATTTCCTCAGCCGCTGGTATCTTCCGAGCTGAAGCTCTCGGTGGTGTCTTGTCAATGACTTCGGTCACTGCGATGATTCTTTGTCTCTTTGTTGTTTTCTTTGTTTTTTCGGGCTCCTTTTCCTTCTGAAAAAACTTCGTCAGTTGAGGCCCTAATGGACTTAGCTTCACAGGCAGGGATTCAGTCATTACCTTCAAAATCTCTTCCACGTCAGTGGTAGAGCGTGATGCGGCAGTCTCTTCTTCGTCAGATGCTTTTCGCTTCGGAGATGATACTTTTCTCTTCTTCAGAATATTCTTCCCTTTTGGCGGTTCTTTCTTATCTTCATTTAAAGCTTCGGCTACCCTTCTCCTTTTCCGGCCTTCGACAATTTTATTCAGTTGTTCGTAGTCAGGGTATTCAAAACCCAAGGCGTCTAGCACTCGATTCAGTCTTCGCTTCGGACGGGTACCGAAGGCCACAGTCATCAACTGATCTTCTTTTTTGGAGTAATTACCGAGTATCTCATTGCACATTACTTCAATTGTGTCCAGCCACTCTTGGCAAGGCGTTTTAAAGTATTTCTTAAACTTGTAATAGTAAGGTAACCGCACAAGCTCCCCTTTCTTCTTCTCCCCCTCTAGCTTCGGCATTTCCCATTCTTTTAAAGTAGGGAAAACCCTGAAGGCCAAGAACTCTTGAACCAGGTCCCTAGTACCGATATGCTCTGAAATAATTTTAAACTCACCCAGTGCAGCCCAAGTGGGACCTTCTAATGTCATGTGGCATCGCGGTCTTGTTTCTCCGAAGATCAATTCAAGTGGGCTTTGTACCAGCTTCTCTTTGTCTTCGTCAACTTTCACATAAAACCACTCTAACTTCCAGCCTGCCGGCCATTTGCTTCGGTAGCTAATTACAGGAAACTTTGTGGTTTTCCGATAGGAAAAATTATAGCAACCGAAGTTATCATGTAATCCATCTTTTCTAGCCTTCGTCTGGTAGTGTAGTTCATGAACTCGACAAAAGCTGTCGGCAAACGGCTCAACCGCCTGGCTTCGGAGGGCCCAGATATAAACACTAAGCCTAACGATAGCGTTAGGAGTCAGCTGATGAAAGTAGATCCCAAACTCCTTCAATACATCTGCAATAATCCCATAGAGGGGGAATCTCAACCCAGCCTTTAGAAAACTCTTGAAAATGACTATTTCATCCTTCTCTGGCTTCGGGGTGGTTTCTTCCCCCCCGAAGCGAAGTAGCTTCTTCTGACTCCCGCTGAAATAACTCGACTTCACCATCTTGGAGAGATCAGCCTTAGAGACAGTCGACTTGCCGAAGTCCAAGTGACTGGGCTTACTTGGCACGGCAATATGATAATCATCTTCGGGATCAGTTTCTTCAATATTTCCTTCTTCCGCTTCGGCAGCAACTTCGGAGATGGGAGCAGTCTGCTCTGTCTCGGTGGTACGGATTCCTTCCGAGGTCACCAGTCCGGATCGTTGCATCGCTTCGGAGATGGGAACAGTCTCCGATCCTTCAGTTTCGCCTCCCTCACGCTCAGCTCTAGCGGTAGAGCGCACTCTGGCCATCTAATTCTGAATTTTTGGGAACTAAATATTTTTTCTTCCGAAGCTTTTTCTTCTGACGAAGTAGGCTTCAAACTAAAGCTTCGTTTGATTCCGAGAGTCAAGCTTCGGCTATCGTTAAAAATTTTGGCAGCAAAACAGTGCAAATAGCAATGAATGTTGTGGTAACTTCACATCTACCCATCTGTTTATATAGTGATGCAGGTAAGGAGGTGAATCGCCAGGATTTTTACACCAGGCGAACAGCTGCTTGCACCCGCTGCAAGGTGGGACCGCTACGCGCTCGAAAACTAAATCGTTTCTCGACAACGAGCTCAGGGAAGGTGTTTTTCAGACCTTCGGCTTCCCGAAGCCTAAGAGACTTTTTTCACGGATCAAGCTCGTTACGAAAAACGATCTAGCACCGCGAAGGGGCTACTGTTGGGATTATGCTTCGTCGCCGAAGGTCTTGAAGGGAGAAACAGCTTCGGCTGAAGCTGTCCGCATGTGATGACCGAAGGTTCCTCTTCATGAAGCTTCGGAATTACAAACCGACTTAAGAGTAGAATGACCTTTTAGTCCATAAATGTTTGAGTCGTTGTTGTAATTCCTTATGAGGGGCATGGTTGTAATTCCTCCCAGGCTATGTCCCGTGCCTATAAATAGTGAACAGTATTCCTTTACTGTTCATGCATTCCTGTAATTGCAATCGCATCATTCGGGAATCAATCTTTGTCAAGACAGAGGTATAATTGTATCCAATGTTGTAGTACATTAAATCGATATAGCATGAAAGTAATGTTGCTCGTTTATAATTTATTTACCTTTGACATTTCATATTTTATATTGTTTTATACAATCTATTAAAATTCAATTACGAAGATTCAACCTTCGTAATCGTATTGACTTTAACCTTCGTCCAAAGTTCATTAGTCCTTAAGGGAATAATGTTTCGTTGGACGAAGGGCATTAACATTTAACATTTTATGTTGCCTTGTTCTTAATTCGTAGCATTTGAGAACAAGTCCCCAACAAAAATATAATATTTTTATGTGGTCATGATTGAAGTAAGAGTGTTCTCATTTGATTTTTATTGTGGTTAGCTGAGCAAACAAGGGGGAAAGTTGACGGCTTGCGGGCACTGTGGCACACAGCCGCTGTGCTCGCTGGATAAACAAAAAATATGGACGGATAAACAAATCAGTCACAAAAACAAAAAATCTGGATAAGAAATAAATCTAGACGGACAAATCAGCGACATAAACGAAAAATATGGACAACAAAAAAAATCAGTGACAAAGACAAAAAAAAGTATTAAAACATGCCCATCGTGGGGCTTGAACCCACAACCACAAGGTTAAAAGCCTTATTCTCTACCAACTGAGCTAAACAAGTTTTGTGTACATAATAGAGCTCGGCGCCAAGATCTATGGCGCCGAGCTCGGTGCCACGTCGGTGCCACGACGTCCGTTTGTGCCAGCGCAGCACGCACCTCGGCACCATAGCCTATGGCGCCGAGCTGTGTTACCTCAGCGCCATTGGCGATGGCGCCGAGCAGAGGGTCCAAAAATGACATTAAAATTTTCTAAGGTCCAAACGTGTATTTTTTCCGATGAAGGGCCAAAATATAAAAAATTCGGCCCATAAGCATGGAGGCAATTGGGACAAGAGTCTGCCATATTGAAAGTTGCCTAGAGGGGGGTGAATAGGCAAGTTAAAAACTTTTTCAACAAAAACTAGAAGCAAACTGGTAAAACTGAATTAATCTCGAAATTCACCCAGTTAACTTTGGAAATGAGATGTTCTAAATGATCCACTGGGTTCAAAGTAGTAGATCTGAGAAGGGCACTTCTCAAAATCCGCACACCAAAAAGATATAAACAAATGTTTCATGAAATGGTGAGAGAACGAAGAACACAAACAAACACAATGAGCAAGAACACAAGAGACACAAGATTTATCCCGAGGTTTGGTCACACCACAAAAAGGTGCCCTACTTCCTCGTTGAGGCGCCCACAAAGAGCCGGGTCTCTTTCAACCCTAATCCTCCCTTTGCCGACCACAAAGGTCAAGCTCACACACTAATCTTTGCTCAAACGAGCGCGTAATACAAACTTTCTTGTGGTCTTCCACAAGATTTGGAGACTCACAAGAGACACCTAGTCATCTAGGAGCTAGAAGCTCCAAGAGTAATGAATCCACAAAGAACTCAATGTAGTACCAAAGCTTGAATGAAGAGCAAGAGAGATTTGGAGATGAAGCACAAAAATCGCAGCTCTCAAACTCACTCAAAGATTTCCTTCCAAAGATTTGAAATGGGAAAGGCAAGAGATGTGTGAGAGAGAGTGGGAGGTGTTCTTCAAGTTAGAAATGGAGTTTGGGTCGTGCTCTTGTGTGGGGAGAGAGGTAGGAGTGAGTATATATAGGCGGGGCTTCAAAACTAGTCGTTGGGCTGAGTTTGGCCGTGGAGGACCGGTTGAACCGCCCCTAGGACCGGTTCAACCGCCTGGGGCAGGCTGACAGTCAGTCTGCCAGACTATAGGTCAGACTGCAAAAATAGGTCCTGACATCGGTTGAACCGCCCCTAGGGCCGGTTCAACGGCCTGGGGGTCAGACTGGCAGTCAATCTGCCAGTCAGGAGGTCAGACCGGTCAGGTGACCCTGACACCGGTTGAACCTCCCCTAGGACCGGTTCAACCGGTTTTGACCAGTGAGGTCCGGGGAAAAACCCTGGCTGAACTTTTCCCTGGACACCGGTTGAACCTCTCTGGACCCCGGTTGAACTTGCCCTGGACCCCGGTTGAACCTGCCTGGACCCTAGTTGAAGTTGAAGTTCAGCTGGAGTTGAGAAAGCTCAACTCAGCTGAAGTTTAGCTCAGCTGCAGCTGAAGAAGCTCAACTCAGCTGAAGTTTAGGTCAGCTGCAGTTTAAGAAGTTTAGCTGCCTTTCAACAAGAACACTCTAGGTTTCTCAAACCTAACCACGGTCAACCATAGAATTTTAAAGAGATTTTTGCTTTTCAAAAAATAGCTTTTGAATATAGAGGCTTGAGCTTTGGCAAACACCTACCTTCTTTTTGGATCCCTCTTTATAGTACGACGAGTCCTATACTCAAGTTAAATAAAATATAATTAAGTAAACTCCTTGAGTAATTGGCGTCTCATGTGTGATTTCTCCATTACGTTGCTTCATAAGGATCACGAACATCTTTGTCTCACCTTTTGAAGCAAACACAAATCAAACCCTGTGACTTGTACCATATCACCATATATGAGTTCAAATCATGGCTTCAAGTCACCTTACTGATGCATCAACATGTTATAACTCTTCATAGCTGATTAGTTCATCGACTTAGTGCAAGTACTCTCTTCTTCACCTTAGCCATGGTACCTCGGTCCACAAGCCATCGCTTGGCCTTCACCTTCACTTAGTACCTCGAAGCCCTTTCCTTGCTATCTTCACCCTATCAAGCCATTCTTGAGTAACATCATATTGAGCATCCATTGAGAGAATCATTTCTTCAATATTGTGAACCTTGCTTGAATGTCTTCTAGATATAACTTTTAAGATCAATCAAGCTCTAGTTTGATTCTCATAGGAGCATATATGGACTGATAGTAATATGGTCAAGCCAATTCACGATTCCTCATATATTATTCACTTTGGCTTGACAATCCTCTTAATCACTTCAATCTCTATTCTGATCATATCTATGTAGTGATTTCTCAGGTCTTGTCCATATATATTCAAACCAATACAGAGACCATATTATATCCATTTGCATTGTCTCATTGGTTATTTAACCTCGTGTTGAACCTTTGTTCATTGATCATTATACACTATTCAAGTATGTTCATCATACTGAATTTCCTGTTCAACACTTAGCAAACTCGTTATACCTTTAAATGTGTTGTTATCCAAATCACCAAAACTCACAAAAGGGATGAATGCACTTTCAATCTCCCTCTTTTTGGTGATTGATGACAACACATTTAAAGCTTACATAAGATTTGATAAATAAGATTTTGAATCCCATGATATAGTTTCCTCCCCCTAAATATGTGCATTTCAGAAAATACCAATTTTGGACGCAAATGCCAAAAACACATATTTGGGTCACAGTATGGAGACAATTTATATCATACCATTCATGGGGTGTAGTGTGTCATAAAATAAACGTGATGCTCGTGACAAAGTATGCACTCATCAGCTTTCTACATCTTATGTTTTTCTTAGGATTCCCTCTTTTTGTTAATTATTTCTCCCCTTTTCAAAAGTCTTCTAACACTTAGTTAATAGGACTGAAGGTAAGCTTTAATGCAAAATTTCTCCCCCTTTGTCATAAATCTCCAAAAAGGATACAAAGAATATAAAGGGTAGAAATTATGATTAAGCGAGATGTGAACACACTATCATGAAAAGGGTCCTTAGACGACAAAAAAGTAATGTAGAAGTGACATGAAGTGATGTACCTTTGTGTTTTACCTTTTCAAGGGGGTGTTCCAAACTTGTGTTGGATTTTGAATTCATTTGCACGCTCTTGTTGGTATAGTTGTGACATAAGTCCAAGATATCAAATGAAGATTGTCATACTAAATCGAAGGTGAAACTTGATACTTGGAGTCTAGACGTCACCTAGTATTTTCTTATCACAACAAGAGGCAACATGAAAACTGCACAAGTATGAATTCTATAGCTAGTGATCATGTATGAAAAATATCAATTGAAAACCACCAGTTGATACAATTTGTTAGATAAGCAGATCACTAATTGCAAATTACACTAAGTTCTCCTCAAGTTTTAGTGCGCACATATATATGAATTCAATTGATACCTGATGAGAGTACTTATTTGCAACTTAAAGTACCATTGGCATAAAAGGAGTATCAATTGAACATAATCATGCAACATAAGGAACATGTGCACTATTTAATCAATTAAGTTCTAGACAGGAGAATTTATAAGTTATGCTACTTTAGACATTTGCAAACCAAAAGAATATGATACATGTTTACTAGTTTTAGATGATGTTGGAGTAGCATATAAAAGAGAAACCCATTCCCTTATGAAATGTATAAAAGATACATTTATTGGAGCAAAGAATCTTTGATACCCATCAAAATTTGCAGTGGAAGTGATTGTCTTTGCCCGAACATTCCTTTCTAATTTGAGACTACACACATAATAGACTTGAAAATGAAATTAGTCTCAAAGATTCAAATTATAGACTATTCTCCCCCTAAATGTGTGCATACAAGTGATGAATACTTGTTTAGCTTATGCACTTGGACTTGTGAGGCCAGGGGATTAAGTTCTACAATTTGAACCTTGGTACAAATAAAGTATGAAAATGTGAAATTGTACCAATTGAAGGAATTACTCATAATCAAAAGGTATACTAATAGACATGATATGCAATATTTTAAGCCAAGATTCTTGAGAAGTTAGCATGTTTGACTCATACCTTACTAAGATGACTTAAGACTAACTTATGACATCACCACAAGAGGTATTAATTAAATATCTAGAGATTCTTTAATCGTCACCACAAGTGCAACCTTATGATGTGACTTAAGATATTGCATATACATGCACACACTAGCATGTAACAGCCTAGATACACAAATGTAATACAATAGTTTATAGAGTGACACACCTTTGTTCCACGCCACATGGTGCCCATTATAATCATGAATTTCTATCTTAGCTTTTGATAGGCTTGATATTTCAAAGAGAAACTCATCCTCTTCAAATGATCAAGAGAAACTCACTTTCTTGATAGGTTCAAGAGAACCTCATTTTCATTTCTATGGAACCATTCATCCTCATTTGATGTTCTCCAAGGTGTGAGACTACACAACATGAACTTGAAAGAAATCATTAGTATCACAAGATATAGGCTAAACCCTCCCTCAATTTGTGCATGCAAGAGTACACAAAGTACACTTATGCACATTAACAATGCGAGGTTAAAGGAGATGTTTGTACTATATCTTGGCTTAACATAACATGCTTTACATAGATGATGAAAATTAAACCAATTGAAGATTTAAGAACTGAAAGTATATCAATTGAAATCCTGAAGGGTAAAGCATGCTAATATGAACCTCAAACCTCATAATGAAGGATATCATATAAATAAGTCACTACATCTTCATTATTTGGTTGACAGGATAGTTCAACTTCCTTCTTGATTCACTGTGATTTCTTTTCTCTTTATGATTTCATCCAACCAAGTGATCTTGAACTTCATTCATCTTTGATTGGTTCGATCATACTTGATATGAGACCCATTGAAACTCAATGATTGAAAGAACCAAGACTCTTATATTTGTAGATTTTGAATCCATCTTCAAAGAACTTGGAAGGACCTTGTTGAAACACTTAGAAAAGAGAGCATTAAAAACACAAGAGAGGGTTTCACAAATGATGATCCTTATATGTCGATGACAAATGAATCATCATTCTTGAAACCCATAATGATAGATTAAGTTCCTTTAAATTAGTTTACACATATGGTTGATGTCAAAGTTATATGCACTATTTAACATTTTATATTGCAAGGAATTTAACATATACTATGATACATTCCACTAAGGATAAATACTAAAACAACTTAAGGAGAGGAAGTTTTCATACCTTGGCCTCTTATCAATTTCATCTTACTTTAGTTGAATAGTATCCCTTAAGCTTGTGATTTATCCAATTTAATAATAAGCACCATCTCTTAACATAGATTTTCTATGGATAAACTCAACACAAGAGATGGCATTAGTAGCACAAGCACTAGTTCCTTATTTAGCAACCCTTTATATGTGGAAGGCAGGTGAGTTGCTAAAAATAAAGAAACCTCATAATAAGGACTAAATTTCCCTTAATCCCTTATGCACAATACACTATTGAATGACATAGATTTAGATATGCATGGTTATTCATTGAAGTCCAAAGGTCTAATTTAAGCCATATTATGGTGAGTATCTAATATGGAAGAAGCAAATCCAAATTAATTAGAGAGAGATAATACATCACATAGTTTTGAATTATTGACCATATGATAAGATTCATTTTTCTTCCAATTGGACCTTTATTTCATAATCAACAATTGATGTATATCCTCAAGTGCTTCTTTTCCCTAAGTGGCTACACAAGTCACAAAAGAGATAAGATTTGAAAATATTATGCACTTGAGATTCAGTTGTTACCACCCTTGCTACTATCTCCAAATATGATTTATACATTCATTATCGAGCACCCAACTTGATCCATTGAAGGAGTGATCCTGCAAAACAAGTTTAAGCTTCATATCTTGGTACCCAATTTGAATTGGGTCCTTCGAGATTAGTAGTAAGAGCCTTGAGTACCCACACAATCCTTATTGTGGCCTTTCTCTTTGTGTAGGCACCCACATATACTTGACAACCATCTTACATGCTTTTAAGTCAATATTTAATCACACAGATAAAAACTAGAGTTAAGAATAGGAGTCTTTTCTCCTTTTCTTGATACATCATTATGTTGACTTCTTGATCAACCTAGCTTGACCTTGGGTGCACCTAGCTTATCAAGGTTAGTCGCACAAGCATTCATATCATAAAGACAAGTTATGCATGGAATTTACAACTTAGTGATCCAATTCAATGTGAGGCATATGGATACCGATTGAAGTAGATTTCTAAGATATCAAAATATGGGTTTCCAAAATTTAGAGAGTATGGATCACTAATTGTACCTTTTACAGTTTTTAAAATCATATCCATGTTAGTGCATATGTATGTGATGAATATCAACAAAAAGGATTCTTATGCACTTTTAGATTTAACAATAAGGGAATTTTAAACTGCATCAAGAATAGCTATTTAGAAAACAAAGATTACAATCCATATGAATGAGATACAAATTTACCATTTTGGATTGTCTTAGTATAGCTTACTCAAGGGAAACTTATTCTCTACGACACAAGATATATAATGTTCTCCCACTAGATATGTGCATCAAGTATTTGAATGACTTGCCACATGCACTTTCAATTTAGTTAAGAGTATCATGAGGAGTACATTACATATCATGGTCAAGGCATGACAAATTTTCAATGAATTAACTTATGCCTAAGAATACTTACCACCATATAGAACGTACCATTTGTTATACCAATTTGACATATCTTACTATCTGTGGTGATGTCACCTTAGTATTCTTCTTTTCATCATTTGTGGAGACTTCCTTCTTTGTTATCTCTTTTCCTTTTAAAACTAGTCAATAAAACACTTTGAAAAGAGGTATTAGTAGTACAAGGAAGTATTTAATGAATGATGATATTTATATATGAATGGCAGACAAATCATCATTTATGAGGCATAAAGGCATAAATTAAATTCCTTTTAAGTTAATGCACATGGAGGAGTGAATTAACAATATGCACCAATTTACAAATTTAAGCCAAAGGAATTTAACCTTCATATTGACATTACTTTCCATAGAATAGATTATTACCAATTGAAAGAATATCACTTGAAAGGAACTATTATTGGTCACATACCAAATGAAACAACTAGTTCCATACCTTTGCCTTGAGCATTTCTAATCTTTCTTTTAGGTGAAGATTAACCTTTAATGCTTGTGATTTTACCAAATGAAAGAGCACAATCTCTACTTATGAATTTCCATGAAATGGCTTAAAAGAGATTGCATTAGAAACACAAACAATAGTTTTCTATTTAGAAATCTCTAGTATATGAATGACAAGAAGGTTACTAAAATAGGAAACCTCATGATATGAACTAAATTGCCCTTACAAGCATCATGCATAACACCAAAACTAAACAAGGTGAAAAAAGCATGATTATTTAATTAAGTTTACATGGCAAGTTTAATTCATAGCAAGGTGAGTGATTAATGTAGAAGACTCAAAACCAATTTAAATGAGAATGAATACATCACATAGTATTGGTTTGATCTTCTTTGAATGTTGAATGGCACACTCCATTTGAGAAACACATTCTCATGTTCCGAGACTACATAAACACTTAGATAGAAACATTAGTCTCACAAGTCTAGTCATATAGAGAATTCCCCTTTTGGTAAGTGCTATAAGAATTTGAATTTCTTACTTAGCACTATATTCATTTAAGAACATGGGCTAATCCTCTTTATGTCTATGTCATGGCAATAATACGTTAATAAATTGGAAATATGCCACAAGATACATACAACTAATTTAAATCATGTAGATTGTCACAATGTAAAAATATAAACTTGCAATCTACCATATGATTGGAACTTTTCCAAGACAAGGTAAAATATTTTAAGTTCATTCTCAAGTGCTTCATTTTTCCTGTGTGGCTACAAAATACACAAAGGAATATACTAATTAAAAATAATGTGCACTTAAGATTTAATTGTTACCATCCTTTGGATATCACTTGGTTGTAGGTATTTTGCTTGATTCCCATAAAGGTTAATGCTTATTCCCTACAACACAAGTTCTTGCTAGAGATGAATATGAAGTTAGTGATATAACAACTCAATTCATCTTTGGGCCAATCTTAAAAGAATAGTCAATGTAAGATTGATAGCTTGAGATAAGGATTGAGTTAAACTGCTCAAGCACCCCAAAGCTTCATATCATCTCTAGGTACCTGCAAAAACTTATTAAGTATATTTTGGTACCCATCTCATGATGGGTCCATCAAGGTTAGCCAATAAGGACTTAGGCACCCAAATAGCCTTAGTCCTAGAATATGGTGAACTCATCACCTTTCTAGCACAAGTCTCATTTTTGGGTCTCCTAAGAGAATATGAATGAATTGACATGATAGGCTTAGGAAACTTACTCATGGGACAATCCTTGCATAGGTGTCCCTTTCTTCGGCAAGTGTAGCAAATCTGTTTTTTAATTTTGCAAGGCTACTTCTTACCTTGCTTCTTGTTTGCTACATGGTTAGTGTTGGGGGCCTTCGGCTTTCGAAGGTCCTCAAAAACATGATTTAACGATGTTTCTGGAAGTATAATGCATGAACAGGTACCTTAGGACATGAGTTGAAACCACAGCATCAAGAAGCACAAGAAGGAATACGAAGGATAGCGCGAAGCCGAAGCTGTGCGCAGGAGAGCTTCGGCGTGATATCAGAAAAGGAAAACCGACTTAAAGATGAAAAGGCTATTTAGACCTCGATGGATTACTATAGAGTTATTAGCAAATGTAAAGGACATGAGTGTAATTTTACATGGGCTGCGTCTCGTGCCTGTAAATAGATGAACAGTAACCCCGTACTGTTCACGCTGACTAGGCATTGGTCCTTGTGTCACGCTGGTACCTATACCTTCTTTCAAGCCGAAGGTACACTTGTAATTTAATATCATTTCTATTTTTCCACAATAATAAAATAAGAATGAGATAATAATAATATATATGACTGTTTATATTAACTTTTATGTTTTATGTGATTCTTTCTTCATCTCTATATGTTATGTTGATGAAGGTATGTCCTTCATTACCTTCGTCCGAAAGTCATTATATCCTAAAGGAAATAATGCTTCGAAGGACGAAGAGCTTTAACGTTTAACGTTTTCTGTGTTGCCTTGTTCTTAACTCATAGCACTTGAGAACAAGTCCCCAACATTGGCGCCCACCTCCGGTGAACCCTTTTTCGACCACCTTCGGCAAGCATCGACCTTCGTCATGCCACCAAAGAAAGCTTCGGCAACAGGGGCTGTCGTTCTGCAGCCGCTGGACCCTAACCAGGAGACCCTTTCTCTTGGGGAGGCCCAAAGCCAGAAGAGGAAGGCCACTAGTCCAACACCACAAGAGGATGAGTTGGACCAAGAAATCAAGAATATGGAGATGCTTCATCAGCAGGAATAGAAGAAGAAGGAGAAGATGGCTTGGTTAGCTGACCTGCAAAGGCAGATTGACGAAGCTACCGAAGAAGTGCGTCATCTTGCTCAAGAAGAGCAGAACCGAAGGCCCCACCACAGAGACCTGCACCAAGAGGGCTTCTTCAACGAGGATGACTGGTATGAGGATTTCCATCATGGAAATTTTGCTTTTGATGATGCCTCTCCTCTGTCAGCAGAACTGCAGGCTACGCCCTGGCCCCCGTCTTACAAGCCACCTCAGCTCCCCATGTATGATGGACACTCAGATCCGAAGCAGTTTCTGATGAGCTACGAAGCAACTATATCTTTGTATGGTGGCAACACTGCAGTCATGGTGAAATCCTTCGTTATGGCAGTCAAAAATGTTGCACAAACTTGGTGCTCCTCTCTTCGGCCAGGAACAATCACATCATGGCAGAAGCTGAAGGACATGCTGGTCACCAGTTTTCAAGGGTTTCAGATGAAGCCAGTTACCGCTCAAGCCTTGTTCCAATGCACGCAAGATCAAGAGGAATATCTCCAGGCGTATGTCCGAAGGTTCTTGCGTCTGAGGGCACAAGCGCCAATAGTGCCCAATGAAATTGTCATTGAGGCCATGATTAAGGGGCTTCGGCCAGGACCTTCAGCCCAATACTTCGCCAGGAAACCCCCTCAAACCCTAGAGAAACTGCTTCAGAAGATGGATGAATACATCCGCGCTGACAATGATTTTCGACGGAGAAGGGAGGAAGCTTACAGGTTCTCCGAAATGGCCAGGGGCTTCGGAGAGAGAATCCACCCTAGGCACATCAGATCAATTCATTCCACTCAGAATGACGACACGGGAAGTCAACAAAGAGGCCGCAATATTCTTCCCAAGCTTCAAGGCAGCAACAGAGCTATCCTCGGCCCCCAGCTCCAAGGGGCAGAGGCGCTAGGGGCTTCGGAGGAAGATTTGGGGATCAGCCCAGGAAAATTTATTGTCTATTCTGCGGTGAGGACAAGGGCCACACTACCAGGATGTGCCACGTCACCATCCAGAAACAGAAAGAGATAGCAGAAGCTGCAGCCCAACAGAGCCAGCCGAAGCAAGTCATGCATACTGCTTTGTACCACTCACCGTACATTCCAGAGTATGTGGGTAACCATCCTGCAGCCTCTGTTGCTTCGGCAAGCCAACCTCAGGCATCCTAGCAACAGCCTCCACCTCCACCACCACTGCAACGAGGCCAGCAGCCAGAATGGAGCCAGCACACTCATCAGCAACGAGACTTCAGAGAGGAGTTCGAAGCTCGCACAGTCAACAGTACTGTGCCAGAATCGAAGCACATCTACTAGAAGATATCCTACTTCTGAAATAGTTCTGGCATTCATTATCATTTTTCTTTCTTTTTTTAATAGAGAACAATCGTTAAAAGCTTAAGTTTTTTCTGTCATTTTCAATTCCTTGTAATAGCTTCGTTTTGGCCATAGTGGAAATGTATCTCTTTTACAGACTCACAAAGTCCAAAAAGTTAGTGAAGCACGAAAGTTGCTCTCAAGAAAGTGTGGGGTTCACAGTCACATAACAACTTTTGCCGAAGCAATAGAAAGTCGTTCTAAGGAACGCAGTGTAAGTTTCCCGAAGCAACAAAAAGTCGTTCCTAAGGGAGTGCAGTGTAAGTTTTTTGCTCAAAAGTCGTTCCAAAGGGAATGCAGAGCTTACAGCAAAAAATAAACGCTGATTCCGCCGAAGTAAAAGGCGAAGCGCGAAAAGTCAACGCGAATACCGCTGAAGTAAAAGGCGAAGAAGCTCCTAAGGGAGGCTTACAGCGAAAAGTCAGCGCTGATACACTGAAAAATAAACGGTGAAGCCGAAAAATAAACGGCAAAAAGATTGTGTGCTTTACTGAGGGAATGTGTGTGTATCTTCGGCACAAGTACCATTTTGCATAACATAACATCATTACATCATTTTGCATAGCATAACATCATACATCATATTGCATCAATGGCGCAAGAAGGGGATTCAATGTTGATCTTCGGAGATTGTTTCGAAGAAGCAGTGCCAAGGCACAAAATAAGTATTGAAGAAGTATAGCTTCGTCAAACTCTAAAATGAAAAGGAGATCTATTAATTCCGAAGCATAATGATTTGACGAAGATTGGATGTTTTTATGAAATATGGATATTCTTCACAACGCATGAAAAGAAGGGAAGGTGTTTTTTCGCCGAAGGCTCAAAAACGGTATGCACGTAAAGTTTCATGCAACGTAAAGAATTCAGTTACAAGCAGCTCAAATATTACATTCAAAATTATAAAAGTATTATACACTTTGTTCAGCAAATATTACATTCATAATGTTTTTACAATAAAAGCTATTATTCTTTTAAAACTGCTTCCGCAGCTTCGTTCAGCAATCGATTAACAGCTTCGTCCAAAATAGCTTCGGCCACTTTAGTAACTTCATCTTCTTCTGGGTTGGCCATTGACTCGAAGGGCTCTGGAAGAGGAGATAGTTCAGCTGCGATATAAAATGTAAATAAGTCCGAAATTGCAAAAATTAGTAAATAAAGTTAAAAAGTTATTAAGCAATACCTATCCGCCTCTCAAGTTCCGCCGCTTTCTCAGCTGTCTTCGTCGCTTCTTTTGAATCATGGGAATCTTTTTCGCTCTTTTTTATCATCTCGTGCGCCATCCCTCGGCCGCCATTCTCCCAGATGTCAGTAAAGAATTTTCCGCCAATTAAGCTTGCTTCGGCCGAGGGATCTTTTGTATCTTCAATAGATAAAGTAGCTTCGGCTTGAGCCAAAGCTTTCACATGGTCGCAGCCTGACTTTTCTAAAATAGTTGCGATTCCCCTGGCACCCGAGAAAGCGCAGATATCCCTGCGACCACTCAAGACTTCCTCAAAAGCTTCAGCTTCGTTACTGATCCAATCAATTGGGCCTTCAGGATCACCCCTTACGAAGCCGTCTTCGTTAGAAAATGCGCCAACGTTGGCAAAGCTAGTTTTTATCTTCTTAACACACTCTATAGACTTTTCATAGCACCTCTCCTTGGATGCACAAAGTTCATCAACTGTTTTTTTGTAAGTGGTTCCTCCAATATACACTAATATCTCGTTCAGCCTCTGCAAGACCACATTTTTCTTTAGCTTCGAATAGCTGTTTCCGAAGATCTTCGATTTCGTATTTCTGAGCTTCAGCTTGGGCTTTGGAAGCAACTTCGTCTTCTTTTATTTTGTTCAACAATGAGTTTAATATTTTATCTTTTTCAAGACCTTCGTTCCTTAGTTCAATTACTTCAGAACGAAGGTTGTTTAGGGCTATGGTATACCCTTCATCTTCGGCACTTTTTTGCGCCCTGAGGGCGTTGCTAAGGATGAGGCCCTGTAAAAATGCGGTATTGAGTGTAAGCAAATGGAAAATTTTGTTTTTAAATACAAAAATCTCATTTTCTCGCCTTTAAACTATTATATGCCAAGCTGTCGGCTAATTCATCTTTTGATAACACTGAGAGCCCATCTTCTAGTGTTGGGAACCCGAAGCTCTTGCCCATCTCTCGGCAGACAGAAATCTCTTTGCTGTCTGGGAGACAGTACAAGAAGTCTTCTTCCCCGCTGCCGTTGAATACCAGTGCCCCTTTGGATATTTTAATCTTTGAGCATAAAATTGAGCCTCTCGCTTTTCTTTCTCAGATAATCTTTTTCCTGAAGCATGTCGTATAATATAATCAGGAGCTTCAGATGATGCTTCGGGAATAGGAGTGGCGGTTTTTTCAGTTAAAATTACTTCTGCAACTTCTTTCTCTGTCTTTTCTCCGATTTTCAAAGATTTCTCCTTGGCGGGCTCTGAAGGCCCAGCTTCGATCTCGACTTGGATCTTGGCAGCTTCGGCCTCAAATTGTGTTTCCGAAGCTTCGGCAATTTTCTTCGGAGTAGAGCTTAAAGTTTTTATTGTTTCTAGCACATCTAATATGTTGACCATTCTCTTCCTCTTGGGAGTCGTTGAATGATCCTTTTGTGCCTTCGGTATTGTCACCTCTGCCGAAGGACTTGTTGCTTCTAATATCCTTGTTTTCTCAACCCTCATCTCTTCAATGTTAATGGCCTTCGGCTCATCTGATTTGGCTGATGATGCCTTCGGCGATACAGACGGTTCAATTTTCTGCGTAATCGCTGGTTTCTTACCTTCGGTCATCGAAGAGGTCTCACCGCCAAATTCGGGCACTATGGCCGGTTCAATATAGCGTGGTCGATGAGTAAGGACCTTCACCCTTTTCCTCTTCGGCGCGGGCTCGCTCGGAGCGGCTGAAGCATCATCTCTCCCGGAACCTCCGCTTTTTCTTTTTTGCCCCCGGGGCGGGTAACAGTAGTGAGGATACATGAACCCAAGAGCATCAAAAACTCTGTTTAGTCTCTTCTTTTTCCAGTTCCCAAAGGTCGCAGATAATGCGTTATCTTCTGCTCTGGAGTACAGCCCAAGCAGATCATCGCTTGTAGCTTCGACGCTTTTCAACCAGTCGTCGTCTGGCTCGATAAACTGGTCTCTAAACCTGAAGGTATATTTTAGTAGAACCAAACCACCTTCGTGGGGATTGCTGATGGATTCTTTTGGCATCTCCCAGTCGGCTAACAATGGCCATATTGTCATACCCGGTTTGCAAAGAGGAGAAGTGGAGGTTATTCTTTTTGTTCTTTTTCCTCATTCGGGTGATGCGCTTTGGGAATTTGGAATTTGTGGAAAATATTCACCTATAAGACAGTAGAATTTCTTTGGTTAGTTGTTTGCGACGGGGTCGGGAGCTGTCACATGGGCGAGTTGGGCCTTCAACCTTGATCCGGCCCATTAGTCTCCCCTAACCCTAGCCGCCGCCCCTTTCCCCTTGGGATTTTTGCAGCCGCCCCCTTCCCCTCCCCTTCCTCTTGGACGTCACCCCTCCCCCCCTCTTCCATCTTCTTTCTCCTCAAACCTTTGCAGCCCTCACCACCCAAAACCCTAGCCCCCCCCCCCATTTCTCTTCCCCCCTCCAAGGTGCAGCCCTCCCGTGTGTTCTCCGTCGTGTGGCTGCGATCTCAATTGGAGTTTGGAGGGAGGAAGAAAGGAGGAAGGAAAGAACCCAAGGTGAATTCATGTTTCACTTTTGTTGTTTTTGTGCTGCAATCAATTGGATTATGCGTTTATCTTTGCGAATCGGTAGAGGTGCTGTCCAGGAATTTTGTGAGTGGGTGGACAGCAGTAGTTCTAAGGATTTCTGGGAATTTTCGTGGGTTAATTAGTGGGAATCAGTGGGATAATCATGTAGAGCTTTGTCATACCTTTCCAACGAGTACTTATGCGCTCGATTTGGAGTTATAATTTAGGAGATATCATTGTTTGAATCTGGATATGTTGCTGTCCAAAAAAACAGATTTTTCAGGTGGGTGAACAGCAGTAGTATTAGCAGTTTCTGGGAATTTTTCGTGGGTAATTAGTGATAACCAGTATGATAATCATGTAGGTCTTTGTCTTATCTTTCCAATGAGTACTTATGCGCTTGATTTGGAATTATATGTTAAAAGATATCGATGTTTGAATCCGGGTATGTCGCTGTCCAAAAGAGAAAAAACAGATTACAGGGTTTATCTTGAGGACTGTTTTGGGCTAATTAGATGTTGGAATTTTATTATAAATTGTATACAAAACTTGTGGGGAATTTTATGTAGATGCCTCTGGAGTTTTTGGTTGTCACCACTGCTGTCATAATTTTAAAGTTATGAAATTATTAAGCAGCCCCGCTGCAGTTTGGTGGGTGCGGGGAGAATTGTTACCCGTGGCGGGGTTTGAGATTGTGCGTAGGTGCAGCGTCGTTTATGAGGCTTATTATGTGAAATTGGTGCACTAAGTTGTGTGTCAAAAACAGGTGGTGGACTTCCGGATCGTACTTAGGGATTTGCCCAAACTTCCGGTGAAGGCAAGTAAAACAGTGATGGTTATTCCGTCTGTCGAATGAAGAGTCTTATACTTGATTATGTTTGTGCTATTTGTGTTCGTATTCATATTTCTAATTGAGTACCATTGTTGGAAGATATTCATGTTTTATTGATTACATATGTTGAGTTTGTGGTTTGATCATGTTACCCATGTGGTTTATTATGTGGAATGGGTGGAAGTATATGTCTAGCACATTTTGTTTGGGAAGAACTCATGTTGTTGACTTGCATATTGCATTCATCATCCATTGCATTGAAGTTTCGTCGCGATCTTATGGTCCGACCGTACCGGTACAATGAGCATCATATGTTGCCCGAGAAGGGGTATGATGCAGCTTCATATCCTTAGAGATATGAAGGCAGAAGTCATTACTGCATCTGTAGTCATGTGCATTCATGGGAGAAGTGTGGAATCTGTTATGTGGATGTGGATAGTGTGGATCTTTACATTGTGATTCATCTTGGCATTAGGTAATCAGTTACTTGCTTACTTGCTGCAAATTATTATTCAAGAAGGAAGTTTTGAACTACGTGGTTGTTTAAGCACGGTTGGTTTACATTGTCCAATTGTTGTTTGCTCTGTTTACTTGCTGAGATGTGTCATCTCACTCTTGCATTGTCTGATGCAGGCACCTGATTTCTGCTTTGGGAAAGAAGGGATGTAGCAGCACGGCCACTACACCTTTAATAAAGGAACCACTGCTTAATAATGTTGTTAATCAGGGAGGGTCAAGTCTAGGGAATTATTATGTTCTAGCCTTTCATGGTAGTTGAGCTGATTTTTTGGGGGTGGGCTGAGTTACCTATTTTTTTAATTGGTCATGAATGTGCTTTACTACTTTTGCATTTTGATTATACTACGTGAATTATCTGTCTTTTATATCCTGTATGAATTCTATGCCCCCCCCCCTTGTTATGCTTCTTTCAAGGGAGGTGCTGCCGGATTTTGCAATATTTTCTCTCCTTATTTCATTTCTTGTGTTGCATAAGTTTAGTGGGAAGGGTATTTGGTAACATCCATTGTGTGGGATCAGTGGGGGTGTTACAGTTGGTATCAAAGCCAGGTTGTAGGTCCTAGCAAGTGGAATAACAATAAATTGACACACTGCACATGTAGGATGGGTTTTCTACTTTACTATTGATATGTTATGTTATTGTCTGTGCTAGTTTGACATTATCTGAAGTGATGCTATGCCAATCTTATTTACTTATTATTCTCACCCCTGTGGCAGCAGCTATGCCGCCTCGTAGGGCTCGAGGTAGTCCGCAAGTTCCTAGTGGGGACTCGATGAGTCCGGCGGCAATGTTAGCCACGATGCAGGCCATGCAGCAGGAGTTGGCCATTCTGAGGCAAGCTATTCCTGTTGCCCCTGCGGGTGCTGCTTAGGGTGCTGGTGGAGGAGGAGTGCCCTGGGGCGCTGTCCCTACGGGTGCTGCTCCAGGTGGCGAGGCTGAGGTGCCTCTTCCAGTCAGTGGTCTTTCTCTGATGCAGTGGATGGGCATGAAGCTGGATGCTTTTGATGGCAGTGGTACTCCAGTCGAGGCGGCAGATTGGCTAACTTACGTGGAGGATAAGATGAATGTCTTTGAGATTGTGTATGGTGATCGTGTTCGCTTTGGCACACAGCTGCTAAAGGGAGAGGCTCAAATTTGGTGGAGAGGCGTGCAGGCAGCGCACTCCTCCTCACCAGGAGTCCTTACTTGGGATGTCTTCTTCAGGCAGTTTGAAAGGAGATTCTACCCGGTCACCTTCCTGGAGAAAATGAAGATTGATTTGCAGTCTTTCAAGCAAGAGAAGAAGTCTGTCACAGAGTATGAAGTGGGCTTCAACAAGATGGTCTGCTTTGTCCCTCATGTGGCTTTTAATGAGATGGAGAAGGCGAGCCAGTTCCGTCAGGGCCTAAAACCTTCTATCAGGCATGCCTTGGGAGCCTTTCCGTTGGTGGACTTCCATACTACAGTGGAGCAGGCACTAGGTGTGGAGATGCAGGATTAGTATACCATGGAGTCACAGAAGTCTTTAGGTGTTGATCAGCCTCGTGGCCAGGACGCGAGGAGGGGCAACACTGGAGGTCCAGCCCACAAGAGGGGCAAGTCTCAGCATCAGCGCCACCATCCTTACCGTGGCAAATCTTCTGACTCGGGTACTTCGGGAGGAAGTACTCAGAGGTTTCGGGCTATTCCTAAGCCCGGGCTGGGGCTGGTTTGTTTCCGTTGTGGTGATGCGCATCGCCGTGCAGAGTGCCAGTGGAGTGGAAGGTGTTCTATCTGCAGTCAGTACCACAAGGATGTGGTGTGTAGGAGGAATCCTAATGGGAAGCTCAGATGGGAGCTGGTGACTTCCTCCTCTTCTCAGGGCACTATCAACATGATGTCAAGTGCTGAGCAGCAGTTTTCAGTTCCACTTCCTCTGCAGTAGTTTTATGTGCCTGTGACTTCTCAGTTCGTGCCGATGCAGGGTTTTCCTCAGTATCTGGCTGCGCCTACTCCTTCACCGACTACTCCTATGTCATCTCAGTTTGGAGCTCCGCGTCTACCTCACCCGGCGGCTCAGTGGGGTTCTTCTGTTAATTTCACTCCGGGAGCTTCCTCTTCTGCGGGTATTTCTGGGGCTTATGTGCTACCCGCTGCGGATGGCAGAGAGAAAGGAGACATGGTGACAGGTACAATTTCAGTTGATTCGTTTGTGGCCCATGCTCTTTTTGACTCTGGCGCTAGCTATTCGTTTGTTTTGGAGGATTTTGTGTCACGGGCTGGTCTTTCGGTGCAGAGGTTGGGTCACCTAATTTTGGTTAGTTCTGCTAATGGCTCCATTAGTAGTTGTTCAGTTTGTTAAGAGTGTTCCGTCATTCTTGCTGATGAGGTCTTTTCGGCCAATCTGGTTGTGATTTCCTTCGGGGCATTCGATGTTATCTTGGATATGGATTGGTTATCCCAGTATTGCGCAGTTATATCCTATTTTTGGAAGACAGTGTTATTGCAGGCACCGTCAGGTAGGGAGGTGGTATTCTTGGGAAGTTCCCCTAAGTTCACGTTATCCTTGTTGGCGCAATTGCTTCCGGATCGCCGGTCCAGGAAGTCGAGAATCTTTTCTCCATGGTGGTGGAGGGTGAGGCTGCCTTGCGGGTGCAGGACATCAGGGTGGTGTGTGACTTTGCTAACGTGTTTCCGGCAGAGCTTCCAGGCATTCCTCTGGAGTGCGATGCAGCTTTTGAGATTAAGCTGATTCCGGGTATGCAGCCCATTCATAAGGCTCCGTATCGAATGGCCCCAAAGGAGCAGGTTGAATTGAAGCGGCAATTGGATGATTTGTTGGCTAAGGGTTTCATTAGGCCTAGCAGGTCTCCATGGGCTTCCCCAGTATTGTTTGTTGAGAAGAAGGATAAAAGCAAGCGGCTATGTGTGGATTATCGCGCTTTGAATCAAGTGACTATCAAGAATAAATATCCACTCCCCCGTATTGAGGTTCTCTTTGAACAGTTGAGGGGTGCCCAGGTGTTCTCCAAAATTGATTTGAACTCTGGTTATCATCAACTGAGGATTCATGAGGAGGATATTGAGAAGACCGCTTTTTGCACCAGGTATGGGCATTATGAGTTCATAGTCATGTCTTTTGGCTTAACTAATGCCCCTGCTGCTTTTATGGAAGCAATGAATAGGATGTTGCATGAGTTCTTGGATGACTTTGTGGTCGTGTTCCTAGATGACATTCTGATTTATTCTAAGACCGAGGCTGAGCATGAGCAGCATCTCCGTCTCGTTCTGGGTGCCCTAAGGGAGAATCAGTTCTATGGCAAGTTGAAGAAGTGTGCATTTTGGCTGTCCGAAGTGGCTTTCCTGGGGCATGTGATTAATCAGCAGGGCATTGCGGTTGATCCCAAGAATGTTGTGGCTGTGGTGGAGTGGAAGAGACCCTCTAGTGTCTCTAAAATTCGAAGTTTCTTGGGGCTCACTGGATATTATCGGCGTTTCATACCAAATTTTTTCCAGCATTGCTAAGCCCTTGACTAGACTCTTGGAGAAGGGTGTTCTCTTCATCTGGTCCAGCGATTGCGAGGTCAGTTATCAGACATTAAAGAGCAAGTTGGTGGACGCCCCTATCCTAGCTTTGCCTTAGAGTGGTAAGCATTTCATAGTTTATACGGATGCTTCACGTATTGGTCTTGGCTGTGTGTTGATGCAAGAAGGCACAGTGATTGCTTATGGCTCAAGGCAGTTGAGGAAGCATGAGGGGAATTACCCAACTCATGATCTTGAATTGGTCGCGGTGGTTTTTGCTCTAAAGTCGTGGAGGCATTATCTTTATGGCGAGACTTGTGACATTTACACCGATCATAAAAGTCTCAAGTATATTTTTACTCAGAAGGAGCTGAATTTGAGGCAGCGTCGGTGCCTCGAATTGATTAAAGATTATGATTTGTCTATTCATTATCACCCGGGGAAGGCAAATGTGGTGGCTAATGCCCTTAGCAGGTCCGGGGTTCCAAAAGTGGCCTTGCAGTTGATTGCTGATCTGGACCGTTTGGGGATCGCCTTGTGCTATGTCGGCACCGCTAGTGAGGAGACTCATATGCTTATTCAATCTTCCCTCATGGAGAGAGTGCGTGTGGCTCAGCAGCAGGATCGTTTATTGCAAGAAGCTCGAAAGAGGGATGGCGATGGTTAACCCCAGGAGTTCTCCATCGATGAGAATGATTTGGTTCGTTTCAGGGGTCGCCTTTGTGTGCCTCAGAAATCAGAGGTGAAGATGAATATATTGAGAGAAGCTCATAAAACGCCTTACACCGTTCACCCTGGCGAAACCAAGATGTACCGAGATCTGAAGCAAAACTTCAGGTGGAAGCGGATGAAGGTTGACGTTTCTAAGTATGTGGCCGCCAGTGAAGTATGTCAGCGCGTGAAGGCCGAGCATAAGCGGCCTGCAGGTTTACTGAAGCCATTGGAAATTCCGGAGTGGAAATGGGAGCATATCACCATAGATTTTGTGGTGGGTTTACCTCGTTCTCCTCGGGGCAGAGATGCTATATGGGTGGTAGTGGATCGCTTGACTAAGTCTGCGCATTTTATTCCCATGAAGACCACAAATTCAGCTTCAGATTTGGTCCCCTTGTATATGAAGGAAGTAATCATGCTTCACAGGGTACCTAAGTCCATTGTTTCTGATCGAGACTCCAAATTTGTATCCAAATTCTGGGAGAGTCTTCACAGTGCATTGGGCACCAAGCTTTCTCTTAGTGTCGCTTTTCATCCTCAGACTGATGGTCAGTCGGAGCGAACGATCCAAACCTTGGAAGATTTGTTGCGCGCTTGTGTTCTGTCTTGGAAGGGTACCTGGGAAGATCATCTTGCATTGGCAGAGTTTGCTTATAACAACAGCTACCAGGCTAGCATCAAGATGGCACCATTTGAGGCTTTGTATGGCAGGCGGTGTGTCTCCCCTCTGTGCTGGGAGACGTTGGGAGAGAGATCCCTGGTTGGTCCTGATTGGGTACAGCAGACTTCTGAAAAGGTTCGAGAAATTCATCAGAATATTTTGGCCGCTCAGAGCCGTCAGAAGAGTTATGCTGATGTGAGGAGGCGGGATTTGGAATTTGCAGTGGGTGACCAAGTCCTTCTTAGGGTATCACCCACTAAAGGAGTTGTTCGGTTCGGTTTCTCCGGAAAGCTTAGCCCGAGATATATTGGACCGTTCACTATCTTGGCCCGGGTGGGCAGCTTGGCTTATCGCTTGCGATTGCCGGATTCTATGGCAGGGGTACACCCAGTTTTTCATGTCTCTATGCTGAGGAAGTTCTTGCGAGATCCGGACCATTAGATTGAGATGGAACCAATTGCGGTGCAGCAGGATCTGACCTTGGAGTGTCGTCCGGTGCGTATCTTGGAATCCTCAGAGCGTGTTTTGAGGAAGAGATCAATTAAGTATGTCAAGGTCTTATGGACTAATCAGTCTGAGCGCGAGGCTACGTGGGAACTTGAAGAGCTGATGCGGCAGAAATATCCAGAATTTTTTGTTGTGGAGGTAAGTGTTGTTGATTCATTAATTTTTTTCCCTTTTATCGTTCCGATAGAAGCGTCAGAATTCGAGGTCGAATTCTTTTTAAGGGAGGTAGAGTGTCATACCCGGTTTGCAAAGAGGAGAAGTGGAGGTTATTCTTTTTGTTCTTTTTCCTCATTCGGGTGATGCGCTTTGGGAATTTGGAATTTGTGGAAAATATTCACCTATAAGACAGTAGAATTTCTTTGGTTAGTTGTTTGCGACGGGGTCGGGAGCTGTCACATGGGCGAGTTGGGCCTTCAACCTTGATCCGGCCCATTAGTCTCCCCTAACCCTAGCCGCCGCCCCTTTCCCCTTGGGATTTTTGCAGCCGCCCCCTTCCCCTCCCCTTCCTCTTGGACGTCACCCCTCCCCCCCTCTTCCATCTTCTTTCTCCTCAAACCTTTGCAGCCCTCACCACCCAAAACCCTAGCCCCCCCCCCCCATTTCTCTTCCCCCCTCCAAGGTGCAGCCCTCCCGTGTGTTCTCCGTCGTGTGGCTGCGATCTCAATTGGAGTTTGGAGGGAGGAAGAAAGGAGGAAGGAAAGAACCCAAGGTGAATTCATGTTTCACTTTTGTTGTTTTTGTGCTGCAATCAATTGGATTATGCGTTTATCTTTGCGAATCGGTAGAGGTGCTGTCCAGGAATTTTGTGAGTGGGTGGACAGCAGTAGTTCTAAGGATTTCTGGGAATTTTCGTGGGTTAATTAGTGGGAATCAGTGGGATAATCATGTAGAGCTTTGTCATACCTTTCCAACGAGTACTTATGCGCTCGATTTGGAGTTATAATTTAGGAGATATCATTGTTTGAATCTGGATATGTTGCTGTCCAAAAAAACAGATTTTTCAGGTGGGTGAACAGCAGTAGTATTAGCAGTTTCTGGGAATTTTTCGTGGGTAATTAGTGATAACCAGTATGATAATCATGTAGGTCTTTGTCTTATCTTTCCAATGAGTACTTATGCGCTTGATTTGGAATTATATGTTAAAAGATATCGATGTTTGAATCCGGGTATGTCGCTGTCCAAAAGAGAAAAAACAGATTACAGGGTTTATCTTGAGGACTGTTTTGGGCTAATTATATGTTGGAATTTTATTATAAATTGTATACAAAACTTGTGGGGAATTTTATGTAGATGCCTCTGGAGTTTTTGGTTGTCACCACTGCTGTCATAATTTTAAAGTTATGAAATTATTAAGCAGCCCCGCTGCAGTTTGGTGGGTGCGGGGAGAATTGTTACCCGTGGCGGGGTTTGAGATTGTGCGTAGGTGCAGCGTCGTTTATGAGGCTTATTATGTGAAATTGGTGCACTAAGTTGTGTGTCAAAAACAGGTGGTGGACTTCCGGATCGTACTTAGGGATTTGCCCAAACTTCCGGTGAAGGCAAGTAAAACAGTGATGGTTATTCCGTCTGTCGAATGAAGAGTCTTATACTTGATTATGTTTGTGCTATTTGTGTTCGTATTCATATTTCTAATTGAGTACCATTGTTGGAAGATATTCATGTTTTATTGATTACATATGTTGAGTTTGTGGTTTGATCATGTTACCCATGTGGTTTATTATGTGGAATGGGTGGAAGTATATGTCTAGCACATTTTGTTTGGGAAGAACTCATGTTGTTGACTTGCATATTGCATTCATCATCCATTGCATTGAAGTTTCGTCGCGATCTTATGGTCCGACCGTACCGGTACAATGAGCATCATATGTTGCCCGAGAAGGGGTATGATGCAGCTTCATATCCTTAGAGATATGAAGGCAGAAGTCATTACTGCATCTGTAGTCATGTGCATTCATGGGAGAAGTGTGGAATCTGTTATGTGGATGTGGATAGTGTGGATCTTTACATTGTGATTCATCTTGGCATTAGGTAATCAGTTACTTGCTTACTTGCTGCAAATTATTATTCAAGAAGGAAGTTTTGAACTACGTGGTTGTTTAAGCACGGTTGGTTTACATTGTCCAATTGTTGTTTGCTCTGTTTACTTGCTGAGATGTGTCATCTCACTCTTGCATTGTCTGATGCAGGCACCTGATTTCTGCTTTGGGAAAGAAGGGATGTAGCAGCACGGCCACTACACCTTTAATAAAGGAACCACTGCTTAATAATGTTGTTAATCAGGGAGGGTCAAGTCTAGGGAATTATTATGTTCTAGCCTTTCATGGTAGTTGAGCTGATTTTTTGGGGGTGGGCTGAGTTACCTATTTTTTTAATTGGTCATGAATGTGCTTTACTACTTTTGCATTTTGATTATACTACGTGAATTATCTGTCTTTTATATCCTGTATGAACTCTATGCCCCCCCCCTTGTTATGCTTCTTTCAAGGGAGGTGCTGCCGGATTTTGCAATATTTTCTCTCCTTATTTCATTTCTTGTGTTGCATAAGTTTAGTGGGAAGGGTATTTGGTAACATCCATTGTGTGGGATCAGTGGGGGTGTTACACATATCCTGTAGGCCACGTGCTCTTGAACTAAGTCCCTTGTCCCGATGAAAGAGCAAACTAAGCCGGAGGCCTTGCGACATTCTTCGGCCGCTTCGTCAATTTCTACCTTCGGTATCCGGATCCCGATGCGTTGCCAGATAGGGCGCATGATTATATCTTTAATGTCTTCTCGTGCCTTTAAATCATTTTTTACATAAAACCATTCTTTCGTCCAGTCTCCGGGCCATCTCTTCCGAAAAGTCGGTACTGGGGAGCTTGAGCCAGAACGAGCAACGAAGCTATAGCAGCCGAAATTGTTATGATACTGTTCTTTACCCCAGGGCTTCGTCTCATATAACAGTTCATGCATACTGCAGAAACTTTTTGCATTTGGCTCCAAGCCCTGACTCCTTACATCCCATACGAAGATTCCCATTCTTATAATGGCTTCGGGGGTAATCTGGTGAAGATAAATCTGGAATATCTTCAAAACCTTGACTACGAAGCTGCTTAGAGGGAGCCGATGCCCAGCCTTGAAAAAGCTTCGGAAGATCACGACTTCATTTTCCTCTAGAGTAGGACAAGTCTTCTCTCCGTCGTTAGCCCTCACAATAGACATATCCCGAAAATATCTCCCCCTCATGTTGTCAAGATGGTTTTGTTTAATAGTTGATTTTCCAAAAACTACATGGCTCGGTCGCCAGGGTCGATCTTCGGAGTCTTCCCCGCCGCTTTCCACATCATAGCTGTCACTATCATCAGTGTCTTCAGATAAACCCTCCAAGGTCTCCCTAGTAATCTTCTCTGCATTTGTCTTTGCTATTGATTCAATAAAGCCAAGATTCATCTCCTCAGAAAGGCTCAGCTTCAATTCAGCGACAACTTTCTTATCTTCAGACATCTTCGAAAACGTTGAGAAAGTGCTCTCAAAGCCGAAGCTTAAGAATTTAAAAAAGCCAAGCAAGTGTTGGTGCGCAAGAGCTAAAAATTGAGTAAGCAAGAGCAGATGGCAAGAAAGCATGCTAAATGAGCTCGTGGTGTGCTCTTATTTATACGCCTGGTGCGTTGCATGCTGGAGGGCCCGCTTGTCAGTGGCTGTTGCTATTCTAGCAAAGGGAAGGTGTTTTTTTCGGACCTTCGGCTCAGGGCCTTCGTCCTTGTCGCAATCTGAATTTATCATTCTAACAAATTAATATTGCGAGGGGCTACTGTTGGGCGCCTTCGGCTTCCGAAGGTCCTCAAAAACGTGATTTAACGATGTTTCTAGAAATATAATGCATGAACAGGTACCTTCGGACATGAGTTGAAACCACAGCATGAAGAAGCACAAGAAGGAATACGAAGAATAGCGCGAAGCCGAAGCTGTGCGCAGGAGAGCTTCGGCGTGATAGCAGAAAAGGAAAACCGACTTAAAGATGAAAAGGCTATTTATACCTCGATGGATTACTATAGAGTTATTAGCAAATGTAAAGGACATGAGTGTAATTTTACATGGGCTGCGTCCCGTGCCTATAAATAGATGAACAGTAACCCCGTACTGTTCACGCTGACTAGGCATTGGTCCTTGCATCACGCTGGTACCTTTACCTTCTTTCAAGCCGAAGGTACACTTGTAATTTAATATCATTTATATTTTTCCACAGTAATAAAATAAGAATGAGATAATAATAATATATATGACTGTTTATATTAACTTTTATGTTTTATGTGATTCTTTCTTCATCTCTAAATGTTATGTTGATGAAGGTATGTCCTTCATTACCTTCATCCGAAAGTCATTATATCCTAAAGGAAATAATGCTTCGAAGGACGAAGAGCTTTAACGTTTAACGTTTTCTGTGTTGCCTTGTTCTTAACTCGTAGCACTTGAGAACAAGTCCCCAACAGTTAGTGAGCCTCTTCCTTTCTAAAGTTAAGCCACTATCTTTTATGTAGGGACATGACTTAATCTCATGTCCCTTCTCATGACATTGATAACACTTTCTAGTGCATCTTCTCTTATTAGGAAGAGTGGCTTGTTTGTTACCTTGTGTGGAGCATGTGGAGGCATGGTTGAAGCACTTGTCATGAGCTTTGGCTTTCTTCTCTTGATGTTTGCTCATGCCTTTCTTAGGGAACTTAGCATTCTTTTGAAGGGGGTTTGTGCATGCTACGGTTGTCCCCTTCTCAAGCTTCTTCACCATGTTATCACAGTTATCGTGAGAAGGTTGAGCATGACACTTTCCCTTCAAAAAAGTTAAGCTCCTTCTTAGCCTTCGAACTTCTTCCTTTAGCTCTTTGTTTTCTTGTGTGATAGAAATATCACTAATTCCTAAAATTTCTAGCTCAATGGAAGATTGGCTTGCTTGATAACAACAATTGTTAGCACATGGTAATATAGTTTCTATTTGAGTACATGTGCATATGTGAGGTTGGTATGATTTCAAATTAGTTAACACAACCTCATGAGCCATTTCTAACATGATATGTGAATCCATAAATTTATTATGAGAGCACACAAGCATATCATGTTTTTCTTGCAAAGCTAGATTTTCAACATTTAGCTTTTCTATTGTGTTCTTGAGCATAGCATTTTTATTTTCCAATTGAGCAATATATGATGAATGATTAACAGCTTTAATTTGCTCAATTGAAATGTGTTCATACCATTGGACCAAATCATCATGAGAGCACTTTAGCTCCTCATGCTCTTTGGTCAACTTCTCTAAGTCTTCGATTTTTCGGATGAGGAAGTCTTCTTGCTTATGAAGCATTTCTTTTCGTTCTTCCGCTCTTTCCATGAGTTTGAGCAAGCTCATCCGATTTTTCTTACTTAGTTGAGCGAAGAATTTTTGAAGATCATCCTCATCTTCACTGTCACTTTCATGTTCATCCTCATCCTCACTTTCGCTTTCACTGTCACTCCCATTAGCAACAAAGCACATATGAGAAGTGGATTTGAAAGATGAACCTTGTGAAGAGGTGGATTCGTCGTTTGGTCTCCATCGATCATTTTCTTCTTCTTCAATCTTGTTCTTCGCCTCATCTTCCTTCATTTTGAGGAACATCCTTTCGGCGATTCTCATGGCAAGATCTCTTGCCCTAGGATCAACATCTGCACCAAAAGATGAAGTCGAGGCAACCTTAACTTTTTCAAGCTCAGAAGCACTTTCGTTTCTTAGTCCCCCCAACATGATCTTTTCCTCACGCGATTAAGCGTTAGAACAAGGATTAGGCTCTGATACCAATTGAAAGTTTCCTAGAGGGGGGTGAATAGGCAAGTTAAAAACTTTTTCAACAAAAACTAGAAGCAAACTGGGTAAAACTGAATTGATATCAAAATTCGCCAAGTTAACTTTGGAAATGAGATGTTCTAAATGATCCACAGGGTTCAAAGTAGTAGATCTGAGAAGGGCACTTCTCAAAATCCACACACCAAAAAGATATAAACAAATGTTTCATGAAATGGTGAGAGAATGAAGAACACAAACAAACATAATGAGCAAGAACACAAGAGACACAAGATTTATCCCGAGGTTCGGTCACACCACAAAAAGGTGCCCTACTTCCTCGTTGAGGCGCCCACAAAGAGCCAGGTCTCTTTCAACCCTAATCCTCCCTTTGCCGACCATAAAGGTCAAGCTCACACACTAATCTTTGCTCAAACGAGCGGGTAATACAAACTTTCTTGTGGTCTTCCACAAGATTTGGAGACTCACAAGAGACACCTAGTCGTCTAGGAGCTAGAAGCTCCAAGAGTAATGAATCCACAAAGAACTCGATGTAGTACCAAAGCTCGAATGAAGAAGAGCAAGAGAGATTTGGAGATGAAGCACAAAAATCGCAGCTCTCAAACTCACTCAAAGATTTCCTTCCAAAGATTTGAAATGGGAGAGGCAAGAGATGTGTGAGAGAGAGTGGGAGGTGTTCTTCAAGTTAGAAATGGAGTTTGGGTCGTGCTCTTGTGTGGGGAGAGAGGTAGGAGTGAGTATATATAGGCGGGGCTTCAAAACTAGCCATTGGGCTGAGTTTGGCTGTGGAGGACCGGTTGAACCGCCCCTAGGTCCGGTTCAACCGCCTGGGGCAGGCTGACAGTCAGTCTGCCAGACTGCAGGTCAGACTACAAAAACAGGTCCTGACACCGGTTGAACCGCCCCTAGGGCCGGTTCAACTGCCTGGGGGTCAGACTGGCAGTCAGTCTGCCAGTCAGGAGGTCAGACCGGTCAGGTGACCCTAACACTGGTTGAACCTCCCTTAGGACCGGTTCAACCGGTTTTGACCAGTGAGGTCCGGGGAAAAACCCCGGCTGAACTTTTCCCTGGACACTGGTTGAACCTCTCTGGACCCCGGTTGAACTTGCCCTGGACCCCAGTTGAACCTGCCTGGGCTCCAGTTGAAGTTGAAGTTCAGCTGGAGTTGAGAAAGCTCAACTCAGCTGAAGTTCAGCTCAGCTGCAGCTGAAGAAGCTCAGCTCAGCTGAAGTTCAGCTCAGCTGAAGTTTAAGAAGTTCAGCTGCCTTTCAACAAGAACACTCTAGGTTTCTCAAACCTAACCACGGTCAACCATAGAATTTTAAAGAGATTTTTTGTTTTTAAAAAATAGCTTTTGAATATAGAGGCTTGAGCTTTGGCAAACACCTACCTTCTTTTGGATCCCTCTTTATAGTACGACGAGTCCTATACTCAAGTTAAATAAAATATAATTAAGTAAACTCCTTGAGTAATTGGCATCTCATGTGTTATTTCTCCATTACGTTGCTTCATAAGGATCACGAACATCTTTGTCTCACCTTTTGAAGCAAACACGAATCAAACCCTGTGACTTGTACCATATCACCATATATGAGTTCAAATCATGGCTTCAAGTCACCTTACTGATGCATCAACATGTTATAACTCTTCATAGCTGATTAGTTCATCGACTTAGTGCAAGTACTCTCTTCTTCACCTTAGCCATGGTACCTCGGTCCACAAGCCGTCGCTTGGCCTTCACCTTCGCTTAGTACCTCGAAGCCCTTTCCTTGCTATCTTCACCCTATCAAGCCATTCTTGAGTAACATCATATTGAGCATCCATTGAGAGAATCATTTCTTCAGTATTGTGAACCTTGCTTGAATGTCTTCTAGATATAACTGTTAAGATCAATCAAGCTCTAGTTTGGTTCTCATAGGAGCATATATGGACTAATAGTAATATGGTCAAGCCAATTCACGATTCCTCATATATTATTCACTTTGGCTTGACCAATCCTCTTAATCACTTTAATCTCTATTCTGATCATATCTATGTAGTGATTTCTCAGGTCTTGTCCATATATATTCAAACCAATACAGAGACCATATTATATCCATTTGCATTGTCTCATTGGTTATTTAACCTTGTGTTGAACCTTTGTTCATTGATCATTACACACTATTCAAGTATGTTCATCATACTGAATTTCCTGTTCAACACTTAGCAAACTCGTTAGACCTTTAAATGTGTTGTTATCCAAATCACCAAAACTCACAAAAGGGATTGATGCACTTTTACATATGCAGAGTTCCCTTACAACAACAATTATCAAGCCAGTCTAGAGATGTCTCCATTTGAAGCTTTATATTGCAGAAAGTGCAGAACTCCTCTATATTGGGATCAGACTGGTGAAAAGGCGGTTCTTTAGGCCTGAAATTATTCAAGACACAGAAGAACAAGTTCGTATGATCTAGGAGAACTTGAGGATAGCACAGACTCGACACAGAAGAGCTATGCTGATAATCGAAGAAGACCACTGGAATTTGAAGAGGGTGATCACGTGTACCTAAAGGTGTCACCAATTCGTGGAATGAGAAGATTTAAAGTTAAAGGCAAGCTATCCCCTCGCTTTATTGGACCCTTCAGAATTTTTAGGCGAGTTGGGGAGGTGGCCTACCAACTTGAGCTACCAGATCATCTATCTGATGTACATGATGTGTTCCATGTATCTCAACTCAAGAAGTGTCTCCGCGTCCTAGAGGAATAGTTGCCAATGGAAGAACTCGGTGTGCAAGGTGATCTAACTTACATGGAGCATCCTATAGAGATCATTGACACCTTGACTCGAGTTACAATGAATAAAGTGATAAAAATGTGCAAAGTGCAATGGAGTCATCATGGAGAAGATGAAGCTACTTGGGAGAGAGAAGAAGAGCTACGAATAGAATTTCCTCACCTCTTCCCTAGTTCCTCTTAATCTTGAGGTCGAGATTATTTTTAATGGGGTAGGATTTGTAATACCTAACTGGTGGATAATAAAAGAAAAATATTAATCCTCGTATATGTATTGTCCTCTATTTATTAGAACACATGAATAATCATATTTAAAGTGAATAATTCCATCATGAAATATAAACAATCCATGCATCATATTGGAGTTTATTTGTTTGTGCATTTAATGACAATGATAATAGTAATAAAAATATATTAATAGTGAAATTAGGGTCTAACCTAATTTGAAGTTGAAGATGACATAGAAAATAAAAGGAAGGGAAAACTATACTATAAAGAAAAATATATAAATAATTGTATCCATTCATACTGGTATTTATTTTGAATCGTGCCTTTAGTATAAGTGTGAAATTCACAACAGAAATTGGGATTCAAATTTTGAATTCAAGAGGAAAAGAAAGTAAAACTGAATTATAAAAAGAAGAAAAGAAAAGAAACAAAAATGCATTTGGGCCAAAACTACCCCATCGGCCCATACCTCTCCACCGCGCGAGCATGGTGGCCCACTAAAACCACACACCTGCACGACCCATGTGTGCCCTTGCGCCAGCCGTCAGGGGTCCGTGGACTTTGGCGCCGGCAGGTGGACCAGGATTGTCAGCCGCTCGACGCGCCTCTATCAACACGGGTTGCTAACGTGTGGGGCCTCCGCGCCAGAGCCGACTGTCGTACGCGTTCTGCTCTGGCTGAATAGTGGGCCCACAACCGCAGCCCTATAGATCTTCCAACTCTCGCACGTTGCAACGACCCCACGTTTTTACCATAGCCCTCACCAGCGAAACATTCAACCGCCCTCAACCGTTCTCGCCGACCTCTCCGGGTGATAAAAACTGGGTCGCCTTCTCTCCTCCCTCGACCCATTAAGCCCAGGTTAAGCCTAATCATCGGAAGCTGCCACGACCACTAGGAGGAGTGAATCTGCGTTGTCGACGTGTGCCTGTGCGGGAATCGATGCCTTGCCCTGGTTGTGCGATCGAGCAAAGTCGCAGCGGTGCAGTGCACCTGTACGGTGCATCACGGGCGTTGAGGACCGGCAGAATCTCGAGGATTCCTCGTCGGAGTCCTTCCCTTATCGCGAGTCGACCCTAGTCGTGGACAGCTTGCCCGTGCGCTCGATTCTCGGTAATTTCACCTCCTTGTTCATCGTTGCCACCCCTTCGTGTAGCAGGGATTAATTGGGGATCTGGTACACTTGTTGCGCTCGATCTGGTGCCTCCGGCGAGCGCGCCGTCAGGTGGGGATTCCCTTCGTCGTAGCTGGGCGGCGATGAAGGAAGACGTGGTGTGGGTCGTCGATCGTGTGATCTGTGGCCCGAATTAGATGAGGAATACCATTTCGCCCAGATGCGTCGTGTGCCGTCCGATTCAAATCGAGCGAACGAGAGTTGATATGTGGGTATTTAAATCTGGAGCGTCGAATCAGGTTCAAACGGCTATTGTTGCGTACCGGTTCACCCTTTTGCCGATCTAATCTGGATCCTAGATTTTAGATCCAACGGCCCAGAAAGTCTCGTACCCATTCGACTGTGAGACTTTGCAAAAGAGACCCCATCTTTGTTTAAAAATAACTCGCCGTCCACTCTAATATTATTATCGGTCGAGCCATAAAATTTATATTATGGACCCTATATTCTCTGGTTTTTAGACCCGCAGCCCAGATAGTAAATAAAATAGGATAAATACATGCAGAAAATGATTTTTAACATAAAAATAATTCTAGAAACTTGTTTAATTCATAGAAAATTCATTTTAACTTCTTTTTAACCCATTCCAGTTGCATTAATTTTGTATTAATATTGTTCATCATCTGGTAACTCTGCCTAGTCATGAAACAAAGATTAAAATTATCCACTTAACTTAGTCTATACTAAACACTTAATAACTATAGAAAATCGTAACATGATAATCGTAACTCCGAATTTAGTGATTCTCGAACCTACGATCTTGTTATGGTGTGTAGAATATTATCAAGCATTATATTTTTCATGTTTGGTGTGATGATAAGTTCTGTCATACTATGTTTGTTTGTGTTGCTATGAGTAGACGAGCAAGTGACCGAGGACCGTGGTACCCAGCAGGTGGAAACTGCTGAGCAGGAGCTCATTGAAGGCAAGTTGTGCCCTTGACCACTTTTAATTACCCAATAATATTCTCTATAATCATTTTGGCATGCTTAGGCTTAATTTTGATGGGACCCAATAGGTCACCCTAGTTTGGTTAGCTTTACACCTTGTTTACCCCTGAACTTTTGGGTAGTCTTTGCTATTGCTATATGTGGTTTTAGGTGTTGAGATAATTATTACTCATGGTCATGCCTTATTATTATTGTTCTATTCTGTTCATGATAAGACTATTATATTAATTGGAATATGGAGCTTAACTTGAGAAACACGTACCACCACAAGGGTGGAATGGGACGCCGTTGGCTGACTAATTAGGAAACTAAGTGGAGGTCTACCTTACCCAAAAGGGCCAAAGGCAGTAGGGGAGTTGTTGGTGTAGGGAGGCTCTCGGATTGATTTTGTTGCGATGGCTTTTTAGACGGGGGATTCCTGCATTGCGCTCCCTAGAACTGTAGCGTGTTTTCTGAAGCTAGTGAAACTTTGTAAAGACCTCGTAGTGTTACCCTGTCTCGCTTCCTTGGTAGAGGTGTATGCGATTCATGACCCCTTGGCAGATGGGTAACATGACTTGTGGGTAAAGAGTACAACCTCAGCAGAGTGTAAAACTGGTATACTAGTCGTGCTCGCGGTCATGAGCAGCTTAGGACTCTCGCATGATTAATTTATGTAATTAAATTTAATTGGTCATTTGCATCGCATTATGGTTTATTATTAATTTTGATCTATTATCACTCTGGTTTGGTATCTACTTACATTTAGTAACTGTTAATAAAATTTGACCAACTTATTAAAAGCAATGCTTAGCTTTAAACCCTTATTTGTTGATCAATCTTACACTTCACATGAGCTCCCACCTTTGGCGAGTTCATGCACATTATTCGCACAACTTGTTGAGCTATGATCTTTTGTGAGCTCACCCTTGCGATTTATAAACCCCCCCATAGGTGAAGAGCAAGTAGTCAGGGAGGAGGTCTACAATGAGGAGTATGAGCTTATCTAGGTGGCGTCTCCCAGTCACCTTGATGGTGCCAAGGAATCACTATTAGTTCATTTTATTGTTATCATTTATTTTTGTAAGATACTTCCTCTATGTAATAATGATTGTGACATTTATCTCTATACACTTAGTCATTATATATGTTGTTCTTCTCTGGCGCACATATGAGATGCACCCGGCTTTATCCCTTAAATCTGGGTGTGACACCGACAGTGGCCACCTCGAGTGTCACTATGAGCGGCTAGAGGTCGACGGCGGCGACCTCAAGTGCAGTGGAGCCTAGCGAGGTGTTGATGAGAGTAGACTCAAACGCCATAGGCGAGGCCAATATCGCCCCTTTCTTCATGGAAACATCGTGTCTGTTAAGGCACTGTTTGAAATCAATGGCGAGTCGCTTGAGGCATCACTTCTCCGCCATGTGCCAGACGTCGACAAGCTCACCTTGACTGAGCTTGCCGGAAGGCGGGTAGGATGTCATCTCAATCAGGGGCCAGGCTTTGGAATCTACCGCCTACCTGGCGCGCCAAATATCTAAGGCGAGAATCCTCCATCCGAGTGGTGGATTGCACCCACCCTGGTCCTCGGATGAGGAGTAGGCTTAGGTGATTGCCTGGCTTTCTAGATGAACATAAGAACACAAGGGTTTAAAGTGGTTCAGGATATTGGAGCGTAATACCCTACTTCCATTGTGAGTTGTATTGTTTGAGAACTGCGAAGTAGAAGGTCTGAGAGTGAATTGACCTCCCCTACTATGGAGCAAGTGCCCTCCCTTTTATAGTCCAAGGGAGGCACGTTACAAGGGAGTTCAAGACCTGATAGGTGGGCATAGGAGAGTTTACAATATGGAATGGGAAAAACTGGATTGAGCTGATAATGCTAGATCTTCCTGAGCTCATATCCATTATTGGGCACTGCATGATCTTCTGGCATCCTTATCCTGCCACCTTGTCCCGTCTAATTGAAACACACGCCTTGATGTAGCTTGCGACATATGCTCATACGTTGTCGAGCATAGGATGTAACAGGCGGTGTCGTCTCGTCTCCTCCACCCGTCCCTTCATACCTCGGTACCGCACAAAGCACAGTGAAAGTCATAATGAAGGGCACCCAAATGACACATTGGGTCAATGCCCTTGACTCGATAACATGCGGCTAACAGTAAAATCCTCATGTTACAAACTGATAGTCGCCTAAAGGGGGGTGAATAGGCGAAACTTGAAAATTAGACTTTAAACACGCACAACGTCCGGGGTTAGCATTAGAATTAAATCGGAGTGCCGAAGTTAGTTTTCCTTGCTATGAGTTCCTCAATCAATGTAGATAACTTTGGGAGCAAACTCAAATCAATATTAGCAAGGGAACTTTTTTGAGAGAGGAAAGAGGGGAAAACAAATCAAGTGGAGATCAACCCAAATGAACACAGTGATTTGTTTACCAAGGTTCGGTTCCAAAGAACCTAGTCCCTGTTGAGGAGGCCACAAAGGCCAGGTCTATTTCAACCCTTTCCCTCTCTCAAATGGTCACACAGACCAGTCAAGGCTTCTCCTTAATCACTTGGGTCACTAAGACCCCGCAAGGATCACCACACACTTAGGTGTCTCTTGCTAGCTTTACAAAGCACTTAGAGAAATAAGAATGAGAAGGAGAAAGCAATCCAAGAAACAAGAGCAACAAAAGAAACACAAAACACCCTCTCTCAAGTCTCAAGTCACTAAGAAATTAAGTTGATTTTGAGGCTTGGAGAGGATTTGATCTTTTGGATGTGTCTCGGAGTGAATGATTTTGCTCTTGTTTTGAATGTGGAGTTCAGAAAACTTGGATGACTTGAATGGAGGTAGTTTGGGGTATTTATAGCCCCAACCACTATTCTAGCCGTTGCTGTCGATGGCGCACCGGACAGGGCACAGTTTAGTATCCGGTGTGTGCCACGTCAGCTGTCCATTGGGGTTTGGAGCGGTTGACCGTTGAAGTCCTTTGTCTTCTAGCTGCACCGAACAGACCGGTGGCACACCGAACATATCCAGTGCGTTCTGACTTCGCTGCTCTGACTTCTCACTGCGCACTGTTCACTTTTGTAGTCGACCGTTACGCTCATTTGACCGTTGCTCTGTTGGCTCACTGGACACTGTCTGGTACACACCAGACAGTCCGGTGAATTATAGCGGAGAGGTTCCTTGAGAAACCCGAGAGTGGCCAGTTGGAGAGGTGTTTGGCCTAGGCACCGTACAGTGTTCGGTGCGCCACTGGCAGCACCATTTCTAGTCTTTGCTCCAATCTTTGGTTGAGTCCCCAACATAATTTCTTTCTTGGTTTATGTTGAACTTTTATGCACCTGAGATGAATGACAACTATGCAAACTAGTTAGTCCACGTGGTTTGTGATGGACGTCAAACACCAAAACTGATTATAGGAAATGTTTTTAAGCCCATTTCCCTTTCAATCTCCCCCATTTTGGTGATTGATGCCAACACAAACCAAAGCAAATGTAAAGTGAGGAATGCAACTAGTTTGCAATTTTGAAAGATGTGCATAAGTTACTTTGAGTTGAACCAATTGAAAGAATTTCTTTATATGTCTAAGTAAATGTGATTGCTTTCTTTTATTATAACATTTTTGACCACATAAGCACCACTTAGCTTATTTTTGCAAATCTTTTAGAAAAATCTTTTCAAATTCTTTTGCAAATAGCCAAAGGTATAAGAATATGATTTCCAGAAAGCACTTTCAAGATTTTGAAAATTCTCCCCCTGTTTCAAATGATTTTCCTTTGACTAAATGAAAGGGAAATGTGCCTTTGGGCCATTTCTATAAGTGTTTTGATGATTAGATGCCCAACACATATTGATTTAGTTCTTATGTGCTAAAATGAGTGAGAAGTGCAAATCAAAGAAAAAGGTATGTATCTGGCCTTAGTAAATTGTTTTAAGTACTAACATATGCATTGAAGTGCCAGGAAACATTGCCAAGAAGAAATGATTTGAATTGAAGAAGATATGGCTCAGGACAGCCAAAACCAGCACCAGCCTGGCACACCGGACTGTCTGGTGGTGCAACGGACAGTGTCCGGTCCCCCAGGCTGGCTCGGCGGTGAACTGGCCGCTCTCGGGAATCAGCGCGGTGAAATGGCTAAAAATCACCGGACTGTCCGGTGGTGCACCAAACTGTCTAGTGAGTCTTCAGCGTCCGAGCCCAAGTCCTTCAGCGACGAACTCGTCGCTCTCGGGAAAACCAAAAAGCGTCGTGGCTAAAAATCACCGGACTGTCCGATGATTCAGAGCCGCCCATGGCCAACGGTCGCCTGCGCGATCAACGGGCGACACGTGGTGAAGCCAACGGTCGGATGGTCACACCGGACTGTCCAGTATGCACCGGACAGTGTCCGGTGTACCAACAGATCTGAAGATCCAACGGTCGGCATCGCCAGCAAAAGGAAAGAGATCGCGCACCGAATAGCTTCAGGACCTATCCGGTGGCGCACCGGACTGTCCGGTGCACCACTCGACAGAAGGCAGGAATTGCCTTCCAAGTTGATCTCCAACGGCTCCTAGCTGCCTTGGTGCTATAAAAGGGACCCCTTGGCGCATGGAGCAGTATACCAAGCATTCTCTAAGCATCTAAAGACATCTAGACTCCACCTCCACGCATTTGATTCGTTGTGTTAGTGATTTGAGCTCCATTTGAGTTGTGAACTCCCTGCGCTGTGTTATGAGCTCAAGTCTTGACTTATGTGCGTGTGTGTGCTGCGGATTGAGTCTTGTGTGTGTTGCTTTTCCCTCCCTTACTTTTGTGCTTCTTTTGTGATCATCACTATAAGGGCGAGAGGCTCCAACTTGTGGAAATTCTTCGCAAACGGAAAGAATACTCAAAAGGAAAGGACTGTGGTATTCAAGTTGATCATTGGATCACTTGAAAGGGGTTGAGTGCAACCCTTGTCCATTGGGATGCCACAACGTGGAAGTAGGCAAGTGTTACTTGGCCGAACCATGAGATAAAAATTGCGTGTCTCTTGTGTTGCTTTTCGCTATTATTGTTTTGTTCGCAAGAGATCGCTTCATAACAACTTGATTAACTTGCTCTAACATTTCTATAATCAAGTTTGTGGCTATTTAGTGTTTGATTTTACAGGATCACCTATTCACCCCCCTCTAGGTGCTCTCAATTGGTATCAGAGCCGTACTCTTCATCTAAGGGACTAATCGCCCGTAGAGATGGATCCAAAGGGTAAGGGGATGGTGGTCAACGACAAGGAGAAGGAGTCCCTCTTCAATGAGCCAAAAGACGACAAATCCACTGACTCAAGCTCGAGTCACAAGAAGAGGGACGGGAAGAAGAGGCGCATCAAGAAGATCAATTACTACAACAGTGACGCTTCCTCTTCTTCACCATGGGATGACGACGACGACTCGTCCAAAAGAAGACGGTTAATCAAAACTACTCCTTTGATTATTCTCGCATTCCGTATAGTTCAAATGCCCATTTACTTTCTATTCCTCTTGGAAAACCCCCACATTTCGATGGAGAGGATTACTCATTTTGGAGCCATAAAATGCGTAGTCACCTATTTTCTCTCCATCCTATCATTTGGGAAATTGTGGAAAATGGGATGCATTTTGATAGTACAGATAATCCTGTGCTTATAAATGAACAAATTCATAAAAATGCTCAAGCTACTACTGTTTTGCTAGCATCTCTTTGCAGGGATGAGTACAATAAATTGAGTGGCTTGGACAACGCCAAGCAAATCTGGGATACTCTCAAGATATCACATGAGGGTAACGACGCCACCATGATCACCAAGATGGAACTAGTGGAAGGCGAGCTAGGGAGGTTTGCAATGATCAGGGGAGAGGAGCCAACACAGACCTACAACAGGCTCAAAACCCTGGTCAACAAAATCCAAAGCTATGGAAGCACAAGATGGACGGATCATGACGTCGTCCGACTCATGCTCAGGTCATTTACAGTAATTGACCCTCATCTTGTGAATCTTATTCGTGAAAACCCCAGGTACACCAAGATGACGCCTGAGGAAATCCTCAGAAAATTTGTGAGCGGGCGCATGATGGTGAAGGAGGCACGATATGTGGACGATGCACTAAATGGTCCACTACCCGTCTACAAGTCACAGCCTGTTGCTCTCAAAGCTACCAGCAGCAGGGAGGCACTACCCAACAAGGTAGCACAAGTGGAGGCTGTCGGGCTAAACAAGGAAGAAATGGCGCTCATCATCAAGCGCTTCAAAACCGCCTTGAAAGGACGCAAGGAATACCCCCAACAAAAATAAAACAAGGGGAAAGCGCTCCTGCTTCAAATATGGTAAGACTGGTCATTTTATTGCTCAATGTCCCAATAATGAAAATGACTAGGCACAAGAAAAGTATGGGAAGAAGAAGAAGAACTACAGGGAAGCAAAGGGTGAGGCGCATCTTGGAAAGGAATGGGATTCTGACTGGTCTTCATCCGACTCCGACGATGAAGGACTGGCTGCCTCGGCCTTCGACAAATCTTTGCTCTTCCCCAACGAACGCCATACTTGCCTTATGGATAAGGAGAAGAAGGTGCGTATTCGGGACACTCCAAAGTATACCTCTTCTAGTGATGAAGAGTCATCTGATGATGAAGTAGATTACATTGATTTGTTTAAAGGACTAGATAGAGCTAAAGTAGACAAAAAAATGAACTAATTGATGCTCTTAATGAAAAAGATAAGCTGCTAGAAAAGCAAGAGGATATTTTATATGAGGAACATGACAAGTTTGTTAGTGTTCAAAAATCTCTTGCTTTAGAAATTAAGAAAAATGAAATATTGTCATCTGAGTTATCTTCCTGTCATGAATCTATTGCTAGCTTAAAGGATTTAAATAATGATTTAAATACCAAGTTAGAAAAAGCAAACGCAACTAGTTCATGTGTAGAACACGTAGTTATTTGCAATAGGTGTAAAGATGTTAATTTTGATGAACATGTTGTCACTATTGCTAAATTAAACAATGAGGTTGCAAGTCTTAATGCTCAACTTAAGACTTGAAAAGATGATTTTGATAAATTAAAATTTGCTAGGGATGCCTACACTGTTGGTAGACACCCCTCAATTAAGGATGGACTTGGTTTTCGAAAGGAAACCAATAACTTAACAAGTCAAAGGACTTCCGTTCTCAACAAGGAGAAAGGGAAGGCCCCTATGGCTAGTAGTTCTCAAAAGAACCATGTCTATATCTATGATTGGAAATTCAATAGTCATGCTTATAATGATAGATGCTATGATTGTACTGGTTCTCATAATGCTACATTTAATTCTCATGCTATGTTTGCATCTAGTTCTTTTTGTTCATGGTAGAAGTAGGCCTAGGAGAAATTATGTTCCTTCTCATGCACCTAGGAAAGTTTACAATGGACCTACTACTGTTTACCATGCTTGCGATGCTTCCTTTGTACTTTTATGCAAGAATGCAAAAGTAGTTGCTAGGAAGCTGGGATCCAAATGCAAGGGAGACAAAACTTGTATATGGGTCCCAAAAACTATTGTGACTAACCTTGTAGGACCCAACAAGAGTTGGGTACCTAGAACTCAAGCTTAAATTCTTTGCAGGTTTATGCATCTGGGGGCTCAAGCTGGATTATCGACAGCGGATGCACAAACCACATGATGGGGGAGAAGAAGATATTCACCTCCTATGTCAAGAACAAGGATTCCCAAGATACAATTATCTTTGGAGATGGGAACCAAGGCAAGGTCAAAGGGTTGGGAAAAATAGCCATCACATCTGAGCATTCTATCTCTAATGTGTCTTTAGTTGAATCGCTCCGGTATAATTTGTTGTCCGTAAGTCAATTATGTAACATGGGTTATAATTGTTTATTCACAAATATTGATGTATCTGTCTTTAGAAGAAGTGATGGTTCACTAGCTTTTAAGGGTGTACTAGATGGCAAGCTCTATTTAGTTGATTTTTCGAAAGAGAATGTCGATCTAGATGCATGCTTAATAGCTAAGACTAATATGGGTTGGCTCTGGCATCACCGTCTAGCACATGTTGGGATGAAGAACCTTCATAAGTTTCTAAAGGGAGATCATGTGTTAGGACTAACCGATGTCTGTTTTGAGAAAGACAGACCTTGTACAGCATGTCAGGCAGGGAAACAAGTGGGAAACACTCATCACAACAAGAATGTGATGACGACATCAAGACCACTGGAGCTTCTTCACATGGATCTCTTCGGACCCGTTGCCTACCTCAACATCGGGGGAAGTAAGTATGGTCTTGTAATAGTCGCTGACTTTTCTCGCTTCACTTGGGTATTCTTTTTGCAGGACAAATCTGAAACCCAAGGGACCCTAAAGCGCTTCTTAAGGAGAGCTCAAAATGAGTTTGACCTAAAGGTGAAGAAGATAAGAAGCGATAATGGGTCCGAGTTCAAGAATCTTCAAGTTGAAGAATTTCTGGAGGAGGAAGGCATCAAGCACGAGTTCCCCGCTCCCAACACACCACAACAAAATGGTGTGGTGGAGAGGAAGAATAGGACGCTAATCGACATGGCGAGAATAATGCTTGGAGAGTACAAGACACCTGAGTGTTTTTGGTCGGAAGCTGTGAACACAACCTGCCATGCCATAAACCGTCTCTATCTGCACCGCCTCCTCAAGAAGACCTCCTACGAACTCCTAACTGGTAACAAACCCAATGTTTCTTATTTTCGTGTTTTTGGGAGCAAATGCTACATTCTGGTGAAGAAATGTAGACATTCTAAATTTGCTCCCAAAGCAGTAGAAGGGTTTTTACTAGGATATGACTCAAATACAAAGATGTATAGGGTCTTCAACAAATCATCGGGATTAGTTGAAGTCTCTAGCGACGTTGTATTTGATGAGACTAATGGCTCTCCAAGAGAGCAAGTTGATCTTGATGATATAGATGAAGATGAAGTTCCGACGGTCGCAATGCGCACGATGGCGATAAGTGATGTGCGACCACAAGAACTACAGGAAAAAGATCAACCATCTTCCTCAACAATGGTGCATCCCCCAACTCAAGACGATGCACAGGTACCTCAAGAAGAGGGGTAGGATCAAGGGGGAGCACAGGAAGAACAGGCAATGGAGGAAGAAGCACCACGAGCCCCTCCAACTCAAGTCCGAGCATCGATCCAAAGACATCACCCCGTCGATCAGATTCTGGGTGACATCAGCAAGGGAGTAACTACTCGCTCACGACTAGCTAATTTTTGTGAGCATTACTCGTTTGTCTCTTCTATTGAGCCTTTTAGGGTAGAAGAGGCCTTGCAGGATCCGGACTAGGTGGTGGCCATGCAGGAAGAGCTCAACAACTTTAAAAGGAATGAAGTCTAGAGCATGGTGCCACGTCCAAAGCAAAACGTTGTGGGAACCAAGTGGGTGTTCCGCAACAAGCAAGACGAGCACGGAGTGGTGACACAAAACAAGGCTTGACTTGTGGCAAAAGGTTATGCCCAAGTCACAGGTTTGGATTTTGAGGAGACTTTTGCTCTTGTGGCTAGGTTAGAGTCAATTCGAATTTTATTAGCCTATGCCGCTCACCATTCCTTTAGGCTATTCCAAATGGACGTAAAGAGCGCTTTCCTCAATGGGCCAATCAAGGAGGAGGTATACGTGGAACAACCCCTTGGCTTTGAGGATGACAGGTATCCCGACCATGTATATAAGCTCTCTAAGGCACTCTATGGGCTTAAGCAAGCCCCAAGAGCATGGTATGAATGCCTTAGAGATTTCCTTATTTCTAGTGCTTTCAAGGTTGGGAAAGCCGATCCCACTCTTTTCACAAAGACATGCAATAGTGATCTTTTTGTTTGCCAAATTTATGTCGATGACATAATATTTGGTTCTACTAACCAAAAGTCTTGTGAGGAGTTTAGCAGGGTGATGATGCAAAAGTTCGAGATGACGATGATGGGCGAGTTGACCTACTTCCTTGGATTTCAAGTGAAGCAACTTAAAGACGGCACCTTTATCTCCCAAACGAAGTACACTCAAGATCTTCTCAAGAGGTTTGGGATGAAGGACGTCAAGCCCGTGAAGACACCGATGGGAACTGACGGGCATCTTGACCTCAATAAAGAAGGTAAGTCCATTGATAAAAAGGCATGCTGGTCAATGATAGGTTCACTACTTTATCTTTGTGCTAGTAGACCGGACATTATGCTTAGTGTATGCATGTGTGCTAGATTTCAATTCGACCCCAAGGAATGTCACCTTGTGGCCGTTAAGCGAATTCTTAGGTATTTAGTTTCTACGCCTTGCTTCGGGATCTGGTATCCAAAGGGGTCTACCTTTGACTTAATTGGATACTTAGACTCCGACTATGCCGGGTGCAAGGTTGATAGGAAGATCACATCAGGGACGTGCCAATTTCTAGGAAGGTCCCTAGTGTCCTGGAATTCCAAGAAACAAACATCTGTTGCCCTATCCACCGTTGAGGCCGAGTACGTTGCCACAGGACAGTGTTGCGTGCAATTGCTTTGGATGAGGCAAACCCTCCAGGACTTTGGCTACAATCTGAGCAAAGTCCCACTCCTATGTGACAATGAGAGTGCAATCCGCTTGGCGGATAATCCTATTGAACACAGCCGCACTAAGCACATAGACATCCGGCATCACTTCCTGAGAGACCACCAGCAAAAGGGAGATATCGATGTGTATCACATTAGCACCGAGAACCAGCTAGCCGATATCTTCACCAAGCCTTTAGATGAGAAAAGGTTTTGCAGGTTGCGTAGTGAGCTAAATGTATTATATTCGCGTAACTTGGATTGATCTATAGCATACATGTAGTTTATGCCTTTGATCATGTTACTTTGAGCATTTACATCATTTGTTGTATATTTATGGTGCTCAAGTTGTACAAGTCATCCCCGGACCTCACAAGTCTGTATGCAAATGATGCACATATTTAGGGGAGATGTGCTACAACTTGACCCCTTTGAGACTAACTTGTTTGTTTGAGTACACTTAATGTAGTCTCGAAGGTACATTGAAAGGGAAAATGAACTTGGATAACAAGAAAACTTCCACTGCACTCCGGTATTAGTGTATTTAGTTCCAAGTTCATACTTATGCTCTCATTGCATGTTTGCTCTCATTTAACATTTTGGTGAGGCAATGGGGTTATAGGACCAAAAATGATCCCGTTTTGGTGCTTAATGCCAAAGGGGGAGAAATTAAGGCCAAAGCAAAGCAACTGGATCAGCCAACCACTTATGAATTTTAGAAATAGTAGAGTTAGAATTTGTATTTTGCCCAAATGACTCTTATTGCAAAATTTGGTCTCTTATGGGGGAGAATTTTGACTATGGGAAAAAGGGGGAGCTTTTGGCACTTGATCAATATTACTCTTGGAATATCTCTCTATTTTCTCAAACAAGTGTGTTTGACTTAGAAATAGGAAAAATAATTTCATTTGCAAAAACAAACCAAGTGGTGACAAAGAGTGATCCAAATATGCCAAATCCTAAGTAAAGAGAAATTGGTCTTCAAATTTGCATTGATGTTACACTTCTTTTGTTGCTTTTTAATGTGTTGGCATAAATCACCAAAAAGGGGGAGATTGAAAGGGAAATGCGCCTTTGGGCCATTTCTATAAGTGTTTTGATGATTAGATGTCCAACACGTATTGATTTAGTTCTTATGTGCTAAAATGAGTGAGAAGTGCAAATCGAAGAAAAAGGTATGTATTCGGCCTTAGTGAATTATTTTAAGTACTAACATATGCATTGAAGTGCCAGGAAACATTGCCAAGAAGAAATGATTTGAATTGAAGAAGATATGGCTCAGGACAGCCAAAACCAGCATCAGCCTGGCACACCGGACTGTCCGGTGGTGTACCAGACAGTGTCCGGTGCCCCAGGCTGGCTCGGCGGTGAACTGGCCGCTCTCGGGAATCAGCACGGTGAAGTGGCTAAAAATCACCAGACTGTCCGGTGGTGCACCGGACCGTCCGGTGAGTCTTCAGCGTCCGCGCCCAAGTCCTTCAGTGACGAACTCGTCGCTCTCGAGAAAACCAAAAAGCGTCGCGGCTAAAAATCACCTAACTGTCCGGTGGTGCACTGAGCCGCCCACGGCCAACGGTCGCCTGCATGATCAACGGGCAACACGTGGCGAGGCCAACGGTCGGATGGTCACACCGGACCGTCTGGTGTGCACCGGACAGTGTCCGGTGTGCCAACAGATCTGAAGATCCAACGGTCGGCTTCGCCAGAAAAGGAAAGAGATCGTGCACCAGACAGCTACATGACCTGTCCGGTGGCGCATCGGACTGTCCGGTGCACCACTCGACAGAAGGCAGGAATTGTCTTCCAAGTTGATCTCTAACGGCTCCTAGCTGCCTTGGGACTATAAAAGGGACCCCTTGGTGCATGGAGCAGTACACCAAGCATTCTCTAAGCATCTAAAGACATCTAGACTCCGCCTCCAAGTATTTGATTCGTTGTGTTAGTGATTTGAGCTCCGTTTGAGTTGTGAACTCCCTGTGCCATGTTTTGAGCTCAAGTCTTGACTTGTGTGCGTGTGTGTGCTGCGGATTGAGTCTTGTGTGTGTTGTTTTTCCCTCCCTTACTTCTGTGCTTCTTTTGTGATCATCACTGTAAGGGCGAGAGGCTCCAACTTGTGGAAATTCCTCGCAAACGGGAAGAATACTCAAAAGCAAAAGACCGTGGTATTCAAGTTGATCATTGGATCACTTGAAAGGGGTTGAGTGCAACCCTCGTCCATTGGGACGCCACAACGTGGAAGTAGGCAAGTGTTACTTGGCCGAACCATGCGATAAAAATCGCATGTCTCTTGTGTTGCTTTTCTCTGTTATTGTTTTGTTCACAAGAGATCGCTTCATAACAACTTGATTAACTTGCTCTAACATTTCTATAATCAAGTTTGTGGCTATTTAGTGTTTGATTTTACAGGATCACCTATTCACCCCCCTAGGTGCTCTCACTAAATAAAAGCTCCCTGAAGAAGTTCTGCCCTTAGTTATCAAGAGGGTTTTTGTTATTGAAATCATTTCTTCCTTTTGAAACAGATACCAGTTGAGATAAATTCTTCCTTTTTGTGAAATAATTTGAAAATGGTGTTGTGGTCCTTTTGCTTTGGGACTATTCCTTTCTCTCCCTTTGGCATGAATCACCAAAAATGAAGAAACTTGAGAGGCCTTACAAATCGCCCCCTTTGGGACTTATTTTCTCACCCTTTGGTAAAAGAAAGGACATGAGTGAAAGTTTATACCAATTGAGAGTTTATGAGTAGGGCAAAGGATAGATGATACCGACAGAGTTGGAGTGGAAGCCTTGCCTTTGCCGAATACTCCATTTCCCTTTCAATTTAAGACTAATCATAAAATATACTTGAAAACACATTAGTTTTAGCCTTGGCACAAGAAGAATAAGAAATATGCATTTGTTCCAAGTGAAAGAGACATGATCAAAGGTATATATAAATGAGCAATGTGTGCAATGTTTCAATCGAAGTTCCAAGAATCTAAGATGTTTAGCTCATTCCTAAGTTTGCTAAAAGTCTTTTCATCTAGTGGCTTAGTAAAGATATCGGCTAATTGATTGTGGGTGCTAACATAAGTAATTTCGATATCCCCCTTTTGTTGGTGATCTCTCAAAAAGTGATACCGGATGTCAATGTGCTTAGTGCGGCTGTGTTCAACGGGATTATCCGCCATGTGGAATGCACTCTCAATATCACATAGAAGAGGGACTTTGCTCAGCTTGTAGCCGTAGTCCCTGAGGGTTTGCCTCATCCAAAGTAATTGTGCACAACAATGTCCTACAGCAATGTATCGGCTTCGGCGGTGGATAGAGCTACTGTGTTTCGTTTCTTTGAAGCCCAAGACACTAGGGATCTTCCCAAAAACTGACAAGTCCCTGATGTACTCTTCCTGTCAATTTTACATCCGGCATAATCAACATCGGAATACCTAATTAAATCAAAGGTAGATCCCTTAGGGTACCAAAGCCCAAACTTAGGAGTGTAAACTAAATATCTCATGATTCTTTTCACGTCCCTAAGGTGAACTTCCTTAGGATTTGCCTGGAACCTTGCACACATGCATACAGAAAGCATAATATTTGGTCGTGAAGCACATAAATAGAGTAAAGAACCTATCATCAACTGGTATACCTTTTAATCTACGGATTTACCTCCCGTGTCGAGGTCGAGATGCCCATTTGTTCCCATGGGAGTCTTGATGGGTTTAGCATTCTTCATTTCAAACTTCTTGAGAATATCTTGAATGTACTTAGTTTGGCTGATGATGGTGCCCTCTTGGAGTTACTTGATTTGAAATCCAAGGAAATACTTCAACTCACCCATCATAGACATCTCGAATTTTTGTATCATAATCATACTAAACTCTTCAAAAGATGACTTGTTAGTAGACCCAAATATAATATCATCCACATAAATTTGGATATAAACAAGTCTTTAGCAATAGTTTTGGTGAAGAGAGTAGGGTTGGCTTTACCAACTTTGAAGCCATTAGTGATAAGAAAGTCTCTTAGGCATTCATACCATGCTCTTGGGGCTTATTTGAACCCATAAAGCGCCTTTGAGAGCTTATAAACATGGTTAGGATACTCACAATCTTCAAAGCCGGGAGGTTGCTCAACATATACCTCTTCCTTGATAGGACCATTGAGGAAGGCACTCTTCACATCCATTTGATATAACTTAAAGCCATGGTAAGTAGCATAGGCAAGTAATATACGAATTGACTCAAGCCTAGCTACGGGTGCATAGGTTTCATCGAAATCCAAACCTTCGACTTGTGAATAACCTTTGGCAACGAGTCGAGCTTTGTTCCTAGTCACCACACCATGCTCATCTTGTTTGTTGCGGAATACCCACTTGGTACCAACAACATTTTGGTTAGAACGTGGAACTAAATGCCACACCTCATTCCTCGTGAAGTTGTTGAGCTCCTCTTGCATTGCCACCACTCAATCCGGATCTCTTAATGCATCCTCTATCCTGTATGGCTCAATAGAAGACACAAAAGAATAATATTCACAAAAATGAGCAACTCGAGATCTAGTGGTTACCCCCTTGTGAATGTCACCAAGTATGGAGTTGACGGGGTGATCTCTTTGAATTGCTTGGTGGACTCTTGAGTGTGGTTGTCTTTGATTTTGAATCTCTTGATCATCTTCCTTGTCTTGATCATCTTCATCTCCCCCTTGATCAATGTCCTCCTCTTGAGGTGGCTCATCATTTTGGTTTTCATCCTCTTCATCTTGAGCCATTTCCTCATCTTAAGTTGGTGGAGATGCTTGAATGGAAGAAGATGGTTGATCTTGTGCTTGTGGAGGCTCTTCGGATTCCTTTGGACACACATCCCCAATGGACATATTCCTTAGTGCGACGCACGGAGCCTCTTCATCATCTAGTTCATCAAGATCAACTTGCTCCACTTGGGAGCCATTAGTCTCATCAAACACAATGTCACAAGAAACTTCAACTAATCCAGTGGACTTGTTGAAGACTCTATATACCCTTATGTTTGAGTCATAACCAAGTAAAAAGCATTCTACTGTTTTAGGAGCAAATTTAGAATTTCTACCTCTCTTAATAAAAATAAAGCATTTGCTCCCAAAAACTCTAAAATAAGAAACATTGGGCTTTTTGCTGGTTATGAGTTCATACAATGTTTTCTTGAGGACTCGGTGAAGATAGAGTCGGTTGATGGAGTAGCAGGCGGTGTTAATCGCCTCCGCCCAAAATCGATCTATAGTCTTGTACTCATCAAGCATGGTCCTTGCCATGTCCAATAGAGTTCTATTGTTCCTCTCCACTACACCATTTTGTTGAGGTGTGTAGGGAGAAGAGAACTCATGCTTGATGCCCTCCTCCTCAAGAAATCCTTCAATTTGAGAGTTATTGAACTCTATTCCATTGTCGCTTCTAATCTTTTTGATTCTTAATCCGAACTCATTTTGAGCCCGCCTCAAGGATCTCTTTAAGGTTTCTTGGGTTTGGGATTTTTTCTGCAAAAAGAATACCTAAGTGAAGCGAGAATAATCATCCACAATAACAAGACAGTACTTACTCCCGCCGATACTTATGTAAGCTATCGGGCTGAATAGATCCATGTGGAGTAGCTCAAGTGGCATGTCGGTTGTCATGATGTTCTTATGTGGATGATGAGCTTTAACTTGCTTCCCTGCTTGACATGCGCTACAAATCATGTCTTTCTCAAAATGAACATTTGTTAGTCCTAAAATGTGCTCTCTCTCTCTCTTTAGAAGTTTGTGAAGATTCTTCATCCCAACATGAGCAAGTCGGCGATGCCAGAGCCAGCCCATATTAGTCTTAGCAATTAAGCAAGTGTCTAGTTCAACATTTTTATCATTAAAATCAACTAAGTATAACCGATCATCTAACACTCCTTTAAATGCTATTGAATCATCACTTCTTCTAAAGACAGTAACGCCTATATCAGTAAAGAGACAGTTGTAGCCCATTTTATACAATTGAGAAACAGAAAGCAAATTGCAATCTATAGAATCTAGAAGAAAAACATTAGAAATGGAATGGTCAGGAGATATAACAATTTTACCCAAACCTTTGACCAAACCTTGATTTCCATCCCTAAATGTAATCGCTCTTTGGGGATCATCATTTTTCTCATATGAGGAGAACATTCTTTTCTCCCCTGTCATGTGGTTTGTGCACCCGCTATCGTTTATCCAACTTGATCCACCGGATGCATAAACCTACAAAACAAATTTAGGCCTTGTTCTTAGGTACTCAACGGTCTTGGGTCCTTTGACATTAGAAATAAGCACCTTGGGTACCCAAACACAAGTCTTGGGACTCTTGTATTTGCCCTCAACATATTTGGCAACTACTTTGCCTGATTTGTTAGTAGCACATAAGATGCATCAAAAGTCTTGAATGAAATATTATGCTCATTTGATGCATTGACAATTTTCTTTTTAGGCATTTTGATATGAGTTGAATGGCTAGAGCTAGATGCCTCATTACTATGCATAAAAGCATGATGAGAAACAAAATGAGGTTTTCTAGCATTATCCTCCTAATCTTATGCTCAGGATAGTTTTCAGGATATAAAATATAACATTCTCTATCCTGAACCATGGGAGCCTTACCCTTAACAAAATTGGAGAGTTTGTTCTTGGGGGCATTAAGCTTGATGTTGCTATGGCTCCCTTGTGGGAAGCCAATGTCATCCTTAATGCCAAGGCGTCTCCCCTTATATAGCATGCTACGAGTAAATTTAAATTTTTCATTCTCAACCTCATGCTTGGCAATTTTAGCATTTAATTTAGCTATGTGATCATTTTGTTCTTTAATCATAGCAATGTGATCACTCATAGCATCAACATTAATATCTCTACATCTAGTGCAAATGGTAACATGCTCAACGGTAGATGTAGAAATATTGCAAATACTCAATTCTTCTATCTTAGCATTTAAACTAACATTCTCATCTCTAAGACAGGAAATTGAATCATTGCAAATGTTAAGCTCTTTAGATAAATTTTCACATTTTTTCTACCTATAGAGCATAAGCATTTTTCAATTTAACAAATTTCTTATTTTCTTTAACGAGCAAGTCCTCTTGCCATTCCAAGAGATTATCCTTCTCGTTAATGGATTCTATAAATTCATTTATTTTCTTCTTTTGATCCTTAGTAAGGTTAGCAAAAAGAGAAGTTAAATCATCATTATCATCACTAGAGCTACCCTCGTCATCGGAAGTAGTGTATTTGGGGGTATCTCTAGAATGTACCTTCTTCTTCTTGTCGTCCTTAGCCATTAAGCATTTGTGGCCGACGTTGGGGAAGAGAAGTCCCTTGTTGATGGCGATGTTGGCGGCGTCCTCGTTAAAGGAGAAGTCGATGGAGTTCTCGTCAGAGTCCCATTTTCTTCCCATGTGCGCCTCGCCACCCTTCTTGTAGTATCTCTTATTCTCTATCTTCTTTTTTCCCTTTCTTGCCATCGTCCCTGTCACTGTCACTTGTATATGGACATTTAGCAATGAAGTGATCGGACTTACCACACCTATAACACACCCTCTTGGAACGGGGCTTGTAGTCCTTCCCCTTCCTTTGTTTGAGGATTTGTCGAAAGCTCTTAATGATAAGAGCCATCTCCTCGTTGTCGAGCTTGGAGGCGTCAATTGGGGGTCTGCTTGATGTAGACTCTTCCTTCTTTTCTTCCGTTGTTTTGAATGCAACAGGTTGCACCTCGGGTGTGGAGGTGGCGTCTTGCTCCAAGTTGACAATATGTTTGGAGTCTTTGATCATAAGTTCAAAGTTCACAAACTTGCCAACGACCTCCTCGGGGAACATATGTTTGTATCTAGGATCTCCACGAATTAATTAAACTTGAGTTGGATTACGAAAAACAAGATATCTTAGAATAACCTTGACCATTTCATGGTCATCCCATTTGGTGCTCCCGAGGTTACGCACTTGATCGACCATTGCCTTGAGCTGGTTGTACATTGCTTGTGGCTCTTCTCCTTTATTGAGGACGAATCGACCGAGCTCTCCCTCGATCGTCTCGCGCTTAGTGATCTTGGTCACCTTGTCCCCTTCGTGCGCCGTTTTGAGGACATCCCAAATTTCTTTGGCATTTTTCAACCCTTGCACCTTATTATACTCCTCTCGACATAAGGAAGCAAGGAGTATAGAAGTTGCTTGGGAATTAAAATGCCTAATTTGGGTGGCCTCATCTGAGTCGTAGTCCTCGTCGCCCACCTGTGGTGCCTGCACTCCAAACTCAACAATATCCCATATGCTTTCGTGGAGTGAGGTTAGATGGTGCCTCATTTTATCACTCCACATACAATAGTCTTCACCATCAAAATAATGTGGTTTGCCTAGGGGTACTGAAAGTAGAGGAGCACGTTTAATAATACGGGGATAGCGAAGAGGCGTCTTACGATACTTGTTGCGCTCTTGGCGCTTTGAAGTAGTAGACTCTATGCCATATGTGGAAGGTGATGAAGAGTCGGTCTCGTAGTAGACCACCTTCTTCATTTTCTTTTTCTTCTTATCACCCTTCCTATGTGACTTTATGGAGGAAGCGGATTCCTCCTTGTACTTGTCACCGGCCTCCCTTAATGGAGTCCGTTCATTGTTCTTCCTTCCCGACCCTTCGGGCTTATCGCCGATGACCATCTCCCTCTTGGCGTGTTCTCCCGACATCACTTCAAGTTGTTAGACTCTTAATGAAGCACCGAGCTCTGATACCAATTGATAGTCGCCTAGAGGGTGGTGAATATGCGAAACTTGAAAATTAGACTTTAAACACGCACTAAGTCCGGGGTTAGTGTTAGAATTAAATCGGAGTGCGGAAGTTAGTTTTCCTTGCTATGAGTTGCTCAATCAATGCATATAACTTTGGGAGCAAACTCAAATCAATATTAGCAAGGGAAATTTTTAGAGAGAGGAAAGAAGGGAAAACAAATCAAGTGGATATCAACCCAAATGAACATGGTGATTTTTTACCGAGGTTCGGTTCCAAAGAACCTAATCCCCGTTGAGGAGGCCACAAAGGCCGGGTCTATTCTCAAACGGTCACACAGATCGGTCAAGACTTCTCCTTAATCACTTGGGTCACTAAGACTCCACAAGGATCACCATACACTTAGGTGTCTCTTTCTAGCTTTACAAAGCACTTAGAGAAATAAGAATGAGAAGGAGAAAGCAATCCAAGCAATAAGAGCAACAAAAGAAACACAAAACACCCTCTCTCAAGTCACTAAGCAATTAAGTTGATTTTGAGGCTTGGTGAGGATTTGATCTTTTGGATGTGTCTTGGAGCGAATGCTTTTGCTCTTGTATTGAATGTGAAGTTCAGAAAACTTGGATGACTTGGATGGAGGTAGTTGGGGGTATTTATAGCCCCAACCACTATTCTAGCCGTTGTTGTCGATGGTGCATCGGACAGTCCGGTGGTGCACCGGACAGGGCACTGTTCAGTGTGTAGTGTGTGCCACGTCAGCTGCTTGTTGGGGTTTGGAGCGGTTGACCGTTGAAGTCCTTTCTCTTCTAGCTACACCGGATAGTCCGGTGGCACACCAGACATGTCCGGTGCGTTCTAACTTCGCTGCTCTGACTTCTGACTATGCACTGTTCACTTTTGCAGTCGACCGTTGCTTTGTTGGCTCACCGGACACTGTCCGGTGCACACCGAACAGTCCGGTGAATTATAGCGGAGAGGTTCCCTGAGAAACCCGAGAGTGGCCAGTTGGAGAGGTGCTTGGCCTAGGCACCGGACAGTGTCCGGTGCGCCACTGGCAACACCATTTCTAGTATTTGCTCCAATATTTGGTTGAGTCCCCAACTTAACTTATTTCTTGGTTTATGTTGAACTTTTATGCACCTGAGATGAATGACAACTATGCAAACTAGTTAGTCCACGTGGTTTGTGATGGACGTCAAACACCAAAACTGATTATAGGAAATGTTTTTAAGCCCATTTCCCTTTCACAAACCCGAGGCACCACGTGCATTTAATGCTAGGGATACGCTACCTCCTACTGACACGAGCAAGTACGCATCAACGACTTTAATGCTGGTGGTCCTTATGTCAGAGGCTTTTGTCAGACATCGTTCGGTGGCTTACGCTAGGGGCATCTTGCCACATGTTGGCATCGGACCCCTGCCTGGAAAAGGGGCAGGCCTGGGAATAAGCGATGTTGTAGGTTCCCCGAGCCTTCTCTTGACCGTGAGCTCGATTCGCTCTCGAGGGGGCTTGGGCTTTGGTCGCTCTTGTCTGGACACGTGGCAGCACTGAACCTCACCTAGACTAAGGTCTGGATGGTACTCCGCATGCCCCAATTCATCCTGAAGGCTTGGTGTTGTAGCCATAGAGTGGCTTCTTCTTCGAGGCTTTGTGTTCTCTTTAGACCCTCTTTGTCCAGGGTTTGATAGCTAGGATTAAAAGTTACGTAGCCTTTCATGTTAATTAAATCTCGATCGTGAAACTCAGATTGGGCGGTGTGGAGCGTTGGTGGGTTCTCGACCTTAGGATCATGATATGATGGCTTGGCTTACATACCGTTTCAAGTAAGTCCCAATCTAATCTGGACCATGCGTTTTAGATCTAGCGGTACATATGGGTTGATACATCTTTGCTCGGTCAGCTTTGCAAAAGAGACCCTAGGTTTGATTGAATTAAACTCGCAATCCACCACTGTGTAAAGAACATTGCCAAATGGTCCTAAATTTTGCAAATTAAACCTTAGGATTTTGATAAATAGAACCCAACGTCCAATGGTAGATGATATATATATATATAATTCCAATAATGGTCAATAATGATTTGAAGTGTAGAATTAGTTCAATAAATCTTAGAAAATTCATATCTTCTTCGTTTTAACTCTGAATTTAGTGGTTCTCGAATCTACGGTTTCGTCTCGATGCGCATAATATTATTATTTAGTTTGTTTCTATGTTTAGTGTAATGTTATTTGTATCCATTGTTTGCTTATTTGTTTATATTATTACAAGTAGAAGTGAGGTTACGATAAATCTAAAGCTCAACTTTGAGAAGTACCTGAATCACAAGTAAAAGACAATTTGTGTCCTTGATCACATTTTTTGAACTAATAATATTTATGGTTCTGTTAATCACCATGGCACGGTTAGATTGAATTGATGGGACCCTAATAGGTTACCTAGTTTTGTTTACCCTGCACCTTGCATACAAATGAACTATTGGATAGTCTTGCTATTGCTCTACCTAGTTGTTGAGTTAATGATACTTATGAATTATGATTATGTTTTATTAGATATATTGTTGGATTATTTATTATTGTGCATGACAAGATCACAATGGTTAATTAGAACATGGAGCAACCACTCGAGACTACAGTGCTACCACAAGAGGTGGAACAGGACACTCTTGGCCAATCAATTAGGAAACCTAGTGAGGGATTACCTTACCTGAAAGGGGCAAGTGGGGAGCGAATCGCTGCAGGGCATAGTGCTGGCTGTAATTACTGCGATGGGTTTACAGATCGTGGAAAAAGGCCTATGGTCCCTTTTGCCTGAAACTATAGCATGTTTTCTCAAGCTAGTAGAATTTTGCAAAGGCCTCGTAGTGGATCTCTAGCTATTTACCTTGGAAGTGTCTAAGGGTCTAGCTAACCCAGGCTAAAAGGGAAACACGTCTTGCGGGTAAAGATGTACAACCTCTGTAGAGTGTAAGACTGGTATATGAGAGCACCTAGAGGGGGGGTGAATAGGTGATCCTGTAAAAACTTGGAACTTAAAGACACAAAACTCGATTAAGAGTTAGCACAATGAAATCAAGTTGCTAAGGAGAGCTCTTGTGAAGCACAATAGACACAATAAGAACAAGCACAAGAGACACAAGGATTTATCCCGTGGTTCGGCCAAGTACAACACTTGCCTACTCCACGTTGTGGCGTCCCAATGGACGAGAGTTGCACTCAACTCCTCTCAAGTGATCCAATGATCAACTTGAATACCACGGTGTTCTTCTTTCCTTTACTCTTTCCCGTTTGCGAGGAATCTCCACAACTTGGAGTCTCTCGCCCTTACAATGAGGATCAAAGTGAAAGCAATAGAGTAAGGGAGGGAAGCAACACACACAAATCCACAGCAATACGCACACACACGGCCAAGACTCGAGCTCAAATGAATATCACAAGGTTCTCACTAGAACGGAGCTCAAATCACTAAGAATGTCAAACGAGTGCGCAAAGACGGAGTGTGAATGATCAAGAATGCTCAAAGTATGCTTGGTGTTCTCCTCCATGCGCCTAGGGGTCCCTTTTATAGCCCCAAGGCAGCTAGGAGCCGTTGAGAGCAATCCAGGAAGGCAATTCTTGCCTTCTGTCGACTGGCGCACCGGACAGTCCGGTGCGGATTTCTTTCCTATTCTGGCGCAGCCGACTGTTGAAGACTTGGAGCCGTTGGCGCACCGGACACTGTCCGGTGCCCCCATCTGACCGTTGGCTCGGCCACGCGTCACGCGCGGATTGCGCGATCGACCGTTGGCTCACCGGACAGTCCGGTGCACCACCGGACAGTCCGGTGAATTATAGACGTATGCTGTTGACTTGATTCCCGAGAGCGGCGACTTTGCCGCAGCCGACTCACCGGACAGTCCGGTGCACCATCGGACAGTCCGGTGATTTATAGTCGTACGCCGCCGTCGAGACCCGAGAGGAGCCAGTTGACCAGACGCCAGCCTGGTGCACCGGACACTGTCCGGTGCACCACCGGACAGTCCGGTGTACCCAGACTGAGCAGAGTCTTGGCTGCTCGAGCCAAGTCTTTTCCGATTGTATTTTCTCTGATTCTAGCACCTAGACAAATATGTTAGTACACAAAAACCAATGTACTAAGTCTAGAATCATACCTTAGTGTTGATTTTCGCTTCATCTACCATTTGGCATAGTTTCACACTTAAACCATTTGTGTTGGCACTTGATCACCAAAATACTTAGAAATGGCCCAAGGGCACATTTCCCTTTCAATCTCCCCCTTTTTGGTGATTTATGCCAACACAACAAAAAGCAACTAAAGGAAGTGCAACATCAATGCAAATGAGAACACAAATTTGTTTTGATTCAAATCTGGCATATTTGGATCATTCTTTGCCACCACTTGGTTTGTTTTTGCAAATCAAGCTCAATTTCCTATCTCTAAGTCAAACACACTTGTTGAGGCATAGAGAGAGGTATTCCAAGAGAAATTGATCAAGAATTCAAAAACTCCCCCTTTTTCCATAATCAAACATTCTCCCCACAAGAGACCAACTTTTGACAATAAGAGACAATAAGAGTATTTTGATAAACCAAGAGCTCTAATTCTATTATTTTCAAAATTCTCAAGTGGTAGCTGATCCATTTCTTGCTTTGGCCTTATTTTCTCCTCCTTTGGCATCAAGCACCAAAACAGGATCAATCTTGGCCCTTAAACCCCATTGCCTCACCAAAATCTTCAAATAAGAGTAAAAAGGCAATAAGAATATGGAGATGAACTTGGAGTGAGTTACCCTCTCATCGGAGTGCAGTGAAAGTCTTGCATGGTCCAAGTTCACCTTTCCCTTTCAATCCACCTTTGAGACTAAATTAAGAAAACTCAAGCGCACGGTTAGTCTCAAAGGGTCAAGTTGTAGCATTTCTCCCCCTAAATATGTGCATCAATCACACATGGACTTGTGAGGTCCGGGAGATCTTTTGCACAACTTGAGCACCATAAATAAGCAATAAAATGCATAATGGAACATGATCAAAGGCATAAAACACATGTATGCTCTATATCAATCCAAGTTACGCGAATCTAAGACATTTAGCTCACTACGCAGCCTGCAAAAGGTCTTCTCATCTAGAGGCTTGGTAAAGATATCGGCTAGCTGGTTCTCGGTGCTAACATAAAACACTTCGATATCTCCCTTTTGCTGGTGGTCTCTCAAAAAGTGATGCCGGATGTCTATGTGCTTTGTGCGGCTGTGTTCAACAGGATTGTCCGCCATGCGGATTGCACTCTCATTGTCACATAGGAGTGGGACTTTGCTCAGATTGTAGCCAAAGTCCCTAAGGGTTTGCCTCATCCAAAGTAGTTGCCCGCAACACTGTCCTGCGGCAATGTACTCGGCCTCAGCGGTGGATAGGGCAACGGAAGTTTGTTTCTTAGAACTCCAGGACACCAGGGACCTTCCTAGGAATTGGCACGTCCCTGATGTACTCTTCCTATCGACCTTACATCCAGCATAATCGGAGTCTGAATATCCAATTAAATCAAAGGTAGATCCCTTTGGATACCAGATCCTGAAGCAATGCGTAGCGACTAAATATCTAAGAATTCGCTTAACGGCCACAAGGTGACACTCCCTTGGGTCGGATTGAAATCTAGCACACATGCATACGCTAAGCATAATATCCGGTCTACTAGCACACAAATAAAGTAAAGACCCTATCATAGACCGGTATGCCTTTTGATCAACGGACTTACCTCCTTTGTTGAGGTCGACATGTCCATCGGTTCCCATTGGAGTCTTTGCGGGCTTGGCGTCCTTCATCCCAAACCGCTTGAGCAAGTCTTACGTGTACTTCGTTTGAGAGATGAAGGTGTCGTCCTTGAGTTGCTTCACTTGGAACCCAAGGAAGTAGTTCAACTCGCCCATCATCGACATCTCGAATTTCTGAGTCATCATCCTGCTAAACTCTTCACAAGACTTTTGGTTAGTAGAACCAAATATTATGTCATCGACATAAATTTGGCACAAAATAGATCACCGTCACAAGTCTTAGTGAAAAGAGTTGGATCGGCTTTCCCAACCTTTAAAGCATTAGCAATTAAAAAGTCTCTAAGGCATTCATACCATGCTCTTGGGGCTTGCTTAAGTCCATAGAGCGCCTTAGAGAGCTTACACACGTGGTCGGGGTACCGTTCATCCTCAAAGTCAGGGGGTTGCTCCACGTACACCTCCTCCTTGATTGGCCCGTTGAGGAAAGCGCTCTTCATGTCCATTTGGAACAACCTGAAAGAATGGTGAGCGGCATAGGCTAACAAAATACGAATCGACTCTAGCCTAGCCACAGGAGCATAAGTCTCCTCAAAGTCCAAACCTGCGACTTGGGCATGACCTTTTGCCACAAGTCGAGCCTTGTTCCTTGTCACCACCCCGTGCTCGTCCTGTTTGTTGCGGAACACCCACTTGGTTCCCACAACAGTTTGCTTGGGATGCAGCACCAGTGTCCAAACTTCATTACGCTTGAAGTTGTTGAGCTCTTCCTGCATGGCCAACACCCAGTCCAGATCTAGCAAGGCCTCTTCTACCCTGAAAGGCTCAATAGAAGAGACAAAAAGAGTAATGCTCACAAAAATTAACTAATCTAGAGCGAGTAGTTACTCCCTTGCTAATGTCACCCAAAATTTGGTCGACAGGATGATTTCTTTGAATCATCGCTCGAACTTGAGTTGGAGGGGCCTGTGGTACTTCTTCCACTTCAACTTGGACATCATGTGCTCCCCCTTGATCACACGCCTCATCTTGAGGGACCTGTTCATCGTCATGAGTTGGGGGATGCACCATTGTTGAGGAAGAAGGTTGATCTTGCACTTGGTGTTCCTGTGGTCGCACGTCTCCAATCGCCATGGTACGAATTGCGTCCGTTGGAACATCATCCTCATCTACATCATCAAGATCAACTTGCTCTCTTGGAGAGCCATTAGTCTCATCAAATACAACGTCGCTAGAGACCTCAACCAAACCCGATGATTTGTTGAAGACTCTATACGCCTTTGTATTTGAGTCATAACCTAACAAAAATCCTTCTACAGCTTTGGGAGCAAATTTTGAATTTCTACCTTTCTTCACCAGAATGTAGCATTTACTCCCAAAAACTCAAAAATAAGAAACGTTGGGTTTGTTACCGGTTAGTAGCTCGTATGACGTCTTCTTGAGGAGGCGATGAAGGTAGACCCGGTTTATGGCGTGGCAAGCCGTGTTCACAGCTTCCGACCAAAACCGCTCGGGCGTCTTGAATTCTCCAAGCATCGTCCTCGCCATGTCTATAAGTGTCCTGTTCTTCCTCTCTACCACACCATTTTGCTGTGGTGTGTAGGGAGCGGAGAACTCGTGCTTGATTCCTTCCTCCTCAAGAAACTCCTCCACCTGCAGGTTCTTGAACTCGGACCCGTTGTCGCTCCTTATCTTCTTCACCTTGAGCTCAAATTCATTTTGAGCTCTCCTTAAGAAGCGCTTGAGGGTCCCTTGGGTTTCAGATTTATCCTGCAAAAAGAATACCCAAGTGAAGCGGGAAAAATCATCAACAATAACAAGACCATACTTACTTCCCCCGATGCTGAGGTAGGCGATGGGTCCGAAGAGGTCCATATGCAATAGCTCCAGAGGTCTTGATGTAGTCATCACATTCTTGATGTGATGAGCGCTTCCCACTTGTTTACCTGCTTGACAAGCTGCACAAGGTCTACCTTTTTCGAAAGTTACATTTGTTAGACCTAACACATGTTCTCCTTTTAGAAGCTTGTGAAGGTTCTTCATCCCCACATGTGCTAGACGGCGATGCCACAGCCAGCCCATGCTAGTCTTAGCGATTAAGCATGCATCTAGACCGGCCTCCTCCTTCGAAAAATCAACTAAATAGAGTTTGCCGTCTAGTGCACCCTTAAAAGCTAATGAACCATCACTCCTTCTAAAGACAGACACATCTACATTTGTGAATAAGCAATTGTATCCCATATTACATAATTGACTAACCGATAGAAGATTATAACCTAGCGACTCTACTAAAAATACATTGGAGATAGAGTGCTCATTTGAGATGGCTATCTTGCCTAAGCCTTTAACCTTGCCTTGATTTCCGTCACCGAATATGATTGAATCTTGGGAACCTTTGTTCTTGACGTAGGAGGTGAACATCTTCTTCTCTCCTGTCATGTGGTTTGTGCATCCGCTGTCGATAATCTAGCTTGATCCCCTAGATGCATAAACCTGCAAGGTAAATTAGGCTTGGGTCTTAGGTACCCAACTCTTGTTGGGTCCTACAAGGTTAGTTACAATAGCCTTAGGGACCCAAATGCAAGTCTTATCTCCCTTGCATTTTGCCCCTAATTTCCTAGCAATCACTTTCTTATCCTTTCTACAAATTGCAAAGGAAGCATTGCAAGCATGGTAAATTGTAGAGTGTTCATTACTTACATTCCTAGGTACATGAACAACATTTCTTCTAGGCATATGATGAATAACATTTTTCCTAGCCAACTTTCTACCATGCATAATAGAAGAACTTGAAGCAATCATGGTATGTGAATCAAAAGCATTATAACTTCTATCATAATGAACATTCCTAGAATATCTCCTATCATGATACATGAAAGCACGGTTCTTTTTAGCACTATTAGTCATTGGAGCCTTCCCTTTCTCCTTGGCGGAGATGGGAGCCTTATGACTTGTTAAGTTCTTGGCTTCCTTCTTAAAGCCAAGCTCATCCTTAATTGAGGGGTGTCTACCAATAGTGTAGGCATCCCTTGCAAATTTTAGTTTATCAAAAATCATTTTTGCTAGTCTTAAGTTGGGCATTAAGACTAGCCACTTCATCATTTAATTTTGCAATAGAAGTAAGGTGCTCAACACATGCATCAACATTAAAGTCTTTACACCTATTGCAAATTACTACATGTTCTACACAAGAGGTTGATTTATTAGCTATTTCTAACTTAGCCTTCAAGTCATCATTGATACTCCTTAAGCTAGAAATAGATTCATGGCACGTAGATAATTCACATGAAAGCATTTCATTTCTTCTAACTTCTAAAGCAAGAGAATTTTGTGCACTTACAAACCTATCATGCTCTTCATACAAAAGATCTTCTTGTTTTTCTAAAAGTCTATTCTTCTCATTCAAGGCATCAATCAATTCATTGATCTTATCAATTTTGGTTCTATCTAATCCTTTGAATAAACATGCATAGTCTATTTCATCATCACTAGATTCATCATCACTTGAAGAAGCGTAAGTACTAGTATTGCGAGTGCTTACCTTCTTCTCTTTTGCCATGAGACAGGTGTGATGCTCGTTGGGGAAGAGGGATGATTTGTTGAAGGCGGTGGCGGCGAGTCCTTTGTCGTCGGAGTCGGACGAAGAACAATCCGAGTCCCACTCTTTGCCAAGGTGTGCCTCGCCTTTAGCCTTCTTGTAAGTCTTCTTCTTTTCCCTCTTCTTTTCTTGATCCTGGTCACTATCATTATCGGGACAATTAGCAATAAAGTGACCAACCTTACCGCACTTGAAGCAGGAGCGCTTTCCCTTCGTCTTGTTCTTTTTGGGATGCTCCTTGCGACCCTTTAGCGCCGTCTTGAAGTGCTTGATGATGAGGACCATTTCTTCCTCGTTGAGCCCCGCCGCCTCAACTTGCGCCACCTTGCTAGGTAGCGCCTCCCTGCTACTTGTTGCTTTGAGAGCAACGGTTTGAGGCTAGTGGATTGGGCCATTCAACGCCTCATCAACGTATCTCGCCTCCTTGATCATCATTCGCCCGCTTACGAACTTTCCAAGTATTTCCTCGGGCGACATCTTGGTGTACCTAGGATTTTCACGAATAGAATTTACAAGATGTGGATCAAGGATAGTGAAAGACCTTAGCATTAGGTGGACGATGTCGTGGTCCGTCCATCTCGTGCTTCCATAGCTCCTTATTTTGTTGACCAGGGTCTTGAGCCTGTTGTATGTTTGAGTTGGCTCCTCCCCCTGATCATTGCGAACCTCCCAAGTTCGCCCTCCACCAACTCCATCTTGGTGAGCATGGTGACGTCATTTCCCTCATGAGAGATCCTGAGGGTGTCCCAAATCTGCTTGGCGTTATCCAAGCCGCTCACCTTATGGTACTCATCCCTGCACAATGACGCTAAAAGAACAGTAGTAGCTTGTGCATTTTTGTGAATTTGTTCATTGATGAACATTGGACTATCAGTACTATCAAATTGCATTCCATTTTCTACTATCTCCCATATACTTGGATGGAGAGAGAACAAGTGGCTACGCATTTTGTGACTCCAAAATCCGTAGTCCTCTCCATCAAAGTGAGGAGGTTTACCAAGGGGAATGGAAAGCAAATGAGCATTGGAACTTTGCGGAATACGAGAGTAATCAAAAGAAAAGTTCGAGTTAACTGTCTTCTTTTTCTCGTAGTCGTTGTCGTCGTTGTCCTTTTGGGAAGAAGAAGACTCGTCGCTGTCGTCGTAGTAGACTATCTTCTTGATGCGCCTCTTCTTCTTCCCATCCTTCTTCTTGTGACTTGAGCCCGAGTCAGTGGGCTTGTCGTCTTTCGACTCATTGATGAAGGACTCCTTCTCCTTGTCGTTGATCACCATTCCCTTTCCCTTAGGATCCATCCCTTCGGGCGATTAGTCCCTTTCTTGAAGAGAACGGCTCCGATACCAATTGAGAGCACTTAGAGGGGGGTGAATAGGTGATCCTGTAAAAACTTGGAACTTAAAGACACAAAACTCGATTAAGAGTTAGCACAATGAAATCAAGTTGCTAAGGAGAGCTCTTGTGAAGCACAATAGACACAATAAGAACAAGCACAAGAGACACGAGGATTTATCTCGTGGTTCGGCTAAGTACAACACTTGCCTACTCCACGTTGTGGCGTCCCAATGGACGAGAGTTGCACTCAACTCCTCTCAAGTGATCCAATGATCAACTTGAATACCACAGTGTTCTTCTTTTCTTTACTCTTTCCCGTTTGCGAGGAATCTCCACAACTTGGAGTCTCTCACCCTTACAATGAGGATCAAAGTGAAAGCAATAGAGTAAGGGAGGGAAGCAACACACACAAATCCACAGCAATACGCACACACACGGCCAAGACTCGAGCTCAAATGAATATCGCAAGGTTCTCACTAGAACGGAGCTCAAATCACTAAGAATGTCAAACGAGTGCGCAAAGACGGAGTGTGAATGATCAAGAATGCTTAAAGTATGCTTGTGTTCTTGTCACACCCGGTTTTTAGAAGGCAAACCGAATGCGAACCATGTACGTGCCAGGATCAGTTATTCACGTACACAGCAGTTACATAACATGGACATCATCACACAGTGCTCAAATAGTATTAAAAGGGGAAATAATAGTCGATTACATCATACGTCTGAGACGTCCATATAGTCCTTACAATAAATCAAAGTGCGGAAAAGAAACGTAGATAACACGGCCTTCACAGGCAGCCGACTGGGGGTTGCCGCTAACCCACACCTAGAACTCGTCGTAGTCTTGGAACTCCTGGAAGTCTCCTTCCACAGCTTCATCTTCTCCTGAGCAGTGGTTGCAATGCTGACAACCTGGGGGGGGGTTTGGTGTGTAGAGCAAGGGTGAGTACACATCAACATACTCAGCAAGTATCCTGTTTGGCTGTAGTGGACTAGCTTTATGTGGGGATAAGTCAAGCAGTTGCTTTTAGTTGGTCAGGTTATTACTTACTAGTAGAGAGCCAGGTTTTAACATTAGCCCAAGTTATTAGCCCAATGTATCCTTTCCAAACGGAAAGAATACCACTTACCAATACCATAATCATAATCAGAACCATCAATCTCATTGCCACCTGTACCAAAGTATCTCTGATCAAGTATCACTAATCTCTGGAGCTCCCTTGGCCGCTCATAACCGTGAGCACGGCTGATATATCAGTTTCATAACACTCTGCAGAGGTTGTGCACTTTACCCATAAGCCGTGATTCCCTCTCTAGCCCGGGCTTGCAAGACCCTTATTCACTCCCAAGGTGAATGGCTAGGGATTCACTACGAAGCCTTTACAAAGATTCCCCGGGGCTGTAGCCACCCGTTAGGTTTCCTAAATGTACTGCACTCCTCCCCAAGGGACAAATCAACCTTGGCAGAGCGAGCCGCATACACCGAGCCCCATTGACGGCACGACGGCTAAGCGATCTACACCCCGGTTCCTCCAATTATTCAGCTAAGGGCGTCCCATTCCACCCTCATGGTTGCACTGTTTTCCCGGGCGGTCATCCATTGAACAGGTCCTTACGGAGAGGCACTCGAGAAACCGCTCGAGTCCCCTGGAAGGTCACAAATATAATCATAAATAAGAAGGGAAAACAGCGTATCATAGATAATCACATCATGTTCATTGATTAGAGTTGAGCAATAGCATCAAACTAAACAGTAATAATCCGACCCAAATAGGTAAACAAGGACATGGATAACAAAAGCTAGTCAATCCTTAGGCATAAATGTGTAATGCGGGAGGTGAATTAAAGAATGAATAGGACAGAGATAGGTCAAAGGACACTTGCCTCCACCAACCGACTGCTGCTCAGGGGCTTCTCCTGCGAATTCCTCGGGCTCTTCGACCGGATCGTTCTCTATGCGATTGCAAGCATACATACATCCATATATTTAATACAAAAGAACAGTACACCACACAAGGGAACAAGTAAAGTGAATATGCATCAAGTATGACATTCGATATCGCATTTGTTATGGTTAGAAAGAAACGGGGAAAGGTCTCGCAGGGGGTTAAAGCTTATGCACTAATGATTAGTTACAATTGGTTCTTAACAAAAGAATTCTGTTATATGCACTAATGGAAACCTAGTCATTTTTAGTTGATCAACATTGAACGAGATAAACAATTAATTACATGAATCAACTAGCGTAACGGAATTCTAAATTGAGCTTCCTATTTCAATAGCATGAACAATGATTAGCCTACCTAAAATAAAATAGCTATGATAACAGAAAGTAAAACAAAATAAATAAAATAAAAAAAATAAAAAAAAGGGGGGGTGGTTGAACCGGCCTAGGGCAGGGGCGGGGGCGGCCAAGCCGGCGGTGGGCGGCCGAGCTGGCGCGGGGGGGGGGGGGGCGGGCGGCTGGGCCGGCGGGCGCGCAGGGGCGGGGGCGCGGCCAGGCGGGCGGCCAGGGCGCGGCCAGGGCGCGCGGCCAGGGGGAGAGGAGGGGAGAGGGGAGAGGGAGGGAGGAGGGGGGGAGGGGGGGAGGGGGGCTCACCGGGGACGGGCGAGCGACGGCGAGGGGCGGCGGTTGGGCCGGCGGCCAGGGGGCGGCCGAGCTGGGGGCAGGGGGCGGCGGCGGCTAGGGTGGGGAGAGGGAGAATGGGAGGGAGAGAGAGGGGGAGTTGGGGGGAAAAGGGGAGGGGGGTGGGGGCGGTTGGGCCGGCTAGGCCCAAGAGGGGCGCGCGGGGGCGGCTGGGCCGACCGGGGGGGCGGCTGGGCCGGCCAGGGACAGCCCACGGCGCGGGAGAGAGAAAAGGGAGGAGAGAGAGATAGAAAAAGAAGAAGAAAGAAAAGGTTTCCCTCATTTTCGAAATCCGATCTCCCTAGATGAATGCATTTGCACTTTCAAGCAATCAAAGAATGCATAGTTCGGCATGGTGCATCAAACAACATAAAGCAATTTAGGGTTTTTCTTTACACGGGAATTCCAAACCGAATCCCGCTAAAACTTTGGAAAAGGTCAAGGTCTAGCGAGGGGAAAAAGAAAAAGGAAAGGTAACGCCCGAATTTGGCAAGTGAAGAAAAGAAAAAATTCAACTGCAAAATTCGGGGCGTTACAAACCTATCCCCCTTAAAAGAATCTCGCCCTCGAGATTCAGGGTTGGCTAGCAAAGAGCTCTGGGTACTTAGCCATCAGATCATCTTCACGCTCCCAGGTTGCTTCTTCCTCAGAGTGGTGACTCCATCTGACTTTGCACATTCTGATGGTCTTCCTTCGGGTGACTCTATCTGCAATCTCAAGGATCTGAGCTGGCTTCTCAACGTAGGTCAAGTCCTCCTGGACTTCAAGACCTTCCACTGGCAACTGCTCTTCTGGCACACGCAAACACTTCTTCAACTGAGACACATGAAAAACATCATGCACGGCAGACAAATTCTCTGGCAAACTGAGCTGATAGGCCACTTCTCCACGCTTTGAGAGGATCTGGTACGGACCAATGTAGCGGGGTGCTAGCTTGCCTTTCACTCCGAATCTTCTGACTCCTCTGATCGGTGACACTTTCAGATAGACAAAGTCTCCGACTTCAAAACTTAGCTCTCTTCTTCTTGTGTCTGCATAGCTTCGCTGCCTTGATTGCGCTATCTTCAGATTCTCTCGGACCATCTTGATGTTCTCTTCGGCTTCAAGCAAAATATCTGGTCCAAACACTTGCTTCTCTCCAGGCTGATCCCATTGCAACGGAGTTCTACAACTCCTTCCATAGAGCGCTTGAAATGGTGACATCTTCAAACTGGCCTGGTAACTGTTGTTATAGGAAAACTCTGCATAAGGTAATCTCTTATCCCATCCGGACTGATCTTGCAACGCACAGGCTCTCAACATATCTTCAAGAATTTGATTGGTTCTTTCGGTCTGGCCATCTGTCTGTGGATGATAAGCTGAACTGAAATTCAGATGTGTGCCCAAGGCTTCATGCAACTGCTGCCAGAAATGAGAGGTGAACTGCGTTCCTCTGTCTGACACTATCTTCTTTGGTACACCATGAAGACAAACGATCCGAGACATATACAACTCTGCCAATACTGCGCTGTTGTAGCTGGTCTTGACAGGTATGAAGTGGGCTGACTTGGTCAAACGGTCCACTACTACCCAAATAGAATCGTAGCCGGCTCGAGTGCGAGGCAATCCGACTACGAAATCCATACCGATTTCATCCCATTTCCACTGAGGGATCTGCAACGGTTGCAACAATCCAGCAGGTCTCTGGTGTTCTGCCTTAATTCTTCGACAACTATCGCACATAGCCACATGCTCTGCGATTTCCCTCTTCATTCCGTACCACCAGAATTTCTTCTTCAGATCCTGATACATCTTCTCACTGCCAGGGTGAATCGAATAAGCTGTCTCATGGGCTTCCTTGAGAATCAACTCCCGAATGGACTGGACATTGGGAACACACAAGCGGTCTCTGAACCATACCACGCCTTCTGCATCTTCTCGAAAATCTTTGCCTCTGCCATCTAGAATCAGTCGCCGAATCTCACTGATCTTCTCATCATTCTTCTGCGCTTCTTTGATTTCGCGCTCCAAGGTAGGTTCCAATTCAACTGTGACTCCTCGCGAATTGTTCAGAAATCCGAGACTCAACCTGTCAAACTCTTTGGCCAACTCATAAGGCATCGGACGAGCGACCATCAGATTGACTTGACTCTTTCTGCTCAAAGCATCTGCCACTACGTTTGCTTTGCCTGGATGGTAATGAATCTCCAACTCATAATCTTTGATCAACTCTAACCATCTTCGTTGCCTCATGTTCAATTCTGACTGAGTGAATATTTACTTCAGACTCTTGTGGTCTGTGTAAACATCGCATTTCTGTCCATACAGATAGTGCCTCCATGTCTTCAGTGCGTGAACCACTGCTGCCAACTCTAGATCATGGATTGGGTAATTCTTCTCATGAACCTTCAGCTGTCGGGACGAGTAAGCCACAACTCTTCCCTCTTGCATCAATACGCATCCCAAACCAGTGTAACAAGCATCACAATACACAGAGAAGGGCTTGTGCACATCAGGCAAGACTAGGATAGGCGCTGTAGTCAACTTCTCTTTCAGCGCTTCGAAGGCCTCTTGACATTTCTGGGTCCACTTGAACTCAACCTTGTTGCCTAGCAACGCTGTCATTGGTTTCGCAATCTTCGAAAACCCTTCAATGAATCGCCAATAATATCCGGCCATTCCAATGAAGCTCTTGATTCCTCGAGCATCCGTTGGCGCTTTCCAGTTCAGAATGTCTGCCACTTTCTTCGGATCCACAGCCAATCCTTCCTTGTTGATTATGTGACCCAAGAACAGGACTTCACTGATCCAGAACTCACACTTGCTCAACTTTGCATACAACCGGTGCTCCCGCAATCTCTGAAATACCATCCTCAAATGATCTGCATGTTTTTCTTCGCTTTGAGAATAAACCAGAATGTCATCAATAAATACCACCACAAACTTATCGAGATAATCCATGAATACACTGTTCATCAGATTCATGAAGAACGCTGGTGCATTGGTCAAACCAAAAGACATCACTGTGAACTCATACAAACCATACTTGGTAATGAATGCCGTCTTCGGAATGTCCGAAGGTCGGATCCTGAGCTGATGATAACCTGACCTCAGATCAATCTTGGAGAACACACTGGCTCCTCTCAACTGGTCGAACAAATCTTCTATTCTGGGCAAAGGATACTTGTTCTTGATCGTGACTTCATTCAAAGCTCGATAATCGATACACATCCTCTTGGTGCCATCTTTCTTTTCCACGAACAAGACAGGGGCGGCCCAAGGCGAGGTGCTTGGCCGGATGTAACCTTTCTCTGACAGCTCATCAATCTACTTCTTAAGCTCAACCAACTCTGGTCCGGATATTCTGTAAGCTCTCTTAAAGATGGGGGCGGTTCCAGGAAGAAGCTCTATAGCGAATTCAACTTTCCGCTCTGGTGGCATACCCGGAAAATCCTTTGGAAACACATCTAGGAATTCAGACACCACCTTGATACTCTCAATTGGGTCTGCTTCACTGCTATCGACAGCCATCTGATAACAACTTCCTTTCTTCGGCTCAGGCGGGACTAACTCGGTCACCACTTCCTCTCCTAGTGGGGACACCAACTTGATTGTCCTTTTATCACAACTGACAACTGCCTGATACTTATCTAGCCAATTCATCCCTAGGATGACATCTATTCCCTGAGTACCCATTACTATAAGGTTAGCGGGAAACGCTATCCCCCTTATTTCCACACTTACATTCAAACAAATGCTATCGGCTCGAATTCTACCACCGGCTGAGTCAATTCGAATGGGGGTTGACATGGTAGTAATTGGAAGATTATGTGCTTCTACCCATGATGCAGTAATGAAAGAATGCGTTGCTCCAGTATCAAATAACACTTCTGCAATATGGGAGTCGACTGGGAACATACCTACTATCATGCCGGGGGTCTCCTGAACTGCTTCAACCTCCAAGTGATTCAATCTTCCATGATTATAGCGCTGCTGAGGGCGGTTGCCTGCTCCAGGCTGGGACACATTCTGCTTTGCTGGGGCATTGGGGCCTGACTGCTGCTGGGCTGCCTTCTTCGGACATTGCATCACCCAGTGGCCTTGCTCTCCACAGTGGAAACATGCCCTGTTTCCAACCTGAGCTGGTGCTGCCTGACTGCTCTGCTGAGTTGCGGGGGCAGGAAGACGAGGTGCCTGCTGATTCTGCCTCTGAAACTGACCTCCTGACTGATTGCTCTGACGGTTCTGGTACTGATGCTGAGGATACTGCCTTTGAAACTACTGATACTGCTGACGCTGCTGATGCTGCTGAGGTGGACGCTGGTTCTGCCTGAACTGCTGAGGTTGATTGCCTGAGAAACGAGGACGGCTGCTGCTTCCAGGCTGGGGTCCACTGATCTTGCGCTTACGATCCTCCATCTCCTTACGCTTCCTTTCTATCATGATTGCTCTGTCAATCAGGTGCTGGAATGTCGGGAAGGTATGATTCATCAGTTGGTACTGAAGAGGGTCAACCAAGCCTCTCAAGAAACGGTATTGTCGCTTGGCGTCAGTGTTGACATCTTCAGGAGCATAGTGGGACAACTGCAGAAACCTGTCTCGATACTCACTGACAGATGATGACCCTTGCTTGAGGGCCAGGAACTCCTCCTTCTTCACTGTCATCAGACCTGCAGGCACATGGTACTGACGAAAGCTACCTCTGAACTCTTCCCAGGTGATGGCATCGGGGTTGGCATGGGTGGCGAGGTAAGACTCCCACCATGATTGGGCTGCTCCTCTCAACAGACGGGGACCATACAAGACTTTCTCCCTGTCATCACACTGAGCGGTATGCAACTCCCGCTCCACAGTGCGCAGCCAATCTTCAGCATCCATGGGGTCAGAAGAGTGAGCGAACGTTGGGGGATGACCTCTCATGAATTCAGCATGCTTGTCTCTGGGCATCTGAGGCATCTGAGGCTGGGGTGGTGCTTGCTGCTGTTGCTGCTGCTGCTGCTGAATGGCGGCCAGAGTCTGACCGATGGCTTGAACTGCCTGAGTCTGCATCAGAAACATCTGCTCGATCGACATCGGGGGCGGGGGTGGCAGCTGCTGTTGCTGGGGCGCCTCATCCTACGGAGCGGCTTGCTCCTGCTGAGCACGCCTTCCTCCTCTGCGCCTGTTCTCTGACATCTGCAGAATGCAACCACACATCAGGACTGATCTGGCAAATCTTGCAGCATAAGAAAAGAGTATAGAATTCTCCAACAACACTGAACAGATGAGCATCTTCGCTGATCTCCAACACAGACCACACAGCTTCTCAGATAAAGAGGAAAGTGGAATAAAGGTTTTCCCAACTATATAACTAACTCCATTAACATAATAGGTAAGCCAAAATGCAGGGGATACCCACACTCTGGTGACAATCATTACAAAGATCCAAACCAAACATAGTTCATCATGACGAACATAAATGCACAGGATATAGCAAACTACCCTGTCTAACTAAGACTAACTAAAACCGAGACTAACGCTAAGACTGAAGCTTCTATGTATATATATTTCGTATTAATTACAGGATCCAACTCTAACGAGCTATGGTTCTAGATTTATCTTGGTCTTGCAGTCGGGATTGCCATAAGACTGGAGTCCACGCCGAGGTGAGCGGTACGGGTGCTGAGTCCCGACGGGAGCGGGGGAACCATCATCCAAGTGACGACGTTCCGCGCGCTCAGCCCGCAGCAGGGCGATCTCAGCACGAGCCCTACTCAGCTCCTCTAATGCATGGTCTAGCTCCGTGTTTAGCACGGCGGCTAGGTTGACTGTGCTGCTCAACCTAGGATTGTCCTCACCAGCAGGCGAAACAATCACGCCTCCTGTGCTGCCAGATGGACGGCGGGGGTAATACTTCAGGTCGAGACCGTCAGCTACCCCACCGAGAACCGAGCAGTAGTGCGAAAGCGCACGCCGTGCAGCATCCTGCATGGCTGCCTCAGCTGAGTCTCGCTCAGAGATAGAATAGTGCTCTGAGCAAGCCTCCGCACCCTGGAGACTGTTCTCCGGACGGCGCACCAAGCAGGTCGCCTCCCAGTGGTCCGGGTAGACCCCGCGACTATGCTGGTAGACCACACAGCGATACTCGATGGACCAAGTACGCCGGTCAAGTGCCCGACGTAGCAGGGTGTCGAGCGCGTCGTGGAAGTGACACCCGTGAGCAGCGTCGCGAGTGATGGGTCGAGCAACCCATCCTTCCGGCTCATGGTCAGCAGGGAAGTCGATGTCGTGGCTCGGGCTGTCGTCGCCATCTCCGTCGTCTGGGTCTCCTCCAGCAGCTACTCCAGAAGCTGGGGCGCCCAGTGGTGGTGCAGGGGGCGCCTCTAGAGGAAGCACAGGAGAGCAGCTCCTCACAGACTCTATCTCCTGTTGGAGCGAGAAAGAAGAGCCCTGCTGCTCCTGTCGTCGACGTTCCTGCTCCTCATGCAGGCGGTGGTGCAGTCTCTCCAAGTGGCTGGACTGTCCGGCCACGGGACGACGAAGCGGACGCTCAGCAAGGCGGGAGGGTAAGAAGGGGATGACGGACTTTCGTGCAGTGTGTCTAAGACGAGCCATCTACAAAAGACATCGCAAGCAAAAGAGTGAGAACAGAATTAATATGACCAGCAAGTAATGAATCATAAATAGATGAAGGATCAGAATAAAACATAATTTTCAGCAAGGTATAATATATAGTAGAACATAGGTTCGGTCGGTATGACCAACTTTTGAAGGGATATCAAAGTCAAGGCAGGGACAGAGGTCTATAATCCTTAGAACGACCATTCTACTCTAGGTTAGCGGTCCTACAGTCAGCACGGCTTTGATACCACTTATGTCACACCCGGTTTTTAGAAGGCAAACCGAATGCGAACCATGTACGTGCCAGGATCAGTTATTCACGTACACAGCAGTTACATAACATGGACATCATCACACAGTGCTCAAATAGTATTAAAAGGGGAAATAATAGTCGATTACATCATACGTCTGAGACGTCCATATAGTCCTTACAATAAATCAAAGTGCGGAAAAGAAACGTAGATAACACGGCCTTCACAGGCAGCCGACTGGGGGTTGCCGCTAACCCACACCTAGAACTCGTCGTAGTCTTGGAACTCCTGGAAGTCTCCTTCCACAGCTTCATCTTCTCCTGAGCAGTGGTTGCAATGCTGACAACCTGGGGGGGGGGGTTTGGTGTGTAGAGCAAGGGTGAGTACACATCAACATACTCAGCAAGTATCCTGTTTGGCTGTAGTGGACTAGCTTTATGTGGGGATAAGTCAAGCAGTTGCTTTTAGTTGGTCAGGTTATTACTTACTAGTAGAGAGCCAGGTTTTAACATTAGCCCAAGTTATTAGCCCAATGTATCCTTTCCAAACGGAAAGAATACCACTTACCAATACCATAATCATAATCAGAACCATCAATCTCATTGCCACCTGTACCAAAGTATCTCTGATCAAGTATCACTAATCTCTGGAGCTCCCTTGGCCGCTCATAACCGTGAGCACGGCTGATATATCAGTTTCATAACACTCTGCAGAGGTTGTGCACTTTACCCATAAGCCGTGATTCCCTCTCTAGCCCGGGCTTGCAAGACCCTTATTCACTCCCAAGGTGAATGGCTAGGGATTCACTACGAAGCCTTTACAAAGATTCCCCGGGGCTGTAGCCACCCGTTAGGTTTCCTAAATGTACCGCACTCCTCCCCAAGGGACAAATCAACCTTGGCAGAGCGAGCCGCATACACCGAGCCCCATTGACGGCATGACGGCTAAGCGATCTACACCCCGGTTCCTCCAATTATTCAGCTAAGGGCGTCCCATTCCACCCTCATGGTTGCACTGTTTTCCCAGGCGGTCATCCATTGAACAGGTCATTACGGAGAGGCACTCAAGAAACCGCTCGAGTCCCCTGGAAGGTCACAAATATAATCATAAATAAGAAGGGAAAACAGCGTATCATAGATAATCACATCATGTTCATTGATTAGAGTTGAGCAATAGCATCAAACTAAACATTAATAATCCGACCCAAATAGGTAAACAAGGACATGGATAACAAAAGCTAGTCAATCCTTAGGCATAAATGTGTAATGCGGGAGGTGAATTAAAGAATGAATAGGACAGAGATAGGTCAAAGGACACTTGCCTCCACCAACCGACTGCTGCTCAGGGGCTTCTCCTGCGAATTCCTCGGGCTCTTCGACCGGATCGTTCTCTATGCGATTGCAAGCATACATACATCCATATATTTAATACAAAAGAACAGTACACCACACAAGGGAACAAGTAAAGTGAATATGCATCAAGTATGACATTCGATATCGCATTTGTTATGGTTAGAAAGAAACGGGGAAAGGTCTCGTAGGGGGTTAAAGCTTATGCACTAATGATTAGTTACAATTGGTTCTTAACAAAAGAATTCTGTTATATGCACTAATGGAAACCTAGTCATTTTTAGTTGATCAACATTGAACGAGATAAACAATTAATTACATGAATCAACTAGCGTAACGGAATTCTAAATTGAGCTTCCTATTTCAATAGCATGAACAATGATTAGCCTACCTAAAATAAAATAGCTATGATAACAGAAAGTAAAACAAAATAAATAAAATAAAAAAAATAAAAAAGGGGGGGGGGGCGGTTGAACCGGCCAGGGGGCGGTTGAACCGGCCTGGGGCAGGGGCGGGGGCGGCCAAGCCGGCGGCGGGCGGCCGAGCTGGCGCGGGGGGGCGGGCGGTTGAACCGGCCCGGGGGGCGGTTGAACCGGCGGCTGGGCCGGCGGGCGCGTAGGGGCGGGGGCGCGGCCAGGCGGGCGGCCAGGGCGCGGCCAGGGCGCGGCCAGGCGGGCGGCCAGGGCGCGGCCAGGGCGCGGCCAGGGCGCGCGGCCAGGGGGAGAGGAGGGGAGAGGGGAGAGGGAGGGAGGAGGGGGGGAGGGGGGAGGGGGGCTCACCGGGGACGGGCAAGCGACGGCGAGGGGCGGCCGAGCTGGGGGCAGGGGGCGGCGGCGGCTAGGGTTGGGAGAGGGAGAATGGGAGGGAGAGAGAGGGGGAGTTGGGGGGAAAAGGGGAGGGGGGTGGGGGCGGTTGGGCCGGCTAGGCCCAAGAGGGGCGCGCGGGGGCGGCTGGGCCGACCGGGGGGGGGGGGGCGGCTGGGCCGGCCAGGGACAGCCCACGGCGCGGGAGAGAGAAAAGGGAGGAGAGAGAGAAAGAAAAAGAAGAAGAAAGAAAAGGTTTCCCTCATTTTCGAAATCCGATCTCCCTAGATGAATGCATTTGCACTTTCAAGCAATCAAAGAATGCATAGTTCGGCATGGTGCATCAAACAACATAAAGCAATTTAGGGTTTTTCTTTACACGGGAATTCCAAACCGAATCCCGCTAAAACTTTGGAAAAGGTCAAGGTCTAGCGAGGGGAAAAAGAAAAAGGAAAGGTAACGCCCGAATTTGGCGAGTGAAGAAAAGAAAAAAATTCAACTGCAAAATTCGGGGCGTTACAGTTCTCCTCCATGTGCCTAGGGGTCCCTTCTATAGCCCCAAGGTAGCTAGGAGCCGTTGAGAGCAATCCAGGAAGGCAATTCTTGCCTTCTGTCGACTGGCGCACCGGACAGTCCGGTGCACCACCGGACACTGTCCGGTGCGGATTTCTTTCCTATTCTAGCGCAGCCGACCGTTGAAGACTTGGAGCCGTTGGCGCACCGGACACTGTCCGGTGCACACCGGACAGTCCGGTGCCTCCATCTGACCGTTGGCTCGGCCACGCGTCACGCGCGGATTGTGCGGCCGACCATTGGCCCGGCCGACCGTTGGCTCACCGGACAGTCCGGTGCACCACCGGACAGTCCGGTGAATTATAGCCGTACGCTGTTGACTTGATTCCCGAGAGCGGCGACTTCGCCGCAGCCGACTCACCGGACAGTCCGGTGCACCACCGGACAGTCCGGTGATTTATAGCCGTACGCCGCCGTCGAGACCCGAGAGCAGCCAGTTGACCAGACGCCAGCCTGGCGCACCGGACACTGTCCGGTGCACCACCGGACAGTCCGGTGTACCCAGACTGAGCAGAGTCTTGGCTGCTCGAGCCAAGTCTTTTCCGATTGTATTTTCTCTGATTATAGCACCTAGACAAATATGTTAGTACACAAAAACCAATGTACTAAGTATAGAATCATACCTTAGTGTTGATTTTCGCTTCATCCACCATTTGGCATAGTTTCACACTTAAACTATTTGTGTTGGCACTTGATCACCAAAATACTTAGAAATGGCCCAAGGGCACATTTCCATTTCAGTATATCAGTCGTGCTCACGGTTAAGAGTGGCTCGGACCGTCACATGAGTAAACTATGGAATTAAACTTAACCTGTCATGCATTGTATTGTGGGATTTATTATTCATTATGATCAATTATTTAATTTGGTTGGTATACATTTATATTTAGTAATTCTCTAATAAAATTTTGACCAACAAAGTTAAAAACAATGCCCAGCCTTAACTATTCTCCTTAGTAAGCCTTACACCACACCTTTCCTCATACTTGTTGAGCGATGAACGTATGAGAGCTTTGCTATAATCACACCAGGTCAAGAACAGATACCGCCGGAAGAAGACTGCTACGAAGATGAGTTCAGAGAGGTCTAGGTCGTCGTGGAGGATCATTGTTGTCATATGATGTATTTTATTTAGCTATTTTGTACGAAACCTCTATTATGTAATAAAGATGTGACATCAATTTCTGTGTCCATGTCATCATATACGTGAGACTTGATTCGGTTACGTATGTGAGATGCATCTGAATTTGCCTTTAAATTCGGGTGTAGATAAGTTTTATCTTCATAATTTTTTACTTTTAGATTTTACTTATTTCTCTTTATTAATATTATACTATATAAGTTTATTTAGTATTTATAAAACTTTTATACATTTTTTATTGAGTCTTGCTTAAATAACGTCAAGTTTATATTTAGTGAAACGCGGGTACGCCCAGCAGTTACTCCCTTCACGACTTCACTCTTGCGTAGTAGTCGTGTTCCCCACCCGTGGGCCCCCCGATTTCAAACCACACCCGGAAACGAACAGAAACCGATGCCAAAAAGCTTTCCACGGTTCGACCACGACCCCACAGCCGAGGCGGTCCAACGCAACAAGGAGAAGCAACAAACTGATCAGGGGGTGTTTGGTTGCCCCTGCTAAAGTTTAGCCCGGGTCACATCAAGCGTTTGACTTTCAAATAGGAGTATGAAATATAGACCCAACCAACTGGACTAGATTCGTCTCGTCTTTTAATCTTCGGCTGACAAATTTGTTTTATAATCCGACTACATTTAATACCCGAAACGGAGGTTCAAACATTCGATTGGACAGGGGCTAAACTTTAGTTTGGGGTAACCAAACGGGGCCTGAAATGCGAAAGCGGAAAAATTTCTGGCTCCTGTCCTCCGCCCTCTCCCCCTCGAAGCGATAGATAGAATAGGGGCGGGCGCCGGGTGGCTTCCTCCGTCCACAGCCACAGCCATCGCCACCTCCACCACCACCTCCTTCTCCTCCTCCTCCCGCCTCTCCTCATTGCAAAACCTCGGTTCATTTTCCTGTCGCGATCTAGGGTTTCCGGTCGCCGCGGCGCCAATGGCGGACTCGCGCCGCACCTGGTCCTGGGACGTGTCGGGGTTCGAGCCGCCGCAGCCGGCGACGACGCCGGCGGCGTCGGCACCGACCGCTATGCCGCGGGCTCCGCCGACGGCCATGATGCCCCGCCCCTCCGCTGGGGCTCCCCGCGCCTCGGCCGGCGCAGTGCCCGTTGCCGACCAGCTGGACCAGCTCGTGGACAGCGTCCAGGTGCTCGTCTCGCCTCTTGAGTTCTGGTTCGGTAACGGTTGATGCCTTTTGTTTTGTCTGGTTGTAGCTCGATTTGTCCTCAGGTGTGCCGCAAGCTGGTATTGTTGGTGCTGGAATGCCGCCATTGATGAAATATTTTGCATAAGTTGAGCGGGAAAATTGGGATGACTTTGTATAGCTCCCTTGACAGGTTTTTGAGTTAGCAAAAGTTTATTGACACAGTGACACAGATTGTAAAGATTATTGGTGGCTGTGGTGGTTTGATTGGATACCATTTTGCTCGATCTATTTGGTTGTGGTGGTTCTGTTGCAGATAGACGTTGGGAAAATTGAAATTTGTTGGACGGGAACACCAAAATTAGAATGTGTTAGATTGACACAAATTCAGGTGAAGGGATGTGTTTGCCAGGCCCATGTGCTTTAGTTTCATGTGGTTGGACAGATGATGCTGTTGTAGTGTGGCCTTAATATGTTTTACTTGTTGAATTATTGCAAGTGTCAGAAGTAATATTGCTGATCACTGGGAACGAACGAGTGCAAAGAGTTATAGCCCCGCCCCAGTGCCTGGTCTACCCTTTTATCCATTTTTAGTATCTTTATACCATTTTTTGGCATGATAGTATTGCATCAAATCAGATTTGTTATTGCCCATTATAGTTTATTTATCCACTAAATGCTCCTTGTCTCCTTTTGTTGCCATCAACTCAGTTATTGCCAACTGACATTTTTAAACTCATTTTGTAGCTTGCTAGAGAGGACTGCTTGGAGCTTAGACAGGAAGCTAGCGACCTCCTTGAGTATTCTAATGCAAAATTGGGCCGTGTCACCCGTTATCTTGGATTTCTTGCCGACAGAACTCGAAAATTAGGTAAGCTCAGCATCTCTTTTTCATGTCTTTCAGTAAATTGAAGCATTTCTTGTTCTGCTACCCTTGGATCATTAAGGGAGCACCCTTGATCATCATTGAACTCAATTTTGTTTTTTCTTCTTCTATGCATTGCTTTGGTTGATCTGATAATGTTAATCATCATAGTGTTTTCTTTCCTAGGATCAGTAACAATGAGCTTGTATGTTTCTTAACATAAGTTATATGCTCTAGTGGTGTTTAGTTGATCAGCACACCATATGGTTATTGGTGTCTTTGTTACCTTGTTCTCTTCTCCCTATTTGTGTAGAAGTGCCAAGGGTGTTTGCTGGCAAATATCAACTCTTGTGTTCTCAAATCCATGCTCTCATTGAGCTATCATCCTTATGTTTTATATTGTTTAATCTTTTCATTGTCCTCTGAGATTTCTGTCCTTTTTCTGCTATAGATCAAGCTGCCCTTGAGACTGAAGCTAGAATCACCCCTTTGATTCATGAGAAGAAAAGGCTTTTCAATGACCTATTGACCTTGAAAGGTACCCTGCACAATGTTATTGTACTTTTTGGCTTCCAAATATCTTTTAAGTATGAAATATTTGAATTGTCCATAATAATTCAATAAATTTCACCATCTTTCAGGCAATGTCAAAGTGTTTTGTCGTAGTAGACCACTATTTGAAGATGAGGGTCCATCAGTACTAGAGTTTCCGGATGATTTTAGTATCCGTGTAAACACAGGAGATGAATCTTTAACCAATCCTAAGAAGGATTATGAGTTTGATAGGGTATATGGACCCCACATTGGGCAAGGTAAGACTGGTGGAGTGGGTTCTAAACATACTTTGTTGTGAACGTTAAGTGTACAACAATGTAGGATGCGATTTAAAGGAGCTAGATTGCGCATAATCTTGATTGAATACTGTGTTGTCTTATATTGTTCTTACACTTCTTAGCCATCAATTTTTCCTTTCAGGTGAACTTTTCCTTGATGTTCAACCATTTGTGCAATCTGCCCTGGATGGGTACAATATTTCTATATTTGCGTATGGTCAAAGCCGTTCTGGCAAAACACATACACTGGTACACATCAAGTCTTTGACACCCTTGCATGTGCCACCATTTAACTTACAATTTTAGATGAGGTCATGTGCAAGTTGTCTCTTTAACACCATATTAATTTCTTCATATGATAAATACTATCTTGAATACCACTTCATAGCACAGGGCTGCAGAGGGCTGAAACCACAATTGGAGCCCATCTGAGCTTCAATGAAAGAACAAGAATTATGGATTCTGATGCAATCGGACAATTTGCTATCGTAAACAAATACTATTTGGCAAAACTCAAAAGTATATTTTATTGTGTTCAAACAATCATATAGTATATGTTGATTGGCTGTGCTATTCAAGTATTCATAACAATGTAATCCATATTCTCGCAAAAGAAACATACTTTATAAAGTTATAAGAATGAAACATGAGTGTCGATAGCTTACACAAAGAAACATAGTAATGTTTGCGACATGACATTCTTATATTGGTTTGGTGGATACATGTAGTATGTCATAGAGCTTTCCTAGGTGATGCACCTTTTAGAATTACTTTGTTTGGTAAAATTTGATTTTTACTCCTTGATTATCACTATCCTCTGTTCTTAAGGCATCGCCTAGGCGACGCCTAGACGGCTGGGCGGTGGTCTAACGCCTAGGCGCCTTGCCCGCCTACCTCGCCTAGGCGGTGCTCCAACGCTTTGAACCGCCTTACCGCTTTAAAAACCATGTCACTATCATCTTGAAGCCAGTCAGCATTTACACAAAGTACTTATATTCTTACATGATATCTGAGCTTTTTGCTGGCATGTTTTTTTAACACGTCCGCAACAATTTGTTTTTTTAATCATGCGCTCTTTCCAGGAAGGATCTAGTCACGATCGTGGTTTATATCTGCGGAGCTTTGAAGAACTGTTTGATCTTTCAAACTCGGATACTACTTCTACAGCACATTTTAACTTTTATTTTACTGCCTGTGAGCTCTACAATGATCAGGTGCCTTTGAGCTCTGTAATCATTTGTCACTGATTTTTTTTATGCTGTTAAGAAAACATGTTGCTCCATGTTACCTTACCTTGTATATGGTATGATGAGGAGGTAAATTTGTGTGTTCTTTCTAACACAGGTTAGGGATTTGCTATCAGAATCTAGTAGCACTGTCCCAAAAGTTCGAATGGGGGTCCAAGAATCCTTTGTGGAGCTTGTTCAAGAGAAGGTTGAAAATCCACTAGAGTTTTCTGCGGCACTAAAGATAGCACTTCAAAACCGATCAATAAATTCGCCAAAGGCCATGGTTTCTCACCTGTATGCAAAACATTTCCTGTTTTGTTTCTGTAGAATACTATTTTTTTGGCCGGAACTACAGCGGGCTAGATACCAGCCTGAACATTTGTATTAGTATGCAAAAGGTGTAGCATGTACAGGTTTCAAGAGTTCATGTGAACGTGATGGGGCAGAGTATACAGCTTGTGTTTAGTTTACATGGTCAAATAACTCAGCTCAATGTCGCAGCAGTACCCTATTACCCTATGCATTGTCTCTTTAGCCCCAAAAGATTAGAGGCTGTGGCATTGTGTAGAGTTTGTCTAGCAGACACCTCTCGGCCATTGTTTCTCGAACACTATCACTGTTTAAAAAGCATCCCTATGTTTTTGAGTAATGGAGTTTAGCTGTTCAACTCTTCGTATAATTGTTTTTAGAATGTAATGATTCATGTAAGTCAGGTGCAGATTACCAGCTCCATCTTTCTTTCTTGAGAATAGACTGCCAGCTCCATTTGTTTGCTGGTTAATTTAAAATGTCACACTTTCTCTTTACTGCTACCTTGTTAGTCACTACACTTTTTTTTTGTTCTCAGCATCTGATTATAGGCTATTAATATTTCGTTTTGTAATGTCTGTTTCATCCACCATCATCTTTCTATTTAAATTTGAGTCAGCTTTTCTTTTTCAGGATCATTACCATTCATATACACTACAGAAACTATGTAACAGGGGAGCATCTATACAGTAAGCTTTCTCTAGTGGATTTGCCAGCAAGTGAATGCTTGCTTGAAGAAGATGCCAACAGGGACAATGTAACAGATTTCTTGCATGTCTCAAAGTCACTTTCTGTGTAAGTAGCTTGTTTTGAGATACTATTTCTATCTTTTCTGTTTGCTATGGTCATTGCCTGTTTGATTCCCAGTAAAATGTGCCCTTGTTATGTGGCACACTACGTTCAGTGTTTCCTTCCTTTTTAATGTCCTTATACATAAAGTTGCTCTCATTTATTGTCTGCATAGGTTGGGTGATGCATTTGCCTCTTTAAGCGCAAAGAAGGAGCCTGTTCTATATGGGAATTCAAGAATCACGCAAATCTTAGCTGACTCTCTAGGTAACGCCATTCTGAGGCTAATACTTTGATGCGTTTCTGCTGTAAATATGTTCGAATTTTTTGTTTAATAAATTGGAGGCACACCATCTGACAACGGGAAGGAACAAAAAGAATGCTTAGTACTAGAGGTTGTTTAGTTGTTTAACACTGTTTTAGCTCCTTAGGAAATGCACCTGTGTCATTGAAAACAGTCTTCTTTTGCCTACATGAAGGTATCTGCTCTCTGTGAATCAGAGGCATAACATAAATTTCAGCCTGTGGTAGTGCATGTGTTTTAACATACCTTCATTGGTGCAGGAAGTAGCTCAAAGATCTTGCTGATCGTGCATGTAAGTCCAAGTGCTTCAAATTTGTCAAGAACTTTATCCACACTCAGTTTTTCTGCAAGAGCAAGAAATGCTGAGCTGAGCCTTGGGAATCGTGACACAATAAAGAAATGGAAAGACGTGGTATGATTTGATCTTTTGACTTTTCTCTCATCGTTCCAAGTTTCTTTCTTGTGCATCTATGCACGCTAGATGTAGACATGTAGTTGAATTTATGTCACATTTTCTTCTAGGGTTCTCATTTTGGTGTGCTATAGTAAGAGTTATAGTGTTGAGGAGGAAGAAGGTAGGGGAGATGGGTAAAGAGAACCATTGGGAGTTATGCTGGCCATGAAAAACTTTTTATAAGAGATGCCATGCCGAAGAAAATTTCTCACCATGCCTTTTACTTATTTATTTTCTCTTTTTCTTGCGAAAGGGTCTCTAGCTGAGTTGTTTAGGTGGTTTGAGTAGCACTCCCTAAGTCACGAGTTAGATTCCTTGTGGTAGCGAATTTCAGGCTGGATTTAAAAAAAACCCTCGTCTGTCCCACGCCAAAACACAGGTCTATGACTCGGCTCGGTCGCAGTATTTCTCACATGGGCTATGGTGCTGTTGGGTATGGGTGGTGCAGGGGTTAGAGGGTTTTCTTGACCTGTGTGAGGTCTTAATACACTCCCCGGGGGCTGTCTTACCCCCGCCCCCCTGCATGCTGCATTTTTATTTTCTCTTTTCTTGGGAGCAGATGGTGCACCCTACAGTTCATTGGTGCATATAATTATTTGTGGCTGTGTTTTGCTAGTTTCAGTATTACATACACATCCATTCTATTGGGTAGAATTATTAAAATAGTTTGTACTAATATAAATATATATGTTGTTAAGCAGCTCAATCTTTTTGCCCTATTTTTTTGCTGAACCTGGCATCCACATGCAAGTTGGCACCAAGCCAGAATTGTAGTAGAACTACCTGTAACCACTTTTCTGGTTTATTTACAGGCAAATGATTCACGCAAACAATTGCATGACAAAGAAAAGGAGGTTCTAGACCTGCGGCAAGAAGTTATTGGGTTAAAACATTCTCTAAAAGAGGCTAACGACCAGTGCATACTTTTGTTCAATGAAGTTCAAAAAGCCTGGAGAGTTTCATCTTCACTCCAAGCTGATCTCAAGGTTGATATTTAATTATCTGTAGTGTTTGCTTCTGATCTTGCTAAGCCCTGTTTATTTTAGCTTGGATATTGTCGATCACAGCTTGCAGGTTGTTACAATCTGCAAGCTGAAACAAACAGGTTCTAGACTGTTACAATCTATAGGCCAAATTGTTACAATAAAAAATAGAGGTTAAATTATTAACCAAGACATATAGGTTATTGTTTATTCTGAACTCCAAGGTTCTTTAAGGGTGTGATTGGTTGCCTAGGCCTGTTTGTTTGGGCTTCCTGAGAGCTTTTGGACCTCCGTTTTTGATCCTTTCAAAAGCCAAAAAGCTCCTGGGAGCTGATTGGCTTTTGGAAAGTCCAAAAGCTAGTAGTCTGAAACTTAGTAACCGGGAACTGGGAACTTGGCCACGTTCCTCGTTCCGGGAACGTGGGAACGATCTCGTTCCAGTAGTGTTAAATCCTAGTTTTAGTAGCGTACCACGTACCACGTTCCCGTTCCTCGATCCCATCGATCCGGGAACCTGGTTACTAAGGTCTGAAAGTGGCCAAAAGCTCAAACAAACAGGGCGCATTGGGCCTTATGGAGTATAGTCTAAGCCAGCATAAATACAATGCATTGTGCTCGTGTTTTGTTGTCCTTCTTAGATAAATTCATTTGATACACTTTGTTTGGTTGCCTGATTCATATGATACTCTATATTCTTGTGGTGAAATTATATATTGTCTCCTTTTGAACCCCATGGGCATAGCAGCTAGCTGGCTACTCCCTTCGCTTTGCTTTTCCTCCATTAACACCAGCCGCGTCCCTTCTGCCTTCTACTTGAGTCTCTCTTCCACACAACAAAAAAGGGGTAGATCCAGTGCTGGCGGCTCCAAAATGAGTAGGATCTGGAAGGAATAACCAAGACAAGCCTTACCTCTGTATTTTACAGAGAGGCTGCATCAAATCCAGTACCTATTGCTCAGTGGGAAGGCTTCTTACCACTGCGCCAGACTTATCCTTCAAAGTGCGTCCAAATTCAAATGGACACAGCACAACACAAGCCTCCCATCTATCAAGCAAGCATCGGGTCTGCCACAAGCAAGCAGGAGCTTGGACAAATCTGTCTACACATCCACCAAACTGAAGTCCAGATACACCTAAATGATCTGCAGCTCACTGGTGTTTCTAGTCATGGGAGCTTGAAATATAGTTCTCTTGCTGCAGTTAGTTGCTGTTGGGCAGTTTGAGGCACATGGATCTCGTGGCCACTGCAAGCAAGAACATGTATCTGCATCAGATCCAAGAATGTAAGCAGTGGTTGCAGCCTAGATTTTGCGGGTGCCAGCACATGCTCAAAGCTGTTGTCGTGCAGTTCAATTGACCTGCTTCTCCTGGACGTGACAGCAGGAGGTGCAGTGGTCATTTAGTGTGCGGTACATGCTGGTGGTGGCCATGCTCACCCACCTCCACGTGCCTGGGTTGACTATCATCCTGGGCCTCTGATGTGTAGCTCATAGCTGCTGAGGTAGATCTTGAGTGGCTTGCAGTGGATGCGGTATTGACAGCCATGAACTGCAAGATTTGTGCCAGCGCCGTCAACGTTGGATCATCCGCCACGCTCGCCCTCTTCCTCCACTGCATTCCATCACAACCCACCACTGCTTGCCGTCAACAGCCTTGCCTGATCCTCCATGGCGGTGACAGAGTGGTGGCAAGCAACAGGAGGTAAGGGGACACACTTTTTGTGCGCTTGGCCGCTGGTGCAAGCTAGCATGGCCGATTTTGCCGTACTCCAAAATGCAGTTGTGGCTACCCCTTTTAAATCTGTAAGCCTGCATAAGACCCAATACGGGCAACCAAACACCAGAATCTTGCATTGGACAACTCTGGATGCCTTAATGCAGACAACCAACCACATCCACGTTGAACTGTTTTTGTTATTTAGGAATGCGAGGAGGATTTTTAAGGGAAATATTTAAACAAGCCATTCTTTTTTGTTGCCTTCCTGTTGGATCCTGTGGATTACTGTAATGTTATTGTCAAGTATATTTAACTAGGTTGCTTGTCTTCCCTGACAAAAAAGGTCTAGTTTGCTTAAGTGAATAGTCACAATTTGTTTCATCTTCCCTCTACAGTCTTACACCTGTTATGATACATCTATTAAGTCTATGTAATATGATGCTTTGGTTCTTGGTTGCATTTTACTTAACTGTACCTGTAGGACTTCGTATAGTATTCCATCCATTTCTTGTGAGTTTTTAAAAGTTAAAAATACGTGACATTTTCGCTGTCTTGTTATTGGTTGCAGTCTGAAAATTTAATGCTTGCCGAGAAGCACAAGACTGAGAAAGAGCAGAATAACCAGCTAAGGGATCAGATTTCTCATCTTTTGAAAGTTGAACAAGAGCAAAACCTAAAGATGCAAGAACGGGATTTAACAATTCAGTCACTACAGGTAAATGTTAACCCATCTCTATATTTTTCCTAACAAGCATTTTCATTGAGTCATGTTTGGCCGCACCTACTTTTTTACTACTGTTTTATTGTCTTTTCTCCTGTTACTTATCTATAAATATTGTACACTTTTGCTATTATTTTTCTCCATGATGATGTCGTGAACATGCACTATTGTCAGTCTATTATACACGATAATATGAAAACTAAGCTAACATTACTTTTGTGCTTTATATGTGGGCTGCTCAGTTTATTGTTAATGTATATGTTATGTAATCCACGAGAAAGCTATTAAGTTGCACGCACCAACCAGTCCAACTCCAACCAAAAAACTTAAGCTGATAGTAAGATGTGAGCAATTCACTTATATTATATTCCAACATTCCCACTCATGTTGAGCCTTTCATGGGTCTCAGATGTGGAATATGAGCGAGCAACAATTACTTTGTTTTAATTGCGTAACCAGGATTCAAATTCGAGATACCTGGCTTTAATGTCATATTAAGTTTCATGCACCAATCAGTCTAACCCAAAAGCTTAAGCTGATAGGAAGATGTGAAGGTGATCAATTCACTTATATTTATATTCCAACAGGCAACAATAGCAACCACTGTTTACAAATTAACCTATTAATGGTGATCACTGTTTAATTACAATTTAGTAAGGTTGGTTCTGTAGTGACAGCCGTGAGATGGGATCCCATCATGTCCTGATGAGTGTTTTTGGGATGGAGCCATAAAATATATACCCCCCTTTTCAATAATCTACGCAGTGTACCACATTTAATAATGCTGTGAGAGCCTTTCCGAAAATGTTGGTTTTCACCATGGCAAAATCACCTATTTGTAAGTTAACTTACTGTGCATAGTTGTTAAGGCATCCTTAAAGCGACGCTTAGGCGCTAAGGCGTGCAGCAGCGGCAAGGTGTCCCTCTCGCTTTAGACCAGAGATTAAGGCGTCTGCCTTGGCCAGTAACGTGTCACCATGGCGCCTTGAAGCTTGCTAAGGCATTGCTTTGAAGAGTGAAGACGCCTTGAAGGTCCGCATGGATGGATTAAAGGGCTGCTGCAACCTGACCTGAGCACGAAGCGAGCGGGATCTGTAGCGTTGCCATTGGTCTCCGGCGGATCTGCAGCTGCGGCGGCGTTGGTCTCCGGCGGGATAGAGGGAGGAGGGAAGAGGAGAGGGAGGCGCACACCCATAGCAGATTTGGTGACGACGACTGAGTGCTGGTGCGGCGGTGACTTGAGTGTTTGCGGCGGCTGCGGGAAGAGTATGCTGGCAACTAGGGAGGGAAGGGGAATAAGTGGCTGGAGGTGGGGGTAACCTAATTTTGATGGGCTATGTGGACTGTTTGCTACTATAATACTATAATCTATATCTATTTGAGACTATATTCCTATATATATTCTATTTTTATATATTACTAAGGCCTCGCCTCACCTTACGCCTTATCGCTTAAAAGTTAAAAAGGGGTCGGTCGCCTTACCTCGCCTTGCCGCCTTAACAACTATGTTACTGTGTCCAATCACACATTTGAACTCTGCTAAGGTTATGTTTTGCTCAAGTGATCTTACATACATTTACTAGTTGGGCAATAAACCATTGAAACTTGAACATCATATCTTTATAATAGTTCTTTTTTCATTGGAGACACCGAGACAGTAACTAGTGAGACTATTGTCATTGTTAGCCCCTTCCCATCATGTTTACTTATCATGAACGGCTAGTTAAGTTGAGTTTTTCATAGGGAAATATCATTATGATCTAGCCATAGAGATTGCACCCTTAATGCTGCACACTTATGGTCTTCAGAATTGGTTTAGTCTGGTGTTTGCTCCCTATTTTATATTCTTTGTGAATCTGCTTGAGTGGTTGTGGTTCTGCTAATTGTTGTACTATGTCTGAAGCATATATCTTTTACCACGCCATGATATTCACTTATGCTTTCCATTTTTCTTCTTTTATATAATTTGCAGACTAAACTCAAGTCCATTGAGTCTAAGCTTAATGAAGCCCTCAATGCTAGCGATGCTAGATCAACTATTGGGTCTGAATCTGCTTCAGTAATTTCTTCCCCAAAGATAACAGAATCAACTGCTGACTCATCTTCAGTGACGAAAAGGCTTGAGGAGGAATTGGCAAAAAGGGATGCCCTTATTGAGGTAGATACACAGTGGATCCTTTCATCGCTAACGCTAAGTATCACCAGTTCCCCATGAAATGCATGTACTATAATAAGTTAGCTGAAAGTTTAAACAATGGGCATTCTGATTCCAGTGAATTTAAACCCATAGAGTGACCTAAATTTGTTCATCTTCAGTTGTTTGAAATGATAGTTGCATGATAGAACTGGCAGATGGGATGGGTTCACTGATTGGAGCAATTTGCATTGAACTTATGAGCACATACTTACCATTACCAGGAAACATCACGAGTTCAGTAGTAGAACAAGGTTTCAATGTTGTGGATGATTGGATGTTCTTTTTCATGGTACCATCCTAAATAAGATATACTCCTGATATCTAAATTGAGCAAGTGTGACCTGTTAATTTCTGACTGTTCCATGTTTAACTTTTGTTTTGCTATCTTCAACTACAAGTTTAGAGATCTCCTCACACTGCAGTTTTAGTCTAAAACCTTTGAATGGGTGTCTGATTAGAAGTTGAATTTTTGCTATCTATGCTGCCACTATTCTTGCCATCCTTGTGTGCTCCACCATGACTGTTGATGCATGATCTGTCTTTTCTGTAAGTTAACACAATTCAATTTTTCTGTTGACTTCCTGTTGAAACTTTGTTTTCTTACAGTTTGATCTAAATATCTTATGCTCATTTGTTTGATATCATTTTTTCAAACCTTTCCTTTTTTTTGTTACAAAATAAATACAGAAATTACATGAAGAGAATGAGAAGCTTTTTGACAGACTTACAGAGAAGTCAGGATTAGGAAGTGCTCCACAGGTTGCTCTCAAGTATTCTTTATGCTTTTTTGTCGTGCTCTGTGTTATGAACTAGTTCATTTTCAATTATTTTGTTGTTTTGTGGGATTGCCTTCCTGCATGTGGAAAGGGCCAAAGATTCATGTCGTATTTTGCTGTGTCTACAATGTTTGTAGGATAGCTTGTGGCAATTCTCTGTTAATTATAGGAAACAACGAAATCTCAACTAAAATCTACAGTTGAGACTTTACAAAGAAGTGATTCGATCCATATCATTCATTTCTTATGGTGTCAAGTATCTACGCAAATTGAGTTTATGAGGAATACAAATATGTGTTCTGTCATTTTCTTTGTTCGTTTAACCTGATGGATTTAGTAAACACCTTGCATATATTAAAAAATGCTCCTAGTGTGTCTATTGCTGCTTGTTCATTTTTGACAGAATATTTTTTCTGAAACTTTATTGAGCAAAGCCTATCTGCCTCCCTCCGTTCCAAAATGTAGGTCATTTTAGTTTTGTCCTAAGTTAAACTTATCTTTGACCAGTTCTATAGAAAAATATATTGATATGTACTCCCTCTGTTCCAAAATATAAGACGTTTTGACTCTTATAGATACATTGCTTTTGCTATGTATCTAGAAATACTGTATATCTAAGTGTATAGCAAAAGTTATGTAGCTTGAAAAGCCAAAACATCGAAACGTCTTATAATTTAGATTGGTGGGAGTACAATACAATTAAATACACGATCATGACATTTCTTACTAGTTTAGTTGTGGATCCCATTAAACTAATTTGCTATTGTAGATATTGGTGCATTTTTCTATAAAATTGGTCAAAGTTCGAGAAGTTTGACTTAGGACAAAGCTAAAACAACATACATCTTGGAACGGAGAGATATATATCATTGGCTTGCGAAAGGGCCTCTAGCCTAGTGGTTAAAGACTTCCAAGTAGCACCTCCAAGTCCTGGGTTCGATTCCCCTCGGGAGCGAATTTTCAGACTTGGTTAAAAAAATCCCCTCGTTGTGCCCCATCCGCTCTCGGGTTACGATGTCCTGTGCGCCACCCTCCGGTTGGGCCGTTGCAGAGTGGACAGTTGACGCCGGCCCGTTAGTGATGGGGGGCCAGGGTTCGGGGATTTTCTCGGCCGGGACCATTGTTTCGGTCTCTTCTTAATATAATACCGGGAGGGCAGTCTTTCCCTCCCCGGCCGAGTTTTTTTTATATCATTGGCTTGAGAGCTTTAGTTACTGCTTTCTTTTTCTCCGACTCCCAAATTTCGTCTTGTACGTCATAGTAGACAATACGTTTTGATTGGTAAAATTTCTTCTTACCATACGTAATTATGTGAACTGTTAGTAAATTACTAAATTTGTCCCTAAAAATTCCCACAAGGTTTTCATGGGTAACTCCTAACTGCTTTCGTAGGCTTCAAGCCCTTCAGCAAACAAGCCAGCTAATGGTCAAGGAAGGGAGATAGGCAGGTAAAATTGACTCCACCTACAATAAGTCAATAATGCTCGGTGTAAAGAAACGCCGAGAAATGGAGTCCAAATTTAACACACTTATCTGCAGGAGTGACAGCAGCAAAAGTCGATCACCAGATGTGTTTGCATCACCAGTGTCTCAAGATAAAACTGGAAACAGTGGAGCTATTGTAAAATCAAGCAATGAGCTAGCAAAAACTACACCTGCTGGGGAGTACCTTACGTCTGCACTAATGGATTTTGATCCTGACCAGTTTGAGGGATTTGCAGCAATAGCTGATGGTGCTAATAAGCTTTTGATGCTGGTAATTAGTACCATCCCAACATATAATATTATTACTGGATTTACTATACCTTTTGTTGTGGCAACTAAGCTAGTTTTGCTCCTTCCCTTATATTGTCCTCGCCTGCCCTTGTACGGTTCATGCACCCAGAGTGATCAGTGGGTTCAAACCCCGCTTCAAGTTTCCCAGGATCAGAGTGTCCACCGATTTCAAACCCTGCTTCCAGTTTCCCAGACATGACCTGCTCTAAAATCTGCCTGAGGACAAGCTCTACACTAGGGTTAGCTCCAATGCTCCATTGAGCACAATATTGTTGCAGTGCTTCCACACGGTCCAGTTTCCCAGGATCATAGCATTCATTCTCTTGATCCCTTCTACCTTGGGTATTTGATTTTCTAGGTTGAATTGTCCTCTTTCTCCTTACAATACACACATATGTAATTGCTATATCAGTGGGGTCTGTGTGTGTTTCGCAACTCTTCTATTAATGCAATGATACACAACTTTGCTGCGTGTTTGAAAAAAAAATTGTATGGAGCTTGTACATGTTATTTTTAAAATTTTAATGGTTTCCATGCACAAGCAATAGTGGAAATGTTTTGCGTGCAGGTCTTGGCTGCAGTTATCAAAGCTGGTGCAGCTAGGGAGCATGAGATACTTGCCGAGATCCGTGATGCTGTGTTTTCATTCATTCGAAAGATGGAACCGAAAAAAGTTATGGATACTATGTTAGTTTCAAGAGTCAAGATATTATACATCAGATCTTTGCTTGCTAAATCACCTGAACTACAGTCCATCAAGGTATCATGTTTTCTCTGTTTGGTTTATATTTATTTATTTTAAGGAAAAATATATGCAGTCATCTTATCATTTGGCATTAAGACTAACAGTATACTCTATGACCTTGCTTCGTACATTTGGCATTAAGACTAACAGTATACTCTATGACCTTGCTTCGTAAAGGTCTCTCCAGTTGAGCGTTTCTTGGAGAAATCAAATACTGGTCGAAGTAGAAGTTCTAGTAGGGGAAGTAGTCCTGGCAGATCTCCTGTTCACCACCATGGTCATGGTTCTCGAACTGCGCTTGTTGATGAACATGTGCATGGTTTCAAGGTGAACATTAAGCAGGAAAAGAAATCAAAATTCTCCTCAATTGTTCTGAAGCTTCGTGGTATCGAGGAGGTATTTTTTTGTTCTTTTTAAGTACATAAATGTTCCAAAGTGATCCTGTGCTTAATTGTTTCCAGGTAACCATGTAGTATATGGATTCTAGGTAGTTGTAGTGAAGTTAATGTGTTGAGTTTGGACATGGGATGCTCTATGCTGATCTATTGATAACATCATCTGATACGAATGACCTGGCATTTATTTTCTTTCTGAACCATTCTGGTGCTAATTTTGCAATAATTGGGCAGGAGACATGGAGACAGCATGTTACTGGAGGGAAGCTCCGGGAAATTACTGAGGAAGCTAAGGCCTTTTCAATTGGAAACAAAGCTTTAGCTGCTCTCTTTGTTCACACGCCAGCTGGTGAATTACAGCGCCAAATTCGTGCATGGCTTGCTGAAAACTTTGAGTTTCTATCTGTAACTGGTGCGGATGCTGCTGGAGGAGCCGCAGGACAGCTTGAACTGCTGTCAACCGCTATTATGGATGGCTGGATGGCTGGTCTTGGTACAGCGCAGCCCCCTACCACTGATGCTTTAGGCCAGCTTTTATCAGAATACACAAAGCGTGTTTACACATCTCAACTACAACACTTGAAGGTTTCATTTCCCAGACTCATCATCCACTTAACTAAATGTATTAGAGCTCTTTGCCTTATTCTTCACAATTTTGCAGGACATAGCTGGCACATTGGCAACGGAGGAGGCTGATGATCCTGCACATGTCAGTAAACTCCGCTCTGCTCTGGAGTCTGTGGATCACAAAAGGAGAAAGGTGCTTACCTGAATCACTGCATGATTCTGACCATTTTTCATTGTGTTTTGGTGAATCAAATGATTCTTACTCACGCCAAGTTTCTGTAGTTTGTATGCTTTCTTTTCTTGTAATATCTGTACTTGAGTGATCCCAATCATGCCATACTATTATCAGATCATGCAACAAATGCGAACTGACACTGCCTTGTTAACAAAAGAAGAAGGTGGCTCACCAATTCGCAATCCTCCTACTGCTGCGGAGGATGCACGATTAGCATCTCTCATATCTCTAGATAACATCTTGAAGCAAGTCAAGGTCTGATGCTTTGCCAACGCAGATATAGTTATCTAGCTATTATAATAAGTTTATTGACTTGAGGTGCTTGTTCATTCTTTGACATCAGGAAGTAATTAGACAAAGCTCTACAGGACCTATGAGAAAATCAAAAAGGAAAGCTTTGCTAGAGTCATTGGATGACTTCCTGACACAGATGCCCTCTCTTCTTGATATAGATCATCCATGTGCTCAGAAGCAGATCATGGAAGCACGGAAAGTTGTCGAGGTATGCGGATAGTACCTTGGAATCATTGCTCTGGATTAATAAGAAATACCAGTGTTTAGGCAGAGTAGCTGCCACCCAGTTTTATTATGAAAGCTACAAAAGTATTAAGATGACATGATGGAGTGATTATTCCCTCATGAGTTTGTTTTTCCTAATCTTTGCCATTCTCATCTCATCTGTATGTAGAGCTAACATTTCTATCTTTCTTCGACTTTTCATTTAACTCATTATTATTCTATTCTGCCCAACTTCACACATACAATGTTCATCGCAATGGCAGTGGGACCAGTTCTAGGTGTTTGCTGTTCAGGCGGTCACTATAGCACATAACAGTACCGTGGATTATATTGGTTTGTTAGAAAAGGGATAGGTTTGTTTCGGTTACAATATTTGGTTAGGGGTAAGTTGTTTTTATAAAAGAGAACCTCGGCAACCTTGTTCAGTTCAGATTGTAAGACAATGAATTGGGAAAAGACGATTGATTAATGAGAGCAAAGGCTCGAGTACATATAGGCAAGGATGTTCACGAGAAAAGGAAACAATCCTATCAGCGAAGATCCTTGACTATTATAACCAACTCACCAAACCAGGGGGGGGGAGGCGCACAAGGCAACATGCCTGTGCAGCCGCACCATCCTAATATAGCGCACACTAACATAGATCATGCAAGCAGAACCCTAAAAAGTAGCCAGAGCCTTCAAGATGGATGGAGAGTGTCCGGTTCTTTCTGTTATCCCAACCAAATCCACTTCAACAATAACTATCCTTTTTTAACTGTAACATAAACTAGCATTTGACATTACCTATGTATTCTGCATTTCTGCTACATATCTTATGCAGAAATTTTGGCAGTCATGCTGATAGGATTAGAGCGCTCCTATCAGAGAGACTGCAGATTGTAGGGATGAGGCGTTGCGGGCTGATGCAGGGGAGCCGTGGACGGGCGCCGGGGCTGTGCTGTTCTTCGACGGACGCTGGACAGCGGCTTTAGGAGAGGAAAACACGCCTGCTTCCTTTGGAGGAAGTAGGCTAATAGTTTTCTGCTTAATTCATATAGAGTGGTGCTTACAAGTATTTATACTCCCTTCTAGTCCTTATCTAAAGAGATCACATCTGAGATCCCCTTTTTTTCTCTCTAACAAACCTTATCTCCTTAATCTTCTAATCCTTATCTAACTAATCTGCATGCCTATTGTTGGCCGCCGTCTCTGCTGTTGTCGGGCGCTTGTACTGGTGGCCGGTCATAACATCTCTCCCGCCTGCGCAAACAGCTCGTCCTTGAGCTGGAAGTCGGGGTAGAGGCTCCGAAAGTCGTTGAGCGCCTCCCATGTAGCTTCCTCCGGAGATAGGCCCTGCCACTGTATGAGGACGTACCAGACGCCACGACGCAGTGGCGCTCGCAAAGCTTTGGCCGACATTGGTAGTAGGCGTCCATCATGTACTTGTGGTAGCGGCACTGGGTCAGCAGGCGGTTCCCCCTTGTGATGCTTCAGCAGTCCTACATGGAAGACGTCGTGGAGGCGGGCGCCTGCTGGCAACTGTAGGCGATAGGCGACCTGGCCAATGAGTTCTGGAATGCGTAAAGGCCCGGCGTAGCATGGGCCAAGCTTCCCCTTTGTGTGGGCAGACATGAGCTGCTCTGGTTGGTGCAGCAGGCGCAACCAGACCCAATCTCCCTCTTGTAGCTCCAAGTCCTGGTGTGTGGCGTCGTAGTACTTCTTGGACAGCTGCTAGGCCTGGAGGAGGCTGTTGGCGGATTTCAGCCAGCATCTCACTATGGTTGCGCAGGAGTGCGTCCCCTGTCTCCGTGCGTGCCGTCCCCGGCTTGTAGGGCAGCATAGGGGGGTGCCCATAGACCACCTCAAATGGAGTGGCGCCTAGAGCCGTATGGAAGAAAGTATTGTAGCAATACTCCGCCGACGGCAGCCAATCGACCCATGCTCGCGGTCGATCTCCTGTCACACAGCGCAGATACATGGCAATCACCTTATTAACCACTTTGGATGTTTGTGTCTAGCGGAGTCATCGTTAGCGGCCTCATTAGGTTGCAGCTCGAGGACGGCCTGTTTGTCCAGGAGGGGTGTAGTGTGAGGGCCTGCTATAGCGTTGCTAAAGTAACATAGGTACTGTAACACGCCCCTCGTGTTGGTTACATAAAGATAAGGTTAGATAAAGATAAGGCTAGTTTGGGATAAGATTAGATCTATTGCTTAGAGGTCAAGTGACCCTCTCTAGTCTCTATATAAGGGAAGAGATTGTATCAATTGAAAGTAAAGAGATTAGAAGGAAATCCCTTCTCTCTTGTCGGCCGTGGGCAAAGCCCTGCGGTCGGCCTCCCAGCGCCCCTAACCCCAGCCGTTGCCCTCTAACCCTAGCCGTCGCCCTCAAACCCTCGCAACCATCTGCTGACCATAACACAAGCCTTCTGTATACCTTAATGCATAACAATTTGCTTGGTTCTTTGGCAGCACATTGGCAACTGCATAGCCCTAGCAAGTAGCATGCTAATCTGTTCTACTCCCTTCACTCGAATTATAAGTCGTTCTTGCTTTTCTGGATGGGAATGTATCAGGTGCAAACCAAACACTTGGTGCAAACCAACATGTTGGAGGTGGGAGGGTGTATTTGAAAATATATCATGGTAGATGGAAGGATTGTTTTGAAAGTTGATGCACGGTGGGAGGATTGTTTTGAATTTTTTTCATGACTGCTTACACAGTTTGCACAAAGTGTTTGGTTTGCACCTGATATGTTCCCTTTCTAGATACATAACTTTTATTATGTATCTAGACATGCCTACATCTACGTGCTTAGCAAAAACAATGTATCTAAAAAAACCAAAACAACTTATAATTAGATAGCCGTGTCCAGTTTGAAATTACATTAAAGTTTGAGAAATTATTTTTTGTGAGATAGGATCTCGCAGCAAGTACCCTATTCATTAATGTTTGTCACAGCATGCAATATATATTTTTTTTGTTACAATTGCGAAACTGTGACTCTAGTCTGTTAAAGTAGAATACAAGAGATGTCACAAAGGATTGCGTCATTTCCGCGTCATGTGAGCTTCTGAGATCCAAGGAACATCATTACACAAGAAACAGTCGCACACATCATACAGAGTACAGTTATAAGTGTCTAAAGATTTCTAGTGAGTATTAGTTTAAGCAACACCTCTTTATCTCCCACTAGTTAGATGCCAGTGCATTGCTATGGTTTATATATATACCACATGGGTAGGCTTTGTTTTAATAAAACAAATATGTGTTCTGTTAGTTAAGTCAGCTAACAATCAAGGTTCGAACTGGATGACACGGCTGTGGAACCGTGGAAGCTGGTGTTTTATATAATAAAGATATGAATGTTGTATGTGTACAAGGCTATAAACATTTATTCTGAGGCTCCAAGCATTTATGTTGCGAAGTCTACATACTATCTTTTCTTAAACAAGGTGCAAGCCAAACTTATTTTGACACAATGCTGCCATGAATTGGTGCAGTCACTGCAAGAAGACCCTGATGATCCTGCCCCACAGTCTAATGCATTGGGAGAGGGCGAGGTTTCACAGTGGAATGTACTGCAGTTCAACACGGGAACGACTGCGCCTTTCATCATAAAGTGCGGAGCAAATTCGAGTGGTGAACTGGTGATTAAGGCTGATCTGCGAGTCCAGGAGCCTAAAGGTGGCGAGGTGATCCGTGTTGTTCCAAGACCAACAGTTCTTGCGGACTTGAGTTTTGAGGAAATAAAAGGTGTGTTTGAGCAATTGCCAGAGGCAGTTAGCTTGCTTGCCTTGGCACGAACAGCAGATGGTACAAGGGCCAGGTATTCAAGATTGTACAGAACCTTAGCCAGCAAAGTGACGGCCTTGAAAGAGACTGTTGCAGAGATGGAGAGAGGTGGTGTTTTCAAAGATGTACGATAAATGCTGTGTTATTGTAGAGTTATTTATGATATTGATGTTGTATATGGATGCCATTTGTCGGCATCCCTTGTAACTGTATTTGTTTTTACTATGTGGAAATCTATGTTGTAACACTATTCTTTGGCAAGAGATGAGCTTGCCTGCCCCAACCCGTAATACTATGGTTGTGCAAGGCGTTAATGTAAATTGTAGCTGCAGCTGATAAATGTCTGCAGTAGTGCAAGTCTGAACTTTCCAAGTTATGGAACTATTTAATGTTTATTTGTATTAAGCTTTTAAGATGTTAAAATTGTGCTAGTTTTGCTACCTTTTCTTTACAACCTTTACAGGTTAAAACGCTCATACCTTCTTATCAGTAATATGGGTATGCTGGTGAACAATACGAAATAACATATAAAATGCTAGGGTGCTCGCGTGCAATGGTCTACTCAGAAAGTGTTTTATTGATTACTCAGAATTAGGATTTGTCATTTTTCATGTAGCATCCTTTCGCAGATCAGGTGCTGTACCCGCTATGCTAATTGGGCTCATTCATGAGTTATTTTTTTTCTTGAACACGTAGGTAAAGTGGTGTATCATTTCAAGAAAAGGATGAAACAAAACAAAGGGTAGAAATCCTCACATACTCGACACACAATCCACGAGTTATTGTCATGCACTATATATAAGGGCTGTAATGGATCATGATTCAAATATTTTTTATGATTTGTTTTTGTTGGATACCTTAATTAATTTTAGTTTAAAAATAAATATAAATATAGTATGGTCCTAACATGATCTGATATTTAAATTGTATATAGTATAGAATTTGAATTTCATTACCATCTTTAACTGCTCATATAGCCAGCTAATTAAGGTCCTGTTTATATCACCTATTTTCTTATAAAATGGTTTTTAAAAGCTGAAAGGTCTCCAAAAAGATCATTTTTTCTATTTAGTTTCTAAAAACTAGTTTCTCAATTTTTTTAAAACCTAAAAAGCTAGTCTCTCCAGCTAAAACCAGTTTTCAAGAAACTAGGTGGATTCAAACACCTTCTGCTAGTTTTTTTTAAAAGCTAGTTTCTAGAAACCAAATCTAGAAACTAGTTTTTAAAAAACTAGGATGGATCCAAACACAGCCTAAGTCAATTCATTGGCTACTTCAATGCAATTGTAGGAAACGGGTGACGCCTAAGAGGGGGGTGAATTAGAACTTCTAAAACTTTTACTTAACTAGGCCACAAATAAATCCCTAGAGCAAAACCTATGCAAATAATCAAACTAGAATGTGCAAACTAGGTTTTGTCTAAGTGTTACTATCTCTACCGCAATGGCTAAGTTTCAATCTACACTATATAAGTATGAAAGGCAAGATTGAAACTTAAATGTTTAATATAAATACAGAAACTTAAAGAGCAAGGTAGAGATGCAAACTCTCGTGGATGATGCCGGTATTTTTACCGAGGTATCCGAAACCACGCAAGGTCCCGACTAATCCTCGTTGGTGCCCCTACGCAAAGGGAAGCCCACGCGAGGGCCAAGCACCTCGGTCGAGTAACTCCGTAGAGAGCCGTGGGCCTTCTCCACGCGCAAGTGGTGCTCCGCTTTCGGCTTCTCTCGGACGCTCCCCGCCGTCTCCACTATCGAGCTTCCAACCGAAAACGCCGCGGGCCTCGTTCCCTCCGGTACACGGTGGCGGCCGTGACACAAACACGGTTGTCACGGTCTCGCAAGACTCTTGCCCCACTCGGTACAATTACAACGACCCGCACAAGAGCCGAGGGGTTGTGTGGTTTGTCTAAACTCACTCAACTAACTAGGATTCACCTAGAGTAAGCGCTAATGCGGTCTAACTAACCTAAGCACTTCGCAAAGCACCTACGTTAATCACCGAGTGATTCTATTAAGCACTTGGGTGTTTGAGCACTTGAAAATGTCTACAATATGCCTTGGTATGTTGCTTGGGCTCCCACACCTTCAAATGGCTGATTGGGTGAAGTATATATAGGCCCCAACTCAACTAGCTGTTGGAAAGCAGACTGTTGTAAGGGTGGCACACCGGACAGTCCTGTCAGCTAACGGTGCGCCAACTGTGTGCCAACAGTGCGCCAATGGTGAGCCAACGGTGCGCCAACAGTGCGCCAACACTGTGCAACCAACGGCTAGTTCTGACACACCGGATAGTCCTGTCAGCCAACGGTGTGCCAACTGTGTGCCAACAGTGCGCCAACAGTGAGCCAACGGTGCACCAACAGTGCGCCAACGCTGTGCAGCCAACGGCTAGTTCTGACACACCGGACAGTCTGGTGCACCAACAGTGTGCCAACGGTGAGCCAACTGTGTGCCATCGGTGTGCCAACTGTGTGCCACCGGTGAGCTAACTGTGTGCCAATGGTGTGCAGCCAACGGCTAGTTCTGACAGCTAGCCGTTACGTGCACCGGACAGTGAGTAGTGACGGTTCGGTGTACACCGGACAGTCCGGTGCCTCCTCTCAGAAAACTCTGTTGGCTGTCCTGTGCGCCAACTGTGTGCCACCGGTGAGCCAACTGTGTGCCACCGGTGCGCCAACTGACAGCTCATCTTCTAGGTCTTCTGTATTTTGTTCTTGGGCTCCTTTGGTCTTGAGTCTTGGACTTCTAAGCTCTTTTTATGTCTTCATTTGAGGTGTTGCATCCTCAGTGTCTTAGTCCAATCCTCTTCGCATCCTGTGAACTATAAACATAAACACTAGCAAACATATTAGTTCACAGGTTGTGTTAATCATCAAACACCAAAACTCATTTAGCCAAATGGCCCGGGGTCCATTTTCCTTACAACAATCTCTTCTGAGCCTAACCACTTTAGCCTCGAGAAAGAATATGTGATTGCCTTTAGTTCCATCAAAATATTACACCATCATGATCGGTCCTCATCATCTGATGTGATGAAATTAGATTACTAAGAATACTCGGTTTCTATGAAAGCATTTTCTCTGCCGTAACGTTTGGCCACTGATGTGCGAGGCTCGGCTTAGACCGGCCCCGCACGTTAGTGGCCCATCTGCGGTAACATTCGAGGACATTATGATAGAGAATCTGGCTGGGTTCTAACACATTATGCAGCAAGCTACAACCCATCTCTTGTACTACAAACCAATGCTTCAACTTCCTCGATGCACACATCCATGAAGAATGCTCTTAACTTATGCTTATAATATTGAATCACTCTATGTGTTCATTTTTAAATTAGACATCATATATTGAAACAGGGATAGTTTCTTTAAAAGCACCATGCACCACTTTTATCTGGTCAACTATTGCTTGAACCCAAGAGCACACCTCCTTTTGGTTGCTGTGATCAAAATATTTATTATCAGCTAGATAACTCTTCATATATTTTCTCTCGTTTTACATGTCATATTATGTTTAAGTCAAATATTTCTAAATTTGACCCTTCATTTTAGGAAGCTGAGCTGGCTCCGTTGGTTGGCGTTGTGAATGTATACAGTACCCAATCATTTAGGGTTAAGTCTTTGTTGAAGCAAATACGACAACAAAATAGAATGGAGCCAATAGAACCCACAATTCAAAGTTCAGGTATATGGATAGTTGTTTTTCATGCACTCCTATTCAAGGCTAGGTCTTTGGATATATCCTATTCTTTCAAGCATCCTTTTCACTGCCTTTTTCCTTATCAACTTTGGCCTTTGTCTCTCTCTCTCTTATTATTGCTATTGCGCCTTATGATCCCACTACACACTGGCGTACCTACATGCCTTTGTTGGGTATATTCGAACTATCTTGACTGATGTTGGACAAACATTTTTTAATTGGTGCTGCCCCTAACCAATATTCTAAACTCGATCCTTCTATATGGCCATAAATCCAAAACAACCTACGTATTTCCATAACTTCTATTTATTGAACATGTCATCTTTTTGTAGACCAATATTCTGCACCATACAATATAGCAGATCTAATTATCATTCTATAAAACTTGGTTTTTAGCTTCTGTGGTATCCTCTAGTCATGTAGAATGCTAGATGCTTGATGCCATTTCATCTAGTCTGCTTTGATTCTATGGCTAACATCTTCATCAATATTCCTATCTCTCTTTAGCATTGATCCTAAATACTTAAAGGTGTCCTTTCTAGACACTACTTGCCATTCCAAACAGACCTCTCCTTTCTCATATGTAGTGCCCAAATTACATCTCATGTATTCTATTTTAATTCTACTAAATATAAAACCATTGGATTCTAGAGTCTCCCACTATAACTCTAGTTTCCTATTTACTCTTGTCCGACTTTCATCAACTTGCACTACTTCGTCTGCAAAATAGCATAGGGATATTCCCATGTATATCCTTTGTGACTTTATCCATCACCAAGGAAAAAATAAGGGCTCAAAATTGATCCTTGATGTAGTCCTATTCAAATCGAAAATCATTTATGGCCGCATCACTTGTTCTAGCACTAGTCACAATATTATTGTACATGTCCTTAATGAATCCAGCATGCTTTATTGAAACTTTATGTTTCTCTAAAGTCTACCATATAATATTCCTTGATATTTTATCATAAGCCTTGTCCAAGTCAATAAAAATCATATGTATATCCTTCTTTTGTTCTCTATAATGCTCCATCACATTCTTATTAAGGAAACTACTTCTATGATTGACTTTTTGAGCATGAAACTAAATTGGTTCAAAGATATCCTCATTATTCTTCTCATACGATGCTCAATAACAACCCCCACATCTTCATAGTATGGCTCATCAACTTAATTTTCTAATAATTAGTACAACTTTGAATATCTTCCTTATTGTTGTAGATCGGTACCAATATACTTGTCCACTCGTCAGACCTTTTGTCTGACTGAAAGATATGGTTGAACACCTTGGTTAGGTCATACTATAGTATGTCTGCGAGGCATCTTCATTCAAGTGGGATACAATTAGGGCTCATCGCCTTACCCCTTTCATCATTTTTAATGCATCTCTAACCTTAGATTCTTGGATCCTGCACACAGAGCGCCTATCAGTGTCATCTTGTTCTCACAATCTTGGCTTGTTTATCCCTATAGGCACATACCTAAAAACAAAGACAGCCACCACAAGCTCATGTTGAAAGAAACATACTCCCTGGGTATCACCTTATAATCTAAGCATTCTCATTTATCCTCTCTTCTTGTAAGGGCAAATTCAATGACTAGAACTAGTCTCGTGGTTCATCAAACTATTAGAATCTTGGCTGAGGTTGCACTTAACCAAGATGATGATATGCAAAAGTGGAGGTTTAAGGCTTCTGGACAGTTCTCCACCAGATCTGCCTACATACCTTTTTTGTCGGTTGTATATTCTTTGAGTCCTAGAAGTGGCTTTGGAAATGTTAGGCCCTGGGCAAATGCAGATGTTTATCTGGCTAGCCATTTGGAATCCTTGTTGGACTCCTGACTGTTTACGAAAAAGAGGACTTCCTCACCCTAAGAAATGTCCTCTTTGTGAATATGAAAGGAGAATGCCCAACATAGTTTGACCTCTTGTGTTTTTGCTAGACAATTTTGGTACAATATTATGCAACCATTGGACTAGTGGCATAAGTCCTTGAAGAAGGTTTAGAAATAGTAGAAAAAGGCTTTAACTCTCTGATCATTCTGGGAACTTGGGTTCTATGAAAGCATCGCAATGCATGTGTTTTTGAAGGCTCTACGCCTTCTATCCTAGCTATGGTGCAGGATATCAAGAATGAGATCCCTCTTTGGCAACTAGCTAGGACCAAAGGGCTGATGGCCCTGAATCTAGGGAGGTTGTTGGTATAACTTTTATAGATAGCTAGGTCTTGTCCTTTTATTTTGTTAGTTGTAAGTATTTTCTTTAGTTTCTACATCTCACACTATGATCCATGGTGATATGATGGACCTTTTATTTCTCTTAATATAAACATGCACTTCTCTCCTGTGTGTTCGAGAAAAAACATTAATATTATATTATTGACCTATTTTTGTAGGTTGACCTATTTTTTCTTAAAAAACCTTGACCATTAATTAAAAAAATTCAAATAGTTTCACTATATGTATGAACTACATATTCTAAAAGTATTTTCTTAAAGTAAATTTAAATCATAAATCTTATATTGCTAACCTATTTTTTAAAAAAATAATACTTAAATTTTAAAATATTTAACTCATAACAAATCTAATGCAACATGTACAAAATATAGAAGTATTTATTGAGTTAATAAATGGTGGAGCTCCAGATTACTTCCATATTAGCATATAACTCGTGCTAACACTACGATCCCGTGGAGGGGGAGGTCGATGATGGCAACGCGGGTGAGGGGGAGGCGTGGGGCGGTGAGGTCATGGCTGAGAGAAGAGGGAGAGAGAGAGAGAGGGAGGGATGAGGTATGATGTATGATCCGAATAATATTATCCATTGGATTTGAGTGAATAAAAGAAATAAGGTTATCTAGCGATCTAAACCGTTGGTTTTGAATGTGTGCTAAGTCCGAGTGTAACTTGTTTGGTGAGTTTAGGTGGAGGTTATAAGTGTGGGGTGATTTGGTTAGTTGAGTTTTGCAAAATTTAAACCGATTGACTATATAGTGGTATAGATTTATTGTGTTCTTCTTTATCCTGACAATCTCCTATTACGAGTAGATATGTTGCAAATGCAAACATATCTCAAATTTGTTGTGCTTCTTTTTATCCTGTACCACCATGCCACATTTTTAGGCCACTTTGGCAACTCGTGTCCCCACCGGGATCCCAAGCATTTCCCCATGCCAGCAACCCACGTGAGAAATTTTCACTGGTCATTTCTTTGACTTGTTTAGGAGCATTCAATACCCGCGCATTCCAACCCCAAACCCAAATTACCTAGGTAAAACACCCAACCTACCGACATCGGACAACCTTCCGCACCGATCGTCCCTCTCGCCTCATGTGCTGGAGGCCTCTGCTCTGTGACCTCCTTCTCGGTCGCTCGCTCCATAAGCTCGTCCTCCACCATACGCTCTGCTGCCATCCGGATGAGTTCATGCAAGTTTGTGTGGATGGATAGTTAATTAGCAATGCATACGGATAACTCGTGAAATGTTAGCCTCTGAATGGCCATATAAAATTCTTCCCAGAGAGGCCTTTCCACATGGGGAAACTGAAAGGGAAATAGGGTCAAACCTTTTCCTAAATGATTTTGGTGGTTGAATTGCCCAACACAAATAATTGGACTAACTAGTTTGCTCTAGATTATAAGTTCTACAGGTGCCAAAGGTTCACAACAAACCAATACAAAGTTAAAACAAATGGTTCAAATATAAAGGAGCAAAACCAACCGAAGGCTGCCCTGGTTTGGTGCATCGAACTGTCCGATGTGCCACCGGACAGTGTCCGCTGCACCAGGGAGAATCACTCTGAACTGCTCAGCTTTGGGTTTCTAGAAATGCCACTCCGCTATAATTCACCGGACTGTCCGGTGTAGCACCGGACTGTCCGGTGTGCCAGCGGAGCAATGGCTAGCGCGCCAACGGTCGTCTGCAAAAGTGAACAGTGAACAATGAACAGTGCGGACTGCGCGCGTAGAGTCAGAGCAGGCGCCAGAAGGCGTACCGGACAGTGAACAGGACCTGTCCGGTGCACCACCAGACTGTCCGGTGGCCTAGTTGTCAGAAGCTCCAACGGTCAAACCCTAACGGCTGGGTGACGTGGCTGGCGCACCGGACAGTGTCCGGTGGCGCACTGGACTGTCCGGTGCGCCCGTCGACAGCAACCATTCCCAACGGCCACTTTGGTGGTTGGGGCTATAAATAACCCCTAACCACCACACTTCAAGGCATCCATGTTTTCAGCCATTGCATTCAATACAAGAGCTCTAGACTTCACTCCAAGACATAAACAAGAGATCAAATCCTCTCCTAAGTCCAAAGATCACTCCAAACAATTAGTGACTAGTGAGAGAGAGATATTTGTGTTCATTTGAGTTCTTGCGCTTGGATCGCTTTTCTTCTTCCCCATTTCTTGTTCCCAAGTCATTTGTAATCAAGGCAAGAGACACCAATTGTGTGGTGGTCCTTATGGGGACTAAGTGTCCTAATTGATTGAGAAGAGAAGCTCACTCGGTCTAGGTGACCGTTTGAGAGAGGGAAAGGGTTGAAAGAGACTCGGTCTTTGTGACTGAAAGGGAATTAGGCTTACACCTATTTCCTAAACTAATTTTGGTGGTTGAATTGCCCAACACAAATAATTGGACTAACTAGTTTGCCCAAGTTTATAAGTTCTACAGGTACAAAGGTTCACCATAAGCCAATAAAAAGACCAAGAAAAAGGGTTTAAACAAAGGAGCAAAGGGACAACCGAAGGTACCTTGGTCGGGCGCACCAGACTATCCGGTGTGCCACCGGACAGTGTCTGGTGCACCAGGGAAGATCGACTTCAAACTCGCCAGTCTCGGGAATTCTCAGAGCCGGCGCGCTATAATTCACCGGACTGTCCGGTGTACACCGGACAGTGTCCGGTGCTCCAAGGAGGCGCGGCTCTGAACTCGCCAGTCTCGGGAATTCGCAACGGCTGCTCCGCTAAAATTCACCGGACATGTCCGGTGTACACCGGACTGTCCGGTGTAACAGCGTGGCAACGGCTACTTCGGTGCCAATGGTCACCTGTAGGCGCTCTGCAGGCGCATTTAATGCGCGCCAGAGCGCGCAGAAGTCAGGCACGCGCGAATAGGCGCACCGGACATTCTACAGTTCATGTCCGGTGCGCCACAGGTCATCTAGGCGGGCCCAGCAACAGAGCTCCAACGGTCGGAACCCTAACGGCCGGGTGATGTGGCTGTCGCACCGGACATGTCCGGTGTGCACCGGACTGTCCGGTGCGCCATACGACAGACAGCTTCCACCAAACGGCTAGTTTGGTGGTTGGGGCTATAAATACCCCCAACCACCCCACATTCAAGTCATCCAAGTTTTCCCACTTCAACTACTTACAAGAGCTCTAGCATTCAATTCTAGACACACCAAAGTGATCAAATCCTCTCCAAACTCCACACAACGCCCTAGTGATTAGTGAGAGAGATTTGCTTGTGTTCTTTCGAGCTTTATGCTTGGATTGCTTTCTTTCTTCTTTGATTCTTCATTGTGATCAAACTCACTTGTAATTGAGGCAAGAGACACCAATCTTGTGGTGGTCCTTGTGGGAACTTTGTGTTCCAAACATTTGAGAAGAGAAAGCTCACTCGGTCCGAGGGACCGTTTGAGAGAGGGAAAGGGTTGAAAGAGACCCGGTCTTTGTGACCACCTCAACGGGGAGTAGGTTTGCAAGAACTGAACCTCGGTAAAACAAATCCACGTGTCACACTCCTTATTCGCTTGCGATTTGTTTTGCACCCTCTCTCGCGGACTCGATTATTATTTCTAACGCTAACCCGGCTTGTAGTTGTGATTAATTTTGTTAATTTCAATTTTGCCCTATTCACCCCCCTCTAGGTGACTTTCAATTAGTATCGGAGCCCGGTGCTTCATTAGAGCCTAACCGCTCGAAGTGATGTCAGGAGATCACACCAAGAGGGAGATGGAGACCGACGACAAGCCCACTACGAGTCACGGGAGCACCTCATCGGAAGAGTCCTGCACTAAGAGGAAGGAGAAGAAGAAGGACTCCTCCAAAGGGAAGAAGTCTTCTTCACACCACAAAGAGAAGAAGGAGAAATCTTCTTCCCACAAGACGCATCGGAGAGGCGACAAGCACAAGAGGATGAGGAAAGTGGTCTACTACGAGACCGACACTTCATCAACGTCGACCTCCGACTCCGATGCGCCGTCCGTAACTTCTAAGCGCCAAGAGCGCAAGAAGTATAGTAAGATCCCCCTACGCTACCCCCGCATTCCTAAACATACACCTTTACTTTCCGTCCCTTTAGGCAAACCACCAACGTTTGATGGTGAAGATTATGCTAGGTGGAGTGATATGATGCGATATCACCTAACCTCACTCCACAAAAGTATATGGGATGTTGTTGAGTTTGGTGTACAGGTACCATCCGTAGGGGATGAAGACTATGATACGGACGAAGTGGCCCAAATCGAGCACTTCAACTCCCAAGCCACAACCATACTCCTCGCCTCTCTAAGTAGAGAGGAATATAACAAGGTGCAAGGGTTGAAGAGTGCAAAGGAGATTTGGGACCTACTCAAGACCGCGCACGAGGGTGATGAACTCACCAAGATCACCAAGCGGGAAACGATCGAGGGGGAGCTCGGTCGCTTCCGTCTTCGCCAAGGGGAGGAGCCACAAGATATGTACAACCGGCTCAAAACCTTGGTGAAACAAGTGCGAAACCTCGGGAGCAAGAAGTGGGACGACCGTGAGGTGGTTAAGGTTATTCTAAGATCTCTCATTTTCCTTAACCCCACTCAAGTTCAATTAATCCATGGTAATCCTAGATACACACTAATGACTCCCGAGGAAGTAATCGGGAATTTTGTGAGCTTTGAGTATATGATCAAGGGCTCGAAGAAAATCAACGAGCTAGATGATCCCTCCACATCCGCGGCACAACCGGTCGCATTTAAGGCAACGGAGGAGAAGAAGGAGGAGTCTACACCAAGTAGACAACCAATCGACGCCTCAAAGCTCGACAATGAGGAAATGGCGCTCGTCATCAAGAGCTTTCGCCAAATCCTCAAACAAAGGAGAGGGAAGGACTACAAACCCCGCTCCAAGAAAGTGTGCTACAAATGTGGTAAGCCCGGTCATTTTATTGCAAAATGTCCTATATCTAGTGACAGTGACAGGGGCGACGACAAGAAGGGAAAGAGGAGAGAAAAGAAGAGGTACTACAAGAAGAAGGACGGCGATGCCCATGTTTGCTGGGAGTGGGACTCCGACGAGAGCTCCACCGAATCCTCCTCCGACGAGGACGCCGCCAACATCGCTGTCACCAAGGGACTTCTCTTCCCCAACGTCGGCCACAAGTGCCTCATGGCAAAGGACGGCAAAAGGAAGAAGGTTAAATCTAAATCCTCCACTAAATATGAGTCCTCTAGTGATGATAATGCTAGTGATGAGGAAAATAATTTGCGTACTCTTTTTGCCGACCTAAACATGCAACAAAAGGAAAAATTAAATGAGTTGATTAGTGCTATTCATGAGAAGGATGATCTCTTGGACTCTCAAGAGGACTTCCTTATTAAGGAAAACAAAAAGCATGTTAAGGTTAAAAATGCTTATGCTCTACAAGTTGAAAAATGTGAAAAATTATCTAGTGAGCTAAGCACTTGCCATGAGACCATTGACAACCTTAGAAATGAGAATGCTAAATTGTTAGCTAAGGTTGATTCACATGTTTGTACTATTTCAACTTCCAATCCTAGAGATGATAATGTTGATTTACTTGCTAGGATTGATGAGTTGAATGTCTCTATTGCTAGCCTTAGAAATGAGAATGAGAAATTGATTGCTAAGGCTAAAGAATTAGATGTTTGCAATGTTACAATTTCCAATCTTAGAGATAACAATGATATTTTGCGTGCTAAGATTGTTGAACTTAATTCTTGCAAACCCTCTACATCTACTATTGAGCATGTGTCTATTTGTGATAGATGTAGAGATGTTGATATCAATGCTATTCATGATCACATGGTATTAATTAAACAACAAAATGATCATATAGCAAAATTAGATGCTAAAATTGCCGAGCATAACTTAGAAAATGAAAAGTTTAAATTTGCTAGAAGTATGCTTTATAATGGGAGACGCCCTGGCATCAAGGATGGCATTGGCTTCCAAAGGGGAGACAATGTCAAACTTAGTGCCCCTCCTAAAAATTTGTCTAACTTTGTTAAGGGCAAGGCTCCCATGCCTCAGGATAATGAGGGTTACATTTTGTACCCTGCCGGTTATCCCGAGAGCAAAATTAAGGGAATTCATTCTAGGAAGTCTCACTCTGGCCCTAATCATGCTTTTATGTATAAGGGTGAGACATCTAGCTCTAGGCAACCAACCCGTGCAAAGTTGCCTAGAAAGAAAACTCCTAGTGCATCAAATGATCATGGCATTTCATTTAAATCTTTTGATGCATCTTATGTTTTGACTAACAAATCCGGCAAGGTAGTTGCCAAGTTTGTTGGGGGCAAACACAAGGGTTCCAAGACTTGTGTTTGGGTACCCAAAGTTCTTGTGTCTAATGCCAAAGGACCCAAAACCGTTTGGGTACCTAAAGTCAAGAACTAAACTTGTTTTGTAGGTTTATGCATCCGGGGGCTCAAGTTGGATTATCGATAGCGGGTGCACAAACCACATGACGGGGGAGAAGAAGATGTTCTCCTCCTATGAGAAAAACCAAGATCCCCAATGAGCTATCACATTCGGGGATGGAAACCAAGGTTTGGTCAAAGGTTTGGGTAAAACAGCTATATCTCCTGACCATTCCATTTCCAATGTTTTTCTTGTAGATTCTTTAGATTACAATTTGCTTTCCGTGTCTCAATTATGTCAAATGGGCTACAACTGTCTATTTACTGATGTAGGTGTCACTGTCTTTAGAAGAAGTGATGATTCAATAGCATTTAAGGGAGTGTTAGAAGGTCAGCTATACTTGGTAGATTTTGATAGAGCTGAACTCGACACTTGCTTAATTGCTAAGACTAACATGGGTTGGCTCTGGCACCGCCGACTAGCCCATGTTGGAATGAAGAATCTTCATAAGCTTCTAAAGGGAGAACACATTTTAGGACTAACAAATGTTCATTTTGAGAAAGACAGGATTTGTAGCGCATGCCAAGCCGGGAAGCAAGTTGGCACTCATCATCCACACAAGAACATCATGACAAGTGACATGCCACTGGAGCTCCTTCACATGGATTTATTCGGCCCGATCGCTTACATAAGCATCAGCGGGAGTAAGTACTGTCTAGTTATTGTGGATGATTATTCTCGCTTCACTTGGGTGTTCTTTTTGCAGGAAAAATCCCATACCCAAGAGACCTTAAAGGGATTCTTGAGACGGGCTCAAAATGAGTTCGGCTTAAGGATCAAGAAAATTAGAAGCGGCAACGGGACGGAGTTCAAGAACTCACAAATAGAAGGCTTCCTTGAGGAGGAGGGCATCAAGCATGAGTTCTCTTCTCCCTACACCCCACAACAAAATGGTGTAGTGGAGAGGAAGAATCGAACTCTATTGGACATGGCAAGAACCATGCTTGATGAGTACAAGACACCGGATCGGTTTTGGGCCGAGGTGGTCAACACCGCTTGCTACGCCATCAACCGGTTATATCTACACCGAATCCTCAAGAAGACATCCTATGAACTCCTAACCGGTAAAAAGCCAAATATTTCATATTTTAGAGTTTTTGGTAGCAAATGTTTTATTCTTGTTAAAAGAGGTAGAAAATCTAAATTTGCTCCTAAAACTGTAGAAGGCTTTTTACTAGGATATGACTCAAACACAAGGGCATATAGAGTCTTTAACAAGTCCTCAGGACTTGTTGAAGTTTCTTGTGACGTTGTGTTTGATGAGACTAACGGCTCTCAAGTAGAGCAAGTTGATCTTGATGAGATAGGTGAAGAACAGGCTCCATGCATAGCGCTACGGAACATGTCCATTGGGGATGTGTGTCCTAAGGAATCCGAAGAGCCTCCACATGCACAACATCAACCATCCTCCTCCACACAAGCATCTCCACCAACCCAAAATGAGGACGAGGCTCAAGTTGATGAAGGAGAAGATCAAAGAGATGAGCCACCTCAAGATGACGGCAATGATCAAGGGGGAGATGCAAACGATCAAGACAAGGAGGATGAAGAACCAAGACCGCCACACCCAAGAGTCCACCAAGCAATCCAACGAGATCACCCCGTCGACACCATCCTCGGCGACATTCATAAGGGGAATTTAGTAGGATCATGACACAGAAATTCGAGATGTCTATGATGGGGGAGTTGAAGTATTTTCTAGGATTCCAAGTCAAGCAACTCCAAGAGGGCACCTTCATTAGCCAAACAAAGTATACTCAAGACATTCTAACCAAGTTTGGAATGAAGGATGCCAAGCCCATCAAGACACCCATGGGAACAAATGGGCATCTCGACCTCGACATGGGAGGTAAATCCGTCGATCAAAAGGTATACCGGTCGATGATAGGTTCATTACTCTATTTATGTGCATCTCGACCGGACATTATGCTTTCCGTCTGCATGTGTGCAAGATTCCAAGCCGACCCTAAGGAATTACACCTTACGGCCGTAAAACGGATCTTGAGATATTTGGCTTATACTCCTAAGTTTGGGCTTTGGTACCCTCGGGGATCCACATTTGATTTGATTGGTTATTCGGATGCCGATTGGGCGGGGTGCAAAATTAATAGAAAGAGCACATCGGGGACTTGCCAGTTCTTGGGAAGATCCTTGGTGTCTTGGGCTTCAAAGAAGCAAAATTCGGTCGCTCTTTCTACCGCCGAAGCCGAGTATATTGCCGCAGGCCATTGTTGCACGCAATTGCTTTGGATGAGGCAAACCCTGCGGGACTATGGTTACAAATTAACCAAAGTTCCTCTTCTATGTGATAATGAGAGTGCAATCCGCATGGCAGATAATCCCGTTGAGCATAGCCGCACTAAGCACATAGCCATTCGGTATCATTTTCTTAGGGATCACCAACAAAAGGGGGGATATCGAGATTTCATACATTAACACTAAAGATCAATTAGCCGATATCTTTACCAAGCCACTTGATGAACAAACTTTTACCAAACTTAGGCATGAGCTCAATATTCTTGATTCTAGGAATTTCTTTTGCTAAAACTTGCACACATAGCTCATATGTATACCTTTGATCATATCTCTTTTATATATGCTATGACTAATGTGTTTTCAAGTGTATTTCAAACCAAGTCATAGGTATATTGAAAGGGAATTGGAGTCTTCGGCGAAGACAAGGCTTCCACTCCACTCTACTACTCATCCTTCGTCGTCGCTCCGCGTCATCTCCGTCTTTGGTATAATCTTCACTCATATGGTTCATATGCCAAAGGGGAGAAAGTAGTTTTTAAAGGGCTTATATCTCACTCAAAGTATCCGTTTTTGGCGATTCATGCCAAAGGGGGAGAAAGTATGAGCCCAAAGCAAAAGGACCGCACTACCACCCTAGTTTTAAAAATTGATGATTTTCAATTGGTAAATTTCAAATTGGTATCTCTTTGTGTTCTAAAGGGGGAGAAAGTAGTATTTTCACAAAATTGATATCTTAAAACCCTCTTGAACACTAAGAGGAGGATTTATTGAGGGGGAGTTTTTGTTTAGTCAAAGGAAAAGCATTTGGAACAAAGGGAGAAAAATTTCAAAACTTGAAAATGCTTCGCAAAATCTTATTCATTTACCTTTGACTATTTTGCAAGAAGACTTTGAAACGGTTTTACAAAAAGAATTTGCAAAAACAAAACATGTGGTGCAAGCGTGGTCCAAAATGTTAAAAATAAAGAAACAATCCATACATATCTAGTAAGTGATATTTATTGGCTCAATTCTAAGTAACCTTTGCACTTACATTTTGCAAACTAGTTCAATTATGCACTTCTATACTTGCTTTGGTTTGTGTTGGCATCAATCACCAAAAAGGGGGAGATTGAAAGGGAATTAGGCTTACACCTATTTCCTAAACTAATTTTGGTGGTTAAATTGCCCAACACAAATAATTGGACTAACTAGTTTGCCCAAGTTTATAAGTTCTACAGGTACAAAGGTTCACCATAAGCCAATAAAAAGACCAAGAAAAAGGGTTCAAACAAAGGAGCAAAGGGACAACCGAAGGTACCTTGGTCGGGCGCACCGGACTGTCCGGTGTGCCACCGTACAGTGTCCGGTGCACCAGGGAAGATCGACTTCAAACTCGCCAGTCTCGGGAATTCTCAGAGCCGGCGCGCTATAATTCACCAGACTGTCCGGTGTACACCGGACAGTGTCCGGTGCTCCAAGGAGGTGCGACTCTGAACTCGCCAGTCTCGGGAATTCGCAACGGCTGCTCCGCTAAAATTCACCGGACATGTCCGGTGTACACCGGACTGTCCGGTGTAACAGCGTGGCAACGGCTACTTCGGCGCCAACGGTCACCTGCAGGCGCTCTGCAGGCGCATTTAATGCGCGCCAGAGCGCGCAGAAGTCAGGCACGCGTGAACAGGCGCACCGGACATTCTACAGTTCATGTCCGGTGCGCCACCGGTCATCCAGGCGGGCCCAGCAACAGAGCTCCAACGGTCGGAACCCTAACGGCCGGGTGACGTGGTTGTCGCACCGGACATGTCCGGTGTGCACCGGACTGTCCGGTGCGCCATACGACAGACAGCTTCCACCAAACGGCTAGTTTGGTGGTTGGGGCTATAAATACCCCCAACCACCCCACATTCAAGTCATCCAAGTTTTCCCACTTCAACTACTTACAAGAGCTCTAGCATTCAATTCTAGACACACCAAAGTGATCAAATCCTCTCCAAACTCCACACAATGCCCTAGTGATTAGTGAGAGAGATTTGCTTGTGTTCTTTCGAGCTCTTGCGCTTGGATTGCTTTCTTTCTTCTTTGATTCTTCATTGCGATCAAACTCACTTGTAATTGAGGCAAGAGACACCAACCTTGTGGTGGTCCTTGTGGGAACTTTGTGTTCCAAACATTTGAGAAGAGAAAGCTCACTCGGTCCGAGGGACCGTTTGAGAGAGGGAAAGGGTTGAAAGAGACCCGGTCTTTGTGACCACCTCAACAGGGAGTAGGTTTGCAAGAACTGAACCTCGGTAAAACAAATCCACGTGTCACACTCCTTATTCGCTTGCGATTTGTTTTGCACCCTCTCTCGCGGACTCGATTATTATTTCTAACGCTAACCCGGCTTGTAGTTGTGATTAATTTTGTTAATTTTAGTTTCGCCCTATTCACCCCCCCTCTAGGCGACTTTCAGTGACCACCTCAACGAGGAGTAGGTTTGCAAGAACCGAACCTCGGTAAAACAAATCACCGTGTCACACTCTTCATTTGCTTGTGATTTGTTTTTTGCCCTCTCTTTCGGACTCGATTTTAATTCTAACGCTAACCCCAGCTTGTAGTGTGTGCTTAAGTTTATAATTTTCAGATTCCACCTATTCACCCCCCTCTAGGCGACTTTCAATTGGTATCGGAGCCCGGTACTTCATTAGAGCTTAACCGCTCGAAGTGATGTCGGGAGATCACGCCAAAAAAGAGGTCGTGACCGGCGAGAAGCCCGCCACAAGCCACGGGAAGACTCCATCGGGAGAGTCCGGCAACAAGGGGAAGGGATCCCCTTCGACAAGAAGAAGAAGATGAAGAAGGTGATCTACTACGAGACCGACTCTTCGTCGCCATCTACCTCTGGCTCTGACGCGCCGTCCGTCACTGCTAAGCGCCATGAGCGCAAGAAGTTTAGTAAGATCCCCTTACGCTACCCTCGCATTTCTAAACGTACTCCATTACTTTCCGTCCCATTAGACAAACCACCGGTTTTTGATGGTGAAGATTATTGTATGTGGAGTGATAAAATGTGGCACCATCACTAGTAGAGATCTTATCATCGATGACGTTCGTATTGCGTCACTGCATGTGTATATATCGTCACAAATAAAGGTTTGTGACGAATTTGTGACGAGTTCGATTTGGTCATAGGGGTCGCGTCACATTTGTTGTGTTGTGACGGACTGAGAGCACCTAGAGGGGGGGGGGGTGAATAGGTGATCCTGTCAATCTTAAAACTTAAGCCACAAAACTTGGTTAAGTGTTATCACAATAATTGCCAAGTGGCTAGAGATGAGTCTCAACAAAACACAATAACCACAAGAAATCAATCACAGAGATGGCACGGTGGTTATCCCGTGGTTCGGCCAAGACCAACGCTTGCCTACTCCACGTTGTGGCGTCCCAACGGACGAGGGTTGCAATTAGGGATGAAAACGGTCGGAAACGGTATTTATTCGGTAATCAGATTTTTGGTCGTTTTTCTTTGATTGCGAATAAATAGGATATATAATGCACTATACTAATTTATATTCTTGTTTATAACATTGAGCTTGTAAAGATCCATAAAAGGTAAACCTCAAATTCATCCTATATTTTCTCAAATGATAGATATAAAATTCGGTATGGATTCGAAAACAAATTTGGTAAAATTTTCATGTTTTTTTGCTGTATGGAGCAAATAATAAATAAAACAATTTATGTAATATTTTATTCTTATTTGTAATAATGTGCTTAAGAACATAGGACAAGATCACCATAAAATTTTATACATATCTATTTTAAAATATTAAATTTGTCCTAACAGTTCAGATTACCATTTTCATCCCTAGTTGCAATCAACCCCTCTCAAGCTGTCCAAAGACCCACTTGAATACCATGGTGTTTTGCTTGCTTTTCTTAATCCCGTTTGCGAGGAATCTCCACTTGGAGCCTCTCGCCCTTACACTTGAAGTTCACAAAGAAGCACAGAGCAAGGGAGGGATTAGCAACGCACACAAGACATAAAAATCAGAGTGTCAACACGCACACAAGTCGCAACAAGAGCTCTCAACACAACCCAATGAGTTCACAACTCCACTAGAGCTCTATATGCTATCACAAAGAAACAAATGCGCGGAATCGAGGTCTTGGTGCTTAGGAATGTTGTAGGAATGCTTGGTGTGCTCCTCCATGCGCCTAGGGGTCCTTTTATAGCCCCAAGGCAGCTAGGAGCCGTTGAGAACATTCCTGGAAGGCAGATCTTGCCTTCTGTCGACTGGCGCACCGGACAGTCCGGTGCACCACCGGACATCCACTGTTCACTGTCCGGTGCAGATTTCTTTCCTTATTTGGCGAAGCCGACCGTTGGAGTCTGAGAGCCGTTGGCGCACCGGACACTGTCCGATGCACACCAGACAGTCCGGTGCACCAATGTGACCGTTGGCTCGGCCACGCGTCACGCGCGGAATCCTCGGCCGACCGTTGCCCCGGCTGACTGTTGACTCACCGGACAGTCCGGTGCACCACCGGACAGACCGGTGAATTTTAGCCGTACGCCGTTGAAGGTTTCCCGAGAGCGACGAGTTCGCCTGTGAACGGCTCACCGGACAGTCCGGTGCACCACCGGACAGACCGGTGAATATTAGCCGTACACCGCCGTCGAAGTCCCGAGAGCAGCCTGTTCGCTAGAGCCAGCCTGGCGCACCGGACACTGTCCGGTGCACCACCGGACAGTCCGGTGCTCCCAGACTGAGCAGAGTCTTGGCTGCTCGAGCCAAGGCATTTTCAATTGGATTTTTCCTATTTCCAACACTTAGACACAATACATTAGTCCATAAAACAATGTACTAAGTCTGAGAAACATACCTTTATCCTTGATTTGTACTTTGTCCACCTTTTTACACTAGGGCACTTGTGTTGGATACTAAATCACCAAAATACTTAGAAATGGCCCAAGGGCACATTTCCTTTTCAATCTCCCCCTTTTTGGTGATTTATGCCAACACAACATAAAGCAAGTAGAACAAGTACAAAATCAATTCAAATAAGAACTCAAAATTGTTTTGATTCAATTTTGACATATATGGATCATCATTTGCCACCACTTGATTTGTTTTTGCAAATCAAACCCAAATTTCTATCTCTAAGTCAAACATACTTGTTAAAACATAAAGAGAGTCATTACAAGAGAAATTGATTCAAGATTTCAAAAACTCCCCCTTTTTCCCATAATCAACATTTCTCCCCACAAGAAGCCAACTTTTGACAAGAGAGACAATAAAAGAGTTTTGACAAACCAAAAGCTCTATTTTACTATTTTCAAAATCTCTCAAGTGGTAGCTGATCCATTTATCGCTTTGGCCTTTATTTTCTCCCCCTTTGGCATCAAGCACCAAAACGGGATCAATCTTGGCCCCTTAACTCCATTGCCTCACCAAAATCGTCAAATGAGAACACAAAGGCAATAAGAGGACATGAGATGAACTTGGAATTAGTTACCCTCTCATCAGAGTGCAGTGGAAGTCTTTCATGGTCCAAGTCCACCTTTTCCCTTTCAAAACTCCTTTGAGACTAAATCAAGCAAACTCAAGCATATGGTTAGTCTCAAAGGATCAAGTTGTAACACAACTCCCCCTAAATATGTGCATCACTTGCACAAGGACTTGTGAGGTCCGGGGAGTGATTGTACAACTTGAGCACCACAAGTAAGTAACAAAATGCATAAGGAACATGACCAAAGGCATAAATACATGTATGCTATAAATCAATCCAAGTTCCGCGAATCCAGGACATTTAGCTCACTACGCAACCTGCAAAAGGTCTTTTCATCTAAAGGCTTAGTGAAGATATCGGCTAGCTGGTTCTCGGTGCTAACATGAAACACTTCGATATCTCCCTTTTGCTGGTGGTCTCTCAAAAAGTGATGCCAGATGTCAATGTGCTTTGTGTGGCTGTGCTCAACAGGATTTTCCGCTATTCGGATAGCACTCTCATTGTCACATAGGAGTGGGACTTTGCTCAGATTGTAGCCAAAGTCCTGGAGGGTTTGCCTCATCCAAAGTAGTTGCGCACAACACTGTCCTGCGGCAACGTACTCGGCCTCAGCGGTGGATAGGGCAACGGAAGTTTGTTTCTTAGAGTTCCACGACACCAGGGACCTTCCTAAGAATTGGCACGTCCCCGATGTACTATTCCTATCGACCTTACATCCAGCATAGTCGGAATCTGAATATCCAATCAAGTCAAAGTTAGACCCCTTTGGATACCAGATCCCGAAGCAAGGCGTAGCGACTAAATATCTAAGAATTCGCTTCACAGCCACTAAGTGACACTCCTTAGGATCGGATTGAAATCTAGCACACATGCATACGCTAAGCATAATATCCGGTCTACTAGCACACAAATAAAGTAAAGACCCTATCATAGACCGGTATGCCTTTTGATCAACGGACTTACCTCCTTTGTTGAGGTCGGTGTGTCCGTCGGTTCCCATTGGAGTTTTTGCGGGCTTGGCGTCCTTCATCCCAAACCGCTTTAGCAAGTCTTGCGTGTACTTTGTTTGGGAGATGAAGGTGCCATCCTTGAGTTGCTTCACTTGGAACCCAAGGAAGTAGTTCAACTCGCCCATCATCGACATCTCGAATTTCTGCGTCATCACCCTGCTAAACTCTTCACAAGACTTTTGGTTAGTAGAACCAAATATTATGTCATCGACATAAATTTGGCACACAAAAAGATCACCATCGCAAGTCTTAGTGAAAAGAGTCGGATCGGCTTTTCCAACCTTGAAAGCATTAGCAATTAAAAAGTCTCTAAGGCATTCATACCATGCTCTTGGGGCTTGCTTAAGTCCATAGAGCGCCTTAGAGAGCTTACACACGTGGTCGGGGTACCGTTCATCCTCGAAGCCAGGGGGTTGCTCCACGTACACCTCCTCCTTGATCGGCCCGTTGAGGAAAGCGCTCTTCACATCCATTTGGTACAACCTGAAAGAATGGTGAGCGGCATATGCTAGCAAAATACGAATTGATTCTAGCCTAGCCACAGGAGCGAAAGTCTCCTCAAAGTCCAAACCTGCGACTTGGGCATAACCTTTTGCCACAAGTCGAGCCTTGTTCCTCGTCACCACCCCATGCTCGTCCTGTTTGTTGCGGAACACCCACTTGGTTCCCACAACATTTTGCTTGGGACGAGGCACCAGTGTCCAAACTTCATTGCGCTTGAAGTTGTTGAGTTCCTCCTGCATGGCCAACACCCAGTCCGGATCTAGCAAGGCCTCTTCTACCCTGAAAGGCTCAATAGAAGAGACAAAAGAGTAATGCTCACAAAAATTAACTAATCTTGAACGAGTAGTTACTCCCTTGCTAATATCACCCATTATTTGGTCGACGGGATGATCCCTTTGGATCGTCGCTCGAACTTGGGTTGGAGGAGCCTGAGGTGCTTCTTCCTCTTCAATTTGAACATCCTGTGCTCCCCCTTGATCATGCGCCTCTACTTGAGGTACCTGTTCGTCATCTTGGGTTGGGGGATGCACCATAGTTGAGGAAGACGGTTGATCTTGCTCCAATTGTTCCTGAGGCCGTACATCTCCAATCGCCATGGTGCGTATCGCGGCCGTTGGAACGTCTTCTTCATCTACATCATCAAGATCAACAACTTGCTCTCTTGGAGAGCCATTAGTCTCATCAAATACAACGTCGCTAGAGACTTCAACCAAACCTGATGATTTGTTGAAGACCCTATACGCCTTTGTATTTTAGTTATAACCTAATAAAAACCCTTCTACAGCTTTGGGAGCAAATTTAGAGGTTCTACCTTTCTTCACAAGAATATAACACTTGCTCCCAAATACACGAAAATAAGACACATTGGGTTTGTTACCAGTTAGCAGCTCATATGAAGTCTTCTTGAGGAGGCGGTGAAGATAGACCCTGTTGATGGCGTGGCAAGCCGTGTTCACGGCTTCCGACCAAAAACGCTCGGGGGTCTTGAATTCTCCAAGCATAGTCCTCGCCATATCGATGAGCGTCCTGTTCTTCCTCTCTACCACACCATTTTGCTGTGGTGTGTAGGGAGCGGAGAACTCGTGCTTGATCCCTTCCTCCTCAAGGAACTCCTCCACTTGAAGGTTCTTGAACTCGGACCCATTGTCGCTCCTTATCTTCTTCACTTTGAGCTCAAACTCATTTTGAGCTCTCCTGAGAAAGCGCTTGAGGGTCCCTTGGGTTTCAGATTTATCCTGCAAAAAGAATACCCAAGTGAAGCGGGAAAAATCATCAACTATAACAAGACCATACTTACTTCCTCCTATACTTAGATAGGCGACGGGTCCGAAGAGGTTCATATGAAGCATCTCCAAGGGTCTTGATGTTGTCATCACATTTTTGGTGTGATGAGAGCCTCCCACCTGTTTCCCTGCTTGACAAGCTACACAAGGTCTATCTTTTTCGAAATGTACATTAGTTAGACCTATCACGTGTTCTCCCTTTAGAAGCTTGTGGAGGTTCTTCATCCCCACATGTGCTAAGCGGCGATGCCACAACCAGCCCATGCAAGTCTTAGCCATTAAGCATGCATCTAGACTAGCCTCTTCTTTTGCAAAATCAACCAAATAAAGTTTGCCGTCTAGTACACCCTTAAAAGCTAGTGAACCATCACATCTTCTAAAGACAGACACATCTACATTTGTAAATAGACAATTATATCCCATTTTGCATAATTGACTAACAGATAACAAATTATATCCAAGCGACTCAACTAAAAACACATTAGAAATAGAGTGCTCAGATGAAATAGCAATTTTACCTAACCCTTTTACCTTGCCTTGGTTCCCATCATCGAATATTATTGAATCTTGGGAATCCTTGTTCTTGACGTAGGAAGAGAACATCCTTTTTTCCCCCGTCATATGGTTTGTGCATCCACTGTCGATAATCCAGCTTGAACCCCCGGATGCATAAACCTGCAAGGCAAATTTAGGCTTAGGTCTTAGGTACCCAACTCTTGTTGGGTCCTACAAGGTTAGTCACAATTGTCTTAGGGACCCAAATGCAAGTTTTATCACCCTTGCATTTTGCCCCTAATTTCCTAGCAACTATCTTCCTATCCTTTCTACAAATAGCAAAGGAAGCATTTAAAGCATGATAAATTGTAGAGGGTCCATTCATAACTTTCCTAGGAACATGAACAATATTCTTTCTAGGCACATGATGAATATTTTTCCTAGGCATATCTCTACCATGCATATAGGAAGAACTGGAAGCAAACATAGAATAAGAATCATAGGCATGTGAATCAAAAGCATTACAACTCCTATGAGACTGTCTTCTATCATTGTACATAAAAGCATGGTTCTTTTTAGTACTACTTGCCATAGGGGCCTTCCCTTTCTCCTTGGCGGAGATGGGAGCCTTATGGCTTGTTAAGTTCTTGGCTTCCCTCTTGAAGCCAAGCCCATCCTTAATTGAGGGGTGTCTACCAACCGTGTAGGCATCCCTAGCAAATTTTAGTTTATCAAAATCACTTTTGCTAGCCTTAAGTTGGGCATTAAGACTAGCCATTTCATCATTTAACTTTGCAATAGAAGCTATGTGTTCACTACAAGCATCAATATCAAAATCTTTACATCTATTGCAAATAACAACATTTTCTACACAAGTTGTTGATTTACTAGCTATTTCTAACTTAGCATTCAAATTATCATTAATGCTCCTTAAGCTAGAAATTGTCTCATGGCAAGAAGATAATTCACAAGAAAGCATTTCATTTCTTTTAACTTCTAAAGCATGAGATTTTTTGTGCTTCTACAAATTTGTCATGTTCTTCATACAACAAATCTTCTTGTTTTTCTAAAAGCCTATTCTTATCATTCAAGGCATCAATCAATTCATTAATTTTATCTACCTTGGTTCTATCTAGGCCCTTAAATAAACATGAATAATCTATTTCATCCTCATCACTAGATTCGTCCTCACTTGAAGAAGCATAAGTAGAGTCTCGAGTACATACCTTCTTTTCCCTTGCCATAAGGCATGTGTGACGCTCATTGGGGAAGAGGGATGACTTGTTGAAGGCGGTGGCGGCGAGTCCTTCATTGTCGGAGTCGGAGGAGGAGCAATCCGAATCCCACTCCTTTCCTAGATGTGCCTCGCCCTTGGCCTTCTTGTAATTTTTCTTCTTTTCCCTCTTGCTCCCGTGTTCCTGGTCACTTTCATTATCGGGACAGTTAGCAATAAAATGACCAATCTTACCGCATTTGAAGCATGAGCGCTTCCCCTTGGCTTTGGTATTGCTTGGCTGTCCCTTGCGACCCTTAAGCGCCGTCTTGAAGCGCTTGATGATGAGGGCCATTTCTTCATCGTTTAGCCCTACCGCCTCAACTTGCGCTACCTTGCTAGGTAACGCCTCCTTGCTCCTTGTTGCCTTGAGAGCAATGGGTTGAGGCTCATGGATTGGACCGTTCAACGCGTCGTCCACGTACCTTGCCTCCTTGATCATCATTCGCCCGCTTACGAATTTTCCAAGGACTTCTTCGGGCGACATTTTGGTGTACCTGGGATTCTCACGAATATTATTCACCAAATGAGGATCAAGAACGGTAAAGGACCTTAGCATTAGTCGGACGACGTCGTGGTCCGTCCATCGCGTGCTTCCGTAGCTCCTTATTTTGTTGATAAGGGTCTTGAGCCGGTTGTATGTTTGGGTTGGCTCCTCGCCCCTTATCATCGCGGATCGTCCAAGCTCACCCTCCACCAACTCCATCTTAGTGAGCAAGGTGACGTCGTTCCCCTCATGAGAAATCTTGAGGGTGTCCCAGATCTGCTTGGCATTGTTCAAGCCGCTCACTTTATGGTACTCGTCCCTGCACAAGGAGGCTAACAACACAGTAGTGGCTTGTGCATTTCTATGAATTTGTTCATTAATAAAAATAGGGCTATCTGAGCTATCGAACTTCATTCCACTTTCCACAATCTCCCATATGCTCGGATGGAGAGAGAACAGGTGACTACGCATTTTGTGGCTCCAAAATCCGTAGTCCTCTCCATCAAAGTGAGGAGGTTTGCCAAGTGGAATGGAGAGCAAATGAGTATTTGTACTTTGCGGAATATGAGAGTAGTCAAAAGAAAAGTTAGAATTGACCGGTTTCCTTCTCTCGTAGTCATTGTGGTCGTCGTCCTTTTGGGAAGAAGTAGACTCATCGCTGTCGTCGTAGTAGACGATCTCCTTGATGCGCCTCGTCTTCTTCTTCTTCCCATCTTTCCATCTATGGCCCGAGCCCGAGTCGGTAGGCTTGTCATCCTTCGGCTCATTGACGAAAGATTCCTTCTCTTTATCGTTGATCACGATACCCTTCCCCTTAGGATCCATCTCTTCGGGCGATTAGTCCCTTTGCGAAGAGAACGGCTCTGATACCAATTGAGAGCACCTAGAGGGGGGGTGAATAGGTGATCCTGTCAATCTTAAAACTTAAGCCACAAAACTTGGTTAAGTGTTATCACAATAATTGCCAAGTGGCTAGAGATGAGTCTCAACAAAACACAATAACCACAAGAAATCAATCACAGAGATGGCACGGTGGTTATCCCGTGGTTCGGCCAAGACCAACGCTTGCCTACTCCACGTTGTGGCGTCCCAACGGACGAGGGTTGCAATCAACCCCTCTCAAGCGGTCCAAAGACCCACTTGAATACCACGGTGTTTTGCTTGCTTTTCTTAATCCCGTTTGCGAGGAATCTCCACAACTTGGAGCTTCTCGCCCTTACACTTGAAGTTCACAAAGAAGCACGGAGCAAGGGAGGGATTAGCAACGCACACAAGACACAAAAATCAGAGTGTCAACACGCACACAAGTCGTAACAAGAGCTCGCAACACAACCCAATGAGTTCACAACTCCACTAGAGCTCTATATGCTATCACAAAGAAACAAATGCGCGGAATCGTGGTCTTGGTGCTTAGGAATGTTGTAGGAATGCTTGGTGTGCTCCTCCATGCGCCTAGGGGTCCCTTTTATAGCCCCAAGGCAGCTAGGAGCCGTTGAGAACATTCCTAGAAGGCAGATCTTGCCTTCTGTCGACTGGCGCACCGGACAGTCCGGTGCACCACCGGACATCCACTGTTCACTGTCCGGTGCAGATTTCTTTCCTTATTTGGCGAAGCCGATCGTTGGAGTCTGAGAGCCGTTGGCGCACCGGACACTGTCCGGTGCACACCGGACAGTCCGGTGCACCAATGTGACCGTTGGCTCGGCCACGCGTCACGCGCAGAATCCTCGGCCGACCGTTGCCCCGGCTGACTGTTGACTCACCAGACAGTCCGGTGCACCACCGGACAGACCGGTGAATTTTAGCCATACGTCGTTGAAGGTTTCCCGAGAGCGACGAGTTCGCCTGTGAACGGCTCACCGGATAGTCCGGTGCACCACCGGACAGACCGGTGAATTTTAGCCGTACACCGCCGTCGAAGTCCCGAGAGCAGCCTGTTCGCCAGAGCCAGCCTGGCGCACCGGATACTGTCCGGTGCACCACCGGACAGTCCGGTGCTCCCAGACTGAGCAGAGTCTTGGCTGCTCGAGCCAAGGCATTTTCAATTGGATTTTTCCTGTTTCCAACACTTAGACACAATACATTAGTCCATAAAACAATGTACTAAGTCTGAGAAACATACCTTTATCCTTGATTTGTACTTTGTCCACCTTTTTACACTAGGGCACTTGTGTTGGATACTAAATCACCAAAATACTTAGAAATGGCCCAAGGGCACATTTCCTTTTCACGGACTACCCATTTTCGTCATCGATGTGTATACATTCTGTGACGAAAGCCGCATTGTCATGGAAGTGAATTCATTCTATGACGATCAGTTGTGGTCATAGAGGAAGGCTCTTTTCCGTCATAATTCGTCGTCTGCCCGAGCAAACTGACGGCGTTGTTAACGCCGTTTGGTTTCTGTGATGGTACGGTATCGTCATAGATAGAGCCGTGGTTTGGTCATTAACAGCCGTTTGGAAGGTGCTGATGCATATGACGTCAGCGCTGACGTGGCTAGTGACGTGGCAGCTGACGTCAGCGCTGACGTCAACGCTGACGTGGCTAGTACAGTGGCAGCAGACGTGGCATATGTTTTATTATATGCCACCAGTTTGGTCATAGATGTGCAGAGAATAATTTTATTGGAAATTGCAAAATATACTAGAACAGAGGAATGAGCACACAATTCCATATTCCATAGATGAATACAACTAGTATTCCAGTGCGCATACAAACTAAGTGGACAACACTAAACTCAGTTCACAGCATCACCACTTGACTTCACATTTTAGTTGAGTTTGCACAAACATAACAGCATATAATCAAAAGTTGACACCCACGAGCAACTAGAGTTTTTGGGTACCCTCATGTCAAAGAACAGGCCAAAAACAGCAGCTCTGACTAGCAGCCCTCATGTCGAAGAAGAGTTACCATGCAAGGACAAGAGCTTCTTGATGAGCACATTGGTCTCCTCCATCTCCTTGCTGTTCTTCTCTATTATCTTCTTGTACTCCTCCAACTCCCTTTGTGTCCTCGCCTGCTGTTCCTCAGCTTCTTCACATTTCTTCCTGAGCTGGTCGAGTTCACCTTGAACAGCAGTCGTCGCTTCAGCTGCAAGTTGTTCCCGAAGCTCACTATGACTTGATGATGATGCCTTGGAGGTTGCCGATGTTTTGATGCCGACACTTTTCAGGAACTGGTGTGAGCTGCTCTGGGACAACACCTTCGACACAAGGTGCACACTGGATGCTGGCATCTCACCTTCAGCAACAGGTTCAGCCCTCAAAGCCTCCATATGAGACTGAAATATCATGGACAGAAACAGTTACATGTTAATGCTAATGAGCAACAGCAAGATGCCAATTGTTAGTTATTGCAATAATTTGAGGCATGTAGAGATGACAAATTATAGCAGATTTGTCACTGACAATAATGTGAAAACAGTGACTTTCATTTCTAGTGCACGGGTCCTACAAGGCATTAACAAAGACTATGAAAAATAGACTATGACAGACTCTAAAAGCTATACATTTGATGGCAAATTATAGCAGATTATAGCAGTTACAAATTATAGCAGATTTGCTTAAAAGCTATACATTTGATGGCAAATTAAAAGCTATACATTTGAAAGACTCTATAAATAGACTATGAAAAATAATGTGAAAACAGTTACAAATTATAGCAGATTTGCTTAACAAAGACTCTAAAACCTATACATTTGATGGCAAATTATAGCAGATTATAGCAGTTACAAATTATAGCAGATTTGCTTAAAAGCTATACATTTGATGGCAAATTAAAAGCTATACATTTGAAAGACTCTATAAATAGACTATGAAAAATAATGTGAAAACAGTTACAAATTATAGCAGATTTGCTTAACAAAGACTCTAAAACCTATACATTTCTAGTGCACGGGTCCTACAAAAAATAGACTATGATATTTACTTTCATTTCAGAAATTTGATGGCAGACAAATGGCAGACAAAATAGACTATGATCTGAACTCCCCTAGGATGGGACAGGCGATCTCACTCATCGATCTCACTCCCCTTCGTTCCATCGACCCACAGCCAACCTCCCTCATATGATCTCATAAAAATTACACTAAATAAAGCAAACAAATGAACTTACAAGTGCTTCTCTTGCCGGTTCACTCAGGCCACGTTTGGAGCTGGTATGACAGGTCTTGAAGGCGTCCACCACATCTAGTTCTTTAGTCTGATCTAAGCTGGGTTCTTCTCGGTTTCTCTTCTGCTTCTGTTTCGTGGATAAACAATCACAGTGAAGTTTGCTCAGATCAAATGCAATAGAAGTTGAGTGCAAAAGTGCAGGTAGTAGTACAAGGTAATAGTTACTTACATATTCATGTAAGTGTGCCACATAGCAGCGAGAACCCGTAGCCTGATGAAACTTGACTTGACTGCGGTTCTGCTTGTTCTTTTCACTTATTTCCTACAAGAGAATGAACATGTCAGATTAGATCATAGGTTCAATATGCGAAGATCCTTTGCAAACTTATAGTGAAAGAACAATATATGACAAGATACCCATACCATGTTCTTTGGATCAGACCACTTTGCAACTAATGCCCTCCACTGTTCATCAGTCATGTAAGATACAGGAGAAGTTGTGCTAATCTCATTTGCAGGTACACCATTGAAGTATTTCTGCTTGAGCCGATAACGCTGGTTTTTTACCGCAGAGCGTAGCATATCGGTGCAAGCTTCCTTTGTTGCCTTGTCCTTAGTGTTAACGGACAAGCGCCCCTATGCATATGACAATTCCATAGTTAGTCAATTCAGGTTAAGCAGTATACAAGTGAACCATAGAATCAGTAATGCACTTACATTTAGCTGTGACACAAAGCTGTTGTAGTATTTCTGGTCGTCCTTGTAATCTTTCCAACGAGTTAGGATAGGCATGGTTTCCCGAATAATGATGCCAGCCTCTGATGCAAACTTGGCAGCTTGAACAGGTTCATGTGGCCTTTTTTTGCCTTCCTCAACAGCTATGGGCAGTCTCCTTTGCATAACTTTAGTCATCCTGTCCAGTTGTTTTCCCTTGGTTGCTGCCCTCGGTCTCCTTGGTGCTCGCTGTGTAGGAGCTACAAAATATAATTCGCTTTTATTGAATAATTAAATTGTTTTGTTTCATGCAAATCAACAAAAGAGATGCCTTATTTGACTGAAAAAATAGAACTTGCCTTCCGTCTCTTCATCTCTAGCTACATTGCCTTGAGCATCACCTGTACTGTCATGAGCAGCAGATGCCATGTCTTCCTCTTCAGCTCTGCTGAAATGATCAGCAAGTCCAGGTGTAGTACGGCTGTTGCCTTCAGCATCACCTGTACTGTCATGAGCAGCAGATGCCATGGCTTCCTCTGCAGCTCTGCTGAAATGATCAGCAAGTCCAGGTGTAGTAGGGCTGTTTGGTATGTGATCATATCCATCTGTTGGTTCCTGTACATTGTGGCCATCTGTCTCTGTAGAGTGAAGCCTTTTTGAAGATTGCTCCTCTGGTTGTGCACCTGCCCTCACTCTCTTGCTGAACCTAATGCTTGGAGCCATGTTGGGGTCTATCTTCTTCTTTGAAGCAAGGGTTGTGTTTCTACCTCTTCTAGGATATTGTCCACAAAAAATAGTCATGTGCATTTAAAAGCAAGACCATATATTAATTAAGAGGTATGAAATAAAGAAGATGAATCTAAAAGCATGAGCATATATTAAACACCAGATTAAAAACATTGAAATGCAATGCAACTATTTGGCATCCACTACTTTGAAGATAGAAGGAGCACCTTCATTGCCAGGGGTTTTGGCTGCTCATAATATTCAGTGTCATCATCAGTATCTCCTTGATCATCATCGTCAAGGAGATAGAAAGAGACATATGAATCCGAATCTGAACTATTATTTATCTTGTTTGCTGCATTTTTCCCCTTTGTTGATGCAGATGGTGAGACAGAATTATTTAGAACAGAAGTATATTTGTTCAGACCCAAATCTTGCATCTTCTTTATATTCTCCTCCACTTGTTTATCCCGTCTTCTCTCATAAGCAGTTCGCTCATCTTGAACTACTTGCAAGATAGATAAGAACAAGCATACTGTGCATATTAGATAATGTAAAGGATTTTACTAAAAGCTAAGAGGTACTACTATTTGCAGGGAAGGATTTGACTAAAAGCAAATAGATAAGATGTGTAGATTCAGTCATAATGAAGCTTGGTTATGATTGTGCAATTTCATAATTGTGGTTGCACTATAACTGTAGTTTTTCCCCTATTTGGTTGTGGAAATCTTTATGGAGGCTTAAACAATGTTCAAAGTACTAGCTAGTACATTGATTAGGCGATGTAGATTTACACAAGCTGATGAACAAAAAAAGTGAAGATATTCTCATCTCTTTCTACCACTACCAGTACTAGAAACATAAGTTCTCTACTAAAACATGGATGTGACTGCATATAACACAATGTAAGGAACCAAACACAACTGTATCAGTGCACAATGATTACATAAATCAATTTACAATATCTCTAATAACAACGAATGAATAATTAAACTAAATCTAGCGATGGTTAGGGTTTAGGGGTTGGACCTTTCTGACTTCTGTGCCTCCTTTTGTTCACCATCAAGGTCGTCTGCGATGACCCAAATCCAGCGATGTTAGGGTTTAGGGGTTGGCGAGAGCAATGTGGATGGGGGCGTGTTAGGTGGAAGGGGCGAGAGAAATGCGGATGGCAATGAGATAGAGCGGGATGCGGCGAGTGAAGTCGGCGACGACGCAGCTCATCGACGCGATGAGAGGTAAGGGGGCGGCGGTGAGGTACCTGGTCGAGGGGGCAGGTCGTCGACGGCGGATGTGTCCCAGCGGCGGCGGTGAGGTACCTGGTCGAGGGGGCAGGTCATCGACAGCCGTCGTGTCCCGGCGGCGGCGATTAGGTTTGGAGAAAATAGTGGGGGAGAAAGAAGAGTGGGGGAGAAATAAGAGGAGTGCGGGAGATAGAGGATGAGAGCGGAGTCTGTTTTAGTGACGACGGCGAAACATGTTTTTTGGCGCCCAATGTGTTTGGCAATGCGGAGGCTAATGCGTTTAAGTATACTAGCGCTGGGTATATATTGAAAACACGTGCATAGCTCAATGGTTTGACTTGCTAACTATAAGACCGAGCTCCTAGGTTCAAGCGCCTGCAAGGAGACATTTTTTGTGTTTTGCCTACCATTTTATATTAATTCTTTGTTTTTTATTTATCTCTATGTTTTTTTGCAATTATCTATTCATGGACACATTAGTTTGGTTTATGATCATGTTATAATATTTTGAAATATTTTTGACATAGTGGTACTATACATCTCTCACTTAGTAATTAGCCTTATATGAGAGATGTATGCCTTTCTTAGGATGTGTGTCACCACTTTGTCCGAATGAGTTGAAACTATTTTGTCAACATTGTACACCAAAATGAATGGTCCATGCAAGTTTTTAGATTTTTCTAGCTAGGTTATGGTATTGTAACAAATATCTTTACGAAATACAACAAATAATTACAGTAATTAGTAAACTAGGTCTGAAAAACGCATAACTGCACACAACATCATAGGTTGGTTCAATAAACATGCCCTTAAAGTTTAAAATGATTTGGAGAAAGTGGTAGTATAGATCCATCACAAGCATGAACATCTCTCACTTAGTAATTAGCCTTATATGAGGGCTGTATGCATTTTTGTAGGATGTATGTCACCACTTTGTCAGAATAAATTGCATTTTTTTGTCAACATTGTACACCAAATTGAAGTGTACATGCAAGTTTCTAGATTTTTCTAGCTACCTAAGGTTTTTAGCACTTATTCTTTAGTAAAATAACAAATACTTACATTAATAGTTAAACTAGTTCTAAAAATTGCACCGGCACAAAACATCATGGTACACCTCCATCAACACCCCAAAAAAAGGTTGAAATGATTTGGAGAAATTGGTGCTATACATGTAAATAAATAAAAGAAAAATACAAAAATGATTGAAAAATGTAAACAAAACCAAAAAAAACCTACCTATCCCAAGCTCGAACACAAGACGCCAGGGTTCATAGTAGCAAGGAGTTACCATTGGACTAGTCACGTTTGTTCATTAGTAACAGAGCGCAGTTATATTTAAGCATAAACTGTTCTCTGTCCAGGATGTAACCGAGCGCCTAGTTTAGAGTTCTGAATGCCCAGTTCATATTCTGCATTTTCAGATTGTAAACTGCCCAGTTCAGATTTCCGCATTTTTATGTTATGCCCAGTTCAGAGTTCTGCCCAGTCCATATTTAAGCATCAACTGTTTTGCCTAGTTCAGATTGTAAACTGCCCAGTTCAGATTGCTGGGTGTTCTGAGTAAACTCTGCTGCCTAGTTCAGATTGCTGCCCAGTTCAGATTGTAAACTCTGCCCAGTCCAAAGTTCAAAGTTCAGAGTACACCACCATCAACACCCCAAAAATCAGATTCTAAACTGCCCAGTTCAGAGTACACCTCCATCAACACCCCAAAAATCAGATTCTAAACTGCCCAGTCCAAAGTTCAAAGTTCATATTCTAAACTGTCCAGTTCAGAGTACACCTCCATCAACACCCCAAAAATCAGATTCTAAACTGCTCAGTCCAAAGTTCAAAGTTCAGATTCTAAACTGCCCAGTTCAGAGTTCTGCATTTTCAGTTTTCTGTTTTCATTTCTAGCAGATGGTCATTTCATTTTTCAGATTTTCAGATGGTCATTTTTCAGATTTTCAGATGGTCCGTTTTGACAATAAACCCAGCTTAGATTAAAACCCAGCTTAAATTTTGACAATAAATTAAAACTTGCTTAGATCACATGAACTGAAAATTGTTTCCCATAAACCCAGCTTAGATCACATGAACTGAAAATTTTCAGATGTTCAGTTCTGAAAATACAGAAAATACAGAATACACATTCAGTTCACCACAAGTTCAGTTCACCCCAAATTCAGTATTTTAGACACACATTCACTTCTGAAAATACAGAAAATACATTGTATCATCTAAACATGAACTGAATTTCAGACACACATTCAGTAGGCTGTACTAATCTGAACTGAACAATTCATAAATCAACTATCAATACTAGAAATCCTCATCTTCATCTTCTATGGACATGTCATCATTGTTGTCGTCGCCACCATCATTAAAATATTGAAACATTGTATCATCTTCCTCCTCATCCTCACTATCTTCAAGAATAATAGCAGCTTCCTTCTTTTTTCTTATTAGTTCCTCTAAATTGCCTTCAATTAGACTGGCTTCTCCACCTTCAACATTATGCAGAACCTGATTATCATCACCTTCTTGCACTATATGCTCTGTATCAGAACAATAATCATCCTGATGCACATCATTACTGCCCTCATATTTTTCAGCCACATCACAAATATTCCTATGTTCAAATTTCTGCACAACTCGGAAATCTTTACATTGTGGAGTTGTGTCTTGCAGGTAAAATATCTTTTTCGCTTGGTCTGCCAAGATAAAAGGATCGGACTTGTACCAAAATGACTGCACATTGATGGATTTGAAATGGCTGTCATCTCGAATGCCCACAGTCTTTCCTACTTGGTTGTACCAATCGCATCGAAATACAACCACTGACCGACGAACTTGATAATTCGAGTTATATTGTAACTCAATTACCTCTTTAAGGACACCATAAAAATCTATGTTCTCCCCATTATGTTCACCTTCAGTCATTACACCACTATTTTGTGTCTGCATGAACTTCTCACGATCCACTGTGCTAAACCGCACTCCATTAATCTTGCAAGCTGTACTAGTCTTAACTCGCCGAGCTGGGCCACATGACAGTGCCCACAGTCCTTCGCTAACCAATTCTGGATTCTCATTACGCTTCTTCTCAACCTGTTGCAACAAAATTACTCAGCTGAGCAATTACATATGCATACCCAAAACTTTAGTAAACCTATAACATAAAAGTTTAGTGACTTACATGGGACATAAACCACTTTGCAAATCCTTGTTGAACCATTCGATCAACATCATTTGGACGTGCACCTTGCTGCGATAGCTCCTCCCTGTACAGACTGCATGGCATACTTTATTCATAAGCATATTTTCAAATTTAATAAACATAACATAAATTATGTAGCACATACCAAACTAACTTACGTCAAATATTCCTGTACTTCATCAGCATTATGTAGCACATACCAAACTAACTTATTCATGATAGCATCATCAATGTACTCAGTCTTAGTAGCTCCAACAAGAGTAGCACCATGCTTAAAAACAGACATGTCATTAGGCAATGGCATCTCTGTACCACTATCATCATCCTGGTTAAATCTAGTGTCAACATCCTTCATGTACCTAGAACAAAATGTTAAGGTATCACTTGCCATATATGCCTCAGCAATTGATCCTTCCGGCCTAGCCCTGTTCCTTACAAAATTTTTCAAAGTGCCTAGTCGCCTTTATATTGGGTACATCCATCCATACTGAACAGGTCCTCTAAGCATTGCCTCATCGGGAAGATGGACACTCTAGTGCACCATGACATCAAAGAAGGCAGGTGGAAAGATTTTCTCAAGCTTGCATAGGATCAATGGAATATCTCCTTTTAGCCGTTGCACAACATCTATCCGTAGATTTCTACTACATAGTTCCCTGAAGAAGGTCCCCAGCTCTGCAATTGCTTCATATACATCCTTCCTCACCAGTCCTCTAAGGCCAGCGGCTATGATTCTCTGTAGGAGTATGTGGCAAGAATGTGTTATCAGTTTTCCAACCACCTTTGAACCATCTTCACTTATGTATCTTGCTAGGTTATCCGCAAATCCATCAGAAAACTTGATACCTTTGAGGAACTTGCAAAACTCGACTTTCTGATCCTTCCCCAACACATATGGAGCAGGTGGAGCCCTGCAGGCCGAGTTGCCATCTTGTTGCAAGTGCAGTTCAGGTCTTATGCCCATATCATACAAATCTAGCCTTGCATTATGTGTGTCCTTGGACTTGCCTGGTATACTAAGTAGTGTGCAAAGAATATTTTCACATACATTTTTCTCTATGTGCATCACATCGAGATTATGTGGAAGCATCAAATCTTTCTAATATGGCAATTGCCACAACCCAGATTTCCGGCTATAAATCTTTGGACCGTCACTACTACGCTTCCTTTTATTTCCAGTAATGTCAGCCCGCTTCCCTAGCCTGACATCTTTCACCTTCTCTAGCTCTTGTAGGACCTCATCCACAGTGAACCTGCCAGGCACAACTTTGTTTTCACGCTTACCATTGAAATCCAAGCTATTTCGCCATGAATGTGTCCTTTTAAGGTAACGACGATGTCCAATGTAGCATAACTTGTTCCTTATTGCCATAGACAACGGATTCTTGTCGCAATAAATACATGCATAATACCCTTTTGTTGTTCGCCCAGATAACGTGGCCAGCGCTGGATAATCATGTATACACCATAGTACTGAAAGGGAAATGTGCCCTTGGGCCATTTCTAAGTATTTTGGTGATTGAGTGCCAACACAAGTGCTTAAATGTGAATTTATGCTCATGGATGGACAAAGTGCAAATCAAGAGTAAAGGTATGTTTCTAGGCCTTAGTACATTGGTTTTGTGTACTAATATACTTGTCTAAGTGTTAGAAACAGAAAGAAGAAGAAAAGAAAAGAGGAGAAAAAGACTTGGTTGTATACAGCCAAGACTCAGCTCGGTCTGGCACACCGGACTGTCCGGTGGTGCACCGGACAGTGTCCGGTGCGCCAGGCTGGCTCGGCGTGAAGTAGCCGCTCTCGGGAATTCGCCGACGGCGTACGGCTAAAATTCACCGGACTGTCCGGTGTGCACCGGACTGTCCGGTGAGCCAACGGTCGGCCGGGCCAACGGTCGGCCGCGCAATCTGCGCGGGACACGTGGCCGAGCCAACGGCTAGAAGACGGCACCGGACTGTCCGGTGTGCACCGGACATGTCCGGTGCGCCAACGGCTCCAGATCTGCCAACGGTCGGCTTCGCTATTTAAGGAAGGAAATCGGGCACCGGACAGTGTCCGGTGTGCACCGGACTGTCCGGTGCCCCCGACGACAGAAGGCAAGGATGGCCTTCCAGATTTGCTCTCAACGGCTCCTAGCTGCCTTGGGGCTATAAAAGGGACCCCTAGGCGCATGGAGGAGGACACCAAGCAACCTTAGAGCATTCTTGATCATCCACACTCAGTCTTTGCGCATTCGTTTGTCATTCTCAGTGATTCGAGCTCCGTTCTAGTGAGAACTTTGAGATAGTCTTTTGAGCTCGATTCTTGGCCGTGTGTGTGTGCATTTTGCTGTGGATTTGTGTGTGTTGCTTCCCTCCCTTACTCTGTGCTTCTTTGTGATCATATACTTGTAAGGGCAAGAGACTCCAATTTGTGGAGATTCCTTGCAAACGGGATAAAGAAAAGAAAGCAAAACGCTGTGGTATTCAAGTGGGTCTTTGGACCGCTTGAGAGGGGTTGATTGCAACCCTCGTCCGTTGGGACGCCACAACGTGGAGTAGGCAAGCTTTGGTCTTGGCCGAACCACGGGATAAACCACTGTGCCATCTCTGTGATTGATCTTCTGTGGTTATTGTGTTTTGTTGAGACTCCTCTCTAGCCACTTGGCATTATCTGTGCTAACACTTAACCAAGTTTTGTGGCTTAAGTTTGAAGTTTTACAGGATCACCTATTCACCCCCCCTCTAGGTGCTCTCAATTGGTATCGGAGCCGTTCTCTTCAAGAAAGGGACTAACCGCCTGAAGAGATGGATCCTAAGGGGAAGGGAATCGTGATCAACGACAAGGAGAAGGAGTCCTTCGTCAACGAGCCAAAGGACGACAAGACTACCGACTCGGGCTCGGGGCACAGACGCAAAGAAGGGAAGAAGAAGAAGACAAGACGCATCAAGGAGATTGTCTACTACGACAGCGACGAATCTTCCTCTTCCCAAAAGGACGACGACAACGACTACAAAAAGACGGTCAATTCGAACTTTTCATTTGATTATTCTCGTATTCAACATAGTTCGAATTCGCATTTGCTTTCCATTCCTCTTGGCAAACCTCCACACTTCGATGGGGAGGACTACGGATTTTGGAGTCACAAAATGCGTAGTCACTTATTCTCTCTCCATCCAAGCATTTGGGAGATTGTAGAGAATGGAATGAAGTTTGATAGCTCGGATAACTCTATGCTCATAAATGAACAAATCCATAGAAATGCACAAGCTACTACTGTTCTCTTAGCGTCCTTGTGCAGGGAAGAGTACAACAAGGTGAGCGGCTTGGACAATGCCAAGCAAATATGGGACACCCTCAAGATCTCTCACGAGGGGAATGACATCACCATGCTCACCAAAATGGAGTTGGTGGAGGGCGAGCTTGGACGATTCGCCATGATAAGGGGAGAGGAGCCAACCCAAACGTACAACCGGCTCAAGACCCTCATCAACAAAATAAGGAGCTACAGAAGCACGCGATGGACGGACCACGACGTCGTCCGCCTAATGCTAAGGTCCTTTACCGTTCTTGATCCTCATCTCGTGAACAATATTCGTGAGAATCCCAGGTACACGATGATGACGCCTGAGGAGGTACTCGGAAAATTCGTAAGCGGGCGGATGATGATCAAGGAGGCAAGATACGTCGACGACGCGTTGAACGGTCCAATCCACGAGCCTCAACCCATTGCTCTCAAGGCAACAAGGAGCAAGGAGCCGCTACCCAGCAAGGTGGCGCAAGTTGAGGCGGCCGGGCTCAATGATGAAGAGATGGCTCTCATCATCAAAAGATTCAAGACGACGCTAAATGGTCGCAAGGGGCAACCAAGGAAGACCAAGACGAAGGGGAAGCGCTCATGCTTCAAATGTGGTAAGGTTGGTCATTTTATTGCTAACTGTCCCGAAAATGATAGTGACCAGGAGCAAGGGAAGAATGGGAAGAGAGAGAACAAGAAGGTTTACAAGAAGGCCAAAGGCGAAGCACACCTTGGAAAGGAGTGGGATTCGGATTGCTCTTCGTCCGACTCCGACGACGAAGGACTCGCTGCCACTGCCTTCAACAAATCGGCCCTCTTCCCAAACGAGCATCACACTTGCCTCATGGCAAGGGAGAAGAAGGTAATCACTCGTAATGCTAATACTTGCGATTCTTCTAGTGATGATGAGTCTAGTGAGGATGAAATAGATTACTCTAGTTTATTCAAGGGATTGGATAGAACTAAGATAGCTAAGATTAATGAATTGATTGATGCCTTGAATGAAAAGGATAGAATCTTAGAGAAACAAGAAGATCTTTTATATGAAGAGCATGATAAATTTGTTAGTGCACAAAATTCACTTGCTCTAGAAGTTAAAAGAAATGGAATGCTTTCTTGTGAACTTTCTACTTGTAATGAAACCATTTCTTCTTTAAAAGGTGAAATTAATGATTTAAATGCTAAACTAGAAGTAGCAAGTAAATCTAACTCTTGTGTTGAACATGTTGAAATTTGCACTAGGTGTGAGGATGTTGATATTAATGCTTGTTGTGAACACTTAGTTTCAATTTCAAAACTAAATGATGAAGTGGCTAGTCTCAATGCCCAACTTAAGACTAGCAAAAGTGAATTTGATAAGTTAAAATTTGCAAGGGATGCCTACACAATTGGAAGACATCCCTCAATTAAGGATGGGCTTGGCTTCAAGAGGGAAGCCAAGAACTTAACAAGCCATAAGGCTCCCATCTTCGTCAAGGAGAAAGGGAAGGCCCCTATGGCTAGTAGTGCTAAAAAGAACCATGCTTTCTTGTACCATGATAGGAGACAAACTAGAAATGCTTATAGGAGTTACAATGCTTATGATGATTTTGACTCTCAAACCATGTTTGCTTCTAGTTCTTCCTATATGCATGGTAGAAATATGTCTAGGAGAAATGATGTTCATCATGTGCCTAGAAAGAATATTATTCATGCTCCTAGGAAAGTAGTGAATGAACCTTCTACAATTTATTGTGCTTTAAATGCTTCTTTTGCTATTTGTAGAAAGGATAGGAAAATAGTTGCTAGGAAGTTAGGGGCAAAATGCAAGGGAGACAAAACTTGCATTTGGGTCCCTAAGGATATTTGCACTAACCTTGTAGGACCCAACATGAGTTGGGTACCTAAGACCCAAGCCTAAATTTGCCTTGCAGGTTTATGCATCCGGGGGTTTAAGCTGGATTATCGACAGCGGATGCACAAACCATATGACGGGGGAGAAGAAGATGTTCACCTCCTACGTCAAAAACAAAGATTCCCAAGATTCAATAATATTCGGTGATGGGAATCAAGGCAAGGTAAAAGGGTTAGGTAAAATTGCAATCTCAAATGAGCACTCTATCTCTAATGTGTTTTTAGTAGAGTCTCTTGGATATAATTTGCTATCTGTTAGTCAACTATGCAATATGGGATATAATTGTCTTTTTACAAATGTAGATGTGTCTGTCATTAGAAGAAGTGATGGTTCACTAGCCTTTAAGGGTGTACTAGACGGCAAGCTTTACTTAGTTGATTTTGCAAAAGAAGAGGCCGGTCTAGATGCATGCTTAATGGCTAAGACTTGCATGGGCTGGCTGTGGCATCGCCGCTTAGCACATGTGGGGATGGAGAACCTCCACAAGCTTCTAAAGGGAGAACACGTGATAGGTCTAACCAATGTTTATTTCGAAAAAGATAGACCTTGTGCAGCTTGTCAAGCAGGTAAACAAGTGGGAGGAGCACATCACAGCAAGAATGTGATGACCACGTCAAGACCTCTGGAGCTGCTGCATATGGACCTCTTCGGACCCGTCGCCTATCTAAGCATAGGAGGAAGTAAGTATGGTCTAGTTATTGTTGATGACTTTTCCCACTTCACTTGGGTGTTCTTTTTGCAGGATAAGTCTGAAACCCAAGGGACCCTCAAGCGCTTCCTAAGGAGAGCTCAAAATGAATTTGAGCTCAAGGTGAAAAAGATAAGGAGCGACAACGGGTCCGAATTCAAGAACCTTCAAGTGGAGGAGTTTCTTGAGGAGGAAGGGATCAAGCACGAGTTCTCCGCTCCCTACACACCTCAGCAAAATGGTGTGGTAGAGAGGAAGAACAGGACGCTCATAGATATGGCGAGGACTATGCTTGGAGAATTCAAGACCCCCGAGTGTTTTTGGTCGGAAGCCGTGAACACGGCTTGCCACGCCATCAACAGGGTCTACCTTCATCGCCTCCTCAAGAAGACGTCGTATGAGCTACTAACCGGTAACAAACCCAATGTATCTTACTTTCGTGTATTTGGGAGCAGATGCTACATTCTAGTGAAGAAGGGTAGAAATTCTAAATTTGCTCCCAAAGCTGTAGAAGGGTTTTTATTAGGTTATGATTCAAATACAAAGGCGTATAGGGTCTTCAACAAATCATCGGGTTTGGTTGAAGTCTCTAGCGACGTTGTATTTGATGAGACTAATGGCTCTCCAAGAGAGCAAGTTGTTGATTGTGATGATGTAGATGAAGAAGATGTTCCGACGGCCGCTATACGAACCATGGCGATTGGAGAAGTGCGGCCACAGGAACAAGATGAACGAGATCAACCTTCTTCCTCAACAACGGTGCATCCCCCAACACAAGACGATGAATAGGTTCATCAAAAGGAGGCGTGTGATCAAGGGGGAGCACAAGATGATCACGTGATGGAGGAAGAAGCGCAACCGGCACCTCCAACCCAAGTTCGAGCGGTGATTCAAAGGGATCATCCCGTCGACCAAATTTTGGGTGACATTAGCAAGGGAGTAACTACTCGATCTCGATTAGTTAATTTTTGTGAGCATTACTCTTTTGTCTCTTCTATTGAGCCTTTCAGGGTAGAGGAGGCCTTGCTAGATCCGGATTGGGTATTGGCCATGCAGGAGGAACTCAACAACTTCAAGCGCAATGAAGTTTGGACACTGGTGCCTCGTCCCAAGCAAAATGTTGTGGGAACCAAGTGGGTGTTCCGCAACAAACAGGACGAGCACGGGGTGGTGACGAGGAACAAGGCTCGACTTGTGGCAAAAGGTTATGCCCAAGTCGCAGGTTTGGACTTTGAGGAGACTTTTGCTCCTGTGGCTAGGCTAGAATCAATTCGTATCTTGCTAGCATATGCCGCTCACCATTCTTTCAGGTTGTTCCAAATGGATGTGAAGAGCGCTTTCCTCAACGGGCCAATCAAGGAGGAAGTGCACGTGGAGCAACCCCCTGGCTTCGAGGATGAACGGTACCCCGACCACGTGTGTAAGCTCTCTAAGGCGCTCTATGGACTTAAGCAAGCCCCAAGAGCATGGTATGAATGCCTTAGAGATTTTTTAATTGCTAATGCTTTCAAGGTTGGGAAAGCCGATCCAACTCTTTTTACAAAGACATGTGATGGTGATTTGTTTGTGTGCCAAATTTATGTCGATGACATAATATTTGGTTCTACTAATCAAAAGTCTTGTGAAGAGTTTAGCAGGGTGATGACGCAGAAATTCGAGATGTCAATGATGGGCGAGTTGAACTACTTTCTTGGGTTCCAAGTGAAGCAACTCAAGGACGGCACCTTCATCTCCCAAACGAAGTACACACAAGATTTGCTAAAGAGGTTTGGGATGAAGGACGCCAAGCCCGCAAAGACGCCGATGGGAACCGATGGACACACCAACCTCAACAAAGGAGGTAAGTCCGTTGATCAAAAAGCATACCGGTCCATGATAGGTTCTTTGCTTTATTTATGTGCTAGTAGACCGGATATTATGCTTAGCGTATGCATGTGTGCTAGATTTCAATCCGATCCGAAGGAGTGTCACTTAGTGGCTGTGAAGCGAATTCTTCGATATTTAGTCGCTACGCCTTGCTTCGGGATCTGGTATCCAAAGGGGTCTAACTTTGACTTGATTGGGTACTCAGATTCCGACTATGCTGGATGTAAGGTCGATAGGAAGAGTACATCGGGGACGTGCCAATTCTTAGGAAGGTCCCTGGTGTCATGGAACTCTAAGAAACAAACCTCCGTTGCCCTATCCACCGCTGAGGCCGAGTACGTTGCCGCAGGACAGTGTTGTGCGCAACTACTTTGGATGAGGCAAACCCTCAGGGACTTTGGCTACAATCTGAGCAAAGTCCCACTCCTATGTGACAATGAGAGTGCTATCCGAATAGCGGAAAATCCTGTTGAGCACAGCCGCACAAAGCACATTGACATCCGGCATCACTTTTTGAGAGACCACCAGCAAAAGGGAGATATCGAAGTGTTTCATGTTAGCACCGAGAACCAGCTAGCCGATATCTTCACCAAGCCTCTAGATGAGAAGACCTTTTGCAGGCTGCGTAGTGAGCCCAATATCTTAGATTCGCGGAACTTGGATTGAAATGTAGCATACATGTGTTTATGCCTTTGATCATGTTCATTCTGCATTTTGTTGCTTACTATGGTGCTCAAGTTGTACAAACACCCCCTGGACCTCACAAGTCCGTTGCAAAGTGATGCACATGCTTAGGGGGAGATGTGTTACAACTTGACCCTTTGAGACTAACCATATGCTTGAGTTTGCTTGATTTAGTCTCGAAGGAGAATTGAAAGGGAAAAGGTGGATTTGGACCATGAAAGACTTCCACTGCACTCCGATGAGAGGGTAACTTATTCCAAGTTCCTCTCATGAACTCTTATTGCCATTTGCTCTTAATTGAAGATTTTGGTGAGGCAATGGGGTTATAAGGCCAAGATTGCTCCCGTTTTGGTGCTTGATGCCAAAGGGGGAGAAAATAAAGGCCAAAGCGATAAATGGATCAGCTACCACTTGAGAGATTTTGAAAATAGTAGAATAGAGCTTTTGGTTTGTCAAAACTCTTTTGTTGTCTCTCTTATCAAAAGTTGGCTTCTTGTGGGGAGAAGTATTGATTATGGGAAAAAGGGGAAGTTTTTGAAATCTTTGATCAATCTCTTTTGGAATGACTCTCTTTATGCTTCAACATGTGTGTTTGACTTAGAGATAGAGATTTGAGTTTGATTTGCAAAAACAAACCCAGTGGTGGCAAAGGATGATCCATATATGCCAAAATTGAATCAAAATAAATTTGAGTTTTATTTGAAGTGAGTTTGCACTTGTTCTAGTTGATTTATGTTGTGTTGGCATAAATCACCAAAAAGGGGGAGATTGAAAGGGAAATGTGCCCTTGGGCCATTTCTAAGTATTTTGGTGATTGAGTGCCAAAACAAGTGCTTAAATGTGAATTTATGCTCATGGATGGACAAAGTGCAAATCAAGAGTAAAGGTATGTTTCTAGGCCTTAGTACATTGGTTTTGTGTACTAATATACTTGTCTAAGTGTTAGAAACAGAAAGAAGAAGAAAAGAAAAGAGGAGAAAAAGACTTGGCTGTATACAGCCAAGACTCAGCTCGGTCTGGCACACCGGACTGTCCGGTGGTGCACCGGACAGTGTCCGGTGCGCCAGGCTGGCTCGGCGTGAAGTAGCCGCTCTCGGGAATTCGCCGACGGCGTACGGCTAAAATTCACCGGACTGTCCGGTGTGCACCGGACTGTCTGGTGAGCCAACGGTCGGCCGGGCCAACGGTCGGCCGCGCAATCTGCGCGAGACACGTGGCCGAGCCAACGGCTAGAAGACGGCACCGGACTGTCCGGTGTGCACCGGACTGTCCGGTGTGCACCGGACATGTCCGGTGCGCCAACGGCTCCAGATCTGCCAACGGTCGGCTTCGCTATTTAAGGAAGGAAATCGGGCACCGGACAGTGTCCGGTGTGCACCGGACTGTCCGGTGCCCCCGACGACAGAAGGCAAGGATGGCCTTCCAGATTTGCTCTCAACGGCTCCTAGCTGCCTTGGGGCTATAAAAGGGACCCCTAGGCGCATGGAGGAGGACACCAAGCAACCTTAGAGCATTCTTGATCATCCACACTCAGTCTTTGCGCATTCGTTTGTCATTCTCAGTGATTCGAGCTCCGTTCTAGTGAGAACTTTGAGATAGTCTTTTGAGCTCGATTCTTGGCCGTGTGTGTGCGCATTTTGCTGTGGATTTGTGTGTGTTGCTTCCCTCCCTTACTCTGTGCTTCTTTGTGATCATATACTTGTAAGGGCAAGAGACTCCAATTTGTGGAGATTCCTTGCAAACGGGATAAAGAAAAGAAAGCAAAACACTGTGGTATTCAAGTGGGTCTTTGGACCGCTTGAGAGGGGTTGATTGCAACCCTCGTCCGTTGGGACGCCACAACGTGGAGTAGGCAAGCGTTGGTCTTGGCCGAACCACGGGATAAACCACTGTGCCATCTCTGTGATTGATCTTCTGTGGTTATTGTGTTTTGTTGAGACTCCTCTCTAGCCACTTGGCATTATCTGTGCTAACACTTAACCAAGTTTTGTGGCTTAAGTTTGAAGTTTTACAGGATCACCTATTCACCCCCCCTCTAGGTGCTCTCAAGTACAGCAGCACGAAGGTCGAACTTCCTACCAGTACATGCATCATAGGTCTTGACACCCTTCCATAGCTTCAGCAGTTCTTCAATTAGGGGCTCAAGGAACAAATCAAAATCCTTTCCTGGACATCTTGGACCTGGGATGAGTAAAGACATAAAGCAGTTTGTTGGATGCACGCATTCCCATGGTGGGAGATTAAGCGGTGTCACAAGCACTGGCCACATACTGTACTGGGTACTCATGTTGCCAAATGGATTGAATCCATCGGTAGCTAAGGCTAGCCTCAGGTTCCTCGGATCATTTGCAAAACCTGGGTACTTTCGGTCAAAGTCCTTCCACGCTTCCCCATCAGCTAGATGGCTCATCACATTGGCGACTGGCTTCCTCACTTTCTTGTGCCATTGTGTTTCCTCTGAAGTTTGTTTTGAAGCAAAAATTCTTTTCAACCTTGGCAACAGTGGAAAATGCCTCAAAACCTTATGTGGAACCCGCTTCGAACCAGTTTCATCTTTCCATCTAGACTCCGTGCATACTGGGCACTCATTCAATTTAGCATTAACATTCCGAAACAACACACAATTGTTCTTGCACACATGGATGTTTTCGTATCCAAGGCCCAATTCTTTAAGATATTTCATGGCCTCATTATATGATTTTGGCAACTAAATGTTAGGGTATCCATCGGACATCAGCTTCATCATTGCTGAAAATGATGTATTGCTGATTCGATAACGAGACTTCATATACAACATCCTCACCATAAAAGAAAATTTTGAATGGCTATAACCCGGACTAAGTGACTTCTTTGAATCTCCAAGAACTCCGGCAAATCTTGGCTCTTCTCCATCAGCCTCTGCCCCTGCAAACAGTTCACCGATCATCTCAGGTACTCCATGATCATCATCATAAACATCATCGTCCACATCCATATGTATCCCAAAGTCATTATCATATCCTTCGACATCCTCCTCTATACCCTCAACTTCTGTATCTGCCGACTCCCCATGATGAATCCACCTCGTGTATGTAGCTGACATTCCATAAATGTGTATATGAGTTTCTACTTCACTCTGAGGTCGCAACCTTTGATTAAGACAATTCACGCACGGACAATGAATGTCTGTGTCTTCTGGGTATCTTTCAGTAACAAAATTCATGAACTCTTCAACTCCTTTCACATATGTAGGTGTGAATTGTTTCCCATAAACCCATCTTCTATCCATCTATTTTGACAATAAATTAAAACTTGCATTAACTCCATAACTATGATTCCATTGAACAAAATTGAAAACCACATCAAACACATGCATATATGAAATAAAATTCAAACGCACATAGAACCTTATTGTCAAAAACACAACACATCAAACCTTGTCTTTTCTCCCCGCCCTGCCGCTGTTCTGTCCACGCCCGCCGTAGCTCTGCGCAAGACGCCGCTACTTTGCCGCGCCCGAAGCTTCTCTGCCTCGCTGTTTGCAGACGACGCCGTTCTTCCAACACAGTTGGATCAATGGATCAGGCGATAAGATTGCTCGTTCGCTGCGACGCTACCCAGTTGCCGATCAAGCGGACGACGACAGACGTCGGCGTCGTTGTGTGCCGTAACCTGACGGCTGATCGCAGAAGCGCAGATCGCAGCAGGAAAAATCAGAACAGGCGAACACCCATGCAGATCGCAGAATGGCGGCTGGGAAAACCTGTTAACATAACGACAGATGGGAACACTTGTTAATAGACGAATACTTTCTTTATATACAAGAACAAGTGCGTAGTCTAGTGGTAGCAACGATTTAAAGAAAGTCGCAGGTCCTTGGTTCGATCCTCTGCGGGCGCAACTTTTTTTTGCCAAATAACTAACTGCCGCTTCAGTACTGGGCTGGGTCCGCGTCGCCAGGTGGGGGCTGTGTCCCAAAAAACTGCGGCCCATGTAGGCCAAGGATCCCACGCCATCAAGTGGTGTGTACACGTGGGCCGTTTTTTTACTAAAACTCATCTGTGACCAATTTATTTCATCATTACGTCAGCCGATCAAGCCAAATTAATCCGTGACGTTCCTTTCATTTTCGTCTATGACGTTCCTTTCATTTTCGTCTTTAATATTCAAGTCTAATCTTCATCCCTTGTAATTGTTGACGAAGATGTAAATTTGGTCATAGAAATGTATCAATCTGTGACTGAAGTCACCAGCGTCACTAGAAAATCATCACTGATGATCACATTCTTACTAGTGCATCTAACCTCACTCCACACTAGCATTTGGGATGTTGTTGAGTTTGGAGTACAGGTACCATCCGTAGGGGATGAAGATGATGATTCGGACGAGGTTGCCCAAATCCGACACTTCAACTCCCAAGCCACTACTATACTCCTCGCCTCTCTAAGTCGAGAGGAGTATAATAAAGTGCAAGGGTTGAAGAGTGCTAAAGAGATTTGGGACATACTCAAGACCGCGCACGAAGGAGATGAGGTGACCAAGTTCACCAAACGGGAGACGATCGAGGGGGAGCTCGGTCGATTCATGCTCAACCAAGGAGAGGAGCCACAAGCCATGTACAACCGGCTCAAGACCTTGGTGAACCAAGTGCGCAACCTCGGGAGCACAAAATGGGATGACCATGAAATGGTCAAGGTTATTCTAAGATCACTCGTTTTTCTTAATCCTACACAAGTTCAATTAATTTATGGTGATCCTATATATAAGCTAATGTCTCCCGAGGAGGTTATAGGAAAGTTTGTGAGCTTTGAATTGATGATCAAAGGCTCCAAACAAATCATCGAGCGAGGCGCCACCTCAACACCCGAGGTGCAACCCGTTGCCTTCAAAGCAACAGAGGAGAAGAAAGAAGAGTCTACATCAAGTAGGCTCCCCATCGATGCCTCCAAGCTCGACAACGAGGAGATGACGCTCATCATCAAGAGCTTTCGCCAAATCCTCAAGCAACGGAAGGAGAAAGACTACAAGCCCTGTTCCAAGAAAGTTTGCTACAAGTGTGGTAAGCCCGGTCATTTCATTGCTAAATGTCCATTATCTAGTGATAGTGATAGGGGCGACGACAAGAAGGGAAGGAGGAAGGAAAAGAAGAAGTACTACAAGAAGAAGGGCGGTGATGCCCACGTGTGTCGGGAGTGGGACTTCGATGAGAGCTCCACCGACTCCTCCGACGACGAGGACGCCGCCAACATCGCCGTCAACAAGGGCCTCCTCTTCCCCAACGTCGGCCACAAGTGCCTCATGGCAAAGGACGGCAAAAAGAAGAAGGTAAAATCTAGAGCCTCCACTAAATATGCAACATCTAGTGATGAGGATAACTCTAGTGATGATGAGGATGATTTGCTTACACTTTTTGCCAACCTAAACATGCAGCAAAAGGAAAAATTGAATGAATTAATTAGTGCTATTCATGAGAAGGATGAACTCTTGGATAGTCAAGAGGACTTTCTTATTAAGGAAAATAAGAAGCATGTTAAGGTTAAAAATGCTTATGCTCTAGAGGTAGAAAAATGTGAAAAATTGACTAGTGAGCTAAGCACTTGCCATGACACTATCTCTAATCTTAGAAATGAAAATGCCAAATTAATTGCTAAGGTTGAGAAATTAAATGTTTGTGATAATTCTCTTGTCGAACTTAAAAATAATAATGCTAGTTTGGTTGCTAAAATTGATAAGTTGAATGAATCACTTTCTAGCCTTAAGATTGAGAATGATAAATTAATTTCTAAGGCTAAAGATTTAAATGTTTGCAATGTTTCTATTTCCAATCTTAGAGATGAGAATGCTATGTTACATGCTAAGATTGATAAATTAAATGCTTGCAAACCCTCTACATCTACTGTTAGTCATGTCTCTATTTGTTGTAGATGTAGAGATGTTAATGTTGATGCTATCCATGATCACATTGCTATGATCAAACAACAAAATGATCATATAGCAAAATTAGATGCTAAAATTGCCGAGCATGAATTAGAGAATGAAAATTTTAAATTTGCTCGTAGTATGCTTTATAGTGGGAGACGCCCTGGCATTAAGGATGGCATTGACTTCCAACAGGGAGGCAATGTCAAGCTCAATGCCCCTAAAAGATTGTCTAATTTTGTTAAGGGCAAGACTCCCATGCCTCAGGATAACGAGGGCTATATTTTGTATCCAGCTGGTTATTGTTGGGGGCCTTCGGCTCCCGAAGGTCCTCAAAAAACACAGTTTGACAATGTTTTCCAAGTGCAAAATGTGAACAGGCACCTTCGGAACAGTCACCTTCGGAGTCAGGTCGTGAATATACAAGGGCATGTTTAAGACGAAGCTGGAATGAAAAGCGAACATGACGAAGGATAAGACGATCATGAAGTCATATGCAGAAAAGCTTCGGCATAACGACAGAAAAGAGGAACCGACTTAAAGATGAAAAGCCAGATTGGACCTTGAAGAATTACTATAGAGTTATTGATAAGTGTAAAGGGCATCAATGTAATTTTACACGGGCTGCGTCCCGTGCCTATAAATAGGTGAATAGTACTCCCGTACTGGACACGCTGACTTGGCTTACGTCTTTTCGCATCACGATTTGTACCTTTTCCTTACATCAATCTGAAGGTACATTTGTAATTCGTTTTCATGAATTTAATAATGGAAATGTATTGATAATAATGCTGGTATTATTACTTGCACATTTTATATATATGTTTATTCTGTTTACTCATTTATCAACTTAACAAAGGTTTTTTTCCCTTCGTAACCTTCGTTATATTATGTTTATATCCTTCGTCCGAAGTTCATTAAACCCTTGAGGAAATAATGCTTCAGCGGACGAAGGGTATTTAATACTTAACATCTTCGTGTTGTCTTGTTCTTGATTCCTAGCATTTAAGAACAAGCCCCCAACATTGGCGCCCACCTCCGGTCAACTCACTTCCACTTTTTGGGTTTTTGAAAACCTTCGGCAAACGTTATCTTTGTCATGCCGCCGAAAAAAGCTTCAACGACAGGGGCTGCCACTCTGCAGCCGCTGGACCCCAATCAGGATGTCGTCTCTCTTAGGGAGGCCCGAAGCCAGAAGAGGAAGGCCATCAGTCCAACGCCTCCAGAAGATGACTTGGACCAAGAAATACAAAAAATGGAGATGCTCCATCAACAGGTTCAACAGAAGAAGGAGAAGATGGCTCGTCTAGCTGATCTTCAAAAGCAGATAGATGAAGCCTCTGAAGAGCTTCGACATCTCGCTCAAGATGACCAAGATCAAAGGCCTCCGCGCAGAGAGCTTCATCAAGAGGGTTTCTACAACGAGGATGACTGGTATGAAGATTTCCATCACGGAAATTTTGCTTTTGATGATGCTTCTCCCTTGTCAACAGAACTACAGGCTGTTCCTTGGCCACAGTCTTACAAGCCGCCTCAGCTCCCCATGTACGACGGTCATTCAGACCCGAAGCAATTCTTGATGAGCTATGAGGCAACTATATCTTCGTACGGTGGCAACACGGCGGTCATGGCAAAGTCCTTCGTCATGGCTGTCAGGAGCGTTGCACAAACTTGGTACTCTTCGCTTAGGCCAGGGACAATCACTTCATGGCAAAAGTTGAAGGATATGTTGATAACCAGCTTCCAAGGGTTTTAGACGAAGCCAGTCACTGCTCAAGCTTTATTCCAGTGAACCCAGGATCACGAAGAATACCTTCAGGCATATGTCCGAAGGTTCCTACGTCTGAGGGCACAGGCACCAACAGTGCCCAATGAAATTGTCATTGAGGCCATGATCAAGGGGCTTCGGCCAGGACCTGTAGCTCAGTACTTTGCTAGGAAGCCTCCTCAAACTCTAGAGAAGCTGCTCCAGAAGATGGATGAGTACATTCGAGCTGACAATGATTTTCGCCAAAGAAGGGAGGAAGCTCTCAGGTTCTCTGAAATGACTAGGGGCTTCGGAGGAAGATTTTATCCAAGGCATGTCAGGTCAATTCACAATTCTACTCAAAATGACGACAAGGGCAGTCAACAGCAAAGGCCACAGTGCTCCTCGCAAGCTTCGGGGCAACAACAAAGCTCCTTCCGGCCGCCAGCGCCAAGGGGCAGAGGCGCCAGGGGCTTCGGGGGAAGATTTAGGGATCAATCAAGAAAAATATACTGCCTATTCTGTGGTGAAGGTAAGGGCCACACCACCAGGATGTGTCACATTACCATCCAGAAGCAAAAGGAGCTAGCAGAAGCTGCTGCACAACAGAATCAGCCGAAGCAGGTCATGCATACTGCTTCGTACCATTCGCCTTACATTCCAGAATATGTAGGCAATCACCCTGCAGCCTCTGTTGCTTCGGCAAGCCAACCCCAAGCTTCCTGGCAACAACTTCCACCGCCACCACCAATACAACGAGCTTCGCAGCCAGAAGGGAGCCAGCACTCTCATCCCCAGAGGGACTTCAGAGAAGAATCCGAAGCTCGCACAGTCAATAGCACTGTGCCAGAGTCGAAGCACATTTACTGACAAAATATCCTACCAAAACAGCAGTTTTTTCGCATTTTTACATTCAGTATTACTTTTTTGTTAATAAGGAACAATTATGGGAAGTTTAAGTGTCTTTTATTGTTTTTCAATTTCTTGTAACGCTTTCTCCATAGGCTTGAGTTGCCAAAGCATACGAGTTTATGGTGGCATGAAGGACCGTTGTATTGTCAAAAGTTTTTTATAACGAACATAGTGCAAATTGTTCAAAACAGTGAAAAGTCGTTCCTAAAGGAGCGCAGAGTAAGTTTTCTGAGCTTACAGCGAAAAGTCAGCGCTGATTCCGCCGAAAGTAAAAGGCGAAGAAGCTCCTAAGGGAGGCTTACAGCGAAAAATAAACGCTGATTCCGCTGAAAGTAAAAGGCAAAGAAGCTCCTAAGGGAGGCTTACAACGAAAAGTCAACGCTGATATAAAAAGTGTGTGTGCTCTATTACAAGGATATGTATCTGTGGCACAAATGTCATTTTGCATAACATAACATCATCACATCATTCTGCATAACATAAGCATCATACAACATATTGCATGTGGAACAAGAAGGGGGTACAGTATTGATCTTTGGAGAATATTTTGGAAAAGAGAAAATCGTACTAAAACACAAGACAAGTCGAGAAGAAGTGTAGCTTCATTAGAGAGGCAACAAAAAAACTTTTCTATAGCGTCGGAGAATATTTCACGAAGCTTGGATAATCTTCACCAGCCAAGTATGCAATTTCTTGTGATATAAGGTTTTCTTCACGAAGCATGAAAAGAAGAGAAGGTGTTTTTTTCGCCGAAGGCTCAAAAAATGGTATGTATGCAAGATTTCATGCATCGTAAAGAATTAAAACTGTACATGGATTATATATTACAGAGTTACAATATATTACATACGTTACGTTCCAAATGTTTTTATAGTAGCATTTAATCCTCTTTAAGAACTATTTCTGCAGCTTTGTTCAGTAGCTTGTCGACAACCTTGTCCATAATGGCTTCGACCATTTTTCTAATTTCATCGTCCCCCTTCGGGTGGGGGCCCGGAGATGCCTCAGCAGGTTCTGAGCGAAGAGAAGATACGGCTACATTACTATTACAAACCGTAAACAAAGTCTGGAATAAAAAATTACAATATAATAAAAATCACTAATTAATACCTATTTGCCCTTCGGGCTCTGTACTTTTTTCGGCAGCCGCCGCTACTTTTCTAGCATCATGGATGCCTTTTTCACTCTTTTGAATAATTTCTTGCGCCATTTCTCGGCCGCCGTTGTCCCAGATATCGGTGAAAAATTTTCCGCTGATCATGCTTGCTTCGGCTGAGGGGTCTTTAATGTCTTCGGAGGACAAAGTAGCTTCGGATTGCGCTAAAGATTTTACATGCTCACAACCTTTCTTCTCCAAAATAGTAGAAATTCCTCTAGCACCCGAAAAAGCACATATGTCTCCGCGGCTATTCAGGATTTCTTCGAAGGCCTCAGCTTCGTTACTGATCCATTCCATCGGACCTTCGGGATTGCCCCTTGAGAAATTCTCTTCGCTAGAGAATGCGCCAACGTTAGAAAAGCTGGACTTTATCTTTTTAACGCACTCTATGGATTTAACATAGCATCTTCTTTGAGAAGCACGAAGCTCTTTAACATTAACTTCCAAATGATCTGCCCATTGATCGCTTAATTCTCGTCTTGTTTCTTCAAGAGTGCGTTCTTCTTTGGCTCGGACTAGTTGTTTACGAAGATCTTCAATTTCACGCTTCTGAGCTTCGGCTTGAGTTTTAGAGTTAGCCTCGTTTTCCTTCATTTTTTCTACTAGTGTAAGCAGAACTCTGTCCTTCTCCGAGGCTTCATTTCTTAGTCTGATAACCTCTATTCGAAGGTTGTTGAGAGCAATGGTGCAGCTCTTGTTGGGGGCCTTCGTCCTCCGAAGGTCCTCAAAAACATGATTTGACAATGTTTTCCGAGTGAAATATATGAACAGGTATCTTCGGACTAAGATTATGAACATGGAGTACGGTCAGGACGAAGCCTAAGCTAGACGAAGGGGAATTGAGATGAAGGACGGGCTGATTACCAAGCTGTACGAAGGATGGTGCACAGCCGAAGCTATGCGCAGGAAAGCTTCGTCGCGATAGCAGAAAGGGGAACCGACTTAAAGATGAAAAGACTACTTGGGCCTTAATAGATTCCCATAAGTCATTAGCAAATGTAATGGGCATGAATGTAATTTTACATGGGCTGCGTCCCACGCCTATAAATAGATGAACAGTACTCCTGTACTGTTCAGGCTGACTTGGCATTTGCTTTTGCGTCATCCTTATACTTTTGCCTTCCTGCAATCCGAAGGTACACTTGTAATCTGAAATCATTTCTATTTTTCTATGATAATAAAATAGAAATGATGTTGTGATAATATTTAAATGTTTATATTACTTCTTATGTTACATATAAGTTCTTCATCATCGTTTATTGTGCTTACGAAGGTATGTTGTTTGTGATCTTCGTCCGAAATACATTATATCCCGAAGGGAAATAATGTTTCAGAGGACGAAGGACTTTATCATTTAACACTTTTTATGTTGCCTTGTTCTTAATCCGAAGCATTTGAGAACAAGTCCCCAACATTGGCGCCCACCTCCGGTGAACTCACTTCCACTCTTTGAGTTTTTGAACACCTTCGATGATCATAAACCTTCGCTATGGCGCCGAAGAAAGCTTCAGCAACTGGCACTGCAGCTCTCCAACCGCTGGACCACAATCAGGAGACTGTCTCTCTTCGGGAAGCCCGAAGCCAGAAAAGGAAGGCTGTTAGCCCGACACAGCCAGAGGATGAGATAGACCAAGAAATCAGAGACATGGAGATGCTTCATCAACAGGTGCAAAGGAAGAAGGAAAAGATGGCCAGGCTAGCTGAACTGCAAAGGCAGATAGACGAAGCCTCTGAGGAAGTTCGTCATCTTACTCAGGATGAGCAACACCGAAGGCCTCAGCACCAAGACCTTCATCAGGATGGTTTCCTCAATGAAGATGACTGGTATGACAATTTCCATCATGGGAATTTTGTTTTTGATGATGCTACTCCTCTGTCCGCTGAGCTGCAAGCTACACCTTGGCCTCCGTCCTACAAGCCACCTCAGCTTCCCATATTTGATGGCCATTCAGACCCGAAGCAGTTTTTGATGAGCTACGAAGCAACAGTATCTTCGTATGGTGGCAATGCTGCAGTCATGGCAAAGTCTTTTGTTATGGCTGTCAGGAGTGTTGCTCAAACCTGGTATTCCTCCCTTCGACCAGGAACGATCACTTCATGGCAAAAACTGAAGGACATGTTGTTAACCAGCTTCCAAGGGTTTCAGACGAAGCCGGTCACTGCTCAGGCCCTGTTCCAGTGCACTCAGGATCACGAAGAATATCTTCAGGCGTATGTCAGAAGGTTCTTGCGTTTGAGGGCGCAGACACCAACGGTGCCCAACGAAATTGTCATTGAGGCCATGATCAAGGGACTTCGGCCTGGACCTTCAGATCAGTACTTTGCTAGGAAGCCTCCTCAAACTTTGGAGAAGCTGCTTCAGAAGATGGACGAGTATATTCGTGCCGACAATGATTTTCGCCAAAGAAGGGAGGAGGCTTTCAGGTTTTCTGAAATGACCAGGGGCTTCGGAGGAAGATTCTATCCGAGGCACGTCAGGTCAATTCACAACTCTACTCAAAATGATGATAAGGGGAGTCAGCAGCACAGGCCGCAGTGCTCCTCACAGGCCTCGGGGCAACAGCAAAGCTTCTTCCAGCCACTAGCTCCAAGAGGCAGAGGCGCCAGGGGCTTCGGCGGAAGATTTGGAGATCAACCAAGGAGAATATTTTGCTTGTTCTGTGGTGAAAACAAGGGCCATACCACCAGGATGTGCCATGTTACCATCCAGAAGCAAAAGGAGATAGCCGAAGCTGCAGCACAACAAGCTCAGCCGAAGCAGGTCATGCATACTGCTTCGTACCATCCGCCTTACATCCCAGAATACGTAGGCAATCACCCTGCAGTTTCTGTTGCTTCGGCGAGTCAACCCCAAGCTTCCTGGCAACAGCCTCCGCCTCCACCACCGCTGCAACAAGGTCAACAGCCAGAAGGGGGCCAATATGCTCCACATCAAAGGGACTTCAGAGAACAATCCGAAGCTCGCACAGTCAATAGCACTGTGCCAGAGTCGAAGCACATCTATTGACAAATATCCTACCTTGACAGCAGTCTTTTCCATTCAGTTTTATTTTCTGTGTAATAAAGGACATTTTTTAGTTTTCATGTAATAGTTTCGTTGTTTGCCACAAGGAAAATGTATTTTCTCCACAGGCTTAAGTTGCTGAAGCTTAAAGATTTGCGATAACAAGGAGGACCTTCGAATTATCAAAAATCCTTCGAAGCAACAAAAAGTTGTTCTAAGGAACGCAGAGTAAGTTTGCTGAAGTCACAAAAAGCCGTTCCAAAGGGAGCGCAGTGTAAGTTTTCTGCTCCAAAGTCGTTCCAAAGGGAATGCAGAGCTTACAGCGAAAAGTCAACGCTGATACCGCCTAAGTAAAAGGCGAAGCGCGAAAAGTCAACGCGAATACCGCCGAAAGTAAAAGGCGAAGAAGCTCCAAAGTCGTTCCTAAGGGAATGCAGAGCTTACAGCGAAAAGTCAACGCTGATACCGCTGAAGTAAAAGGCGAAGAAGCTCCTAAGGGAGGCTTACAGTGAAAAGTCAGCGCTGATACAAAAAGATTGTGTGTTTTACGGGGATGTGTGTGTATCTTCGGAACAAATGTCATCTACATAACATAACATCATCACATCATTTTGCATAGCATAAGCATCATACATCATGTTGCATATGGCAAAAGAAGGGGACACAGTATCGACCTTCGGAAGAATGCTTTGAGAAAGTGAAAATCGTGCTAAGTCACAAGGGGATACAATATTGATCTTCGGAATATAGCTTCGGAGAATGTTTTCACAAAGCTTGGATATTCTTCATCAGAGCACTATGGACATTGTTGTGGTGCATAAAAGTTTTTCTATCTTCACGAAGCATGAAAAGAAGGGAAGGTGTTTTTTCGCCGAAGGCTCAAAAACGGTACGTATGTAAAGTTTCATGCATCGTAAAGAATCGAATCATTAAAAGCAAATATATTACATTCAGGGTTACAAGATATTACACATATTACATTTCAGAAGTTTTTACAGTAGCACCTAGTCTTCCCTAAGTACTACTTCTGCAGCTTCGTTCAGGAGTTGATTGACAACTTGATCAATGATAGCTTCAGCCATCTTTTTAATTTCCTCGTCTCCTTTCGGGTGAGGGCCTGGAGACGCTTTAGTAGGATCTGAAGGAGGACAGGATACGGCCACATTGCTATTACAAATTGTGAACGAAGTTTAAAACCAAAAATTACAACACAATAAAAACTATTAGCTAATACCTATTTACCCTTCGGGCTCTGAGCTTTTGTCAGCGGCCTTAGCTACTTCTCTAGCGTCGTGAATGCCCTTCTCGCTTTTCTGGATAATTTCTCGAGCCATTTCTCGGCCACCATTATCCCAGACATCGGTGAAAATTTTTCCACCAACCATGCTAGCTTCGGCCGAAGGATCTCTTGCATCTTCGAAGGACAAAGCAGCCTCGGATTGCGCTAAAATCTTTACATGCTCGCAGCCTTTTTTCTCTAAAATGGTGGCAATTCCTCTGGCACCCGAGAAAGCACATATATCTCCGCGGCTATTTAAAATTTCTTCGAAGGCCTCAGCTTCGTGGCTAATCCATTCAATGGGGCCTTCGGGGTTGCCTCTCGTAAAGTTTTCTTCACTCGAAAATGCGCCAACGCTGGCGAAGCTAGTTTTCATTTTCTTAACACATTCTATAGATTTGTTATAGCATCTCTTCTTGGACGCACGAAGCTCTTCAACAGTTCCTTCTAAATGATTTGCCCATTGGTCGCTAAGTTCTCGCTTTGTTTCTTCAAGCATGCGTTCCTCTTTGGCTCTGGCCAGTTGTTTTCGAAGATCTTCAATTTCGCGCTTCTGAGCTTCAGCTTGACCTTTAAAAGTAGCTTCGTCTTCTTTTATTCTATTTATTAATGAATGTAATATTTTATCTTTTTCGAGACCTTCGTTCCTCAGTTCAATTACTTCGGAACGAAGGTTGCTCAGGGCTATAGCACACCCTTCGTCTTCAGCATCTTTCTGGGCCCTGAGGGCATTGCTAAGTATCAGGCCCTGCAAAGAAAAATATGTGTGCGTCAATAGATTTAAGCAAACGAAAAATTTTGGTCTCAACAAAAAATACAAAGATCCCATTTGTTGCACCTTTAAGCTATTATATGCCAGGCTGTCGGCCAGATCGTTCTTCGACAGCACCGAGAGCCCGTCTTCTAGTGTTGGGAATCCGAAGCTTTTGCTCATCTCCCGACAGACAGAAATCTCCTTGCTGTCAGGGAGACAATACAAAAAGTCTTCTTCTCCACTGCCATTGAATATTAACGCCCCCTTTGGATACTTCAGTTTTTGGGCGTAAAGCTGGGCCTCTTGCTTTTCTTTTTCAGACAACTTTTTCCTCGAAGCATGTCGAACAATATAATCAGGGACTTTGGGGATGCTTCGGAGGCAGCAGCACTGATTTCTTCAACAAGAATTGGCTCTGTCACTTTTCCTTCCTCGGTTTCCAGGGATTTTACCTTCGTGGGCTCCGAAGGACCAGCTTCAGCTTCAGTTTCTTGCTCTGGAGCTTTAGTATCAAAAATCTCAGTTTTCGCTTCAGAGGTTTCAACAGTCTTCCTCGGAGTTGTGCTTGAGGACTTAATTGTTTCTATAACATCTAGCACATTGACCATTCTTTTTCTTTTCAGAGTCACTGCGGGCCCCTTTTGGATTTTTGTTGTGTCAACATTTGCTGAAGGACTTAAAACTTCTAATATTTTTTATCCCTCAGTTGATCCTTTTGTTTCTTCTATTTTTTCTGTTGATGGCGCTTCGGCCATCTCTTTGGTTTCTGATAACAAAATCTTTGGTTCTTCCAATTCTGTTCTTGTTGGCGCTTCGGCTATTTCTGCGATTACTGGCAGCAAGGTTGGCTGTTCAGCCTCGGTGGCCGAAGAAGTCTCTCCGGTGAATTCAGGCACCGAGGCTGGTTCAATATAGCATGGCCGATGTGTGAGGACCTTTATCCTTTTTCTTTTCGGTGCTGGCTCACTAGGAGCAGCTGCAGCTTCTTCTTTCGCAGAGGTCGCGCCTTTTCTTTTCTGCCCTCGAATGGGATAACGATAGTCAGGGTAGACGAACCCGATTGCGTCAAACACTCGGTTCAGTCTTTTCTTTTTTCGGCCTCCGAAGGCTGCTGACAATGCAGTATCTTCGGCCTTCGAGTAAGCCCCAAGTAGTTCATCACTCAAATTTTCAATGCTTTTTAGCCAGTCATCATCTGGCTCAACGAATTTATCTCCGAATTTGAAAGTATACTTCAATCTGATAAGTCCACCTTCGTCAGCCTCCTTTATGGTCTCTTGCGGCATTTCCCATTTTTCCGCGAGCGGCCATACTCTGAAGGCAATATGCTCTTGGACCAAATCTCTTGTTCCAATAAAAGAACAAATAACTCCGAAGGCTCTCTGGCATTCTTCGGTAGCTTCATTCATCTCAACCTTCGGCTTTCGCAGGCCGAAACTTTGCCAAATAGGGCGCATAATTATACCTTTAATATCTTCCCGTGCTTTCAGGTCATTTTTCACATAGAACCATTCTGTCATCCAGTCGTCGGGCCATCTCTTCCGAAATGTTGGCACGGGACAGCTTGACCCAGACCGAGAAACGAAACTGTAGCAGCCAAAATTATTGTGATACTGTTCCTTACCCCAGGGTTTTGTCTCGTATGATAACTCGTGTATGTTGCAGAAACTTTTCGCATCAGGTTCCAGACCTTGGCTTCTCACGGCCCACACGAAGATATTCAGCCTCATAATTGCTTCGGGGGTAAGTTGATGAAGATAGATTTCAAACATTTTCAGCACTTCTACGACAAAGCTGCTCAGGGGAAATCGTAGTCCAGCTTTCAAAAAGCTTCGGAACACTACGACTTCATTTTCCTCAGGGGTCGGGCAAGTTTTCTCTCCTTCATCGACCCTCACAATGGATAAATCCCGGAAGTATCTTCCCCTCATGTTGACAAGATGATTTTCTTTGATACCTGACTTGCCAAAAACTGAATGGCTTGGTCGCCAGGGGCGATCTTCGGAGTCTTCACCACCACTATCCACATCATAACTGTCGCTGTCATCAGTATCTTCAGACAAACCTTCTAAAATCTCTTTGGTGATTTTTTCTGTGTTGGTCTTCGACATTGCTATAAGAAACCCCAGGTTCTTCTCTTCAGAGAGACTCAGCTTCATCTCGGGACCAGCCTTCTTATCTTCAGACATCTTCGGAAACACTAAAAAACTGTTTTCAAAGCCGAAGCTTCAAAACTAAAAGCTCAGCAAATCTTAGTGCGCAAGAGCTAAAAATTGAGTGAGCGGGAGCAGATGGCAAGAGAGCGTACCAAATGAGTTTGCGGTATGATCTTATTTATACGCCCAGTGCGTTGAAAATTGAAAGACCCCGCTTGTCAGTGAATGTTGCTATTCTAGCAAAGGGAAGGTGTTTTTTCGGACCTTCGGCTTAAGGCCTTCGTCCATATCGCAATCTGAATTTATCACTAACAAATTAATATTGCGAGGGGCTACTGTTGGGGGCCTTCGTCCTCCGAAGGTCCTCAAAAACATGATTTGACAATGTTTTCCGAGTGAAATATATGAATAGGTATCTTCGGACTCAGATTATGAACATGGAGTATGGTCAGGACGAAGCCTAAGCTAGACGAAGGGGAATTGAGATGAAGGACGGGCTGATTACCAAGCTGTACGAAGGATGGTGCACAGCCGAAGCTATGCGCAGGAAAGCTTCGTCGCGATAGCAGAAAGGGGAACCGACTTAAAGATGAAAAGACTACTTGGGCCTTAATAGATTCCCATAAGTCATTAGCAAATGTAATGGGCATGAATGTAATTTTACATGGGCTGCGTCCCACGCCTATAAATAGATGAACAGTACTCCCGTACTGTTCAGGCTGACTTGGCATTTGCTTTTGCGTCATCCTTATACTTTTGCCTTCCTGCAATCCGAAGGTACACTTGTAATCTGAAATCATTTCTATTTTTCTATGATAATAAAATAGAAATGACGTTGTGATAATATTTAAATGTTTATATTACTTCTTATGTTACATATAAGTTCTTCATCATCGTTTATTGTGCTTACGAAGGTATGTTGTTTGTGATCTTCGTCCGAAATACATTATATCCCGAAGGGAAATAATGTTTCAGAGGACAAAGGACTTTATCATTTAACACTTTTTATGTTGCCTTGTTCTTAATCCGAAGCATTTGAGAACAAGTCCCCAACAGCTCTCGTCTTCAGCATTCTTTTGTGCCCTTAAGGCATTGCTGAGAATTAAGCCCTATTCAAAAAGAAATAATAGATTAACACAACAGTAAAGGACTCATTCAAAATCCACAAAATTCAAAATTTACAATCTTCGTACCTTCAGACTGTTATATGCAAGACTATCCGCAAGATCCTCCTTCATCATGGCGCAAAGGCCAGCTTCAAGCTTCGGGAATCCCATGCTTCTAGCCATCTCCCGGCAGACGGATAGTTCTTTATTGTCTGGGAGGCAATACAAGAAGTCATCTTCGTCTGTCCCATTGAACACTACGGCCCCCTTCGGATACTTCAGTTCTCGGGCATAGTGATTAGCTTCGAAAATTTCTTCTTCAGATAGTTTCTTCCCCGAAGCATGTCGCACAATATAATCATGTATTCTGGAAGATGCTTCGGGAACGGTAGTATCAATGCCCTCGACTAGGATCGGCTCGGATATTTTTGTTTTTTCAGTTTCCAAAGTTGCCTCTGTCGATTTTGCCTTTTCAGCTTCCAAATGTTCTACCTTGGTGGGCTCTGAAGGACCAATCTCAGTTACAAATTGTTGCTTTGAAGCTTCACTAACAAAGGCTTCAGCAGATACTTCAGATGCTTTAGCAGTTCTCTTCGGAGTTATGCTCGAAGATTTAATTGTTTCCAAGACATCTAGCACATTAACCATCCGTTTTCTTTTTGGGGTTACTACTGGCCCCTTTTGGCCTTTAGTCGCCTCAACTTTTGATGAGGAACTCAAAATTTCTAATGTTTTTCCTTTTTCAGTTTCTGGTTCTTTCGATTTTTCTATTGCCGGTGCTTTGGCCATTTCTTCGGATTGTGGCGCTGTAATTGGTTCTCTAGCTTCGGTGGCCGAAGAGGCCTCGCCAATAAACTCGGGCACTATGGCCGGCTCGATACACCGTGGAGGGTGTGTGGACACCTCTACCTTCTTCCTCTTCGGCCCTGGCTCCCCGGGAGCAGCCGAAGCAGTGTCCTTTGCAGAAGAAGTATTTTTTCTCTTTAGACCTCGCATTGGGTAATGGTAGTCAGGATAGATAAATCCAATTGCATCAAATACTCGGTTGAGCCTCTTCTTCTTTCGGCCTCCGAAAGCCGCTGACAATGCAGTGTTTTCGGCCTTCGTGTATGCCCCAAGCAATTCATCACTTACATTCTCAATGCTTTTCAGCCAATCATCGTCCGGTTCAACAAACTTATCTCCATATTTGAATGTACATTTCAGTCTGATTAGTCCACCCTCGTCAGTTTCTTTAACGGCCTCTTTCGGCATTTCCCAGTTATCCACAAGTGGCCACACTCTGAAGGCAATGTGCTCTTGCATCAAATCCCTGGTCCCAATAAAAGAGCAGACCACCCCGAAGGCCCTCTGACATTCTTCAGCTGCTTCGTCCATTTCCACCTTTGGTTTCCGAAGTCCGAAGCGCTGCCAGATAGGGCACATGATGATATCCTTGATATCTTCCCGAACCCTCAAATCATTCTTCACATAGAACCATTCCTTCATCCATTCCCTGGGCCATCTCTTCCGAAAGGTTGGCACGGGACAGCTTGACCCAGAGCGGGCACCGAAGCTATAACAACCAAAATTATTATGATATTGTTCCTTACCCCACGGTTTCGTCTCATATACTAGCTCGTGTATATTGCAAAAGCTTTTAGCACTTGGCTCCAAACCCTGGCTCCTCACGGTCCAGACGAAGATTCCCAATCTTATCACTGCTTCGGGGGTAAGTTGATGAAGGTAAATTTGATATATTTTCAAAACTTCTACCACAAACCTGCTCAGAGGGAATCGTAACCCAGCCTTTAAGAAGCTTCGGAAGATCACCACCTCATTATCTTCGGGGGTCGGCGTAGTCTTTTCTCCGTCATCTGCCCTCACCATGGATATATCTCAGAAATATCTCCCCCTCATATTTTCAAGGTGACTCTGCTTAATAGTTGATTTTCCGAAGTTTGAGTGACTAGGCCGCCACGGGCGATCTTCGGAGTCCTCCCCACCACTATCCACATCATAGCTGTCACTGTTGCCAGTATCTTCAGATAAACCCTCCAAAATTTCCTTGACAATTTTTTCCGTATTGGTCTTCGACATCGACTCAAGAAAACCCAGGTGCATCTCCTCCGAAAGGCTTAGCTTCGAAGCACCAGCAACTATCTTATCCTCAGACATTTTCGTGAATGCCGACAAACTAGACTTGAAGCCGAAGCTTAAAAATTTAAGACCGAGCAAATGCTGTCGCGCGCAGGCTAAGAGCAGGGTGCACAGGTTGAAAGCTGGTGAGTAAAAAGCAGGTGGCAAAAGGGCGTGTCAAATAAACTCGCGGAGAGCTTGTATTTATACACCCAGTATGTCGAAAACTGGAGGGCCCCGCTTGTCAATGACTATTGCTATTCTGGCAAAAGGAAGGTGTTTTTACGGACCTTCGGCTTAAAGCCTTCGTCCATGTCGCAATATAAATTTATCTTTACAATAAATTGATATTGCGAGGGGCTACTGTTGAGGGCCTTCGGCTCCCGAAGGTCCTCAAAAAACACAGTTTGACAATGTTTTCCAAGTGCAAAATGTGAACAGGCACCTTCGGAACAGTCACCTTCGGAGTCAGGTCGCGAATATACAAGGGCATGTTTAAGACGAAGCTGGAATGAAAAGCGAACATGACGAAGGATAAGACGATCATGAAGTCATATGCAGAAAAGCTTCGGCATAACGACAGAAAAGAGAAACCGACTTAAAGATGAAAAGCCAGATTGGACCTCGAAGAATTACTATAGAGTTATTGATAAGTGTAAAGGGCATCAATGTAATTTTACACGGGCTGCGTCCCGTGCCTATAAATAGGTGAACAGTACTCCCGTACTGGACACGCTGACTTGGCTTACGTCTTTTCGCATCACGATTTGTACCTTTTCCTTACATCAATCTGAAGGTACATTTGTAATTCGTTTTCATGAATTTAATAATGGAAATGTATTGATAATAATGCTGGTATTATTACTTGCACATTTTATATATATGTTTATTTTGTTTACTCATTTATCAACTTAACAAAGGTTTTTTCCCTTCGTAACCTTCGTTATATTATGTTTATATCCTTCGTCCGAAGTTCATTAAACCCTTGAGGAAATAATGCTTCAGCGGACGAAGGGTATTTAATACTTAACATCTTCGTGTTGTCTTGTTCTTGATTCCTAGCATTTAAGAACAAGCCCCCAACAGTTATCCTGAGGATAAGATTAGGAGAATTCATGCTAAGAAGACTCATTCTGTTTCTCACCATGCTTTTATTTATAAGAATGAGGCTTCTAGCTCTAGGCGTTCTACCCATGTTAAAATGCCTAAAAAGAAATCTCCTATTGCATCAAATGATCATAACATTTCATTTAAGACTTTTGATACATCATATGTTTTAACTAACAAATCAAGCGAAGTAGTTGCCAAATATGTTGGGGGCAAACACAAGGGGTCAAAGACTTGTGTTTGGGTACCTAAGGTGCTTGTTTCTAATGTCAAAGGACCCAAGACCGTTTGGGTACCTAAGAACAAGGCCTAAACTTGTTTTGTAGGTTTATGCATCCAGGGGCTCAAGTTGAATCATTGACAGCAGGTGCACAAACCACATGACTGGGGAGAAAAGGATATTCTCCTCCTATGAGAAAAACAATGATCCCCAAAGAGCTATCACATTCGGGGATGGAAATCAAGGTTTGGTTAAAGGACTTGGTAAAATTGCTATATCACCTGACCATTCTATTTCCAATGTTTTTCTTGTAGATTCTTTAGATTACAATTTGCTTTCAGTTTCTCAATTATGCAAAATGGGTACAACTGTCTTTTTACAGATTTAGGTGTTACTGTCTTTAGAAGAAGTGATGATTCAGTAGCATTTAAGGGAGTGTTAGAGGGTCAGCTATACTTAGTTGATTTCAATAGAGCTGAACTCGACACTTGCTTAATTGCTAAGACTAATATGGGTTGGCTCTGGCATCGCCGACTAGCCCATGTTGGGATGAAGAATCTTCACAAGCTTCTAAAGGGAGAACATATTTTGGGACTAACCAGTGTTCATTTTGAGAAAGAAAGGGTTTGTAGCGCATGTCAAGCAGGGAAGCAAATTGGTGCCCATCATCCACACAAGAACATCATGACGACCGACAGGCCACTTGAGCTACTCCACATGGACCTATTCGGTCCGATAGCTTACATAAGCATCGGCGGGAGTAAGTACTGTCTAGTTATTATAGATGATTATTCTCGCTTCACTTGGGTGTTCTTTTTGCAGGATAAATCTCAAACCCAAGAGACCTTAAAGGGATTCTTGAGACGGGCTCAAAATGGGTTCGGCTTAAGGATAAAAAAGATTAGAAGCGACAATGGAATGGAGTTCAAGAACTCTCAAATTGAAGGCTTCCTTGAGGAGGAGGGCATCAAGCATGAGTTCTCTTCTCCCTACACGCCACAACAAAATGGTGTAGTGGAGAGGAAGAATAGAACTCTACTTGACATTGCGAGGACCATGCTTGATGAATACAAGACTTCGGATCAGTTTTAGGCGGAAGCAATCAACACCGCTTGCTACGCCATCAACCGGTTATATCTACACCAAATCGTCAAGAAGACATCATATAAACTCCTCACCGGTAAAAAGCCCAATGTTTCATATTTTAGAGTCTTTGGTAGCAAATGCTTTATTCTTGTTAAAAGAGGTAGAAAATCTAAATTTGCTCCTAAGGCTGTAGAAGGCTTTTTACTTGGTTATGACTCAAACACAAGGGCATATAGAGTCTTTAACAAGTCCACTGGACAAGTTGAAGTTTCTTGTGACATTGTGTTTGATGAGACTAATGGCTCTCTAGTAGAGCAAGTTGATCTTGATGAGCTAGATGATGAAGAGGCTCCATGCGTCGCGCTAAGGAACATGTCCATTTGGGATGTGTGTCCTAAGAAATCTGAAGAGCCTCCACAAGCACAAGATCAACCTTCATCTTCCATACAAGCATCTCCACCAACTCAAGATGAGGATCAAGCTCAAGATGATGAAAATAAAGATCAAGAGGAGCCACCTCAAGAGGAGGACAATGATCAAGGGGGAGATGCTAATGAACAAGATAAGGAAGATGATGAGGGTCCAAGACCGCCACACCCAAGAGTCCACCAGGCGATTCAAAGAGATCACCCTGTGAACACCATCCTCGGCGACATTCATAAGGGGGTAACCACTCGATCTCGAATCGCTCATTTTTGTGAATATTACTCTTTTGTTTCCTCTATTGAGCCACACAAGGTAAAGGATGCACTTAAAGATTCGGATTGGGTGCTGGTGATGCAAGAGGAGCTCAGCAACTTCACGAGGAAAGAGGTATGGCATTTGGTTCCACGTCCTAACCAAAATGTTGTAGGTACCAAGTGGGTATTCCACAACAAGCAAGATAAGCATGGTGTGGTGACAAGAAACAAAGCACGACTTGTGGCCAAGGGTTATTCACAAGTCGAAGGTTTGGATTTTGGTGAAACCTATGCACCCGTAGCTAGGCTTGAGTCAATTCATATATTACTTGCCTATGCTACTTACCATGGCTTTAAGCTCTATCAAATGGACGTAAAGAGTGCCTTCCTCAATGGACCAATCAAGGAAGAGGTCTATGTTGAGCAACCTCCAGGCTTTGAAGATAGTGAGTACCCTAATCATGTGTATAAACTCTCTAAAGCGCTTTATGGGCTCAAGCAAGCCCCAAGAGCATGGTATGAATGCCTTCGAGATTTTCTTATCACTAATGGCTTTAAAGTCGGCAAGGCCGATCCTACTTTCTTTACTAAAACTATTGCAAAAGATTTGTTTGTATGCCAAATTTATGTTGATGATATCATATTTGGGTCTACTAACAAATCTACTTGTGAAGAGTTTAGTAGGATCATGGTACAAAAATTCGAGATGTCTATGATGGAGGAGTTGAAGTATTTTCTAGGATTTCAAGTCAAGCAACTCCAAGAGGGCACCTTCATCAGCCAAACAAAGTACATTCAAGACATACTCACAATGTTTGGAATGAAGGATGCCAAGCCCATCAAGACACCCATGGGAACCAATGGGCATCTCGACCTCGGCACGGGAGGTAAATCCGTAGATCAAAAGGTATACCGATCGATGATAGGATCTTTACTCTATTTATGTGCATCTCAACCGGATATTATGCTTTCCGTATGCATGTGTGCAAGATTCCAAGCCGATCCTAAGGAAGTTCACCTTAGGGCGGTGAAGCGAATCTTGAGATATTCAGTTCATACACCTAAGTTTGGTCTTTGGTACCCCAAGGGATCCTCTTTTGATTTATTAGGATACTCAGATGCTGATTGGGCAGGTGTAAAATTGATAGGAAGAGCACATCCGGGACTTGTCAGTTTCTGGGAAGATCCCTGGTGTCTTGGGCGTCAAAGAAACAAAACTTAGTAGCTTTTTCTACCACCGAAGCCGAGTATATTGCCGCAGGTCATTGTTGTGCGCAATTGCTTTGGATGAGGCAAACCCTTAGGGACTATGGCTACAAATTTAGCAAAGTCCCTCTCCTATGTGATAATGAGAGTGCAATCCGCATGGCGGATAATCCCATTGAGCACAGCCGCACTAAGCATATAGCCATTCGGTATCACTTTTTGAGAGATCACCAACAAAGGGGGATATCGAGATAGCCTATATTAACACCAAAGATCAATTAACCGATATCTTTACCAAGCCACTAGATGAGAAAACCTTTACCAAACTTAGGAATGAGCTAAAAATTCTTGATTCTAGGAATTTTGATTGATACTTTGCACACATAGCTCATTTATATACCTTTTATCATATCTCTTTTATGTCTATGACTAATGTGTTTTCAAGTGTATTCTTATGCTTAGTCATAGAATTGAAAGGGAAATGGAGTATTCGGCAAAGACGACGCTTCCACTCAACTCTATTGGTATTATTTACTCTTTGCCGGTATTCTGCCATATCTCCATATTGGTATAATCTTCACTCATATTTATTTGTTTGCCATTGGGGAGAAAGTTTAATGGCTCATATTTCACTCAAAGTATCCGTTTTTGGCGATTAATGCCAAAGGGGGAGAAAGTATTAGCCCAAAGCAAAAGGACTGCACCACCATGCCAATTTCAAAATTTTTCGAAATAAGTTTAAGTTTTAAATGTTTTTCAATTGGTATATTTGAAAATTCTATCTCAATTGGTAAAACCCTCTTGAACACTAAGAGGAGAATCTCATCAAGGGGGAGTTTTGTTTGAGTCAAAGGAAAAGCATTTGAAATAGGGGGAGAAAATTTCAAATCTTGAAAATGCTACCTTAAAATCTCATTCATATACCTTTGACTATTTACAAAAGGATTCTAAAAAGAATTTCCAAAAGATTTGCAAAAACAAAACAAGTGGTGCAAGTGTGGTCCAAAATTTTAAATAAGAAGAAAATAATCCATGCATATCTAGTAGAAATAATTATTGGTTTCCTCCAAGCAACCTTTGCACTTACCTTATGCAAAACTAGTTCAATTTTGCACTTATATATTTGCTTTGGTTTGTGTTGGCATCAATCACCAAAAAGGGGGAGATTGAAAGGGAAATAGGGTCAAACCTTTTCCTAAATGATTTTGGTGGTTGAATTGCCCAACACAAATAATTGGACTAACTAGTTTGCTCTAGATTATAAGTTCTACAGGTGCCAAAGGTTCATAACAAACCAATACAAAGTTAAAAGAAAGGGTTCAAATATAAAGGAGCAAAACCAACTGAAGGCTGCCTTGGTCTGGCGCACCGGACTGTTCGGTGTGCCACCGGACAATGTCTGGTGCACCAGGGAGAATCACTCTGAACTGCTCAGTTTCGGGTTTATGGAAATGCCACTCCGCTATAATTCACCAGACTGTCCGGTGTAGCACCGGACTGTCCGGTGTGCCAGCGGAGCAATGACTAGCGCGTCAACGGTCGTCTGCAAAAGTGAACAGTGCGAACTGCACGCGCAGAGTCAGAGCAGGCGCCAGAAGGCGCACCTGACAGTGAACAGGACCTGTCCGGTGCACCACCGGACTGTCCGGTGGCCCAGTTGTCAGAAGCTCCAACGGTCGAACCCTAATGGTTGGGTGATGTGGCTGGCGCACCGGACAGTGTCCGGTGCGCGCACCGGACTATCCGGTGCGCCCGTCGACAGCAACCATTCCCAACGACCACTTTGGTGGTTGGGGCTATAAATACCCACAACCACCACACTTCAAGGCATCCAAGTTTTCAGACATTGCATTCAATACAAGAGCTCTAGGCTTCACTCCAAGACACAAACAAGAGATCAAATCCTCTCCCAAGTCCAAAGATCACTCCAAACAATTAGTGACTAGTGAGAGAGAGATATTTGTGTTCATTTGAGTTCTTGCGTTTGGATCGCTTTTCTTCTTCCCCATTTCTTGTTCCCAACTCATTTGTAATCAAGACAAGAGACACCAATTATGTGGTGGTCCTTATGGGGACTAAGTGTCCTAATTGATTGAGAAGAGAAGCTCACTCGGTCTAGGTGATCGTTTGAGAGAGGAAAAGAGTTGAAAGAGACCCGGTCTTTGTGACCACCTCAACAGGGAGTAGGTTTGCAAGAACCGAACCTCGGTAAAACAAATCACCGTGTCACACTCTTCATTTGCTTGTGATTTGTTTTTCGCCCTCTCTTTCTGAAAGGGAATTAGGCTTACACCTAGTTCCTAAATAATTTTGGTGGTTGAATTGCCCAACACAAATATTGGACTAACTAGTTTGCTCTAGTGCATAAGTTATACAGGTGCAAAAGGTTCACATTTAGCCAATAAAAAGACCAAGTGTTGGATTCAACTAAGGAGCAATGAGGCAACCGAGGGCACCTCTGGCTGGAGGCACCGGACTGTCCGGTGCGCACCGGACAGTGTCCGGTGTGCCCAGAGGACTCCGACTTCAACTCTTCGCCCTCGGGAATTCTCGGAGGCCGGCGCGCTATAATTCACCGGACTGTCCGGTGTGCACCGGACATGTCCGGTGCTCCGAGGAAGCGGCGTCTTCCGGAACTCGCCAGCCTCGGGTTCGTGCAGCAGCCGCTCCGCTAAAATTCACCGGACTGTCCGGTGTGCACCGGACTGTCCGGTGTGCCAGCGGAGCAACGGCTCTCTGCGGCGCCAACGGCTCCCTGCGGAGCATTTAATGCGCGCGCAGCGCGCGCAGTCGTCAGGATTGCCCATCCCGGTGCACCGGACACTGAACAGTGCATGTCCGGTGTGCACCGGACACCCAGGCGGGCCCACAAGTCAGAAGCTCCAACGGTCAGAATCCAACGGCAATGGTGATGTGGCAGGAGCACCGGACTGTCCGGTGTGCACTGGACTGTCCGGTGCGCCATCGAACAGACTGGTTCCAGCAACGGTCACTTTTGGTGGTTGGGGCTATAAATACCCCAACCACCCCACATTCATTGCCATCCAAGTTTTCCACTTCCCAACTACTACAAGAGCTTTAGCATTCAATTCTAGACACAACAAAAGAGATCAAATCCTCTCCAATTCCACTCAAGCCTTTAGTGACTAGCGAGAGTGATTTGCTTGTGTTCTTTCGAGCTCTTGCGCTTGGATCGCATTCTTTTCTTTCTCATTTGTTCTTGTGATCAATCTCAATTGTAACCAAGGCAAGAGGCACCAATTGTGTGGTGGCCCTTGCGGGGAAGCTTTGTTCCCGTTTGATTGAGAAGAAGAGAAAGCTCACTCGATCCGTGGGATCGTTTGAGAGAGGGAAGGGTTGAAAGAGACCCGGCCTTTGTGGCCTCCTCAACGGGGAGTAGGTTTGCGAGAACCGAACCTCGGTAAAACAAATCCGCGTGTCACACTCTTCATTTGCTTGCGATTTGTTTTGCGCCCTCTCTCGCGAACTCGTTTATATTTCTAACGCTAACCCGGCTTATAGTTGTGATTATTTTGTAAATTTCAGTTTTTGCCCTATTCACCCCCCCCCTCTAGGCGACTATCAATTGGTATCAAAGCCAGGTTCTTCATTAGAGCCTAACCGCTCGAAGTGATGTCGGGAGATCACGCCAAGAAGGAGATGGAGACCGGCGACAAGCCCACTACAAGCCAAGGGAGCACTTCATCGGAAGAGTCCCGCACCAAGAGAAGGGAGAAGAAGAAGAACTCCTCCAAGCGGAAGGAGAAAAGATCTTCCTCTTCTCACCACAAGGAGAAGAAGGAAAAATCTTCTTCTCACAAGCCGCATCGGAGTGGGGACAAGCACAAGAGGATGAGGAAAGTGGTCTACTACGAGACCGACACCTCATCGACATCTACCTCCGGCTCCGACGCAGCGTCCGTCACTTCTAAACGCCAAGAGCGTAAGAAGTATAGTAAGATTCCCCTACGCTATCCTCGCATTCCTAAACATACACCTTTACTTTCCGTCCCATTAGGTAAACCACCAACTTTTAATGGTGAAGATTATGCTATGTGGAGTAATTTAATGCGATTTCATCTAACCTCTCTCCACAAGAGTATATGGGATGTTGTTGAGTATGGTGTACAGGTACCATCTATAGGGGATGAGGACTACGACACGGACGAAGTGGCCCAAATCGAGCACTTCAACTCCCAAGCCGCAACCATCCTCCTTGCCTCCCTAAGCAAGGAGGAATACAACAAAGTTCAAGGGTTGAAGAACGCCAAGGAGATTTGGGACCTACTCAAGACGGCACACGAGGGTGATGAACTCACCAAGATCACCAAGCGGGAAACGATCGAGGGGGAGCTCGGTCGCTTCCGTCTTCGCCAAGGGGAGGAGCCACAAGACATGTACAACCGGCTCAAGACCTTGGTGAACCAAGTGCGCAACCTCGGGAGCACAAAATGGGATGACCACGAAGTGGTTAAGGTTATTTTAAGAGCACTTATTTTCCTTAACCCCACTCAAGTACAATTAATTCGTGGTAATCCTAGATATCCACTAATGACCCCCGAGGAAGTCATCGGGAATTTTGTAAGCTTTGAATGCATGATTAAGGGCTCCAAGAAGATCAACGAGCTTGACGAGCCTTCCACATCCGAGGCGCAACCGGTGGCCTTCAAGGCAACGGAGGAAAAGAAGGAGGAGTCTACACCAAGTAGACAACCAATTGACGCCTCCAAGCTCGATAATGAGGAGATGGCCCTAATCATCAAAAGCTTCCGGCAAATCCTCAAGCAACGGAAGGGGAAGGACTACAAACCCCGTTCCAAGAAGGTTTGCTACAAATGTGGTAAGCCCGGTCACTTTATTGCAAAATGTCCTATGTCTAGTGACAGTGACAGGGGCGACGACAAGAAGGGAAAGAGGAGAGAAAAGAAGAAGTACTACAAGAAGAAGGGCGGCGATGCCCATGTTTGTCGGGAGTGGGACTCCGACGAAAGCACAAGCGACTCCTCCGACGACGAGGACGCCGCCAACATCGCCGTCACCAAGGGCCTCCTCTTCCCCAACGTCGGCCACAAGTGTCTCATGGCCAAGGACGGCAAAAAGAAGGTAAAATCAAGGTCCTCCACTAAATATGAAACATCTAGTGATGAAGATGATGATAAAAATGAGGAGGAAAACTTGCGCATTCTTTTTGCTAATCTCAACATGCAACAAAAGGAAAAATTAAATGAATTGATTAGTGCTATACATGAGAAGGATGATCTCTTGGATTCTCAAGAGGACTTCCTTATTAAAGAAAATAAGAAGCATGTTAAGGTTAAAAATGCTTATGCTCTAGAAATGGAAAAATGTGAAAAATTGTCTAGTGAGCTAAGTATTTGCCATGAGACTATAGACAACCTTAGAAATGAAAATGCAAATTTGTTAGCTAAGGTTGATTCTAATATTTGCAATGTTTCAATTCCTAGAAATGATGATGATGATTTGCTTGCTAGGATTGAAAAATTGAACATTTCTCTTGCTAGCCTTAGAAATGAGAATGAAAAATTAATTGCTAAGGCTAAGGATTTTGATGTTTGCAATGCTACCATTTCCGACCTTAGAACTAAAAATGATTTGTTGCATGCTAAGGTCATTGAATTAAAATCTTGCAAACCTTCTACATCTAATGTTGAGCATGTTTCCATTTGTACTAGATGTAGAGATATTAATGTTGATGCTATCCATGATCACCTAGCCTTAATTAAAAAACAAAATGATCACATAGCTCAACTAAATGCTAAGATTAGAGAGCATGACTTAGAAAATGAAAAATTTAAACTTGCTAGAAGCATGCTCTATAATGGGAGACGCCCAGGCATTAAGGACGGCATTGGCTTCCAAAGGGGAGACAATGTCAAAATTAATGCCCCTCCTAAGAACTTGTCTAACTTTGTTAAGGGCAAGGCTCCCATGCCTCAGGATAACGAGGGTTACATTTTGTACCCTGCCGGGTATCCTGAGAGTAAAATTAGGAAAATTCATTCTAGGAAGCCTCACTCTGGTCCTAATCATGCTTTTATGTATAAGGGTGAGACATCTAGATCTAGGCAACCAACCCATGCCAAGTTGCCTAGAAAGAAAACTACTAATGCATCAAATGATCATGCCATTTCATTTAAAACCTTTGATGCATCTTATGTTTTAACTAACAAATCCGGCAAGGTAGTTGCCAAAGTTGTTGGGGGCAAACACAAGGGCTCCAAGACTTGTGTTTGGGTACCCAAAGTTCTTGTATCTAATGCCAAAGGACCCAAAACCGTTTGGGTACCTAAAACAAAGAACTAAACTTGTTTTGTAGGTTTATGCATCCGGGGGCTCAAGTTGGATACTCGACAGCGGGTGCACAAACCATATGACATGGGAGAAAAAGATGTTCTCCTCCTATGAGAAAAACCAAGATCCCCAACGAGCTATCACATTCGGGGATGGAAACCAAGGTTTGGTCAAAGGTTTGGGTAAAATTGCTATATCCCCTGACCATTCCATTTCTAATGTTTTTCTTGTAGATTCTTTAGATTACAATTTGCTTTCCGTATCCCAATTATGTCAAATGGGCTACAACTGTCTTTTTACTGATACTGGTGTTACTGTCTTTAGAAGAAGTGATGATTCAATAGCTTTTAAGGGAGTGTTAGAGGGTCAGCTATACTTGGTAGATTTTGATAGAGCTGAACTCGACACTTGCTTAGTTGCTAAGACTAATATGGGTTGGCTATGGCATCGCCGACTAGCCCATGTTGGGATGAAGAATCTTCACAAGCTTCTAAAGGGAGAACACATTTTGGGACTAACCAATGTTCATTTTGAGAAAGACAGGATTTGTAGCGCATGCCAAGCCGGGAAGCAAGTTGGCATCCATCATCCACACAAAAATATCATGACTACCGACAGGCCACTGGAACTCCTTCACATGGATTTATTCGGCCCGATCGCTTACATAAGCATCGGCGGTAGTAAGTATTGTCTTGTAATTGTGGATGATTATTCTCGCTTCACTTGGGTATTCTTTTTGCAGGAAAAATCACAAACCCAAGAGACCTTAAAGGGATTCTTGAGACGGGCTCAAAATGAGTTCGGCTTAAGGATCAAGAAAATTAGAAGCGATAATGGGACGGAGTTCAAGAACTCTCAAATTGAAGGCTTTCTTGAGGAGGAGGGCATCAAGCATGAGTTCTCTTCTCCCTACACTCCACAACAAAATGGTGTAGTGGAGAGGAAGAATCGAACTCTATTGGACATGGCAAGAACCATGCTTGATGAGTACAAGACACCGGATCGGTTTTGGGCCGAGGCGGTCAACACCGCCTGCTACGCCATCAACCGGTTATATCTTCATCGAATCCTCAAGAAGACATCTTATGAACTCCTAACCGGTAAAAAGCCAAATATTTCATATTTTAGAGTTTTTGGTAGCAAATGCTTTATTCTTGTTAAAAGAGGTAGAAAATCTAAATTTGCTCCTAAAACTGTAGAAGGCTTTTTACTAGGATATGACTCAAACACAAGGGCATATAGAGTCTTTAACAAGTCCTCAGGACTTGTTGAAGTTTCTTGTGACGTTGTGTTTGATGAGACTAACGGCTCTCAAGGAGAGCAAGTTGATCTTGATGAAATAGGTGAAGAACAGGCTCCATGCATAGCGCTAAGGAACATGTCCATCGGGGATGTGTGTCCTAAGGAATCCGAAGAGCCTTCACTTGCACAAGATCAACCATCCTCCTCCATGCAAGCATCTCCACCAACTCAAGATGAGGATGCGGCTCAAGATGTTGAACAAGAAAATCAAGAAGATGAGCCACCTCAAAATGACGGCAACGATCAAGGGGGAGATTCAAATGATGAAGACAAGGAGGATAATCAACCAAGGCCGCCACACCCAAGAGTCCACCAAGCAATACAACGAGATCACCCCGTCGACACCATCCTCGGCGACATTCATAAGGGGGTAACTACTCGATCTCGTGTTGCACATTTTTGTGAACATTACTCTTTTGTTTCCTCTATTGAGCCACACAGGGTAGAGGAAGCACTCCAAGATTCGGATTGGGTGATGGCGATGCAAGAGGAGCTCAACAATTTCACAAGGAATGAGGTATGGCATTTAGTTCCACGTCCTAACCAAAATGTTGTAGGGACCAAGTGGGTCTTCCGCAACAAGCAAGATGAGCATGGTGTGGTGACTAGGAACAAAGCTCGACTCGTGGCCAAGGGATATTCACAAGTCGAAGGTTTGGATTTTGGTGAAACCTATGCACCCGTAGCTAGGCTTGAGTCAATTCGCATATTATTGGCCTATGCTACTTACCATGGCTTCAAGCTCTATCAAATGGACGTGAAGAGTGCCTTCCTCAACGGACCAATCAAGGAGGAGGTCTATGTTGAGCAACCTCCCGGCTTTGAAGACAGTGAGTACCCTAACCATGTTTATAGGCTCTCTAAGGCGCTTTATGGGCTCAAGCAAGCCCCAAGAGCATGGTATGAATGCCTTAGAGATTTTCTTATTGCAAATGGCTTCAAAGTCGGCAAGGCCGATCCTACCTTGTTCACTAAGACTCTTGACAATGATTTGTTTGTATGCCAAATTTATGTTGATGATATCATATTTGGGTCTACTAACAAATCTACATGTGAAGAATTTAGTAGGATCATGACACAGAAATTCGAGATGTCGATGATGGGGGAGTTGAAGTATTTTCTAGGATTCCAAGTCAAGCAACTCCAAGAGGGCACCTTCATTAGCCAAACAAAGTATACACAAGACATTCTAAGCAAGTTTGGAATGAAGGATGCCAAACCCATCAAGACACCCATGGGAACAAATGGGCATCTCGACCTCGACACGGGAGGTAAGTCCGTGGATCAAAAGGTATACCGGTCGATGATTGGATCATTGCTTTATTTATGTGCGTCTCGACCGGACATTATGCTTTCCGTTTGCATGTGTGCAAGATTTCAAGCCGACCCTAAGGAATCACACCTTACGGCCGTAAAACGAATCTTGAGATATTTGGCTTATACTCCTAAGTTTGGGCTTTGGTACCCTCGGGGATCCACATTTGATTTGATTGGTTATTCGGATGCCGATTGGGCGGGGTGTAAAATTAATAGGAAGAGCACATCGGGGACTTGCCAGTTCTTGGGAAGATCCTTGGTGTCTTGGGCTTCAAAGAAGCAAAATTCGGTCGCTCTTTCCACCGCCGAAGCCGAGTATATTGCCGCAGGCCACTGTTGCGCGCAATTGCTTTGGATGAGGCAAACCCTGCGGGACTACGGTTACAAATTAACCAAAGTCCCTTTGCTATGTGACAATGAGAGTGCAATCAAAATGGCCGACAATCCCGTCGAGCATAGCCGCACTAAGCACATAGCCATTCGGTATCATTTTCTTCGGGATCACCAACAAAAGGGAGATATCGAGATTTCATACATCAACACGAAAGATCAATTAGCCGATATCTTTACCAAGCCACTTGATGAACAATCTTTTACCAGACTTAGGCATGAGCTCAATATTCTTGATTCTAGGAATTTCTTTTGCTAAACTTGCACACATAGCTCATTAATATACCTTTGATCATGTCTCTTTTATATATGCTATGACTAATGCGTTTTCAAGTGTATTTCAAACCAAGTCATAGGTATATTGAAAGGGAATTGGAGTCTTCGGTGAAGACAAAGGCTTCCACTCCGCTCTACTACTCAACCTTCGCCATTGCTCCGCATCACTCTCCAACTTTGGTATAATCTTCACTCATTCATTTTATGACCAAAGGGGGAGAAAGTACTTCATTGGGCTCTAATGATTCCGTTTTTGGCGATTCATGCCAAAGGGGGAGAAAATATGAGCCCAAAGCAAAAGGACCGCACCACCACCCTAAATATGAGCCCAAAGCAAAAGGACCGCACCACCACCCTAATTTTAAAATTTGATGTTTTTCAATTGGTAAATTTCAAAATTAGTATCTCTTTGTGTTCTAAAGGGGGAGCATGTCTTAAAACCCTCTTGAACACTAAGAGGAGACCTTATTTGAGGGGGAGTTTTGTTTAGTCAAAGGAAAAGCATTTGAACAAAGGAAGAAAATTTCAAATCTTGAAAATGCTTTGCAAAATCTTATTCATTTACCTTTGACTATCTTGCAAAATGACTTTGAAAAGAATTTACAAAAGAGTTTGCAAAAACAAAACTTATGGTGCAAATGTGGTCCAATATGTCAAAATCAAAGAAAACAATCCATGCGCATTCATAAAGTATTTATGTTGGCTCAATTCCAAGCAACCTTTGCACTTACATTATGCAAACTAGTTCAATTATGCACTTCTATATTTGCTTTGGTTTGTGTTGGCATCAATCACCAAAAAGGGGGAGATTGAAAGGGAATTAGGCTTACACCTAGTTCCTAAATAATTTTGGTGGTTGAATTGCCCAACACAAATATTGGACTAACTAGTTTGCTCTAGTGCATAAGTTATACAGGTGCAAAAGGTTCACATTTAGCCAATAAAAAGACCAAGTGTTGGATTCAACTAAGGAGCAATGAGGCAACCGAGGGCACCTCTGGCTGGAGGCACCGGACTGTCCGGTGCGCACCGGACAGTGTCCGGTGCGCCCAGAGGACTCCGACTTCAACTCTTCGCCCTCGGGAATTCTCGGAGGCCGGTGCGCTATAATTCACCGGACTGTCCGGTGTGCACCGGACATGTCCGGTGCTCCGAGGAAGCGGCGTCTTCCGGAACTCGCCAGCCTCGGGTTCGTGCAGCAGCCGCTCCGCTAAAATTCACCGGACTGTCCGGTGTGCACCGGACTGTCCGGTGTGCACCGGACTGTCCGGTGTGCCAGCGGAGCAACGGCTCTCTGCGGCGCCAACGGCTCCCTGCGGAGCATTTAATGCGCGCGCAGCGCGCGCAGTCGTCAGGATTGCCCATCCCGGTGCACCGGACACTGAACAGTGCATGTCCGGTGTGCACCGGACACCCAGGCGGGCCCACAAGTCAGAAGCTCCAACGGTCAGAATCCAACGGCAATGGTGATGTGGCAGGAGCACCGGACTGTCCGGTGTGCACCGGACTGTCCGGTGCGCCATCGAACAGACTGGTTCCAGCAACGGTCACTTTTGGTGGTTGGGGCTATAAATACCCCAACCACCCCACATTCATTGCCATCCAAGTTTTCCACTTCCCAACTACTACAAGAGCTTTAGCATTCAATTCTAGACACAACAAAAGAGATCAAATCCTCTCCAATTCCACTCAAGCCTTTAGTGACTAGCGAGAGTGATTTGCTTGTGTTCTTTCGAGCTCTTGCGCTTGGATCGCATTCTTTTCTTTCTCATTTGTTCTTGTGATCAATCTCAATTGTAACCAAGGCAAGAGGCACCAATTGTGTGGTGGCCCTTGCGGGGAAGCTTTGTTCCCGTTTGATTGAGAAGAAGAGAAAGCTCACTCGATCCGTGGGATCGTTTGAGAGAGGGAAGGGTTGAAAGAGACCCGGCCTTTGTGGCCTCCTCAACGGGGAGTAGGTTTGCGAGAACCGAACCTCGGTAAAACAAATCCGCGTGTCACACTCTTCATTTGCTTGCGATTTGTTTTGCGCCCTCTCTCGCGAACTCGTTTATATTTCTAACGCTAACCCGGCTTATAGTTGTGATTATTTTGTAAATTTCAGTTTTCGCCCTATTCACCCCCCCTCTAGGCGACTATCACTTTCTGACTCGATTTTAATTCTAACGCTAACCCCGATTTGTAGTGTGTGCTTAAGTTTATAATTTTCAGATTCCGTCTATTCACCCTCCTCTAGGCGACTTTTAGAAACGAATTGACATCATAATCACCTAACGAGGTTAACTAGTCCTTATGGATTCGCTTCCGTATTTTTGCTAAAATCAAACCAGAAGTGTTACTGAATACACTTTCATATTTTCCTGTCTCACCAATCTCTACTAACTATTAAGACCCTAATGTAGACCGCCCCCGCCTCCCACCGCCCGCCCGCCGCGATCTGCCCGCCACAATCCCCGCCCGCCCGCCTCCCCTCTCCGCGGATGCCCCTTCCTCCGCAAAACCTCCGCGGCATCCATGCCGACTCCGCGCGCGCAGAGCCCCGACTCCGTGAAACCCCCGCCCCCCTGCGTCGGATAGCCGAGCTCCCCAACCTCCGTAGACTGCTATTGCGGCTCCACGACATCTGCGCCGATGACTTCGTGACCTCCTCCACCATGATGGCTCTGCCACACCGTGTGCTCCATCATAACAACCTACGCAATTTGTACGCCATGCAGCTCCCACTCGTCGTGCCCCCCGTCTCCCCTCCGCGCACGCCAACAAACCCCCGCCAGCCGCCAACAACCTCCTCCGGCATGCAGCAGATGCGGCGGGAGGTTGCTGGCACCTGTATAACCCTGCTCACGGGGCCCTCTACTTCAAGGCGTGTGACCTGCCGAGATCGTCCTGCCTCCTCCGCTGACATCGCCCAAGGAGGAACCGGCGTAGGAGGAGCAAATCCTACCGCTGACAGAGAAGGAGGAGGCCACCCGTCGCCGCAGGCGAAAGTCTAGGCGCCTACACCGAAGGTTTACTAATCGCCATCCAAGGAGGAGCCACCTGAGGAGAAGCTGCCCAAGGAGAATCGGTTCCATGGTGAACCTGTTCAGTGCAATCCATGGGTATTGTTACTTGAAAGCCGCCCAAGGAAGCTTGTCGTCGCATCACAGCAACAAAGCCCCAGGGTCCCATACCAAATCTATTTCCAAACCCCCAAGGCCAAGATCCATCTCTCATTCTAGCCAACCTTCCTGTGTGATGCATGCGAGGTGCGCCGCAGGAGTCTGGGATCAAGGTGGCGGTGGTGGGCCACACGACTACCATGGCAGTCCATGGTGGTTCTCCTGTTTGAGCGATGTTGACGCGGTGGTTCTTCAATTTGGGTGATGGGATGCTAATTGATGCCTCTGCGGATGGTTTGGATGTGCACGTGCAGTTATCTCGCGTGACTCGATACACAAGCTCCGCCCACCCGTGGAAAGCAGAAGACTTGGAGGAAGAAGTGAAAGTAATGATTGTTTCTCTTCCCTATGTTTTTGTCATTTGGATTCATTTAGCTCTGCTTTTGTTCTGTAGTTTACCCTGCAGCTAAATGAGCATCTAGCTAGGTACTAATCTATATATATCTGTGCGTGTCGCGATAAGATGAATCGAAGTGCAAGGTAGTTGGTGAGCTGCCGGGCCGGGAATATGTGCTTGGAATGGCGGTGAGGCAAACTCCCTGTTGCTCCTGGGGCGAAGACCATGTGCCTAGCTTTTTATACAGAGGAAGCAATGCTGCGCACGCATATGAACCCGGTATGGACCTGCAAGGCTGCAACTAACTGCATACGCCGTGTGATTAAAAAAAACTGCATACGCCATGTCCAACAAGCGGTCCATCCGTTCAATAGATGCTAGCTAGCCAGAACCATGATCTTCTGTTTTGCACCTACTACTCTTCTCTGAATGTTTTCTATGGATGCATGGGTGAACTTAAAGCCACTTTGCATGACAGTACGTAATCTGACCTATTCTTTTTGTATGGTTATTGATCCATCCATGAAATATATGGAGCTGTTTAGTTCAAGAAGTGTAATGTAAATGACAACAGTAATGATTCACACTTGATTGACAACGCTAATAAGTTTGAATAGGTCCTCGTTAAACATGATTTAACATTATCTATTAACCATCACAATATAATTATGTGAACTAAATAGCATCATATTTATTTGTGACTGTTAAAATTGTTTACCCTGATGCTTCCAATAAAATGCCAGAGCCTTGACACCATATAAGCAGCATGCCATTTGTAACACCATTTTGAAGACTGTCTATCTTCCATGTTTTCATTATTGTTGGATTAGTCACACAATTGTTAGGCCTTTACCATTCTCTTGCCTTTTTGCAAGATTCTTGGTGATTAATCTATTGCTTTGTTTCTGTACCGCAGAAATATTAGGAGCACCTAAAGGATCAACTACGATAAATATTTTCAGTGAGTGTACCAAGGACGAATCATTTCTTCCATTTGGTTCTGGAAGTCGAGCATGTGTTGGGCAGAAGTTTTTTGTTCTTGCAATATCGATGTTGATTGCCAGTCTGCTCCGCAACTATGAGGTTAGATGCACTGGTAGCTTCTCGTTGTGACACCCACACCTCCTAATTTCTTCTACACATTGCCCTTCTATAGATTGACACACACCTCATCACGAGTGAGTGTGCCAAGATTGGATCATTTCTTCTACAGATTGCCCTTTTCAGTATGATCTGTGATTTAACTTTTTAAACTTCTGATGTTTTAAGCTTATATATTTAGGACAGCTGGGGGATGGACCATTAAACAACCTGACATCATCAGTTAGCATGCTCCACGGTTTAAAATGGGATGGCTTGGGTGTGTGTGTTACAGAGCATGTTGGGGTGGGTGCTTGATTTAGATTTTTGGATAGGTTTGGGCTACAACAGCTGACTGATTGGCTATGGGTTGGGGTGGATTAGACCCCCATTAGCAGGCTTATTCCAATCTGATTCTTTAGGAGCCGGGTCCAACTGTTAGTTCATTCTCATAATGAAAGTGGATGTGAGTAGGGGTGAAAACGGGACGGATACAGACGGATACTAGGTCATCTCATATCCTATCCTAATACAATTTTCTCGGATACAGGATCGGATACGGATAGTTAAAATCTGGGACGGATACAGGACGAGATCGGGTAATAATTAGGGTGGGTAAGAAACGGATATCGGATATTACCTGGATAGATAACGAGTATTAGTCGGATAGTCGGTCCTGATGAAAAAGCCAAATATTGACAAAATGGACACATACAATTCAAGTTACTAACCACAAGTTCATTATAGAACAAAAACACAATTTCAAAAAAAATCAGCAGCATATCCGGCCGGACGCTGGTGCCTGGCGGCTAGGGCTACGGCCGTGCGGGTGCGGCGATTCAGGCAGACTGTCTCCGTGGTCGCGTGGTGGACGTCTGGACGAATAGATGGCCAGATGGGCTGGCCGGGGCCGGCTGGCCGACTGGGCTTGTTTGCATGTGCCATGTGCATGACAGCATGGGCCGACTAGACTTGAAAATTGAAACGAGCAGGCACTAGAAAATAGAAACGAGCATGGGCCGACTGGAGACGTTCCACGCACAACGCACTGACGCACGCAGGAACTGAAGCGGGTACCCGCTAACCGGGTACCCGTATCCTACCCGTACTTCTCGGGTATTTGCTGGGTAGTGGTCATCCTGTATCCTACCCGTATCCGACTGATGTATATCTGGGTAGTATCCGTATCCGACCCATATACAAAATTACTCGTATCCGGTACCCGAAAAACCAGGTATTTTAAGTACCCATATCCGGTACCCGCCGGGTAATCCCATCCCGTTTTCACCCCTAGATGTGAGATAGATTCAGGTTCTTGTCTCGACACATGAGATGGATTCACGTAGCTTGCTTATTATTATTGATTATTCTACTGTTTTTGCCTTCTGCAATTCTTCCTATTGGCATGAGTATTTGGAATTCTAGAGTATTGTTCCCATCCAGATAGATTATCTCTGCCTAATAAATTCTGCCCATTGATTATTGCAGTAAGCTGGAGTCCGAGGTTCTCAAGGATGTCGTCTCCCAGATAGTTCAAGATGCCAAGAAGAATAGGAAGTTCACTGAGACTGTTGAGCTTCAGATTAGTCTGAAGAATTATGATCAACAAAAGGACAAGAGTTTCAGTGGCTCTGTTAAGTTGCCTCGCATCCCTCGTCCAAAGATGAAGGTGTGCATGCTTGGTGATGCCCAGCACGTTGAGGAGGTAAATAGACAGTTGATGATGCACTTGAAAATGTACTTATTTAGTTGTTGAACATGCTTGCAGTAGTAAATCTGCAAAAACACTAATGCTTCGAGTTACTCAACTGTGGCTGGCATGTATTAGTCAGTCCAAGCCCGCACTTGATTCCATTTGCAATCAAACCTGCTTATACAAATCCTGCTCAACTGCATGGAAGATTGAAAGTTTTGCTAAGATATATAATGCAAGTGCCCTTCCTATCTGGATCAACTTTTCCCCACACAAACCATTTTACTGCATTCTCAGGCTGAGAAGATGGGACTTGACTACATGGATGTTGAGGCCCTAAAGAAAATGAACAAGAACAAGAAGCTTGTTAAGAAGCTTGCCAAGAAGTACCATGCTTTTTTGGCATCAGAGACCATCATCAAGCAAATTCCACGTCTCCTTGGTCCTGGTCTCAACAAGGCAGGCAAGTAGTCCGTTTCTGACATGACTGTTACTTTGTGTGCCAAGCTGTAGCATGCAATGTAGTGTTGTCTCATATTTCTGTATGTAGTTTTGCATGATAATGACTAATTTGGTACTTGTTGCAAGGCAATGTCCTGTCATTGTGTTTGTATTGAACTGTTTTATTAGTTGCTTGATGACATACTCTTGGAGCTGTTCATCTTGAGAGCTTTTGCTATATGTGGTCTGCTTTGCCTGCCCAGCTGATTGAATCATGTTGATATCACTCCTGCAGGCAAGTTCCCCACTCTGGTCACTCACCAGGAATCCCTGGAATCCAAGGTGAATGAGACGAAGGCTACAGTCAAGTTTCAACTGAAGAAAGTCCTTTGCATGGGTGTCGCGGTCGGTAACCTGTCTATGGAGGAGAAGCAGATCCAACAGAACTTCCAAATGAGCGTCAACTTCCTCGTGTCTCTTCTGACGAAAAACTGGCAGAATGTGAGTGATCCTCTGGTCTTTATTGCATCTATGCCTTAAGAATTGTTCCTGTTGTGTTTACATCTAATGAACATTTTAGAATGTAAGTCGAAGGAGTTGGTTATAACACGTTGCGATGTATGCGTTGCAGGTAAGATGCCTCTACATCAAGAGCACCATGGGAAACCATGCAGGGTGTTCTAAGTCTGCTTTTTTGTGAAGTCTGCTCTTCATGATATTTGGTTTTTGAACCGAGGTTGTCTTGAACTAAAACTCTTGTTAGATCATATTTGGTTGGCATGATATATTTGAGTCCGGGCAGATGTTCTCCCCTTTGTCTTTGTAATCTCTCTATATAATGTTTTTTGAGAGGCTCAGTATAATATGTGTATTATATGTTATACCCAATCGTTTCTGTTACTGTGGAACCATGAGTTTCTGCCATTGCTGCTGCGCCCTCGGGGTAGCGCCCCTCTGTTTACGGGATAGAGCCTTGTAGGAAGTTTTTGGTCACTAATCCGGCTGCTATTACTAAACTAAAGAATGTAGACGTGCATCGGGTTTAAAAATCCAAGACATTTTGGCTGATAAATGTTAGGGCCGATCTATTGTGGATGCGGTTATGTTATTAGCCTTGTGTTTGCTTGAAATTGTCTATTTTGCTTAATAGCCATCCATGCTGTCTATTTTAGGAATTCTGGATTCTAAAGAACAAGGGAGCCCTTTGCATGAGTATATCATCAAAGGCAATGACTATTACCGGGATAGATGATCGGAGGTACTGGAGCCACCTCGTCACAGAGGAATCAAGGTACTTCTTTTCTTTAAGGCTGTTATTTTGTATAGCTTCTCCTTGATGTGTGTATCCCATTTCCTTTATATTTCTTATTGCTGCAACCACTTCAAAGTTTCGATTTTAGTTCAGGTTTTGTAGCATCATTGTCAAAAGTTATTGAGTAATTTTTTAATTTAGCTGCCCAAAAAGTTCATACTAAAAATAGTTGAACTCTTCTTACTTCCTGTGAGAGAGAGAGAGAGAGATCGGGAGGACAGCCACCGATTAATCAAGATTACACCAGCAATTATTGTAGAGGATATCCTGGCAATATACTGCCTAGCCCCCCCCGTAGTAGGAATGTCGGTGGAACGGACGTTTATGCCGGACCGAAACTCTAGGAAGACGCTCGAAGGCATGCCTTTGGTGAAGATGTCGGCGAACTGCGAGGTGGTTGGCACGTGGAGGATGCGCACAGCACTGGCGGCTACGCGTTCATGAACAAAGTGAAGGTCAATCTCGACATGTTTGGTGTGTTGATGTTGCACCAGGTTTGTCGAGAGGTAGACAACACTCATATTGTCGCAGTAAACAGCCATGGCACGCTGGAGAGGCTGGTGAAGCTCGAGTAGAAGCTAACGCCGCCAAGTCGCCTTAGTGACGCCGTTGGCGACGGCGCGGTACTCAGCCTCTGCACTAGATTCAGAGACCGTCAGCTGTCGCTTGCTAGACCAGGAGATGAGACAGTCACCGAGGAACACGACGTACCCTGACGTGGAGCGATGAGTGTCCGGACTCTCGGCCCAGTCGGCATCGGTGTAGACAGTCAGCGTGTGCGACGTTGAAGCACGAGCTACGAACAACTCGAGGTCGACAGTGTCGTGCAGATAGCGAAGGATGCGCTTGTCGGCGATGAGATGCGGCTCCCGAGAATCATCCATGTAGAGGCAAACTTGTACTGCATAAGTGATGTTCGGGCGGGTGAAGGTGAGATACTGCAAGGCACTGACCAGGTTGCGGTACAACGTCGACTCTGGAACCGATGAGCCATCGGAGGAGAGCTTGGCCTGAGTGTTCACCGGGGTATTGCAAGGCTTGCACGCAGTCATGCCAGCGCGCTCCAGAATCTCGAGGGTGTACTGTCGTTGAGAGAGAATAAGGGACGCGCACAGTATAACACATATTTTATATATAAGTTATTGTAATATTATATGTTCCCGTTGCAACGCACGGGCAACTACCTAGTCAACAAATAAGAGTGGGAGGTCAACTAGTAAAATTTATTTACCAATCAACAAATAGAAGTCGGAATTCAACAGAGAGAACTGGGAATGTTAAAAAAAATAAGACGAGACCATGACATATGGGACCCACCTGTCAGTAAATTTTTCATTTTTTTCTCTTCTATTTCTCTTCTCCGTCGCTCGCATCTCGCGGCGGGATCGGACCCCCAGCGCCGCCGACCGCCGTCCTCACTCCCTGCCCTCCCACGCCGCCACACGAACCACCTCAGCTCCCTGCGCCACTACCCTCGGCCTGCCGCCGCACGCCTCCCGCGCTGTCTCCCCGCGACGCCGCACGCCTCCCGCGCTGTCGTTGTCAGCCCTCCGCTCCCCGCGACGCCGCCCTTGGCTTTCTGCCCACCGCCGTATCGACAACGCCGCCTCCGCCCCACTTTTCCGTTCGATTTGGTGGGCCGAGGTCTCTCGCTCGTGGAGTCGTAGTACAGCGCTTCCCGCACGGCGATGTCGGCGACGCCGCTGCCCCCGCCGGGCCCCGATGGCGCGGTGGCGCTCCTGCCTCCGCCGGGTACGGACATGACTGGGATCTGCTTCCGCGACCAGCTGTGGCTCGACACTTACCCGCTCGATCGCAACCTCGTCTTCGACTACTTCGCGCTCTCCCCCTTCTACGACATCACCTGCAACAACGAGTCCCTCCGATCGCGCCAAATCCACCCCCTCGACATGTCTCATCTGACGTACAACACTTAGCTTGGCTCCCCATCTCCCACCAATTCGTCTGGATTTTTTTTTGGTTTGGTATTGGTATTCGATTGGTGTTGTGGTCGCAGGAAGATGACCGGGATGGAGTACCTTCTGAGCGAAGTGATGGAGCCGCACCTATTTGTGATCCGGAAGCAGAAGCGGGAGAGCCCCGAGAAATCAAGCCCCATGCTCGCCTACTACATCCTTGACGGTTCCATCTACCAGGCGCCACAGCTCTGCAACGTCTTCGCCTCACGCATAGTATATTCTCGCCTCTTTTCCTTTTATTTTGCAATGGGATTCCAAGCTGTACATTTTTCTGATTGTCAATGACTCAATGCAATTAAAATGTTCTGCACACATTTTTTGTTAGTTTAGCCTTTCATTCTTTGGACATTTTAATTGGGCTATACTGTTGGAAATAATCCTGTGTCTAGGTGTATGCTAGAGTCTAGATTCATAACATTTACTTTAGCTAAATTTCAGCATTGAGTAATAGGCTGATGAGTTGGGGTAATATTCTGCATTTATTAGGGATTATCACAGCTTGATTTTTAGCTCACATTGGCTATATTAGGTCCCTGTTTTGGACAACTTTTTTCCGAAGAGCTTCTCTGAGAATATGGATTCCTGAATAATCTAGCTATGACGAGAATTTGGATATCGCGGGGCTTGCGTACGGAGAAAGATGAAGGGGTCTGCACGGTTTAGGGTTTAGGAAGTGGCAAATTCCTCTTATCGTGACGACTTGGCAGATTATGCATTCATGTTGATTTGGACGATTTTCACAGAAGCGATTCTCACATAAATGGGCTGAGAAGTGAAGCATTTGGCTGCCAGAAGCCGATTCAGACGACCAGAATCTGGCCAGAAGCCGAAAAAATAGGGCTTAGGACAGATCCAGTGTTGGCAGTGGCAGCTTCCAGCTTTCCACATGAGTGGAGTCTGGGAAGGAATAACCGAGGCAAGCCTTACCCCTGCACGGCTGCACTTTTTTAGAAAGAACCCAGGACCTTTGGCTCAGTGGAAGGGGTTCTCACCACTGCGCTAGGCCTGTCCTTCCGCCCTTCTTCACATTGGCTATATTAGTAGGAGAGAAACTAGAAAAAATGGCTATGTCGTTCCAGCCACCAAAATACTTATGCTAGTATGTGTTCTTGTGATCTGTTGGAGTTGGAGGTTTTAGGTCTGTCATATACAATGTGATTGTGTATTTTTGGTCATAGCAACTAGCGAGTTTTACTTGAACTGTTCTTGTAACATTGCAGAGTAGGGCTATGCATCATATATCAAAAGCCTTTACCATAGCATGTTCAAAGTTGGAGAAGATTGGAAATGGTATGATCCTTGCGTGCTACCTGTTTGTACATTTAATTTCTGTTTACCTGTTTCACAGGATTGATTGTAAGGTGCCTCATCCCCATGGTGTTACATGAGTCCCGAATAAAGAATTCCATGTCTTAAATTTCATTGAGATTAAATATTTGGCCAAATTTTGTGTTGAGTTTCTACTTCTAGTGAGATACTCCTGTGAAACAATCAACTGGTCTAATTTTTCATGGCTTGCTATAGTTTACCTGTTGAATCAAACATGCACCACCAACCTGTGACGGATTTATCATATAGAACTATATAAACTTTATGAGTAGGAACATGTGACTCTTTAAAGCATCAGATATTCTGATTTATAGAATGACTCACTAAAATTGCAAAATCGTTAGACTGCTTACAATGAATTGTCGTTCTGAATTCATTTCTGATTTCTGAAGAAACTAGTGTTAGATTAGTTACAGATGCCCAAATCTAAACCCCTGATCTAATTCTCTTTGTATTAATGCCTTACAATATCGTTTCCAAAAAAGGTTACTTGCAAAATTACAAAGTTCCACCTGTTTACCACCACAGCATACCACATGAAAACTCCAGCAAGGGCTGTGCGAGATCGCTATAGTAATCACCACCACGAAACATTTAGACTTAAACAAGACTTTAAAAGGCCACACAGGATCTGCAACAATTGAACATGGTAAGCTAAATTTCTAGCATGACTAACTAGAATGACACCAGCTAACTCGCCATAGGAACTTGTGAACATCTTGTTACTGAGCCAAGTGTTTTCTTTACATTTTCTGATTTTTTGGCTGTTAACCTTCTAATTGTGTATTAATCTTATGTTTGATTTGAATGACACCAGCTAACTCGCCATAGGAACTTGTGAACATCTTGTTACTGAGCCAAGTGTTTTCTTTACATTTTCTGATTTTTTGGCTGTTAACCTTCTAATTATGTATTAATCTTATGTTTGATTTGACAATACCGCTTAAACTTCCTAAACTCATTACTTTAGACAATCTGGTACATGAATCAGTAGTTCTGCTTGTTATCACTGGATAGAATAATGGGCACAACACAGTGAATGCTGGCAGTAAAAGTATGCTGGTTGTGAACACTTAGATAGGAGTGGCTATAGTTGTTCCATTCTTTTCTTTTGGTAGTGTGCTTAGAAACTAGCAGCAACTTATGCATATATTAGCAGCACACGGATCATGGGTTGAGGCAGAACCAGCCCTAAATTGCTTCAGGCTAAAGGTTTTTTTGCTGTCCTTCAATCTTTTTATGTGTCATGGTATAATGTTTCATTTGAGGTTAAGGCAGATAACATGTTGTGAAAAAGAGTATTTTCATAGTCTGCTACATGTTTTTGAATCTGTGACAGTAGAGTGTCCTACACTTTCTGTTGGCACAAAAGTGCACATATAATTTATGGTTTTCCAGCAACATGTTTAGTCTCTGAACTATTAACCTAGATCTAGTCGCCAGATTGCTGCGTGGCCTATCCATTTTTTAATAATTCCTTGTGGCTTGGCCACTGGAGCTCAGAAAAGAAACAAAACTGTACTACCTCTATTTTATCATATAACTTTGGTGAAACTTGAGATGCTTTGACTCTCGAAGAAAGTTGGAATGGTGTAACCCTCATGCTGCATGAGAGGCCAACTTGTGACCTTTCTCGGTCAAGGCTCCGATTGAACTTGTTTTAATATAATATCGTGGGAGTGGTCTTTCCCCTACCGGCCGAGTTTTTTTAAGTTGGGATGGAGTAGATGCAACTTAGTTTTGATGGAAAGTTTAGTTTTATCTTGAGCCTTTGGTAATGCTTGATGGTGATAATTGCATAAAAGATCAGATGCATGAAAATAGTTGCTGTGTATATTCACAAATCCCATGTTGCTTCAGCTTTGAGGTAGCTGCATCTGTGTTCTCTGTTCAACTTCCTGATACTCGGAAAAAACTAAGTGACACCAGGAATGTCTGTCTTTACATTGCAGTGGAAACCGAGCCCGATGCAGTAGCCTCTGAATCAAAGACCCAAAAGGAAGCAATCGACCTGAAGGAACTCAAACGAATTGATCATATCCTGTCATCCTTGAAACGAAAGGTAATATGATTTTTTTTCTGGAGTGGTTTGGTGTAGAATTTATACTAAATTGTACACCAAACCATTTCAACGCACATAGATTGAGGTGAATACATAGGTATCTAAACAAGCCCTTAGGCCTTATTTGAATTGACTAATGAGGGATTTAATCTATTTCAATCCTCTTCGATCCAGACGCAACCGAATAAGCGGCTAAATTCATCCTCCGCTAACTTGTGACAGTTGATCCCGTTGACCTGCAGTGTGTCTTCCTTTGTTGGTTAATTATAATTTCAAAACTAACACATTTTCTATTTCAGATAGGGGCTGCTCCTCCCCCACCCCCTTATCCCGAGGGCTATGTCCCACCATCAGCAGAACAAGAGAAAGCGCCGGATGATGTGGCAGCATCAGAGGCACCGCCTCAACTTGACCCTATCATCGATCAAGGTCCTTCTAAAAGACCAAGATTCCAATGAAAGATTTGTAGCTTAAACCTGCTGACTCGACAACTTCCTGTATGCTTTAAAGTCGCCGACGTGGACTTTATAAATACATTTTTGCTGGTTGGTTATTTACAGGCCAAAGACAGACTAACCTCGTGGCATGATATTTCTTTCTCTGAGTTACTAGCTTGAATCTTGTAGATTGGCCAGTGCCATTTGCTCCGGGCTTGTAATCTTGTAGATAGGCCAGTGTCATTTGATCTGGTCTATCTACTGAGCTATTATAACTTATGAGGTGGTTATAGTATTACCTTGGTGCAAATCTGCAAGACTGAACATCTCATACATTTATTTACTATGCATACTTATGTGGATTTGTCAAGTCATATGACCTGATACAGACAGTGACGGTCACCAATTGGAACTGCCATTTTCTGTTGGTGTGGATGAAGTTTGACACTATGAAAGTCCCTTGGCTGTGTAATACTAGCCTGTATAGAAGTCTAGGCCTAAGAGGGCTATGCATGTCTTAATAGTATGTACTCAATGAACAAGAGAACACCATTTTATTTTTATTTATTAATTTTCTCGTGTTGTTTGGTGAAGGCAAGTTGGCCGCATGGGGGTAACGGGCTCCGTGGTGGCAGCTCAAAACGACATTTTATTTTCTTTAATCTTTTCGTGTTGTTTGGTGTGGGGCAAGTTGGCCACATGGGAGTAACGGGCTCCGTGGCAGCCCAGGTTCTATTGAGGAGTTGGGGGCTCGGGGCTGCTCGTGAGGATAGTATTGTGGCTTGGAGGTGACATCTAGCAGGTAGGTTGAGAGTAGAAAGGAGGAAGGTTGGAGTTTGGAGCTTGTGATTGAAGGAAGATAGACGATGAGCAGGAAGTCGGAGCTTGATTCGAATAGCACGGCTGGAGCTGCTCGGGCATGTCGCGTGAAGGCATCAGGTGACAGTAGAAGCAACATTTCTATTAGCGTTGTGGTCTCGAAAAATACGGTCATTTTTCCAACGGATACACTATAAGCTTGCAGAAACGCTAAAACTAAGGTTGTTTTCAAAGGATAGTTTCATGCACTGTTTTCAAGGCTTTCATGTGTTGAACACTATATTTGGTGGGCATGGCCAGACAGTCCGACGCTATGGCCCAGACGGTACGCGCCCCCACGATCAGATAAACACGGGCAAGATTACTTATCTCATGCGTGATTATCCTTACCTATACGTGAGGATCTGTTGGATCTCGCCTAGGAACAGGTGCATGCCTCCTCCCTTATAAATATAAAGGGATACGAATGATTGAGAACCGCTGAGCACATTCTAATTGAATCAATCTATTACTTTCTTTATCATTCCTGACCTAGGAGTAGATGCAACATATTTGTAGTTATAGCTCTCCACATGTTCACATCCACTCCTATTAACTCTACGTCGTCTAGATCCGTCTTGGGTGGCCTATTAAAGTCACCTAGAGGGGGTGAATAGGCGAAACCTGAAAATTATAAACTTTAAACATGCACTTCACCTAGGGTTAGGATTAGAAATAAATAATAGTAAATTCGGAGTGCGGAGGATAGTTCCTCTTGCTATGAGTTGCTCAATCAATACGGATAACTTTAAGAGCAAACTCAAAATAATGTGAGCAAAAGAACTTTAGAGAGAGAGGAGAGAGAAGAAACAAATCAAAAGGTGAAGATCAATACAAGTGGACACGACGATTTGTTTCCCAATGTGTCTTTAGAGTGTATTCTTTACTCTTGTATTGAAGAGAGTGGGATGCTTGGATGGCTTGAATGGTGGTGGTTGTGGGGTATTTATATTTCCAACCACTATTCTAGTCGTTGGCTGATTTCTGTCGATGAGCACACTAGACAGTCCGGTGGTGCACCGGACACAGTACTATTCACTGTCCGGTGCTTGCCACGTCAGCCGACCGTTGGGATTTGGAGCTGTTGACCGTTGAAGACTTCTGTCCTTTTGGTGCATCGGATAGTCCGGTGGCACACCGGACAGTCCGGTGCGATCTGTCATCGCAGACTATCTTCTTCTAACCTCTGACGGTCAGACTGCTGCGCACTCGACCGTTGGCGAAGTTAATCGTTGCTCCGTGGTCTCACTGGACAGTCCAGTGATTTTTAGTGGACAAGCGCTGAGAAAACCCGAGAGCAGCCAGTTCGCGGAGTGCTCCAACCTGGGCACCGGGCGGACAGTCCGGTGCTTCACTCGCTGCAGCAAGTCTGTTTTACTCCAAACTTGTAGAATTGTCCCACGATCATTTTCTTTGTATGTGTATATGAACTTTATGCACCTAAGAAAACAATAACTAGGCAAACTAGTTAGTCCACATGGTTTTATGATGGACGTCAAACACTAAAATCGATTATAGAAAATGTTAATGCCATTTCCCTTTTACCTATCGACCCCAAGACGACCCTAGGATCCTACCCCTCCTGGGGGGTAAGACCCACTTCAATCAAGATACTCTTTTTTGACTTGATTTCTTAATTTTTAGGCGACTCTACATCGTATGGGGACGCCCTGGGTAGCCTGCCGACCCAAGAGTACCCTAAGATTTCTGCCCCAGGGGGCGAGATCTAGGTTCTTGCGAGGAGAAAGACGACCCTGCACCATCGAGAATCGTCTAGCCTAGAGCGTGGACCGTCTACAACAACGCAGGGAAAAAGCCGCTCCTACATTGAGGTCGTGAATCGTCTAGTCCAGAGACGCGGACTGTCTATGCCACCGCAGAGGGCACCGCCAGGCGTTACAACCCTAGTGTTTGGTGACAGATCGGTGTCAACATACTTTTTGGTGACTCCACTAGGGACGAAGGTTGTAGATATAAAAATCGGCTTTTATGACCGATTCTAAATATCTCAACTACGTTTCTCCAAACAACGACATATGGCTGGCTAATTTATCTACCACTGAGCTTGAGGAATTAGAATACTACATGAAGAAGTGGGAAGAGGAGTTCCATCCACAACAAGCTCAGAAGCGTGTGTTGATGGAGAAGCATTAACACTCGCACTTCAGGATAGATCACCACCAGAAGGTCGTTCGGGAGAGAGAAATAAACTACGATTCCCTATGAGCCTTATTGCAGCAGCTCCCCACTATAAGTGACGACGCATTATTCGACAATTTTCAATCCATTAGAATTTCTTTTGATAATCAGATTAAAAGTATGTTAGAGGATACAGAGAAAATGACACATGTGTTAGAAAAATCTCATACGCCTAATTTTTTTATCACCTAAATTGGAAACTGAAACAACTGCGCCAAACACATCGGCAACAAATGGGTTTTTTCATTCCTAGCCATAAATTTTGGTATGCCGATGAACGAATATCCGGTGCAACCGTTGTCATCATCTTCACTATATGGTGGATCAGCTTTAAGCACAGTTGGACAGTCCATACACGATCTTGGACCGTCTGGCCCTCCATCGGACCATTCGACACTTTACATTGGACAGTTTGGAGTCACACAAAGCCCACCACAAGGCTCGCAAGCGATGCCCGGCACGACCGAACAGTCCGGGTATAGTACCATACCATCCAGTCCCTTCGTAGACCGTTTGACCACACATGTCGGACCGTCCGGAATATCCGAAGGACCTGTGACCGTACTAGTGCAAAAGGCTGACATAAAGATTGCCGGTCACCTGAGCTCCATGATAAATATCCTGACGATAGTAGCTCAGGGGATGAGTCAAAAAAGTTACATGTCGTTGAGCTTGTCTGGCTTGCTAAGGCTAAATCTTAAGGGGAAAGTTAAGTTCACATTTAATGCTGTTAAGTGTGATAAAATATTTAATGAGTTACTTAAGAATGGTAACATTAAATTATCGCATACAATTCCTTTGATAGAAGAATTGAAAAGGCATGCGTATTGTAAATGGCATGGCTCCTTTCTTCATAACACCAATGATTGTAATGTCTTTCGTTGGTAAATACAATCGGCTATAAATGAAGTCCGGTTGAGATTTCAAGAAATGAAGATTAACAGACCACATGTCCTTGTCAGCACATTGGAGCCGACGAGCAAAAATGTCTTGGTTCGACCATGTGTGACTGATAAAGGCAAAGGTAAAAATATTATTATTGGTGACCCTCGCACGCCAAATATATCGCACAGAGTGGTTACTCGGAAGGCTCCGAAAAATAGAAAGTCCGGAGGCGCCATAGGGCAAGCACATTCGGACACCTGATCACGGTCACCTGTCCTGCGTACGCTAGATAGTCCGGGCACTAAGGTCAGATAGTCTGTGACAGACCCGAATAGTCTGGCTATGAAGGCCGGATGGTTAGCAGACAACCAGAAGTAGCAGCGACCTCAGACCGTCAGATCCCAGCGTCCTGAAATACGAACTAGGAAGCAAAACATTTCCAAGGCGTCTAGCTAGCTCCATAGAGTTAGTGAAAGTCGCCTAGAGGGGGGGTGAATAGGCGGAATCTGAAATTTATAACTTAAAAGACAAACTACAAGCCGGGGATAGCGTTAGAATTAAAGCCGAGTCCGAAAGAGAGGGCGAAAACAAATCAACCAAGAAATAAGGCGGATGACACGGTAATTTGTTTTACCGAGGTTCGGTTCTTGTGAACCTAGTCCCCATTGAGGTGGTCACAAAGACCGGGTCTCTTTCAACCCTTTCCCTCTCTCAAACGGTCACCTAGACCGAGTGAGCTTTCTCCTTAATCAAATAGGTCACTTAGACCCCGCAAGGACCACTACAAACTTAGTGTCTCTTGCTTTGATTACAAGTTGCTTGAGAACAAGAATGAGGAAGAAGAAAGCGATCCAAGAACAAGAGCTCAAAGAACACGAGCAAAACACTCTCTCTAGTCACTAGGTGTTTGGAGTGAATTTGGGACTTGGAGAGGCTTTGATTCTTTTGAATTGTGTCTTGTATTGATTGCACTAGCTCTTGTATTGAATGAGATGTCTGAAAAACTTGGATGCTTGGAGTGGTGGTGGTTGGGGGGGGTATTTATAGCCCTCAACCACCACATAGCCGTTAGGGAGGCTGTCTGTCGATGGGCGCACCGGACAGTCCGGTGCGCCAGCCACATCATCCAACCGTTAGGGTTCTGAAGATTCTGACCGTTGAAGCGCTGACTTCATGTCGCACCGGACAGTCCGGTGCTGCACCGGACAGGTACTGTTCACTGTCTGGTGCGCCTCTGATGCCTGCTCTGACTTCTGCGCGCATTGTTCATGCTTTTGCAGACGACCATTGCGCTGGATAGCCGTTGCTCCGCTGGTGCACCGGACAGTCCGGTGAATTATAGCGGAGCGGCGCCTGAGAAACCCGAAGGTGAAGAGTTCAGTCTGTACAGCCCCTGGTGCACCGGACACTGTCCGGTGCGCCAGACCAGGGTTCTCTTCGGTTTCTTTTGCTTCTTTCTTTTGAACCCCAACTTTGATCTTTTATTGGTTTGTGTTGAACCTTTATGCACCTGTAGAATATACAATCTAGAGCAAACTAGTTAGTCCAATATTTGTGTTGGGCATTTAACCACCAAAATTATTTATAGGAAAAGGTTTGACCCTATTTCCCTTTCAATCTCCCCCTTTTTGGTGATTGATGCCAACACAAACCAAAGCAAATGTATAAGTGCAGAATTGAACTAGTTTGCATAATATAAGTGCATAGGTTACTTAGAATTAAACCAATTTTTAATTTCACTAGATATGCATGGATTGCTTTCTTTTATTTAACATTTTGGACCACTATTGCACCACATGTTTTGTTTTTGCAAATCCTTTTGGAAAATCTTTTTAAAGTCTTTTTGCAAATAGTCAAAGGTATATGAATAAGATTTCGAGAAGCATTTTCAAGATTTGAAATTTTCTCCCCCTGTTTCAAATTCCTTTCCTTTGACTAAAACAAAACTCTCCCTGAATAAAATTCTCCTCTTAGTGTTCAAGAGGGTTTTGAGATATATGTCAATTTGAAATACAGACACCAATTGAGATATAATTTCTAGAGGAATACCAATTTTGAAAAATACCAAATCAAATACATTTAGATACCAATTTGAAAAGTTCTTGAAAATTTTGAAATTGGTGGTGGTGGTGCGGTTCTTTTGCTTTGGGCTAATACTCTCTCCCCCTTTGGCATTAATCGCTAAAAACGGAGACTTTGTGAGCCCTTTACATTTTCTCCCCCATTGGTACAAGTAAATATGAGTGAAAAGATTATACCAATTAGGAGTGTTGTGGAGTGACGACGAAGAGTAAATGATATCGGTTGAGTGGAGTGGAAGCCTTGTCTTCGTCGAGTACTCCATTTCCCTTTCAATCTATGACTTAGCATAAACATATACTTGGAAATACATTAGTCATAGTAAGAGATATAATCAAAGGTACATAAATGAGCTATGTGTGCAATGTTTCAATCAAAATTTCGAGAATCAAGTATATTTAGCTCATTCCTAAGTTTGCTAAAGGTTTTCTCATCTAAAGGCTTGGTAAAGATATCGACTAATTGACCTTTGGTGTTAATATATGCTATCTCAATATCCCCCCTTTGTTGGTGATCACTCAAAAAGTGATATCGAATGTCTATGTGCTTAGTGCGGCTGTGTTCAATGGGATTCTCCGCCATGCGGATAGCACTCTCATTGTCACATAGGAGAGGGACTTTGCTCAATTTGTAGCCATAGTCCCTGAGGGTTTGCCTCATCCAAAGTAATTGTGCACAACAATGGCCTGTGGCAATATACTCGACTTCGGCGGTTGATAGGGCTACTAAATTTTATTTCTTTGAAGCCCAAGACACCAGGGGTCTTCCCAGAAACTGACAAGTCCCTGATGTGCTCTTCCTATCAATTTTACACCCTGCCCAATCGACATTGGAATATCCTATTAAATCAAAGGTTGATCCCCTGGGGTACCAAAGCCCAAACTTAAGAGTGTAAACTAAATATCTCATGATTCGCTTCACGGCCCTAAGGTGAACTTCCTTAGGATCAGCTTGGAACCTTGCACACATGCATACAGAAAGCATAATATCCGGTCGAGAAGCACATAAATAGAGTAAAGATCCTATCATCGACCGGTAAATCTTTTGATCTATGGATTTACCTCCCATGTCGAGGTCGAGATGCCCATTGGTTCCCATGGGTGTCTTGATGGGCTTGGCATCCTTTATTCCAAACTTCTTAAGAATGTCATGAATATACTTCGTTTGGCAGATGAAGGTGCCCCTCTTGGAGTTGCTTGATTTGGAATCCTAAGAAATATCTCAACTCCCCCATCATTGACATCTCGAATTTTTGAACCATGATCCTACTAAACTCTTCACAAGTAGATTTGTTAGTAGATCCAAAAATGATATCATCAACATAAATTTGGCATACAAACAAATCCTTTGAAACAGTTTTAGTAAAGAGAGTAGGATCGACTTTTTCGACTTTGAAGCCATTAGTGATTAGAAAATCTCGCACGCATTCATGCCATGCTCTTGGGGCTTGTTTGAGCCCATAAAGTGCCTTTGAGAGTTTATAAACATGGTTAGGGTACTCACTATCTTCAAAGCCGAGAGGTTGCTCAATATAGACCTCTTCCTTGATTGGTCTATTGAGGAAGGCACTCTTCACATCCATTTGATAAAGCTTGAAGCCATGGTAAGTAGCATAGGCAAGTAATATACGAATTGACTCAAGCCTAGCTATGGGTGCATAAGTTTCATCGAAATCCAAACCTTCGACTTGTGAATAACCCTTGGCCATAAGTCGGGCTTTGTTTCTTATGACCACACCATGCTCATCTTGCTTGTTGTGGAATACCCACTTGGTACCTACAACATTTTGATTAGGACGTGGAACCAAATGCCATACCTCATTTCTCGTGAAGTTGTTGAGCTCCTCTTGCATTGCCATCACCCAATCCGAATCTCTTAATGCATCCTCAATCCTGTAAGGCTCAATAGAGGAAACAAAAGAGTAATGTTCACAAAAATGAGCAACACGAGATCTAGTGGTTACCACCTTCTGAATGTCGCCGAGGATGGAGTTCACGGGGTGATCTCGTTGGATTGCTTGGTGGACTCTTGGGTGTGGCGGTCTTTGACCCTGTATTTCTTGATCATCTTCCTTATCTTGATCAACTTCTTCTCCCCCTTGATCATTGTCCTCCTCTTGACGTAGCTCATCCTCTTGATTTTCATCTTCATTGTCTTAAGAATGATCCTCATCTTGAGTTGGTGGAGATGCTTGATTGGAAGATGGCGGTTGATCTTGTGCTTGAGTGGGCTCTTTGGATTCCTTAGGACACACATCCCCAATGGACATGTTCCTTAGCGCGATGCACGGAGCCTGTTCATCATCTAATTCATCAAGATCAACTTGCTCCACTTGGGAGCCATTAGTCTCATCAAACACAATGTCATAAGAAATCTCAACGAATCCAGTGGATTTGTTGAAGACTCTATATGCCCTTGTGTTTGAGTCATAACCAAGTAAAAAGCCTTCTACAGCCTTAGGAGCAAATTTAGATTTTCTACCTCTTTTAACAAGAATAAAGCATTTGCTACCAAAGACTCTAAAATATGAAACATTGGGCTTTTTACCGATGAGGAGTTCATAAGATGTCTTCTTGAGGATTCGGTGAAGGTAGAGCCGGTTGATGGAGTAGCAGGCGGTGTTAATCGCCTCGGCCCAAAACCGGTCTGGAGTCTTGTACTCATCAAGCATGGTCCTCGCCATGTCAAGTAGAGTTCTATTCTTTCTCTCCACTACACCATTTTGTTGAGGTGTGTAGGGAGAAGAGAACTCATGCTTGATGCCCTCCTCCTCAAGGAAGCCTTCAATTTGAGAGTTCTTGAACTCCGTCCCATTATCACTTCTTATTTTCTTGATTCTCAATCCGAACTCATTTTGAGCCCATCTCAAGAATCCCTTTAAGGTCTCTTGGGTTTGTGATTTTTCCTGCAAAAAGAACACCCAAGTGAAGCGAGAATAATCATCCACAATAACTAGACAGTACTTACTCCCGCTGATGCTTATGTAAGCGACCGGGTCGAATAAATCCATGTGGAGTAGCTCGAGCGGCCTATCCGTTGTCATGATGTTCTTGTGTGGATGATGGGCGCCAACTTGCTTTCCTGCTTGGCATGCGCTACAAACCCTGTCTTTCTTAAAATAAACATTTTTTAGTCCCAAAATGTGTTCTCCCTTTAGAAGTTTGTGGAGATTCTTCATCCCAACATGAGCTAGTCGGCGATGCCAGAGCCAAACCATATTAGTCTTAGCAATTAAGCAGGTGTCAAGTTCAGCTCTATTGAAATCAACTAAGTATAGCTGACCCTTTTACACTCCCTTAAATGCTAATTAATCATCACTTCTTCTAAAGACAGTAACACCTACATCTGTAAAAAGACAGTTGTAGCCCATATTGCATAATTGAGAAACAGAAAGCAAATTATAATCCAAAGAATCTACAAGAAAAACATTGGAAATAGAATGTTCAGGTGATATAGCTATTTTACCAAGTCCTTTGACCAAACCTTGATTTCCATCCCCGAATGTGATAGCTCTTTGGGGATCTTTGTTTTTCTCATAGGAGGAGAACATCTTTTTCTCCCCAGTCATATGGTTTGTGCATCCGCTATCAATAATCCAACTTGAGCCCCCGGATGCATAAACCTGTAAAACAATTTAGGCCTTGTTTTTAGGTACCCAAACAGTCTTGGGTCCTTTGATGTTAGAAACAAGCACCTTGGGCACCCAAACACAAGTCTTTGATCCCTTGTGTTTGGCCCCAACATATTTGGCAACTATTTTGCCTGATTTGTTAGTTAAAACATAAGATGCATCAAAAGACTTAAATGAAATAATAGGCTCATTTGATGCAGTAGGAAATTTCTTTTTAGGCAATTTATCATGGGTTGATTGCCTAGAACTAGATGCCTCATTCTTATACATAAAAGCATGATGAGAAACAGAATGAGACTTCCTAGCATGAATTCTTCTAATCTTGTGCTCAGGATATAAAATATAACCCTCATTATCCTGAGCCATAGGAGCCTTGCCCTTAACAAAATTAGACAATCTCTTAGGGGCATTAAGCATGACATTGTTTCCTTGTTGAAAACCAATGCCATCCTTAATGCCAGGGCGTCTCCCATTATAGAGCATGCTCCTAGCAAATTTAAAATTTTCATTTTCTATCTCATGCTCATTTATTTTAGTAGTTAGTTGAGCTATGTGATCATTTTGTTGTTTAATTAAAGCAAGGTGATCATGAATAGCATCAACATTAATATCTCTACATCTCATGCAAATAGAAACATGATCAACAATGGATGTAGAGGGTTTACAAGATTTTAATTCATCTATCTTAGATTTTAGCATGACATTTTCATCTCTAAGACAGGAAATGGAAGCATTGCAAACATTCAACTCTTTTGCCTCAGAAATTAATCTAGCATTTCATCCCTAAGGCTAGAAAGTGTAACATTCAATTTATCAATCTTAGCAATCAAAATAGCATTTTCATTCTTAAGACTGACAATTGAATTATCACAAGTATTTAACTTCTCAACCTTAGCAATAAAACTAGCATTCTCAGTTCTAAGGTTGGAAATAGTGTCATGGCATATGCTAAGCTCATTAGTCATTTTTTCATATTTTTCTACTTCCTGAGCATAAGCATTCTTCACCTTAACATGCTTTTTATTTTCCTTAATAAGGAATTCCTCTTGGCTATCCAAGAGTTCATCCTTCTCATGAATAGCACCTATTAGTTCATTCAATTTTTCTTTTTGTTGAATGTTAAGGTTGGCAAAAAGAGTGAGCAGGTTATCTTCATCATCACTAGAGCTAGCCTCATCACTAGATGTTGTATATTTTGTGGAGGCTCTAGATTTTACCTTCTTCTTTTTGCCATCCTTTGCCATGAAGCACTTGTGGCCGACGTTGGGGAAGAGGAGGCCCTTGTTGACGGCGATGTTGGCGGCATCCTCGTCGGAGGAGGAGTCGGTGGAGCTCTTGTCGGAGTCCCATTCCCGACAAATGTGGGGATCGCCGCCCTTCTTCTTGTAGTACTTCTTCTTCTCCTTCCTCTTTCCCTTCTTATCGTCGCCCCTGTCACTATCACTAGACATAGGACATTTTGCAATAAATGACTGGGCTTACCACATTTGTAGCACACCCTTTTGGAACGGGGCTTGTAGTCCTTCCCCTTCCTTTGTTTGAGGATTTGACGGAAGCTCTTGATGATTAGCGCCATCTCTTCATTGTCAAGCTTGGAGGCATCAATGGGGAGCCTACTTGATGTAGACTCTTCTTTCTTCTCCTCTGTTGCCTTGAATGCGATGGGTTGCACCTCGGGTGTGGAGGTGCCGCGTTGCTCCAAGTTGATGATTTGTTTGGAGCCTTTGATCATCAATTCAAAGATCACAAACTTTTCTATAACCTCCTCGGGAGACATTAGCTTATATCTAGGATCACCACGTATTAATTGAACTTGCGTAGGATTGCGAAAAACGAATGATCTTAGAATAACCTTGACCATTTCATGGTCATCCCATTTTGTGCTCCCGAGGTTGCACACTTGATTCACCAAGGTCTTGAGCCGGTTGTATATAGCTTGTGGCTGCTCTCCTTGGTTGAGGACGAAACGACCGAGCTCCCCCTCGATTGTCTCCCGTTTGGTGATCTTGGTCACCTCATCTCCGTCGTGTGCGGTCTTGAGCACGTCCCAAATCTCCTTGGTGCTCTTCAACCCTTGCACTTTGTTATACTTCTCTCGACATAAAGAGGCGAGAAGTATAGTAGTGGCTTGAGAGTTGAAGTGTCGGATTTGGGCGACCTCGTCCGAATCATAGCCCTTGTCCCCCGTGATGGTACTTGCGCTCCAAATTCAACAATGTCCCATATGCTTGCGTGGAGTGAGGTTAGGTGATGCCTCATTTTATCACTCCACATACAATAGTCCTCACCATAAAAAACGGGTGGTTTACCTAATGGAATGGAGGGTAAAGGAGTGCGTCTAGAAATATGGGGATAATGAAGTGGCATCTTACTATACTTCTTGCGCTCATGGCGCTTAGAAGTGACGGACGGCGCGTCGGAGGCGGATGTAGAAGGTGATGATGAATCGGTCTCGTAGTAGACCACCTTCTTCATCTTCTTTTTCTTATTGCCACTACAATGCGACTTGTGAGGAGGGGATCCCTCTTTGAGCTTGTTGCTGGACTCCCTTGATGGAGCCTTCCTGTGGCTTGTAGACTTCTCGCCGGTCATGATCTCCCTCTTGGCATGATCTCCTGACATCACTTCGAGTGGTTAGACTCTAATGAAGTACCAGGCTCTGATACCAATTGAAAGTCGCCTAGAGGGGGGGTGAATAGGCAGAATCTAAAATTTATAACTTAAAAGACAAACTACAAGCCGGGGATAGTGTTAGAATTAAAACCGAGTCCGAAAGAGAGGACGAAAACAAATCAACCAAGAAATAAGGCGGATGACACGGTGATTTGTTTTACCAAGGTTCGGTTCTTGAGAACCTAGTCCCCGTTGAGGTGGTCACAAAGACCGGGTCTCTTTCAACCCTTTCCCTCTCTCAAACGGTCACCTAGACCGAGTGAGCTTTCTCCTTAATCAAATGGGTCACTTATACCCCGTAAGGACCATTACAAACTTAGTGTTTATTGCTTTGATTACAAGTTGCTTGAGAACAAGAATATGGAAGAAGAAAGCGATCCAAGAACAAGAGCTCAAAGAACACGAGCAAAACACTCTCTCTAGTCACTAGGTGTTTGGAGTGAATTTGGGACTTGGAGAGGCTTTGATTCTTCTGAATTGTGTCTTGTATTGATTGCACTAGCTCTTGTATTGAATGAGATGTATGAAAAACTTGGATTCTTGGAGTGGTGGTGGTTGGGGGGTATTTATAGCCCTCAACCACCACATAGCCGTTGGGGAGGCTGTCTGTCGATGGGCGCACCGGACAGTCCGGTGCGCCAGCCACGTCACCCAACCGTTAGGGTTCTAAAGATTCTGACCGTTGGAGCGCTGACTTTATGTCGCACCGGATAGTCTGGTGCTGCACCGGAAAGGTATTGTTCACTGTCCGGTGCGCCTCTGATGCCTGCTCTGACTTCTGTGCGCATTGTTCATGCTTTTGCAGACGACCGTTGCGCTGGATAGCCGTTGCTCCGCTGGTGCACCAGATAGTCTGGTGTTACACCGGACACTCTGGTGTTACACCGGGCAGTCCGGTGAATTATAGCGAAGCGGCGCCTGAGAAACCCAAAGGTGAAGAGTTCAGTCTGTACGGCCCCTGGTGCACCGGACACTGTCCGGTGGCTCACCGGACAGTTCGGTGCGCCAAACCAGGGTTCTCTTCAGTTTCTTTTGCTCCTTTCTTTTGAACCCCAATTTTGATCTTTTATTTGTTTGTGTTGAACCTTTATGCACCTATAGAATATACAATCTAGAGCAAACTAGTTAGTCCAATATTTATGTTGGGCATTCAACCACCAAAATTATTTATAGGAAAAGGTTTGACCCTATTTCCCTTTCAGTTGGTCCGACTTTTGATCAACTGCTTGCTAAATATATGAAGAAGAAGGTCGTTCCACACAACCGACCAATAAAACAAACAAATTCAAAAAGGCAATCTGTGCAAAAGCAGATACAGACTAAACCGACCCAAAAAGCGGTGCAACCAAGATCCCCTCATCATCCTCCTCCTGGGATGTCATGGTGCTTTTCTGTCTATTCATCGTTGATGTGTTGTCCTACTCAAGTGTGGGGTAGTACGACGATGAATCCATATTACTGGCCTAATTCGTTTGCGTATTTCGGCAGGGGGCACCACAAGTTTTTGCTTATTAACATGTTGATCAGATAAATATGGCCGAAGAGTATGCAATCTAAAATGGCCTCTGTGCATTAGAGTTTATCAAATAGTCCTCTTATCATATCACAAGAGTAGTTCATATTTTGAGAACAAGGCAAGTTGCGGAATCTATTGTTTCCTGAGAGAGTCAGGTAGTATTAGGTGCTTTTGGTTCACCAAGCTCCACTAAAAGGTAGGGAACATGTGTTGAACACCATATTTGGCACATGGGCACGACCAGACGGCCCAACCCTATGGCCCAAACGGTCCACGCCCCCACGACCACATAAACACGGGTGAGAGTACTTATCCCATGCATGGTTATCCTAACCTATACATGGGGATATGTTGGATCTCGCCTAGGAACAGGTCTAGACCTCATCCCCTATAAATATAATGGTGTACAACCGATTGAGAACCCCCCGAACACAATCAAATCGAACCAATCTATTACTTTATTTATCATTCTTTTATCATTCATGCCCTAAGAGTAGATGTAGCATAGTTCTAGTTATAGATCTATGCATATGCACCTCCACCCATATTCAACTCTAAGTCGTCTAGATCCGTCTTGGATCACCTGCCGACCCCAAGACGACCCTAGGATCTTATCCCTCCTAGGGCAAGACCCACTTCATTCAAGATACTTTTCCTCGATTGATTTCTTAATGTTTAGGCGACTCTATATCATTTGGGGACACCCCTGGTAGCCTGCCGACCTCGGAGCACCCTAAGATCTCTCCCTTAGGGGGCAAGATTTGGGTTCCTGCGAGGAGGAAGACGACCCCGCGCCATCGCGGACCTTCTGGACCAAATCGTGGACCGTCCAGAGAGACGCAGGGAAGGAGTTGCTCCTGCAGCGAGGTCGCGAACCATCCAGCCCAAAGTTACAGACCGTTCGTGTTGCCGCAGAGGGCACCGCTAGGCGGTACAACCCTAGTGTTTGGTGCCAGATTGGCGCCAACACCATGTAAACACCTGCCTATGAAACATTGTATCTAGAATTTCGTCCTTATAAAACTCTCTCATATCTCTCTTTATTAAATTGCATGTCATGTCATCCTGTTTGCTTATCAGGCATGTCATTTAATGAGAATAAAACTTCCATGATTCTCTCATTAAGAATGGCCTAAGGTCATGTACAATCCCATTAATTAAGGGGTTTCTAAGGGTAAGTGAAAAAATACACGACTCTCTATAGATATTATCTCTTAACTGTATTTCTGACTTAGGGGCTCAGTGTTGTATCATGTGGTCTCTTAACTATCCTTTATACTTAGAAAATTGATCCAAGGGTTCAGGATTGTACATTCCCTAAGGAGCTGCTCCGCTTGAGCCATCGACTAATGTAGTAGTTTGCCTACTTTATTAAGGGCCCCTTTGGTAGGGCTTCTCGCTAGAGGATTCTGTTGTGGCTTCACGTTTTTCCATGAGCTATAACAAACATCATTATAACATATGACTTCTGGTGAAAAGCACTTCTTTCTTTTGTATTGGATTGGTAAAGCCAAAAAATGGCTTACCCAACTTTGTCTTCTTTTTGCAAAACCCCCTCCCACCATACCTATGGAATCACAATCGCTTTGTTATGTTTCTTTGGCGCTGTCATCGCTGGAAACCCTCGTTGCCGCTTAGACCCGCATCCCCCAGACCTGCAGCAACATACCGTAATCACGTGGCTTGGCCTCCAATGCGGACACACGACAAGGGCTGGACAAAATACTCATGGCTCGTCAGCTCAGTTGACTCATGGCCAGCTTGGCTCGACTCGACTCGTTTTAGGTTTGTCACGAGTTGAGCTAGCATCTCAGCTCAGTTTGTTAACGAGCCAACTCGAGCCGAGCATGAGTCAGCTCATTAACTCGAATGAGCTAACATTTGTGAACAAAACAAAGCCTGCATTTGTGTTGGATGAACTAATAAGTGATGAACCACATTAATTAGATGTCGAATTCATGTGGTATGTGAAATTGTAAGTATCATTACTCTTTTTGAGTGTTAAATTAGTCTAAAATTAATTAGTAATTGATTATTTTGTTCGGTATATATATACACATGTATTGTTTTTTGTTGTAGGTCGCGAGCTAAACGAGCCAGCTCGAACTCGCAAACGAACCTAGCTAAACTGAGCTGATTTTCTGACTTAGTTTATTAACGAGTCGAGTCGAGCCGAGGCAGCTCCAGCTCGACGCTGAGCCAAGATCCAGCCCTACGCACGACTCATCAAGTGGTCCAACGATCGGCGAGATGAACTATGCAGGCGACCAAGATAATTAGTTTACAAATTTTGATATATGTGTATGTTAGTTTATAATATTATTTTTTAAATTTCCATTGAGGTCTAAAATATTTAATGGGAATCATCTTTTTATGTGTGCAAAATATATTATATTCCAGATTGGATTGACGATATTGAATATATAAAAATATAGCTATTCATGATTTATTTTGCAAAACAACTTAGAAGCCAAATGGTTTTTGTCATATGGCTTTGGCTGTATCAAAAAAGTTGCTTACACGAAAAAACCAGAGCTAAAGTTATTTTTTAGAAAGTTAAAGCCCTGCCAAAGAGTCCTAAATCTCAGTCAGTTTGTTGCCCCAACTTTGGACCTTCACGCCTAAATGCATATCATCTACTCGATAGACAATACGGTTTTCTTTAACCCAACTTTAGACGATCTGGCAACTCCCACCCAGCACAAAGAATGCTATCAGGGCATGTAAAACCCACATAAACACGGATGAATGAAAACGAACGGAAACGGACGGAAAAACCCATGTCTCGTTTTCATATCCGTATTTTATCATAAAAAACGAGATCGGGTTCGAAATAGTCGGAAACGGAAACAGGAGCGGGATAAACGAAATTGTGAAAACGAACGGAAACGGAAACGCTAACGAAAACTCATAATTTAATACAAACTAGTCGGTTGTCCGTGCGTTGCGACGGCTTACAACAATACCCACGTAAACTATCCATAAAAAAATTCAAGATTTTTTTTGATTGTCTCCGCTCTCTGTATAATATTTTTTATTTGGCTAACTGATGTTATTGTTTACTCCGTACAATATGTCTTGGTACAACACGACCAATGAAGTGAGCGATTAGAAGAGAGTTCACAACGACTGACTGAACGAATAGAGATTATAAAATGACATAATTTTACCATACAGAGACCAAATAAGAGAAAGTTTGTGAGCTCAAGTTTCTAAAATAAGTCACATGAAGTCAAACTTATAAAAAAGATAGATCAAAATATGGAGTGATTGCTAAAGTCAGGCATCAATAAAAACTGGATGCGCTCCATATAAATTATTATGCTACTTCGTAGCAATTAATAACGTTTAAAACCAACAAATAACCTTTCATTTTACTGTTAGTGTGACAAATCATTGTTGCTCCATCTAATTCAGCAACCTCAAACACCATATAGTCTATTGCGCCAATGTGGTCTCAGAAACAACCTAATTCTTGTAAGAGCCAAGAACGTCATGCCGTGCTTGGGCTGTAGCCTCGGCCCGTAGTGCTGGTCCGACATGATTATATATTATATTCAATATTAAAAACATTCGAGCATGATGTTCTACAGTCTAGACAGTTTCACCCAGTGTCTCTCACCCTTTTTCCATCAGGGCATGGGTTCAAACCCCACCCCTGCACCATTTTTAACATTTTACACTAATTTAATCAAATGGACCATTTTTTAACATTTACACTGATTTAATCAAATGGGCCGACGGGCTAATGGGCTGACCCGGCACAGTAGTCAGCAGGCCGACATGACGTGTCTGAACCATAGTTGTGGCCCGCGTGCGTCTGGCCCGTGCTGGGCCGACGTTTGGCCATCTATAGACGTGCAACAGATTAATTTGAAATAGCTGCGAGAGGTTATTTGTAAAATAATGACGCGGGATGACCGTTGAAACTGATGCTTTAAGTATAGTATATAATATAGATAAGAATGGTATTAAGGCATGTACAACCCACATAAGAATGCTATTAGGGATGTACAATTCACATAATATAAATGTCCCGTATCTTAAAGGGTATTAAGAGGGTAAGTGCAAAAAACATAAAAAATGATATCTTAGGGAACATCTCTAGCACGGTTCTCTAAGTCTAAATACAGTTCTACCTATATAACTCACATAAATTAGTTGTATATTGAGAAGTTCTAGTGAATAAGATACAAAACTTATATATTGTATTGTATGAAGTGATTTCTTAGATGTATCTAGTGCTTGAAGAACCGAAATATACTATCTAGGTTGTACATGCCCTTAGAGTTGTACGCTAAATTAAATATTCGTGATGCATTTCTACTAGTTGCTAAGCTTTAATTTTTGGGCAACAGTTGCTGTCATCCAATATTCCTCGTACACATATCCTACTACGGACGGCTTTGCCCAACGCCTTCTTTCCATTCACAGAAATGATGGCCTGATCCCAGCTCGCCCAGCAAGAACGGCGTAGGGCCCTGGTCCATAGTGCAACTATCGCTTTCCAGCCCTACATAGCGGCGGCAGCCCCTGGACGGGCTACAATGACAAAATATGATGGAATAACCTTTAAATCAGGTTGAGGTTGTTTGATTCAGGATAAGAGGTTGGGACAGAATTATTTCAATGCTGTCCTAATTGTTTCTCAAAATTAAAGGGATGAGAGAGAACGTAGCTGTCCCGCAACCAAACGTATTATAAGGGTGCGTTTGGTTGCGGGACAGCCAGAACAGGGACGTACCTTGGCGTCCACTGTCGTCCCTTCAATTTTGAGGGATAACTAGAGACAACATTGTGATAGTCCTGTCTCAACCCTTGATCTGAACCAAATAACCTTATTTGAGGGATCGTCTCATCTCATTCCGTCATATCATTGCAACTAAACGCATCCTAAGTGGCCAATGGAGAACAACTCGTCGCAGACTAAGGTATAGCACCAATAAATAGCGGATTGTATTGTACTTGTCTATAGACTAAAGTCTAAACCTAAATATTATCCAACTAGTTTTAAACGGATCGTCTCGCGTATTGGACGACCCAAGGTTTCCCTTCTAGCATAACAAAGAAAGTAAATAGCGAACTAATGAAGACGTTTGCAAAGAAAGTAATAAATAATTATTAAAAACGCAATAGCGAACTAATGAAGACCTTCGCAACTGTAGTACACCCGCAATAAAAAAATCTCGATGGACTATATTTTTCTAGATTAATTTATCACCCGCACGAGTAAAAAGAAATGTATCATGTGTATCCTCTGTCCTCACGGAAGAGCACTTTAAACTGAGTTTATTTAATAGCAATTCAACGTTAGGCAGTAATTTTTCACTTATCTCCTGTACCATTGAGCTTAGGTGGAAGGAGGCGAGTGAAAATTTACATGACTCGTTGAATTTTCACTTACCTCCCGTGACATCGGCACTAGAGTTAAAATGCTAGTATAAGTACGTCTTCCAATGATCATGTACTGTGATCAATAATACTTTATAAGAGCTATGAAAGTTAGCATCAGGCATCAGCAAACAATTGGCCAAAGACACATGAACTTAATCACAAGGAATTAAAAAAGATAGTGTTGGCACCGATCTGACACCAAACACTGGGAAGAACCACCTGACAATGTTCTTTATGGCGGCACGGACGGTCAGGTCGGACGGTTCGCGACCTCGGTGCAGAAGCTGCTCCTTCCCTGTACGTCTGCCCACGGTCCGCGGTGGCGCAGAGGGTCTTCTTCTCCATGAAGAACCAGGATCTCGTCTCCCGCGAGGGACCCTGTCGGGGAGGAGAGTTCCAGGGGTTGTCTTAGGTCGACAGGACACCCAAGACGCCTTTAGACGATGCCAGGCCAAAGAGAGGTGAAATAATAGGTCGAAGAAGACTAATACTAGGGCTAGGCTAAGGCTAGATTACTCCTACTGCTAAGAAATGGAAAGAACAGTGCAAGTAAGATAAAAATGATAAGTAGATTTGATTGGATCGATCGTGTAGGCTTCAATCGGTCGTGCCCCTTCATCTATATAAAGGGGAGGTCTGGACCCGTTACAAGTCGGTTCTTGAGCTTATCTCATGGGTTTTGCTATCAAATCTCGCAAGAAATCTGGAATCCTAATTGATTATGCGCACGCGCGGACCGTCCGCGCCACCACCGCGGACTGTCCGGACCATGGACTGTTCGGACTATGACACTGGACCGTTCGGTGGTCAGTTTTGGTGCTCAACATATACCCTCTACTTTTTGGTGGAGGTTGATGAACCAAAAGCATATATTCTAGCAGCTCCCTTTGGGAAACAATAAATCTTGCGAGTTACTTTGTTCCTGAAGTACGAATTAAGCCTAATGTGAGTCACCGACTTTTAGATTTAATAGGGTAATCATTTAGCGCATAAAGGTCGTTTAGCATTGCATCTTTCCCGGCCATGACTACTTGATCAATAAGTCTATATGTGCAAAAATGTTATGCCCCTAGCCTTAATAAGTAAAGGGATGATACATATAATATGGGTTCATCGCCGCACTACCCCATGCTTGAACTAGAAAATATGTCGGCGATGGATAGGCTAGTGGAAAGAACCATGGCATCATCAGATGAACGAGTGACACTTGTTGCGTCGCCTTTTGGGTCGTTTTATTCAATCGTGTTGCCTTTGCGGGTGATCGGAGTTGCTTCATTGCCCGATTACAAGGTACAACCTTTTTTAGAAGCAGAGATGGCTTTAACTAGTCGACCAGAAGTTTTAGATGATTTTTGCTTCGACATACCTATTTCTGGTTGTCGATGCTTGAAGGTGAGTGGATGTTATGGCCTTTGGTCACTATCAGGCTATCCAGCTGAGTCAGCTGGACCGTCGTGTGGGTTTCAGACAGTTTGGACACAGACGTCGGACTGTCCCCGATGCGCGAGACATGGAGCTTTGATCGGCTGCCCGATCACCCTTGTCCCCCGGCGCCTATGGTCTTATTAGTCTTCCTACTCGAAAACTTCTGAGCAACCACTCCTTGTGATATATTTGACGTGCGAGGATCACTAATGACAATGCTCTTGCCTTTGTCCTTATCAGCCACTTTAGGCCCAACCAAGACCTTTTTATTTGCTAGTTCCATCATATTGATAGGAAATGGTTCCGTGTCAATTTGCATCTCCTGAAAACTTAACCGGCTCTCATTTATGGCCGAGTGTATCTGTCTACGAAAATCATTACAATCATTGGTGACATGGGAAAAGGAATTATGCCACTTCCATTAAGCACGTCTCTTTAATTCCTCTAGAGGAGGAATAATATGAGTTACCTTAATGTTGCTACTTTTTGCTAGCTCATCAAATATTTTGTCACACTTAGCAACACTCCTTTGTTGGTCAAACAAGCTCGATGGTATACACATCTGCGGATTCATCATCCGAAATATCACACCCCACTAGATGCATCTTATGATTAGCCAGTTTTGATGCCTCTCTACCTCGGCTTTCACAAGCTAAAGCCCGCTGGTGCAACTACACCAATGAAAAGAACTGGGTGCCATTTTTTATATAATATTGTAACTCATTAAAAGCCAACCCTGCTAGATGTTTTTCCGCGGCATGGATCTAAAAGCATCGATTTCTAGTGTCCCAGAACCTCCGGATATAATCATTAACCGATTCTTCAGGCCCCTGACGTACTGAAGCTAAATCAACTAATTCTAACTCATGTTCTCCTGAGAAAAAGTGTTCATGAAATTTCTGCTCTAATTCCTACCAAGATTTAATAGAGTTAGGTGGCAGGGTTGCGTCCCATGCGAATGCCGTACCAGTCAGGGATAGTGAGAATAAACAGACATGGTAGGCTTCCCTATTAGCCAATTCTGATTCTTTCTAACTTTTCTTGATCTTTTCTCATCTTACCTAGATAGACCTGGACAAACCCTTACTTACTTACCTTTACTCTGATTCTTTTTAATTTTTCTTGATGTTTTCTCATCTTCTACTGCTTTACTCTGATTACTCTTACCTTTTCACTTAAGACAAAAGAGGATTTCACATCTTGGAATCATGTACCTAAAGTGATCCTTAGGAATAGGACACATCGACTTTATGCTATTTAACCCGTGGTCTTGACCAGTGCTAAGAGTGTTACCACTAACTCTAGAAATTTACAAGTGACCCCCTGAGATCCTAGAGAATAGTGGTCGTAATCCGTGGAACTTTAAAATACCCAAAATAAATCTGGAAAATAGTTTTCAGTGTAAAAATAAATATAAAATATTAGGAAATTCATATCTTTTATGTTTTAACTCCGATTTGACCTGTTCAAATTGTGATAGTTTCATAATAAAGTTTCCTGCGCATTAACAACATCTATTTTGTGAGTTTTAAAAAATGTTTGGTTAAACTCTAGTTATTAGAGTAACTTCTAATCCAAGATAAATGTGATATTTTAATTTGATCCATGATTATTGTTTGACTAAAATATGATCTCTACTCAAATTATAACCTAGATCAAAGTTGAGTTAGTTATTTATTTAGAATATCATACTCGCGTGCTTTATAAGATCAACATAGAATCTAGTTTTATTATTTAATCACATAGATCTTCTGAAAACTATATCTTTTCAACCGTAACTCCGATTTTAGTGGTTCTTGAACCTACGATCCCATAGCGACATGTAGAATGCTAATGTGTAGTTTGTTCTTATGCTTTGGTGTAATGTTATCATATCCATTATTTGTTTGATTGTATGTATTTCTACGAGTAGAGGCGAGGTGACGAGGAATCTAGAGCTCGACTTTTGGGTCAGCATCTGGACTATAAGGTTACCACAAGTATAAGGCAAGTTGTGCCCTTGATCACTATTATTTACCTAATAATGTTCTCGATAATCACCGTGATATGCTCAGGTTAACTTGATGGGACCTAATAGGTTACCCTAGTTTTATTCACCCTACACCTTGCAAACAAATGAACTATTGGGTAGTCTTGCTATTGCTCTATCTGGCTATGGGATTAATGTTACTTATGATTCATTACCATGTTCCATTATGGTTTATTATTGTTGGTTATCTATTATTGTTCATGATAAGATTATTTTGTTAACTGGAACATGGAGCTTAACCTGAGATAACAGTGCTAACACAAGGGTGGTATGGGACGCTATTGGCTGACTAATTAGAGAAGCTAGTGAAGGACTACCTTACCCGAAAGGGGCAACCGCGATGTGAGGAGCTGCTAGTATAGGGAGGTTCTCGGGTCGATCATGCTGCGATGGCTTTTTGGACGATGGATTGCTATATCGCCCCCTTCTCGTAGAAACCGTAGCGGGATTTCTGAAGCTAGTGAAACTTTGCAAAGGTCTCGTAGTGGATCCCTAGCTATCCACCTTGGGAGTGTCTAAGGGCCTTGCAAACCCTGGCTAGATGGGATACACGACTTGTGGGTAAAGGGTACAACCTCTGCAGAGTGTAAAACTGATATATTAGACGTGCTCCTTGTCAAGAGCGACTCAGGACTCTCGCATGATTAATTTATGGAATTAAATTTAATTTGTCATTTTGCATTGCATTGTGGGAATTTATTATCAATTATGATCAATTATATAATTGGATTGGTATCTACTTATACTTAGTAATGGCTAATAAAATTTTGACCAACTTATTAAAAGTGATGCTCAGCCTTAACTATTCTTCTTGGTAAGCCTTACACTTCACATGAGCCACCACCGTAAGTGAGCTCATGTACATTATTCCCCACAACTTGTTAAGCGATGAACGTAAGTGAGCTCACTCTTGCTAAACTCACACGAGGTCAAGAATGGGTACCACCAAGATGGGAGCATGAAGGATGCTACAATGAGTTCGGAGAGGTCTATGACATCGTATCCTAGTCAACTTTGGTTGCAGAGGATCATTGTCGTCATATGATGTATGTTACTTAGCTATTTTTGTACGGAATTCTACTATATAATAAATATGTGACATTGACTTCGGTATCATGAGTCATCATATGTGTGAGACTTGGTCCTATCACACATTTGAGATGTGCCCGAGTTTGCCCTTAAATCCAGGTGTGACAGAAGTGGTATCAGAGGAATGTTGATTGTAGGACGTAACCTAGATAGACCTGGACAAACCCTTACCTTCTTACCTTTACTCTGATTCTTTCTAACTTTTCTTGATCTTTTCTCATCTTCTACTGCTTTACTCTAATTACTCTTACCTTTTCACTTCTAAAGACAAAAGAGGATTTCACACCTTGGAGTCTTGTACCTAAAGTGATCCTTAGGAATAGGACACCTAATCCTAGGAAAAAACTATTTTTGTAGATATCTATACGCTTAACTGCTTGTTCTTATGATACATGTCTAATTTGGTTCTTTGATTGAGTGTGAGATAATTCCTCTTCACTTGATTGCTCTTTCAATATATGAAATAGACTAAGAGAAATATTACAGGTGAATTTGGAGAACTAAGATAGAGGAAGAGAAATCACAAAGAAATCAGCACACATGACACAATGATTTTTCCCGTGGTTTGGCCAAGCCTAAAATGCTTGCTACTCCACATTGTTAAGTGCCATGGTCAAGGGTTGCTCTCAACCCCTCTCAAGTGATCCAATGATCAACTTGAGTGCCACGATCTTCCTTATATCAAATATACCCCTCTCGCAAGGAATCTCCATGAATTGGAGTCTCTTGCAGCCGTACACAAGAATCACAGTTACAACTTAGATCACAACACAAGAGAGGGGAGAGAGTACACACACAAGAGCCAAAACCAGCCATACAACACAAGAACAATATCATAAGAGCGCAAATAGATAGAGTTACATGAATAGCTCAAACTTGCGCTCGGATCTCACTAGAATTGCTAGAACGTGTTGTGGCATAGTGTCGGAGTGAACTATAGCTCATGGTATGCTTGGTGTAGTGAAGGAGGGCGCCTAGGGGTCCTTTTATAGCCCAATGAATCCCCATAGTCATTTCTCCTTCCATCCAATGCTTGCTAAAAATGTGCTTTCCCTAGGGGCATCGGACTGGTCCGGTGAGCCACCAGATCGGGAATAGTACCGCCCTCCCCGGGATTTGACTGGTGACCTTCCTTAGTTGACTGGCACCAGACTGGTTTGGTGCACCTCCAGACCAGGTGCCACGTCAGCTAGCCGTTGGCCAACGCGCACCTGCAGGAGATAACCGTTGAAGGTGGTCTGTTGCACCACCGGACTGGTTGCTGTAGACGGTCAAGTAAATTTTATAATTAAATTCTTGAGAGTTGCCTGTTTAGTCGTACTGGCGGTCCGGTGCACATGGACCCAATCCGGTGCGCTAGGCCATCTAGCGCCTAAGTTCCAGACCCATGCAGACTTGGTTTGATGTACCACCGGAATGGTCCGGTGAGGCCCAGAATAGCCCTAGTAAAGCTATTTTGAGCCTAACTTCTTCAAACCATTTTGTCTGTTCTTGGTAGCTTCCCTACAACTTAGACAAACATAATTACCACAAAATCCAATTGACTAAGTGTAGAGAACTCTCCTTTTACTTGGTCTTTCACCAGGATTTGCATTTTGGCTCTAACTAAGTACTTGAAGCACTTTCTCACATAATAGAGTTAGATATCAAACAAAATTGCTAAACAAATAGTATTAGGCATATGCAACTTATCTAAGTACTCAACCTTAGGGTTTTGCCATTTTACCCAAAGTTATACTTTCTAGTCTCAATTTCAGCTCTTTAGGACTTGGTACCTTCAAATTGTATTCAATTGGACCTGTGCTCATACTCATAACAAACTAGTTTGTCCATGTTGGACACTTAATCACAAAACATGTAGAAATTGCTATCTAGCACATTTGCCTTTCAGTCATTCAAAATTATTTATTATTGGGACAATTGTGTTAGTGCGCCTTGTTGGGGGCTTGTTCTCAAATGCTAAGAATTAAGAACAAGGCAACACAGAAAATGTTAAGTGTTAAAGTCCTTCGTCCTCCAAAACATTATATCCCTTTAGGATATAAAGAATTTCGGACGAAGGTTACGAAGGACGTACCTTCGTGAGCATAGTAACAAGGGACGAAGCATTCATATAAATCATGAAGTATAAAATAAACATTTAAATATTATCATAGAATCATCTCCATTTTTATTATCATGAATGAATATAAATGACTTCAAATTACAAATGTACCTTCGGTCCTGAGGAAAGCAAAAGTACAGGTGTGATGCGAAAGCGAATGGCAGGTTCGCGTGAACAGTACAGGGGCACTGTTCATCTATTTATAGACACAGGACACAGCCTGTGACGAATTACAATTATGTCCCTTACAAAAGTTTACAACATTGACTCAGACCTCTATGGATAAAAAGGTCATTCTATCTCTATGTCGGTTTGTAACGCCGAAGCTCCATGAAAAGGAACCTTCGGCCATCTCCTGGGGACAACTTCAGCCGAAGCTGCTTCTTCGTGTAAGACCTTCGGCGCAACGAAGCATGGCCCCAACAGTAGCCCCTTTCGCGGCGCTAGATCGTTTTTCGTAACGAGCTTGATCCGTGAAAAATGCCTCTTAAGCTTCGGGAAGCCGAAGGTCCAAAAAACACCTTCCCTGAGCTCGTTGCCGAGAAACGATTCAATTCCCGAGCTCGTGTCGGTCCCACCTTGCAGAGTTACTGTTTGATCTTTGCGGTCCACTGCGCAGCGAGTACAAGTGACTGCCCGTCTGGTGTAAAAATCCTGCCGCTTCGCCTTCTTACCTGCAGCACTATATAAACAGACGAGTAGGTGTGAAGTTACCACAGCATTCATTGCTATTTGCACTGTTTTGCTGCCAAAATTTTTAACTATAGCCGAAGCTTGATTCTCAGAATCGAACGAAGGTCCATCTCAAAGTCTGCTTCGTCAGAAAGAAAAGCTTCGGGAGAAAAGAAAAAAGAAAAAAGTATCTAACTTCCCCAAACTCAGAATCATATGGCCAGAGTGCGATCTACTGCCAGAGTTGAACGTGAAGGAGACGAAGCCGAAGGTTCGAATACTGTGCCCATCTCCGAAGCAATGCAGCGTTCCGGACTAGTGACTGCGGAAGAAATGCCCGCTGCTGAGGCAGACCCAACAATTGCCGAAGGGGAAGAAGAGAACATTGAAGAAACTGATCCCGAAGATGACTATCGCATTGCCATGCCCAGCAAGCCCAGTCACTTGGACTTCGGGAAATCGACTGTTTCAAAGGCTGATCTTTCCAAGATGGTGAAAGCAGGTTATTTTAGTGAAAATCAGAAGAAGCTACTTCGCTTCGGGGGAGAAGAAACTACCCCGAAGCCAGAGAAGGACGAGATTGTCATTTTCAAGAGCTTTTTAAAAGCTGGGCTGAGATTCCCTCTTCATGGAATTATTGCAGATGTATTGAAAAAGTTTGGTATTTACTTTCATCAATTGACTCCTAACGCTATCGTTAGGCTTAACGTTTATATCTGGGCCCTTCGAAGCCAAGCTGTGGAACCGTTTGCCGACAGTTTCTGCCGAGTTCATGAGTTACATTACCAAACGAAGGCCAGAAAAGATGGATTACATGATAACTTTGGTTGTTACAACTTTGCCTACCGGAAGACAACAAAGTGTCCTGTTATCAGCTACCGAAGCAAATGGCCAGCAGGCTGGAAATCTGAGTGGTTTTACGTGAAGGTTGACGAAGATGAAGAGAAATTGGTACAAAGCCCACTTGATTTGATCTTCGGAGAAACAAGGCCACGGTGCCACATGACATTGGAGGGTCCCACCTGGGCTGCACTGGGTGAGTTTGAAATTATTTCAGAGCATATCGGTACCAGGGATCTGGTTCAAGAATTCTTGGCGTTCAGAGTCTTCCCTACTCTGAAAGAATGGGAAATGCCAAAGCTAGAGGGAGAGAAGAAGAAGGGGGAACTTGTCCGGCTTCCTTATCACTTCAAATTCAAGAAATACTTTAAAAAGCCTTGCCAAGAGTGGCTGGACACAGTTGAGGTGATGTGCAATGAAATTCTTAGGAATTATTCCAAAAAAGAAGATCAACTGATGACCGCGGCCTTCGGCACCTGTCCGAAGCGAAGGCTGAACCGAGTGCTTGATGCCCTGGGCTTCGAGTACCCTGACTATGAACGGCTGAACAAGGGTGCTGAGGGCCAAAAAAGGAAAAGAGTGGCCGAAACTTTGAACAAGGATGAAGAAAAACCACCAAAAGAGAAGAAAATCCCCAAGAAGAGAAAAATATCAACTCCAAAGCGAAAATTATCCGATGAAGAGGGGACCCCCGCACCACCTTCTACCAGCGACGTGGAGGAAATCTTAAAGGTAATGACTGAAACCCTGCCCACGAAGCTAAGTCCATTAAGGCCTCAACTGACGAAGCTTTTTCGAAAGGTGGAGAAACCCGAAAAATCGAAGAAGATAACAAAAACAAAAAGACAAAGAATTATTGCAGTGACTGAAGTTATCGACAAGACGCCACCGAGGGCGTCAATTCAGAAAACACCAGCTGTTGAGGGCACAACAAACGTCGAAGTCGCACCTTCGGAGGTCGCGGCTACCGAAGCCGCTACAGCCGAAGATGTGAACTTAGAAACTACCATTGAGGACATCAACAAAATTTTGCAAGACATGGCTGCAGAAGAAGCTGCCACCGCTGCTGAAGAAACCATGGCCACAGTGCCTGGGAAGGGGAAAGAAATAGCCGAAGACACTTCGGACGACGAAGCCTACACATTTCAAAATTTAGTTGGGCAAAAACTGTCGAAGGACGAAATAGAAGAGCTTAAAGACTATGCCAAATCTTGCGGATATAGGCCAGGAGCTCTTCTTTTCGGAGGTGTGGATGATGAAAAACTAGGCTGCATCCGAGACCAAACTGGAGCTAAGGTCATCGGTACTCTATCAAAGAGTATCGGTTTTCCGAAGCTAGAGACAGATATCAGCCGCTACCGACGACAACATATCGTCGGCAGCTTATTTTATTCCAATTTCAAGGTAAACAACTTTCTCTCTGACTTCTATTGTTTTTAATAATGGAAATATTCCTGACGAAGGTTATTTATTTGCAGAGCATGTTACTAAGCAAAGCTTTGAGGATGCAGCAAGATCTAGAAGATAAAAAACATGAAGCTATAATCGAAAATCTAGAGAGCAAGATAAAAGAGCAATCAGCTATTATTGAAAAGAAAGACTTTGAACTCCAATCAATTGAAGGCTTGCTGGCAGAGACTGAAGCTAAAGTATCAGAATTGAATTCGAAGCTTATCTGCCAATCAAAACAATTTGAACAGGAGAAGCTAGAGCTTAATTCGAAACTTGAAGCCGAAGTCCAGACCAACTCAGACTTGAAGAAATCATTAGCAAGCCTTCAAGACAAGTGCTTGAAATTTAGCAATAACTGTATTGAACAATTAAAAAAGGTCTTTTACTCAGTTGGAGCCAGCAGCGGGAAGTTTAACCCTTCAGCTGAAAATTTACCAAAAGCCTTCGATCATATTGAAGCTGAAATTGAAGAACTTGACGAAGTTATAGCCGGGCACGGTGACTTCTGTGCCTGGATAGCTTCTCGGGGTACCGCTGCAGCATTCCTGAAGGCCGGCTGCGAGCATGGAAAAATCGTCAACAGGCCCAACTTCACCCTGTCTCCATCAATTCTGGACGATATTCCTGACCTCGCCCGAAGCACCTCAAATAGATTTATAAAAATGATATGGACAAAAGGCGGGCGAGAGAAGGCTGGAGACGAAGCTCGAAGTCATCTTGATCCAGTAAGAAATCATACTTTGTACTTACCTTCTCCTTCACACTTGATTTTTACTCGCGATACCTTGATTCATGTAGGATGACGAAGCTGAAGATGATGCTTAAAATATGTCGCCGAAGCTGATGCTTAGCGAAGATCAGTAGGAGTAAACTATAGAAAGAACTCAGGAGACTTTTGTAACAACTTTTGTAAATACAATTAAACTGTTCTCAAGGAACTTTGTACATACCTTGTAATATATTCTTACCCTTCTATTGAGGCGCTTTGATGTGGACGAAATTAGTATTTTGAGCCGAAGGCGAAAAAACACCTTCCCTTCTTTTCGTACACAACGAAGCATAGAAGACCACTTCTTCTTTTTGCCGAAGCTTTTCTTTTTTGTACATAACGAAGCATAAAAGACCACTTCTTCTTTTTGCCGAAGCTTTTCTTTTTTTTGTACATAACGAAGCATAAAAGACCACTTCTTCTTTTTGCCGAAGCTTTTCTTTTTTGTACATAACGAAGCATAAAAGACCACTTCTTCTTTTTGCCGAAGCAACCACTTAAGAACACAAATGCTATGAATGAATGCTTATGAATGCAAATGCTATGATGTAATGTAATATGCGAATGAATGTCCAAAACATATGTCCGAAGCCACACTCTCAGCCATTATTTCCTTAGAAACAACCACACATCAGCTCTGCATTCCCTTAGGAACGACTTTGGAGCTTCTTCGCCTTTTACTTAGGCGGTATCAGCGTTGACTTTTCGCTGTAAGCTCTGCATCCCCTCAGGGACGTCTTTGGAGCTTCTTCGCCTTTTACTTTCGGCGGAATCAGCGTTGACTTTTCGCTGTGAGCTCTGCATCCCCTTAGGGACGTCTTTGGAGCTTCTTCTCTTTTTCAGTTTCGGCACTCGATGGTGCGTTCTCAGCTTTTACATTTACATTCTTTGGGGGATTTTGCTCTTATAAAACTAAAAAGGAAATTACATATGATGGCCCCATTAAAAACCTTTCTCCCCCTTTAGAAAGGAAAAGGGTGCCATGAAAAAGAAAAGAAAAACATAAAAAGTTACATCAAGTTATACATAATATCGCCGAAGCTCATCCGCATTCCAAGATCTTGGAATTTCGTTGCCGTCCATGTCCTTTAATCTGTACGAACCAGGCCTTGACGAAGATACTACTAAGAAAGGTCCTTCCCATTTCAACTGTAACTTGCCCACTGTGTCTGGGTTGGCCACTCTCCGAAGCACCAAGTGTCCCGGCTCAATATTTTTTAGCCGGACCTTTCTATCTCGCCATTTGACTGTTTCAGCCTGGTATTTATTGATATTCTCCACGGCTTGAAGCCTGATCCCTTCTAAGGCATCTTTTTCCACAAGACAAGCATCTTCAGGACCTGATTCTGCCGAAGCTACTACTCTTATTGATCCAGCTTTAGCTTCTTCCGGAGTTATTGCTTCGTCACCGAATAATAATTTGAATGGAGTAAAGCCTGTAGACCTTGATGCTGTTGTATTGTGGCTCCACACCACTTTGGTTAACTGATCTGGCCACTTTCCCCTGGGTTGATTGAAGATTAACTTCATTATTCCTGTCATTATAATGCCGTTGGCCCTTTCAACGAGCCCATTCGACTCCGGATGCCTGACTGATGCAAAATGGATCTTCGTTCCAATTTGATCACAGAAATTTCTGAAAGCTTCGGAGTCGAACTGCGTTCCATTATCTACAGTGATGGCCTTCGGTACCCCGAAGCGACAGACAATATTCTGCCAGAAAAACTTTTGGACAGTGGCCGAAGTTATTGTGGCTAATGGCTTCGCCTCAATCCACTTGGAAAAATACTCCACAGCCACTATAACATATTTTAGATTCCCTTGAGCCGGTGGTAATGGACCCAACAAGTCAAGGCCCCACCTTTGCAATGGCCAGATGGGTTGTATCAGCTGTGTCAAAGACGAAGGTTGCTTTTGATCTCTTGCACATTTCTGACAACCTTCGCACTTTTGAACTAACTCCGCTGCATCCGAAGCTGCCTTCGGCCAATAAAACCCTTGGCGGAAAACTTTTCCAAGTAACGGCCTAGATCCGATGTGGGATCCACACAGGCCTGCATGTATTTCTTTCATTAACTCTATACCTTCGGTTCTAGACAAGCATTTGAGCAGCGGGGCGCAAACTCCATGTTTGTATAATTCCCCTTCTATCATGACATACGGACGAGCTCTTGCCTCTATTCTTTTATTGTAAGCTTCGTCATCTGAAAGGAACTTACCCTGAAGGTAAGAGATTATTTCAGTTCTCCAATCTTCGCTGTAAACAGGAGATATGTTGAGGACTGCTCTTTCAAGGAGCTCCACTGAAGGTGCCTTTATTGTTTCGAAGAACACATCCGAAGGTAACGGCAGCCCCTGTGCTGCAGACTTGGCTAGCAAATCAGCATGCTCATTTTGTCCTCGAGGGATATTCTTGACAGAAAATCCTTCGAAGGAGGCTTCGATCCTTCGGACCGTGTCTAGATATTTTTCAAGCTTCGGATCTTTAGCCTTGCAACTTTTGTCAATATGACCCGAAACAACCTGGGAATCAGTTTTAAGAATCGCCCTTCTGATTCCCATTGCCTTTAATTTCCGAAGGCCCAGGAGCAGGGCTTCGTACTCAGTAATATTGTTTGTACAGCTGAAGTCAAGTCTTGCTGCATAACAAGTTTTAACCTTGGATGGTGAGACCAACACAGCAGCTGCACCTGCTCCGAAGGTTCCCCAAGAGCCATCACAAAACACTGTCCACACTTCGGCATCTTTATTTGCTTCTTCATCCTGAGCCCCTGGCGTCCAGTCGGCGATGAAATCTGCCAATGCTTGAGACTGGATCGAGGATCTATGCACATAATCAATGTAAAATTCATTGAGCTCTGCAGCCCATTTTCCAATCCGTCCAGTAGCTTCTCTATTTCTCATGATATCCTTCAACGGCTGCGAAGAAGGAACAATAATGTTGTATGCCTGAAAATAATGCCGAAGCTTCCTGGATGCCATTAAAACGGCATACAATACCTTCTCCAGCTCTGTATAATTTTTCTTTGATACACTAAGGACTTCAGATACAAAATATACTGGGACCTGCTTCTTGACTTGGCCATCAAACTTCTCCTGGACAAGTGCCGCACTTACTGCTGAGTGCGAAGCTGCCACATATAACAACAGAGGAGCCCCTGGCGTTGGTGGAGTTAATGTTGTTAGATCTATCAAGTATTGCTTCAGCTCTTCGAAGGCTTTTTGTTGACTTGGGCCCCATTGAAAGACTTCAGCTGACTTCAGCACCTCGAAGAATGGTAAATTTCTTTCTGCTGACCTGGATATAAATCTGTTGAGAGATGCCAGCCTTCCTGTCAATCTTTGGGCCCCCTTTCTTGTGGTTGGTGGCTCCATTCGAAGTATAGCTTCGATTTTATTTGGATTAGCTTCGATTCCCTTTGTTGAAACCAAGCATCCAAGAAATTTCCCCTTCTTTACTCCGAAGACACATTTTTCTGGATTCAGCTTCAGACCAGCTTGTCTGAAACTGGCGAAGGTTTCCTGCAGATCAGCAATATGATTTTCCTGCTTCGTGCTTTTTACAATGATGTCATCGACATAAGTCAACACATTTCTGCCTATCTGAGACTGGAGGACCTTCGCTGTCATTCTGCTGAAACTTCCTCCAGCATTTTTGAGCCCCTCAGGCATCCGAAGATAGCAATATATGCCACTTGGGGTTATGAAGCTAGTCTTCGGCTCATCTTCCTTCTTCATCCAGATTTGATGATAGCCTGAGTAGCAGTCCAGGAGACTCATGAGCTCTGAAGAAGCTGCTGCATCGACTAAAGAGTCTATCCTTGGCAGCGGGAATTCATCCTTCGGACAAGCCTTGTTGAGATCTGTGAAATCGATACACATTCTCCACTTGTCATTGGCCTTCTTCACCATAACAGTGTTAGCTAGCCACTCTGGATACTTTACTTCTCTGATAACTCCTGCACTGAGGAGTCTTTTTACTTCATTGCGAGCCCCTTCGGCCTTGTCATCCGACATTTTCCGAAGCCTCTGCTTTCGGGGTCTGAAGGATGGGTCAACATTGAGCGAATGTTCAATAACATCCCGATTTACTCCACAGAGATCATTAGCTGACCATGCAAAAACATCTTTGTTGTTGAATAAAAACCTTATCAAGGTTTTCTCCTGGTCTTCAGATAATTGCGAGCCCAACAGCACCTTCTGCTCTGCTATGTCCTCACACAATAGCATGGGCTTCGGCTGATCTGCTGAAGCTGCTTTCTCCCTTCTGAATTTGTACTGTTCACAAGCTTCAGCTCCATCTATGTTATGGATTGCTTTGGAGTCAGTCCAGCTTCCTTCGGCCCTTCTAGCAGCTTCCTGGCTTCCATGAATAGCAATAGGCCCTTGGTCCGAAGGTATCTTCATACAGAGATAAGCTGGGTGAAGAATTGCTTCGAAGGCATTAAGAGTACCGCGACCGATGATAGCATTGTAAGGATACTCCATGTCAACAATATCAAACACAATTTGCTCAGTCCTTGTGTTGTTAACAAATCCGAAGGTTACCGGCATGGTAATCTTCCCAAGTGCTACAATCTGCCGCCCTCCGAAGCCACAAAGAGGGTGCGTAGCATCATGAATCTTGTCTTCTGGCTCTTGCATTTGTCTGAAGGCTTTAGCAAATATAATATCAGCTGCACTGCCTGTATCAACTAAGACATTGTGGACCAGAAATCCTTTGATCACGCAAGAGATAACCATGGCATCATTGTGAGGATAATCCTTAAGCTGAAGATCTTCCTGAGAGAAAGTAATTGGAATGTGGGACCATTTTGACTTGATGAAGGGTCCCTGCACTCCAACATGCTGCACCCTTCTCTGAGCCTCCTTCTTCTGCTTCTTGTTAGCCGGCTCTGAGCAAGAACCGCCTGTTATCGGGAGCACCAGCTTCGAAGCCGAAGCAGCTCCAGCTTGATTGTTGAACGAAGCCATCAGCTCAGAAAAGTGGAAGTGAGTTCACCGGAGGTGGGCGCCAATGTTGGGGGCTTGTTCTCAAATGCTAAGAATTAAGAACAAGGCAACACAGAAAATGTTAAGTGTTAAAGTCCTTCGTCCTCCAAAACATTATATCCCTTTAGGATATAAAGAATTTCGGACGAAGGTTACGAAGGACGTACCTTCGTGAGCATAGTAACAAGGGACGAAGCATTCATATAAATCATGAAGTATAAAATAAACATTTAAATATTATCATAGAATCATCTCCATTTTTATTATCATGAATGAATATAAATGACTTCAAATTACAAATGTACCTTCGGTCCTGAGGAAAGCAAAAGTACAGGTGTGATGCGAAAGCGAATGGCAGGTTCGCGTGAACAGTACAGGGGCACTGTTCATCTATTTATAGACACAGGACACAGCCTGTGACGAATTACAATTATGTCCCTTACAAAAGTTTACAACATTGACTCAGACCTCTATGGATAAAAAGGTCATTCTATCTCTATGTCGGTTTGTAACGCCGAAGCTCCATGAAAAGGAACCTTCGGCCATCTCCTGGGGACAACTTCAGCCGAAGCTGCTTCTTCGTGTAAGACCTTCGGCGCAACGAAGCATGGCCCCAACACGCCTATTTTAGGGTGTAAATGTAGATTTACCCCTGTTTTCTAGACTTCGCGTGTTTGCCCATATTTTGCAAAACGAAGTTAAAGTATGCCCAAACTCCGTTAGTTATACTTAACAGTGTTAAGCCTTGATAAATAGATAAGGGACAATTACGCCAGCGCCCCTGTTTTGGGGTGTAACTGCAGATTTACCCTTATGTTTTTATTTAGTTTTTGCGTGTTTGCCCCTATTATATTAATCATATAATATCCCATTATTATGCTTAATATGTGGGTGTTATGTTGTTAATATGTTTAAAAATATAATTAATTTGCTACCATTTTATTTTGAAAATAAATCAAATTATTGAAAATAATTTGAATTGATGTAAAAATAACTTCAATTGTTGTGGAAATAATTTGAATTGTTGTCATATCTGCTATTATATTTTAAATATAGTCAAATTGTTATTCAAACGTGAAAGGGTATAATTGTCTTTTTATGAAGACTTAACACCGTTAAGTATAACTATAGAGTTGGGAGTTGGGACATATAATTGTTTCGTTTTGAGAAAAAAAGGGGCAAACGTGAGTCTACAAAACAGAGATAAATCTATATTTACACCTAGAAACAAGGGCACTGACGCCATTGCCCTTTTATTATTTGTTACTTATTATTTTTAACACTAATTGGTTTTCAGTATTGTTGTTGATGATTTTATTATTTTGGCTTCGTTAGGACACACGACGTGGACGTCGTTCTAAACGCTTGCATGATGTTACTGTGATTCCTCGATAGTTCTAGTTCCAGGCCTCTTGACGTGTGAACACTTCTTTATCGTGTGGTGGCTACCGGCTATTCATAACTTTTTGAACTGTTGATGAGTATTCCTTTCATCGCCCCGAACTTTTTTTACTCTCTAGTTGGCTTTCTTTCACTAGCCAGTACATCATGTATAGTTCAGTCTAGTTTTTCCTTTGTATGTTTTCATTTCCTTGGTACGTCTGCACTTTTACTGCGTGTGTAAAAATTTACTCATGCTATTTTACATTGCCCCGCCCCATTTTTGTTGGCATCTTTTAGTAGTTTTAGTATCTACTTTTCAGTATTACTACTATCGTAGTTCCGGTATTTTTAGTAGTTGATAGTTTTTTCCTTAGTTACTGTCTGTTGAGCACCAAATTGAGCGCGCGGACGGTCCGGCCCTGAGGCCGGACGGTCCGCGGTCCGGACGGTCCGCGCCTGTGGGCCGGACGGTCCGCGCGGGCGCAGAACAGATTAGGGTTCCGAGTTTTGTGCTACGGTTGTTAGCTAAAATCATGGGATAAGCTCGGAAATTAGTTTGTAAAGGGTCCAGCCCCCCTCCTCTATAAATAGAGAGGTATACGGCCGATTAATCATCAACAATCGAATCAATACAACTTCTATTTCGCATTTTATCCTAGGAGTAGTTCTAGTATAGTTTAGGTTTAGTCTTCTAATCCCCAAATTCTTCGTCTCTCTTCGGCTCTACGTCGATTAGAGGAGTCTAGGTCGGCCAGCCCGAGCCTAGACACAACCTAGGATCTCTACTCCCCGACGGGGTCCCTCCCGGGAGCGAGATCCAGGCGCCGTCGGCGATCTTCCGCCGTCCCTGCGTACGCGCGGACCGTCCGGCCCCAGGGCGCGGACCGTCCGGCCGTCAGGCAGGAGCCCTAGCCGCGCACCAGGCCGCGGACCGTCCGGCCCCAGGCCGCGGACAGTCCGCCCCTGCGCAGAGAGCACCACCGCGCCTCGCACCAGGCCGCGGACCGTCCGGCCCCTGCGCGCGGACCGTCCGCCCCTGTGCAGAAGGCACCGCCACGGTTCTTGTTGAGTGTTTGGCGCTCCGAAAAGGCGTCAACACACTTTTTGGCGACTCCGCTGGGGATAACACATCTAAGCTCATCAAATCGGCCCTCAATGGCCGGTTCAAAGGATAGCTCCGAAGTTTCCACCAGCAATATCATCACACCGATATGGGAAAATTTGCCGGCTGAAGAACAGCTCCTGTTCGAGGAGCGCCAGGAGCGGCTGATCCAAGAAGCAAAGGCGAGGTTCCTGGCCGACTTCAAAGTGGACAGGAACAACAAAGTCGTTCGACATCGGGCGACGGATCCGGCTTCGCTCCAACCCACGCCAGACATCCCCAATGTAAGTAATACGAACGAGCTGCAATCTCTTAAGAATTATGTAGATGAACAGCGCGAACAGATGCAAAATATCATAGGGGTTATGCAAAACGATTGTAGGAGACTAGTACGTGCGTTTAATAAATCTAGTATAGCAAATTTTCCTTCACCCGAGGTTGAATTAGGAGATAATACACGTAATACATCGGTTAAAGGTTGTCACGACCAGTCACAACCCCCTTATGGGATGCCGATGGACACGTACCCTGAGCAGACGCAAATCGGCAGCAAATCAGCCGATCTGCACATGCCCGGACCGTCCGCACGTGAGCGCGGACCGTCCGGGCCAGCAACAGTCGGGCCTATTTTTAATGAGTTACCTAGATATGCGCCCGAGCCACCACATACGGCACAAAATCTAAACTACCAAGTCGGACCGTCCGCATACAACGACGGACGGTCCGCATATAATCACGGACGGTCCGGGCCAATGTCCGGACAGTCCGCGCATGACCTTTTTGAGGAGGATTGTTACCTGAATCCTCACCCGTCCCAGCGACACGTCCCATCGCGCTATGCAATGCACCAGCCCATTAATTCAGGATCCAGAGCCCAGGAAAGCTTTCCGGCCCCACCTAGAAGGCCGGAAAGAAACGATCAAACATATGAGCCATATAGGGCAAATGGAAATGCACCACGTAGCTCAAACCAATGGGGGGAACGACAACATACTAACATGCAACCAACCCCACCTATGTTTGACCAGAGAGCTGGTGGTCTTGCACCGGCTGCAATTGGTATAGTGAGGGAAGAAATAGCCGGGGCGTTCCGAGATAAGCTCGGAGTAAGCATGATCCCTGGGGGGCAATCATATCGGAAGCCTTATGACAGCCGATTTGATCGCCACCCATACCCACAGGGAACCAGGATACCCGAGTTTGCAAAGTTCTCGGGTGACCAAGGGAAGAGCACGCGTGAGCACATAGGCCAGTTTCTAGCACAATTAGGAGAATTGGCCGACACCGAAGCATTCCGTGTGCGTTTATTTTCATTATCCTTAACAGGGACTGCATTCACATGGTATGCCACGCTCCCTCCTAATTCCATTTTGTCATGGGGAGACTTAGAGCAAAAATTTCATGAACATTTCTTCTCTAGTGATTATGAGCTAGATTTAGTAGACTTAGTGACCCTACGACAAGAAAGGGATGAATCGGTTAGTGATTATATCCGGAGATTCCAGGATACGAGAAACCGATGCTTTCAAATTCATTTAACAGATAAACAACTGGCGGGAATAGCCTTTGATGGATTGCGCTATTATTTAAAAGAGAGATTAGAAGGCATCCAGTTCTTTACTCTAGCACAATTACATCAGAGAGCTTCGGCTTGTGAAAGCCGAAGCAAAGAACTAGTCAGAACGATTCATCATAATGTCCCTATAGTAGAACACAGTCAAAGTAGTTCGGACGATGAACCAAAGAAAGTTTACACTGCCGAAATAGTCTGGCCCGAGCAGGCCAAATCTTCGGCTTGCTACTCCTTGCAGTCAATTCAAAAGGAACGACAGGAGGAGGTTAAGTTTACATTTAATGTCGGCAAATGTGATAAGATATTCGATGAATTACTAAAAAATGGTAACATTAAAATTGATTATATCGTTCCACCTGCCGACGAACTAAAGCGTCGCGCATACTGCAAGTGGCACAACTCATTTTCCCATGCCACTAATGATTGTAATGTGTTCCGACGACAAATTCAATCGGCCATTAATGAGGGACGATTAAAATTTCAGGAGGACACGGAGCCCTTCCCAATGAATGTGATCGACTTTAATGGCAAAAAGGTCCTAATTCGGCCCAACACAGCCGATAAGGGCAAAGACAAGGAAGTCATCATCGGCAACGCACGGGAGGCCGATGGAAACAACAAAATTTCTTGCAGGAAAGTGATGGCCGAGAAGACTCCTGATGGAGGGGAGACACTGAAGGTAACCATCACAAACTCCAGCGCTGGGGGGCAAGCACAGACAAAGGGATATGCGCGAGAACCCATACTACGCATCGCGGACGGTCCGGTGTCTAGGCGCGGACGGTCCGTAACATCACCGGACGGTCCGAAGCGTTCCGACGGACGGTCCGGCAACGTCGAAGAGCCGCGGCGACCACGTACCTTCAAACCACGACGACCAGAAATAGGTACGTGGAAAACTAACACGTTCAAGGCAACTGGTCGGTTGGTAAAATCTAGCCCGACCTTTGATCAATTATTGTCTAAATATGTGAAAAAGAAGGCTGGCCCCAGCGACCGGCCACCAAAGAGACCTCGCTTACCCACCCAGGTGCGACGGCAGGTTAGGCCGATTGGACCACCACACCAATCGGAAAAGACGGGAGGTCATAATGTTCAATTAAGACCTAACGTACCTGCATGGACACCTCCACCACCATATCCACCTATGCCATATCCATACACATACATACCTCCACCATATGTCCCAAATCAAATGTGGGGCATGCCACCATACTCATTTGGGATGCCACAGTACCCCGCTTGGGGGGCACCCCAAACATCTGTATTCAATAGGTTGACACCTCCAGTACAAGACCGATTGAGAGCCCCTCAATCCGGTCCACGAGCACATGCCCAGCAAGATTGCCGAACAACTCGGCCCCAAAGGCTGACTAATCCGGCAAGGGGGCATACAGCTACAACCTCCAACAGTACGAAAAAGGAAGATGTCATTAAAATAGGAACGACAGATGTCGTCGTACAACAAAATAACGAAGGGCCGATGATTTTTGGTGAATCGGCCAACACAAACAAAAAAGAAAGTACGACTGTCAATAAAATAGCCGATCCAAAATACTCCATGCCCCGATGGTGCCCATCGGGATTGACACGATCGCAAAAGCGAAAATTACAGCGCCTTAGGGCAAAGGAGAATCAGGAGAAGGAGGCGGAAAAAATATTCAATGACACACATCCGCAATATCCGCCACCACAAAAGAGATGGAGACCAAAGGCCGTTGAGGAAAATCAAACGGCCATAAAGACAGAAAATAAAACAGCAACTGTGCAGCTCTTTGCAGGTATAGCAGACAGTCCGACTATAAAGACCGGACCAACCGTACAGGGCACGGACCGTCCGACCCCTGAGGCCGACTCATCTGCAATAAACCATGACACCTCCGACGACGTACCGACGCCCATGGAGGAAGACGACCTGCAAGGAGAAGACCTGGTCGACTACGGAGCTACGCCAGAACACTTAGAGAATTAGGAAGGCAATGTGACGAATTGGTCAGGACCAGTATGACGCTCGGCGATGTTGGGACTGACAGTTCGATCAAATCTAAAGGGATCATGTCCGTTGAGTCAACCATCGAGACCAAGGCCACTGCGTACCATCCTAGTAAGTGGCAAGATGCCTAAGAAAACCGATGTGATAACATCGAGTTAGTTGCTTTTGGTTCGCTCAGCTCCACCAAAAGGCAGGGGGGCATATGTTGAGCACCAAATTGAGCGCGCGGACGGTCCGGCCCTGAGGCCGGACGGTCCGCGGTCCGGACGGTCCGCGCCTGTGGGCCGGACGGTCCGCGCGGGCGCAGAACAGATTAGGGTTCCGAGTTTTGTGCTACGGTTGTTAGCTAAAATCATGGGATAAGCTCGGAAATTAGTTTGTAAAGGGTCCAGCCCCCCTCCTCTATAAATAGAGAGGTATACGGCCGATTAATCATCAACAATCGAATCAATACAACTTCTATTTCGCATTTTATCCTAGGAGTAGTTCTAGTATAGTTTAGGTTTAGTCTTCTAATCCCCAAATTCTTCGTCTCTCTTCGGCTCTACGTCGATTAGAGGAGTCTAGGTCGGCCAGCCCGAGCCTAGACACAACCTAGGATCTCTACTCCCCGACGGGGTCCCTCCCGGGAGCGAGATCCAGGCGCCGTCGGCGATCTTCCGCCGTCCCTGCGTACGCGCGGACCGTCCGGCCCCAGGGCGCGGACCGTCCGGCCGTCAGGCAGGAGCCCTAGCCGCGCACCAGGCCGCGGACCGTCCGGCCCCAGGCCGCGGACAGTCCGCCCCTGCGCAGAGAGCACCACCGCGCCTCGCACCAGGCCGCGGACCGTCCGGCCCCTGCGCGCGGACCGTCCGCCCCTGTGCAGAAGGCACCACCACGGTTCTTGTTGAGTGTTTGGCGCTCCGAAAAGGCGTCAACACTGTCATTATTATTTGTATTATGATAATTATCGTTGTTTTGAGTATATTACCAAGTCTAGTATTGGTTTATAATTTTATGTAATTTTTAATAATTTTATTTAGCGATAGTAATTGTCATTGCATAATAACACAAGTGCCCGAGAGAGAGGGAGAGAGAGTTATGAGCAAAGGCGTCGCATGTCTATGTCACATTGAACATGGGCATGAGTGGAACTCAGCACGCTTGCAGTTAAAGAGGTTCAAGCCACATTATGTGTAATACTCTATGTCCTCTTGCTACTCATCCATTGAGTAGGAAAAGGTTACAAGCTCAAATACAAGTGAGCATCAAATTCTTCTGGCTCCCTATCACTCCATGGCTACGGTGAGGGTTCTAGATTAATGGTCCCAATCCGCCTTTACGCCTCTCTAGTAGATGAACACTTGCAAGTGTCTGGAGTCCAGTCTAGTCATTGTATTCGAACCTAATTTGTGTGAAATGTTGCCATATCCTCCCTTTTATAGTGCAATAGAGGAGAGATTACATGAACGTTGAATTCCACAAGCTAAGACTTAACTACCTCGTTGTTATCCTGATTAGAGAGCCGTACAGGGGGCCATATCTGAGAGCACCTAGAGGGGGTGAATAGGTGATCCTGTAAAAATCAAATATACTTGTAGCCACAAAACTTGGTTAATTATTAGCACAATAGAATCAAGTGGCTAAGGACCGAGCTTTTGTGAAACACAATGGTCACAAAGAAAACAAGCACAAAAGACACGGTGATTTATCCCGTGGTTCGGCCAAGTATAACACTTGCCTACTCCACATTGTGGCGTCCCAATAGACGAGGGTTGCACTCAACCCCTCTCAAGTGATCTAATGATCGACTTGAATACCACGGTGTTTTCCTTTCTTATATTTTCTCCCGTTCGCGAGGAATCTCCACAACTTGGAGCCTCTCGCCCTTACAATTGATGATCACAAAGAAAGCACGGAAGTAAGGGAGGGGAGAGCAACACACACAAGACTCAAAACAGGAGCACAATCACGCACACAAGCCACAACTTGAGCTCACAACACAACTCGAGGAGTTCTCTACTCAAATGGAGCTCAAGTCACTATCTCAAAGAATCGAATGCGCGAGAATGGAGTCTTGGTGCTTAGGAATGATCAAAGAATGCTTGTGTGCCTCCTCCATGCGCCTAGTGGTCCCTTTTATAGCCCCAAGGCAGATAGGAGCCGTTGGAGGCAATTCTTGCCTTCTGTCGGGTGGCGCACCGGACAGTCCGGTGCACCACCGGACAGCCACTATTCATGGTCCGGTGCTGATTACTTTCCTTCTGTGGCGCAGGCTACCGTTGCAGATCAAGCGTCGGTTGGCGCACCGAACACTTTCCGGTGCACACCGGACAGTCCGGTGCCCCTTCCGACCGTTGGTGCGAGCCACGTGTCGCCCGCCGATCACGCTGCCGACCATTGCACAGTTGACCATTGGCTCATCGGACAGTTCGGTGCACCGCCGAACAGTCCGATGAATTTTAGCCGTACGCCGTTGCACTTTTCCCAAGAGCGACGACTTCGCCGCGGACGACCCACCGGACAGTCCGATACACCACCGGACAGTCCGTTGAATTTTAGCCGTACGCCGCCGTTGACTCCCGAGAGCGGCCTGTTCACCTTGGACCCGTCTGGCGCACCGGACACTGTCCGGTGCACCACCGGATAGTCCGGTGCATCCAGACTGAGTAGAGTCTTGGCTGCTCCAGCCAAGTTCTTTTCTTCTTCTCATTTCTCTGATTCTAGCACTTTAGACACATATATTAGTACAAAAAAACCAATGTACTAAGTCTAGAACCATACCTTCTTGTTGATTTGCACTTCATTCTTCATTTGGCATATAATAGCTCTCTTAATATGTGTTGGACACTTAATCACCAAAATATACTAGAAATGGCCCAAGGGCACATTTCCCTTTCAATCTCCCCCTTTTTGGTGATTTATGCCAACACATCAAAAAGCAACACATAGAAGTGCAACATCAATGCAATTGAGAACAAAAATTGTCTTTTACAAGATTTGACATATTTGGATCGTTCTTTGCCACCACTTGGTTTGTTTTTGCAAATCAAACTCATTTTCCTATCTCTAAGTCAAACTCACTTGTTTGGGCATAAAGAGAGATAATCCAAGAGAGAAAAATGATCAAGATCCAAAAACTCCCCCTTTTTCCCATAATCATAAATTCTCCTCACAAGAGACCAAATTTTGACAATAAGAATATTTTGGCAAATCAAAAGTTCTAACTCTACTATTTTCAAAATTCTCAAGTGGTAGCTGATCCATTTGCTTTGGCCTTAATTTCTCTCCCTTTGGCATTAAGCACCAAAACGAGATCATTATTGGCCCTTTAACCCCATTGCCTCACCAAAATTGTCAATTAAGAGCAAAAAGGCAATAAGAGTAGAAAGACAAACTTGGAGTTAATTACCCTCACATCGGAGTGCAGTGGAAGTCTTTCATGGTCCAAGTTCACTTTTCCCTTTCAATACACCTTTGAGACTACATCAAGTAAACTCAAATACATGGTTAGTCTCAAAGGGTCAAGTTGTAGCATTTCTCCCCCTAAATACGTGCATCATTCACACATGGACTTGTGAGGTCCGGGGATCCCTTGCACAACTTGAGCACCATACATAAGCAACAGATCTCATAAATGCGTAAAGTAATATGATCAAAGGCATAAAACACATGTATGCTATAAATCAATCCAAGTTACGCGAATATAAGACATTTAGCTCACTACGCAGCCTGCAAAAGGTCTTCTCATCTAAAGGCTTCGTAAAGATATCGGCTAGCTGGTTCTCGGTGCTTACATAACACACTTCGATATCTCCCTTTTGCTGGTGGTTTCTCAAAAAGTGATGCCGGATGTCTATGTGCTTTGTGCGGCTGTGTTCAACAGGATTATCCGCCATGCGGATTGCACTCTCATTATCACATAGGAGTGGGACTTTGCTCAGATTGTAGCCAATGTCCCAGAGGGTTTGCCTTATCCAATGTAGTTGCGCGCAACACTGTCCTGCGGCAACATACTCGGCCTCAGCGGTCGATAGGGCAACGGAGGTTTGTTTCTTAGAACTCCAAGACACCAGGGACCTTCCTAGGAATTGGCACATCCCTGATTTACTCTTCCTATCAACCTTGCATCCAGCATAATCGGAGTCTGAGTATCCAATCAAGTCAAAGGTAGACCCCTTTGGATACCAGATCCCGAAGCAAGGCGTAGCAACTAAATATCTAAGAATTCGCTTAACGGCCACAAGGTGACACTCCCTTGGGTCGGATTGAAATCTAGCACACATGCACACGCTTAGCATAATATCCGGTCTACTAGCACATAAATAAAGTAAAGACCCTATCATAGACCAGTATGCCTTTTGATCAATGGACTTACCTCCTTTGTTGAGGTCGATATGTCCGTCGGTTCCCATAGGTGTCTTTGCGGGCTTGGCGTCCTTCATCCCAAGCCTCTTAAGAAGATCTTGCGTGTACTTCGTTTGGGAGATGAAGGTGCCGTCCTTGAGTTGCTTCACTTGGAACCCAAGGAAGTAGTTCAACTCGCCCATGATTGACATCTCAAATTTCTGTGTCATCACCCTGCTAAACTCTTCACAAGACTTTTGGTTAGTAGAACCAAATATTATGTCATCGACATAAATTTGGCACACAAATAGGTCACCATCACAAGTCTTAGTGAAAAGAGTTGGATCGGCTTTCCCAACCTTGAAAGCATTAGCAATTAGGAAATCTCTAAGGCATTCATACCATGCTCTTGGGGCTTGTTTAAGTCCATAGAGCGCCTTAGAGAGCTTACACACATGGTCGGGGTATCGTTCATCCTCAAAGCCAGGGGGCTGCTCCACGTACACCTCCTCCTTGATTGGCCCGTTGAGGAAGGCGCTCTTCACGTCCATTTGAAACAACCTGAAAGAGTGGTGAGCGGCATAGGCTAATAATATTCTAATGGACTCTAGCCTAGCCACAGGAGCAAAAGTCTCCTCGAAATCCAAACCTGCGACTTGGGCATAACCTTTTGCCACAAGTCGAGCCTTATTTATTGTCACCACTCCATGCTCATCTTGCTTGTTGTGGAACACCCACTTGGTTCCCACAACATTTTGCTTTGGACGTGGCACCAGGGTCCAAACTTCATTTCTCTTGAAGTTGTTAAGCTCTTCCTGCATGGCCAACACCCAGTCCAGATCTAGTAAGGCCTCTTCTACCCTGAAAGGCTCAATAGAAGAGACAAACGAGTAATGCTCACAAAAATTAGCTAATCTAGAGCGAGTGGTTACTCCCTTGCTTATATCACCCAAAATCTGGTCGACGGGATGATTCTTTTGAATCGTCGCTTGGACTTGAGTTGGAGGAGCCAGTGGTGCTTCTTCCTCCATAACTTGTTCTTCTTGTGCTCCCCCTTGATCACACGCCTCCTCTTGAGAAACCTGTTCATCATCTTGAGTTGGGGGATGCACCGTCGTTGAGGAAGAAGGTTGATCTTGTTCTTGTTGTTCCTGTGGTCGCACATCTCCAATCGCCATGGTGCGTATTGCGTCCGTTGGAACATCATCTTCATCTACATCATCAAGATCAACTTGCTCTCTTGGAGAGCCATTAGTTTCATCAAATACAACGTCGGTAGAGACTTCAACCAAACCCGTTGATTTGTTGAAGACTCTATACGCCTTTGTATTTGAGTCATAACCTAGTAAAAACCCTTCTATAGCTTTGGGAGCAAATTTGGAATTTCTACCTTTCTTCACTAGAATGTAACATTTACTCCCAAATACACGAAAGTATGAAACGTTGGGTTTGTTACGGTTAGAAGCTCATACGAAGTCTTCTTGAGGAGGCGATGAAGGTAGACTCGGTTTATGGCGTGGCAAGCGGTGTTCACAGCTTCCGACCAAAACCGCTCGGGCATCTTGAATTCTCCAAGCATAGTCCTCGCCATGTCAATGAGCGTCCTGTTCTTCCTCTCTACCACACCATTTTGTTGTGGTGTGTAGGGAGCGGAGAACTCGTGCTTGATCCCTTCCTCCTCAAGGTACTCCTCCACTTGAAGATTCTTGAACTCAGACCTATTGTCGCTTCTAATCTTTTTCACCTTGAGCTCAAATTCATTTTGAGCTCGCCTTAGAAAGCGCTTGAGGGTCCCTTGGGTTTCTGTTTTATCCTGCAAGAAGAATACCCAAGTGAAGTGGGAAAAATCATCAACAATAACGAGACCATACTTACTTCCCCCGATGCTAAGGTAGGCGACGGGTCCGAAGAGGTCCATATGAAGTAGCTCCAGTGGTCTTGATGTCGTCACCACATTCTTGCTGTGATGAGTGCTTCCCACCTGTTTTCCTGCCTGACAAGCTGCACAAGGTCTATCTTTTTCGAAATAAACATTGGTTAGTCCTAACACATGTTCTCCCTTTAGAAGTTTATGAAGGTTCTTCATCCCAACATGTGCTAGACGGCGATGCCACAGCCAGCCCATGCTAGTCTTAGCAATTAAACATGCATCTAGATCGGCCTCCTCTTTCAAAAAATCCACTAAGTAGAGTTTGCCGTCTAGTACACCCTTAAAAGCTAATGAACCATCACTCCTTCTAAAGACAGACACATCTACATTGGTAAATAGACAATTATAACCCATATTACAAAGTTGACTAATAGACAATAAATTGTATCCGAGCGATTCAACTAAGAACACATTAGATATGGAATGCTTGGATGAAATAGCTATCTTTCCTAGTCCTTTAACCTTGCATTAGTTCCCATCTCCAAAGATGATCGAGTCTTGGGAATCTTTGCTCTTGACATAGGAGGTGAACATCTTCTTCTCCCCCGTCATGTGGTTTGTGCATCCGCTGTCGATAATCCAGCTTGAGCCCCCGGATGCATAAACCTGCAAGGCAATTTATGCTTGGGTTTTAGGTACCCAACTCTTGTTGGGTCCTACAAGGTTAGTCACAATATCCTTTGGGACCCAAATGCAAGTCTTGTCTCCCTTGCATTTGGCCCCCAACTTCCTAGCAGTCACTTTCTTATTCTTATAACAAATTGCAAAAGAAGTATTGCAAGCATGGTAAATTGTAGAAGGTTCATTACAAACTTTCCTAGGTACATGAACAACATTTTTCCTAGGCATATTTCTACTATGCACAAAAGAAGAACTTGAGGCAATCATAGCATGTGAATCATAAGCATAACTCCTATGAGCATTTCTAGAAAATTTTCTATCACTATAGATGAAAGCATGATTCCTTTGAGCACTATTAGCCATAGGGGCCTTTCCTTTCTCCTTGGCGGGAATGGGAGCTGTTGGGGACTTGTTCTTAACTGTTATGAATTAAGAACAAGGCAACACAGAAATTGTTAAACGTTAAAGTCCTTCGTCCTTCGAAACATTATTTCCCTTGGGATATAATGAATTTCGGACGAAGGTCATGAAGGACATATCTTCATCAGCACAGCAAACAATGAATAGGGATTCACATAAAGTATGAGAAATAATATAAATACTTAACTATTATTATTAGCTCATTTATATTTTATTATTATAGAAATGATAACAAATTACAAATGTACCTTCGGCTTGAAGAAAAGCAAAAGTACAAGCGTGACGCAAAAGCGAATGCCAAGTCCGTGATTACAGGAGCGCGTGAACAGTGTTGAGGTACTGTTCACCTATTTATAGGCACAGGGTGCAACCTGCGCAAAATTACATTTATGTCCTTTACAATCGACTACAATAATGACACAAAACATCATGGGTCTTTAAGTCAATTCATCTTTAAGTCGGTTCGACGCTTCATCTTGGGATCTGTCTTCGTGCCAAAGCTTTATCGATAATAGCTTCGGCGCTTGCTTCTGAGAAGACCTTTCGTAGGTGTTCTTTTTAGGATCTTCGGCTACGAAGCATACCCCCAACAATAGCCCCTTCGTGGTGCTAGATCATTTTTCGTAACGAGCTTGATCCGTGAAAAAGTCTTCTAGGCTTCGGGACGCCGAAGATCCAAAAAACACCTTCCCTGAGCTCGTTGGCGAGAAACGATTAAAATAATCGTCGCGCGCGCGCTCCATATTGCACCAATTACGCGTGCGCCAGCGATTCACCTTCTCGGACCCTGTGGCCCACCGTTCAGTGAGTGCGGGTGACTGTTTGTTCGGTGCTGGAGACCTTGCCGATTCACCTTCTCACCTGCGGCACTATATAAATAGACGGGTAGGTGTGAAGTTACCACAACATTCATTGCTATTGCACTGTTTTGCTGCCAAATTTTTAGTCATAGCCGAAGCTTAATCATCGTGCTCAGACGAAACCTCGCTTGTGATTCTGCTTCGGCAAAAGAGTAAGAGCTTCGGAAAAAACAAAAAAGTCAACACCAGAAATTTCAAGTAAGCCATAATCAAATGGCCAGAGTTCGCTCTACTGCAAGGGTCGATCATGAGGGAGATGAGACCGAAGCTACTGAGACTGTTCCTATTTCGGAAGCAATGAAGCGCTCTGGGTTGGTAACACTGGAGGACATCCCTGCTGCCGAAGCGGAGCGAGCTGATGTTGAGGAGACCGATTCTGAAGATGATTATAGCAGCTCGGTGCCGAGCAAACCCAGCCACCTAGATTTTGGAAAATCCACAGTCTCCGAAGGTGACCTTCCGAAGATGCTGAAATTGGGCTATTTCAATGAAGATAAGAAAGAGCTGATTCGCTTCGGTGGAGAAGAAACTACTCTGGAGCCAGAAAAAGATGAAATAGTAGTTTTTAAGAGTTTCTTCAAAGCTGATTTGAGATTCCCTTTAAATAAGATGATTGCCGATGTGCTAAAGAAGTTTGGGATCCACTTTCATCAGCTGACTCCTAACGCTATCGTTAGGCTTAGTGTTTATATTTGGGCTCTCCGAAGCCAAGGGGTGGAACCGTTTGTCGAAGGTTTCTACCGGGTGCACGAGCTACATTACCAAACCAAGGCCAGAAAGGATGGATTACATGAAAACTTTGGCTGTTACAATTTTGCTTACCGGAAGACTACTAAATTTCCTGTGATCAGCTACCGAGCAAGTGGCCGGCGGGCTGGAAATCGGAATGGTTCTACGTCAAAGTTGACGATGATAAGGAGAAGCTGGTCTAGAGGCCGCTAGAGCTGATCTTCGGAGAGACCAGACCCCAATGTAATATGACACCAGAGGGTCCAACCCAAACTGCGCTGGCTGAGTTCAGGATTATCGCAGAGCACATTGGCACTAGGGACTTAGTGCAGGAATTTTTGGCTTTCAAAATATTTCCAACTACGAAGGAGTGGGCCATGCCGAAGCTTGAAGGAAAGAAGAGGGAGGGGGAACTTATCCGACTGCCCTACCACTACAAGTTCAAGAGACATTTCAAAGTACCCTGCCAAGAATGGCTGGAAACAATCGAAGTAATGTGCAACGAAATTCTTGGAAATTATTCTAAAAAAGAAGATCAATTGATGACAGCGGCCTTCGGCACCCATCCGAAACGAAGGTTAAACCGAGTGATGGATGCTATAGGCTTTGAATATCCTGACAATGAGCGACTGGATAAGGGTGCCAAAGGGCAAAAAAAGAAAAAAAGAAAAATAGTGGCTAATGCTTTAAATAAGGACGACGAAGATCAATCAAAGAAGAAGAAACAAGAATCTGAGGCAAGAGAAGTTGCTTCGAAGAAAAGAAAGGCCTCAACTCCAAAGCAAAAATCAATTGATGAAAAAGAGAAGACTTCTGCGACATCTTCTACTACTGAAATAGAGGAAATCCTAAAGGTAATGACTGAAACTTTGCCTGTCAAACTAAGTCCACTAGGACTACATCTGACGAAACTTTTTCATAAGGAAAAGGAGCCCACAAAAACAAAGGCACCTAGGCCAAAGAGGCAAAGGATTATTACTGTGACAGAAGTGATTGATGCAACACCACCAAGGGCTTCAGCTCCGAAGGTGCCGGCAATTGAAAACACAACAACTACTGAAGCTGTACCTTCGGAGGCTGCCGCAGAAGAGGCCAGAGCCGAAGATGCCAAATCCAAAGATATTAATTTAGACAGCATAGCTGCTGATATAGATAAAGTGCTGCTAAACATGGCCGCGGAAGAAGCTGCTGCAGCCACCGAAGAGACCACGGCCGCAAAACCCGAGAAGGAAGAAATAACCGAAGATACTTCGGAAGATGAAACTTTTAACTTCCGAAACTTAGTTGGCCAAGAGCTGACAGAAGCTGAAAAAGAGGAATTAAAAGAGTATGCTATGTCTTGCGGGTACCGGCCGGGGGCGCTTCTCTTCGGTGGCATTGATGATGAAGGGTTAGGCTGTATACGAGATCAAACCAGTGCGAAGGTTATCGGTACTCTATCAAATAGTATCGGTTTCCCGAAGCTTGAAGCGGATATCAGCCGCTACCGATGACAACACATTGTCGGTAGTTTGTTCTATTCCAATTTTAAGGTAAACATCTTGTGTCTAACTCTTATTATTTGTAATAACAGAAATATTTTCTAATGAAGGTTATTTGTCCACAGAGTATATTTTTGAGCAAGGCCTTAAAAATGCAGCAGGACTTAGAGGATAAAGGCACGAAGTTATAATTGAGAACTTAGAAAACAAGATAAAAGAGCAATCAGCTGCCATCGAAAAGAAAGACTTCGAGCTTCAAACAGCCGAAGGCTTATTAGCGGATGCTGAAGCAAAAATAGCAGAATTAAATTCGAAGCTTCTTTCCTAATCAGAAAATTTTGAACGAGAAAAGCTGAAACTTGATGCAAAGCTTGAAGCCGAAGTTCAAAGAAGTTCGGAGCTGAAAGAATCTTTGAAAAATCTTCAGAATAAGTGCCTAGAGTTCAGCACTCGATGCATTCAATAGTTGAAGCAGGTGTTCCATTTTGTTGGAGCCAGTAGTGAAAAGTTTACTCCTTCGGCTGAAGACCTGCCTGGTGCCTTCGAGCATATTGAAGGTGAAATTAATGATCTTGACGAAGTTATAGCTGGGCATGGCGACTTCTGTGCCCTGACAGCTTCTCGGGGCACAGCTGTTGCCTTTTTGAAGTCTGGCTGTGAACACGGCAAGATTGTTAATAGACCCAACTTCAGCCTGTCACCAGCAGACCTAGATAATATTCCCAGTCTGGCTCGAAGTATTGCAAACAGATTTATAAAGTTAGTGTGGACAAAGGGTGGACGGAGCAAAGCTGGTGACGAAGCTCGAAGTCACCTTAAGCTAGTAACAAAATCATACCTTATGCTTACCTTTTCCTTTGAATTTTGAATTTAGCTTATAATACTTTCATACAGGTTGACCAAGCCGAAGCTGAAGCTGAAGCTGCAGAGTAAAAGGACGAAGCTCGAGAGATGCTGTCGAAGCTCGAATAATCTGTAAAAATAGCTCAAAAAACTCCTGTGATAACTTGTATAAAGTATGATGTAATTGAGTTTCACTTTGTAATATAATCTTACTTTTCCGTCCATGTATGAAATGCTTTGGTGTGGACGAAATTAATACTTTTGAGCCATAAGCGAAAAACACCTTCCCTTCTTTGCGTACACAGCGAAGCATAAAATTGCCTCTTTTTCTCTTTTTTCCGAAGCCTTCCCTTTCAAAACCAAAGCAAGTTTGTATGTTATGCTGATGATGATCCTATGTATGTCTAAGTGAATGTTTATGAATGCAAATGTATGATGTAATGTATCGTGCAAATGAATGTTTGAAGACACATATGAAACCATAATAACAAATCTTTGCCGTTTATTTTTCGGCTTCATCGCTTATTTTTCGGTGAATCAGCGCTGACTTTTCGCTGTAAGCCTCCCTTAGGAGCTTCTTCAACTTATATTTCGGCGGAATCAGCGTTGACTTTTTGTTGTAAGCCTCTCTCAGGAGCTTCTTCGCCTTATATTTCAGCGGAATCAGCGTTGACGTTTCGCTGTAAGCTCTGCATTCCCTTAGGAATGACTTTTGAGCAGAAAACTTACACTGCGCTCCCTTAGGAACGGCTTTTTTGTAGCTTTGTCGTGCTCTGCATCCCCTTAGGGACGTCTTTCGAGCTTCTCCGTGTTTTTTCTTTTTCTCGTTGCACTCGATGGTGCACGACCAGTTTTTACATTTACATCTTCGGGGGATACTGCTCTTGTAGAGCCGATATAAGAAAAAGAGAAATTACATGCTATGGCTCCATTAAAAACCTTTTCCCCCCTTTAGAAAGGAAAAGGGTACCATAGGAAAGAAAAAAAAGATTACATCAGGTTACACATAATACCGCCGAAGCTCATTCGCATTCCAAGATCTAGGAATGTCGTTGCCGTCCATATCCTTCAACCTGTAGGAACCGGGTCTTGACGAAGATACTACCAGAAAAGGTCCCTCCCACTTCAGCTGTAGCTTGCCTACTGTGTCCGGGTTGGCCACTCTTCGAAGCACCAAATGTCCTGGCTTAATATTCTTCAACCAAACCTTTCTATCACGCCATTTTATTGTTTCGCCTTGGTATTTATTGATGTTTTCCACAGCCTGAAGCCTGATCCCTTCTATAGCATCTTTGTCCACAGAGTAATCAGCTTCGTCTTCTACCGAAGCCACTGTTCTTATTGATCCTGCTTTAGCTTCTTCTGGGGTTATTGCTTCATCACCAAACAACAATTTGAATGGTGTAAAACCTGTTGACCTTGATATTGTTGTGTTGTGGCTCCACACCACTTTGATTAATTCGTCCGGCCACTTCCCCCTAGGCTGGTTGAAGATTAACTTCATTATTCCTGTCATTATGATGCCATTAGCTCTTTCGACAAGTCCATTTGACTCCGGATGCCGAACTGATGCAAAATGGATCTTCGTGCCAATTTGTTCACAAAACTCTCTGAAAGCTTCGGAATCAAACTGTGTTCCATTATCCACGGTAATAACCTTCGGCACTCCGAAGCGACAAACAATATTTTGCCAGAAAAACTTTTGAACAGTAACCGAAGTTATTGTGGCTAATGGCTTTGCCTCAATCCATTTAGAAAAATATTCCACTGCCACTACAACATATCTTAAATTCCCTTGTGCTGGTGGAAGTGGGCATAGCAAATCAAGGCCCCATCTTTGCAATGGCCAGGTGGGCTGTATTAATTGAGTTATAGTCGAAGGTTGTTTTTTATCTCTTGCACATTTTTGACAACCTTCGCATTTTTGGACTAATTCTGCTGCATCCGAAGCTGTCTTCGGCCAATAGAATCCTTGACGAAAAACTTTACCCAATAAAGGCCTGGATCCGATGTGAGATCCACACATGCCTGCATGTATTTCTTTCATCAGCTCTATACCTTCAGTTCTGGATAGACATTTGAGCAATGAAGAACAGACTCCATGCTTGTAAAACTCCCCTTCTATTATTACATATGGACGGGCTCTTGCCACTATTCTCTTTTGATAAGCTTCGTCATCTGAAAGAAAATTGCCCTGGAGAAAAGACATGATCTCAGTTCTCCAATCTTCGCTGTAAACAGGAGATATATTGAGCACTGCTCTTTCAAGAAGGTCAACCGAAGGTGCTTTTATTGTTTCAAATAAAACTTCTGAAGGTAATGACAGCCCCTGTGCAGCTGACTTGGCTAATAGATTAGCATGTTCATTTTCTCCTCGTGGAATATTCTTAACAGAGAACCCTTCGAAGGAGGCTTCAAGTCTTCGAACTGTATCCAGATATTTTTCAAGCTTCGGATCTCTTGCTTTGCAACTTTTGTCAACATGGCCAGAAATAACTTGGGAATCAGTTTTGAGGACCGCCCTTCTTATCCCCATTGCTTTCAACTTCCGAAGGCCCAAAAGCAAAGCTTCATATTCAGCAATATTATTTGTACAACTAAAATCAAGTTTCACTGCATGGCATGTTCTAACTTTAGAAGGTGCAATTAAAACGGCAGCTGCACCTGCCTCGAAGGTTCCCCAAGAACCATCGCAGAATACTGTCCAGGCTTCGGCATCTTTACTTGCTTCTTCTTCCTGAGCCCCTGGCGTCCAGTCAGCAATGAAGTCTGCTAACGCCTGGGACTGAATCGAAGATCTGTGCACATAATCAATGCAGAACTCATTGAGTTCCACAGCCCACTTTCCAACCCTTCCAGTAGCTTCTCTATTTCTTATAATATCCTTCAATGGCTGTGAAGAAGGAACAATTATATGGTATGCTTGAAAATAATGCTGAAGCTTCCTGGAAGCCATCAAAACAGCATACATCACCTTCTCCAATTCTGTATAATTTTTCTTTGATAAACTGAGGACTTCGGAGACAAAGTATATTGGGGCTTGCTTTTTGGTTTTCCCTTCAAGCTTCTCTTGGACAAGTGCCGCACTTACCGCTGAGTGCGAAGCTGCCACATATAACAACAGATGAGCCCCTAGCGTTGGTGGAGTTAATGTCGTTAGATCTATCAAATACTGCTTCAGCTCGTCGAAGGCTTTCTGCTGAACTGGTCCCCATTGAAAAACTTCGGCTGACTTCAGCACCTCAAAAAATGGTAAATTTCTCTCTGCTGATCTAGATATAAATCGATTCAGAGATGCAAGTCTTCCCGTCAGTCACTGAGCCCCCTTCTTTGTGCTTGGTGGTTCCATTCGAAGAATAGCTTCAATTTTATTTGGATTAGCCTCAATCCCTTTTGTTGAGACTAGGCAACCAAGGAATTTCCCCTTCTTTACTCCGAAAACACACTTTTCTGGATTCAGCTTTAGACCGGCTTGTCTAAAATTAGCGAAGGTCTCCTGCAGATCAGCAATGTGATTTTCTTGCTTCGTGCTTTTTACAATGATATCATCAACATAAGTTAGCACATTTATGCCTTTCTGAGAATGAAGAACCTTCGCTGTCATTCTGCTGAAGCTTCCTCCAGTATTCTTGAGCCCCTCAGGCATCCGAAGATAACAATATGTTCCACTAGGGGTTATGAAGCTGGTTTTTGGCTCATCCTCCTTCTTCATCCAAATTTGATGATAGCCTGAATAACAATCTAGCAGACTCATAAGCTCTGATGAAGCTGCTGCATCAACTAGGGAATCTATCCTTGGTAGTGGAAACTCATCTTTCGGACAAGCCTTGTTGAGATCAGTAAAATCAATACACATTCTCCATTTGCCATTGGCCTTTTTTACCATAACAGTGTTGGCTAGCCATTCTGGGTATTTCACTTCTCTGATGACTCCGGCGCTGAGGAGTCTTTTCACTTCATTCCGAGCACCTTCGGCCTTGTCATCAGACATCTTCTGAAGCCTCTGCTTTCTGGGTCTGAAGGATGGATCAACATTGAGCGAGTGTTCAATAACATCCCTGTTGACTCCGCAGAGATCATTAGCTGACCATGCAAAAACATCTTTGTTGTTGAACAGAAACCTTATCAAGGTTTTCTCCTGTTCCTCGGACAATTGAGATCCCAATAGCACCTTCTGCTCTGCTATGTCATCACATAAGAGCATGGGCTTCGGCTGATCGGCCGAAGCAGCTTTCTCCCTTCTGTACTTGTATTGCTCACAAGCTTCAGCTTCATCTATGTTATGGATTGCTTTTGAATCTATCCAGTTTCCTTCGGCCTTCCTGGCAGCTTCCTGACTTCCATGAATAGCAATGGGCCCTTGGTCCGAAGGTATCTTCATGCAAAGATATGCTGGATGAAGAATTGCTTCAAAAGCATTGAGAGTACCACGACCAATGATTGCGTTGTAAGGGTACTCCATGTCAACAATATCAAACACAACTTGTTCAGTCCTTGTGTTGTTGATAAATCCGAAGGTTACTGGCATCGTGATCTTGCCAAGTGCTACAATCTGCCTTCCTCCGAAGCCACAAAGAGGATGTGTGGCATCATGGATCTTGTCTTCGGGCTCTTGCATCTGTCTGAAGGCCTTAGCAAATATAATATCTGCTGCACTGCCTGTGTCAACCAAAACATTTTGGACCAGAAATCCTTTGATAACACAAGAGATAACCATAGCATCATTGTGAGGGTAGTCCTTGAGCTGAAGATCCTCTTGGGAGAAGGTAATCGGGATGTGAGACCATCTTGACTTGATGAAGGGTCCTTGCACCCCTACATGCTGTACCCTTCTCTGTGCCTCCTCCTTCTGCTTCTTGTTAGCCGGCTCTGAGCATGAACCGCCTGTTATCGGGAGCACAAGCTTCGGAGCCGAAGTAAATCCAGCTTTGAACGAAGCCATCAGCTCAGCAAGTGGATGTGAGTTCACCGGAGGTGGGCGCCAATGTTGGAGATTGTTCTTAACTGTTATGAATTAAGAACAAGGCAACACAGAAATTGTTAAACGTTAAAGTCCTTCGTCCTTCAAAACATTAGTTCCCTTGGGATATAATGAATTTCGGACGAAGGTCATGAAGGACATACCTTCATCAGCACAACAAACAATGAAGAAGGATTCACATAAAGTATGAGAAATAATATAAATACTTAACTATTATTATTAGCTCATTTATATTTTATTATTATAGAAATGATAACAAATTACAAATGTACCTTCGGCTTGAAGAAAAGCAAAAGTACAAGCGTGACGCAAAAGCGAATGCCAAGTCCGTGATTACAGGAGCGCGTGAACAGTGTTGAGGTACTGTTCACCTATTTATAGGCACAGGGTGCAACCTGCGCAAAATTACATTTATGTCATTTACAATCGACTACAATAATGACACAAAACATCATGGGTCTTTAAGTCAATTCATCTTTAAGTCGGTTTGACCCTTCATCTTGGGATCTGTCTTCGTGTCGAAGCTTTATAGATAATAGCTTCGGCGCTTGCTTCTGAGAAGACCTTTCGAAGGTGTTCTTTTTAGGATCTTCGGCTACGAAGAATACCCCCAACAGGAGCCCTTTGGCTTGTTAAGTTCTTGGCTTCCTTTCGAAAGCCAAGCCCATCCTTAATTGAGGGGTGTCTACCAACAGTGTAGGCATCCCTAGCAAATTTTAGCTTGTCAAAATCAACCTTGCAAGTCTTAAGTTGAGCATTAAGACTTGCAACTTCATCATTTAATTTAGTAATGGATGCAAGATGTTCATTACAAGCATTAATATCAAAATCCTTGCACCTAGTACAAATTACAGCATGTTCCACACATGAACTAGATTTGTTAGCTATTTCTAACTAAGCATTTAAATCATCATTAACACTCTTTAAATTAGAAATAGACTCATGGCAAGCAGAAATTTCAGAAGGTAAAATTTCATTTCTTTTAGTTTCTAAAGCAAGGGATTTTTGTACACTAACAAACATATCAAGCTCTTCATACAATATATCCTCTTGCTTTTCTAAAAGTCTATTCTTTTCATTTAAAGCATCAATCAATTCATTGATTTTTTCTACCTTGGCTCTATCTAAACCTTTAAACAAGCTAGAATAGTCTACTTCATCATCACTAGAGTCTTCATCGCTAGAAGTAGTATACTTAGGGGTATCACGAGCGCTTACCTTTTTCTCCTTTGCCATGAGGCAGGTGTGGCGCTCGTTGGGGAAGAGAGAGGACTTGTTGAAGGCTGAGGCAGCGAGTCCTTCATCGTCGGAGTCGGAAGACGAGCAGTCCGAGTCCCATTCCTTTCCGATGTGTGCCTCGCCCTTTGCCTTCCTATAGCTCTTTTTCTTCTCGTTCTTCCCGCCCTTTCCTTGTTCCTGGTCACTAGAGTTATCGGGACAATTTGCTATAAAATGACCAGTCTTACCGCACTAGAAGGAGGAGCGCTTTCCCTTTGCTTTGTTCTTGTTAGGGTACTCCTTGCGTCCTTTCAATGCGGTCTTGAAGCGCTTTATGATTAGGGCCATCTCATCCTCATTTAGCCCGGTCGCCTCAAATTGTGCCACCTTTCTAGGTAGCGTCTCCCTGCTACTTGTTGCCTTGAGAGCAACGGGTTGAGGCTCGTAGACGGGAATTGGGCCATTGAGAGCATCATCCACGTACCGCGCTTCCTTGACCATCATCCGCCCGCTCACAAATTTCCCAAGAATCTCCTCGGAAGTCATCTTTGTGTACCTGGGATTTTCACTGATGAGGTTCACAAGATGAGGATCAATAACAGTGAAGGACCTGAGCATAAGTCGGACGACGTCGTGGTCCGTCCATCTGGTGCTTCCATAGCTCCTGATCTTGTTAACCAGGGTCTTGAGCCTGTTGTACGTTTGTGTTGGCTCCTCTCCCCTGATCATTGCGAACCTTCCCAGCTCGCCTTCTACCAACTCCATCTTGGTGATCATGGTGGCGTCGTTCCCCTCATGAGAAATCTCGAGGGTGTCCCAGATTTGCTTGGCGTTGTCCAAGCCGCTCACCTTATTGTACTCATCCCTGCACAAGGATGCTAGCAAAACAGTGGTAGCTTGTGCATTTTTATGGATTTGCTCATTAATGAAAACGGGGTTGTCAGTGCTATCAAATTGCATTCCGTTTTCAACTATCTCCCAAATACTAGGATGGAGAGAGAAAAGGTGACTACGCATTTTGTGACTCCAAAAAGAGTAGTCCTCTCCATCAAAGTGCGGAGGTTTACCAAGAGGAATAGAAAGCAAATGAGCATTGGAATTGAAAGGAATACGAGAATAATCAAATGAAAAATTTGAGTTAACCGGTTTCTTTTTCTCGTCGTCATCTCTTGGTGAAGAAGAAGACTCGTCGCTGTCTTAGTATACGATCTTCTTGATGCGCCTTTTCTTCTTCCCGTCTCTTTTCTTATGACTCGAGCCAGAGTCAGTGGGCTTGTCATCTCTTGGCTCGTTGAGGAAGGACTCCTTATCCTTGTCGTTGATCACCATCCCCTTTCCCTTAGGATCCATCTCTTCAGGCGATTAGTCCCTTGCGTGAAGAGAACGGCTCTGATACCAATTGAGAGCACCTAGAGGGGGGGGGGGGTGAATAGGTGATCCTGTAAAAATCAAATACTTGTAGCCACAAAACTTGGTTAAGTATTAGCACAATAGAATCAAGTGGCTAAGGACCGAGCTTTTGTGAAACACAATGGTCACAAAGAAAACAAGCACAAAAGACACGGTGATTTATCCCGTGGTTCGGCCAAGTATAACACTTGCCTACTCCACGTTGTGGCGTCCCAATGGACGAGGGTTGCACTCAACCCCTCTCAAGTGATCCAATGATCGACTTGAATACCACGGTGTTTTCCTTTCTTATACTTTCTCCCGTTCGCGAGGAATCTCCACAACTTGGAGCCTCTCGCCCTTACAATTGATGATCACAAAGAAAGCACGGAAGTAAGGGAGGGGAGAGCAACACACACAAGACTCAAAACAGGAGCACAATCACGCACACAAGCCACAACTTGAGCTCACAACACAACTCGAGGAGTTCTCTACTCAAATGGAGCTCAAGTCACTATCTCAAAGAATCGAATGCGCGAGAATGGAGTCTTGGTGCTTAGGAATGATCAAAGAATGCTTATGTGCCTCCTCCATGCGCCTAGGGGTCCCTTTTATAGCCCCAAGGCAGCTAGGAGCCGTTGGAGGCAACTTTGGAAGGCAATTCTTGCCTTCTGTCGGGTGGCGCACCGGACAGTCCGGTGCACCACCGGACAGCCACTGTTCATGGTCCGGTGCTGATTTCTTTCCTTCTGTGGCGTAGGCGACCGTTGCAGATCAAGCGTCGGTTGGCGCACCGGATAGTCCGATGCCCCTTCCGACCGTTGGTGCGAGCCACGTGTCGCCCGCCGATCACGCTGTCGACCGTTGCACAGTTGACCGTTGACTCCCCGGACAGTCCGGTGCACCGCCGGACAGTCCGGTGAATTTTAGCCGTACGCCGTTGCACTTCGCCGCGGACAACCCACCGGACAGTCCGGTGCACCACCGGACAGTCCGGTGCACCACCGGACAGTCCATTGAATTTTAGCCGTACGCCGTCGTTGACTCCCGAGAGCGGCCTGTTCACCTTGGACCCGTCTGGCGCACCGGACACTGTCCGGTGCACCACCGGACAGTCCGGTGCATCCAGACTGAGCAGAGTCTTGGCTGCTCTAGCCAAGTTCTTTTCTTCTTCTCATTTCTCTTATTCTAGCACTTTAGACACATATATTAGTACACAAAAACCAATGTACTAAGTCTAGAACCATACCTTCTTGTTGATTTGCACTTCATTCTTCATTTGGCATATAATAGCTCTCTTAATATGTGTTGGACACTTAATCACCAAAATATACTAGAAATGGCCCAAGGGCACATTTCCCTTTCAATATCCCTGGTTGTGGAAAAGTGTTAGAGGTTTTCTTTCCTAGGTGGTTGCCATATCTACCGCATAGGTAGGTATGATATGTTGCTTCATCGGGTGTTGGGCCTCGTGTTGTGTAGTACGATGTAGTTGTTGTATAGTACGATGCAGTTGGTAGCCGGTGTAGCCTCTTGTACTCGATAATGCTTCATAGACTACTGGGGAAAGGGGCTTCCGGCCGAGGACATTATCAATGGTTGCTTTAGAATGGGTACTAGCATCCTCGTAGTGAGCATTATTATTGGTTAGTGTCTCCAAGCGGTACTAATGTTACGTCATTAGTATCAGTTGAAGACACCAACTGGTACTAATTATGTTAACAATGGTTGAAGACTCTAACTGTTACTGGTAATTTGACATTAGAATCGGTTGGTGTCTCAAATGGGTATTAATGTACCTGCTTTATAAACCCTCTCCCTCCTTAAGTTGGCACTATGAATAGAGAGGAGCTCTATTCATGGTGGTATAACCTTCAAGGACGGAAGGTGTTGTCTATTTTTCCAAGAATTTAAAGTTTTCACCCATTTAAGTGTGGGAAAAGGTTAGCATGTTCATCCTCTTATGTAGTATGGTTGAAATGGTTATTTGTTTTGTTTAGATTCCTTAAATTATTTAGTTGTTTGTATTTCAATCCAAATATTGTGTATATTCTTTTGGGAAGATAGAAAATATAAGTTATATACATCTTATGAGAAATGGTATTATATGTTTTTTGTTTTATCTAGATCTATTATTTTTTTGGTTTATTTGTAGATCCAAAATTTTGAATTTAGTGAGTCCATCCCCTAATATGTGCACATTTATAGATGTCATGCAATATTTATTTTTAAGTAGATACATATAATATAGTGATTTTCATTAAATCATATATTGTTCGTGTTATTATATACATGAACGAAAATATAATTTAGGGAAAATATGGGTTTTGATATTGTATTTACATCCAAATCAACCGCTAAAGAATTATTGTGTAAACTATTGAGGGGATGTAGAAAACATGAGTTATATGCATCTTATGGAGGATTATTGTAAGGGACATACCAGAGGTATCACGTGCGAGTCCATGAAGAAGATCCTGACAAGTGAGTCCAGGCGCTCGGCCAAGTTATTAAGGACTCGACCCACACAGTCAGGAAAACATTCTATTTGCAAGGAAGTTCTAGGAAGATAAAGATGACAATGATCATACTAGATCACGAGATAGGATCAATATCCATGTAGATATGGTAAAATTCTAGGAGGATAAGGAAGAAACATATAAAGGATAGGATTCAACTTATACATAGTTTAGGGCTAACTTGGTCATGACTTGTAGTAGATAACCAACTATATATCGAGTTTATAACCAACTCGGATGCAAACATTGTAAACACCACTCCTCCTTGGACTATAAAAGGAGGGTCGAGGAGCCCTAAGATGGCAGATTATGATATCATATTACATAGGTGATATACACCACCACAAACAGAACATAGGGTGTTACGCATCAAGATCTTGAACCTATCTAAATCTTTGAATTTGCAATGCAATTGCTTTTAGTTCTTGATCTCTTAACCTATCCCATACATTTACTGCCAAAAAATCCCTGACAATTGACACTCTAGATAGGTAAAGCCATGCTGATCATTAGAGATTAGATGACAACCATGGGTTTCACACAATGATAAGAAGTTTTCTTCGGTACTGAAAGGGAAATGGCCTTAAACCATTTTCTACATTGATTTTGGTGCTTGATGTCCATCACAACCTTTCAGACTAACTAGTTTGCCTAGTCTTTGATTCACAGGTTCATAAGTTTAACAATTCAGTTTCTAAGTCAGAATTAGCTCAAAACCAACCAAAAGGGGTAAAACTTGGAATAAATGAGCTAGCACCAGGTCTACACTTTGGATAAATTCTAAACACCCCTAGGAACCTATTTGACCTATCTAGAGGCGTCACACCTAAATTTGAGGACAAATCCAGCTGCATCTCACATGTCTGCAAGGATCAAGTCTCACATATATTATGACTTAGTGTACAAAATACAATGTCACAACTTACGATTTATGTGAAAAAATAACGAAATAAATTACACCATATGAAGATAACGATCCTCCACAACCATAGTTGACTAGAAGACGACGGCCTAGACCTCTCCGAACTCAACTTCACAATCCTCTTCTTAGTAGTACATGTTCTTAATCTATTGTGTTTAAGGCTTACCAAGGAATGTGGTTTAGGCTAACCATAGCTTTTAACTTTCTTGGTCAATATTTTATTAGCAATTACTAAGTACAAGTAAATACCATCCCAATTAAAAAATAGACCATAAATGAAATAAATCTCACAATGCAATGCAATGCATGTCAAGTTAAGTTTAGTTCCATCATTTAATCATGTGTGCCGAGCTGCTCATGACCGTGAGCATGACTGATATACCAGTTTTACACTCTGCAGATGTTGCGCATCTTTACCCAAAAGACGTGCTCCCTTTTTTTGTCTCGGTTTGATCAGACCCTTAAACACTTTCGAGGTGACTTGGCGAGGGCACACACCTAGGCCTTTACAAAGTTCCACTAGCTTGAAAAAACCTGCTACGGTTTCAGAAAAAGGGAACATAGGCCTTTTCCACGGTCAGTAACCCGTCGCAGTAATTACAACCAATACTATGCTTTGCAATGATTCACTCCCTGGTTGTCTCTTTCGGGTAAGGTAATCTCTTGCTAGCTTTGCTAATTAATTTGCCAAGGGTATCCTGTTCCACCCTTGTGGTAGCACTGTTGTCTTGGGTGGTTCTCCATGTTCCAATTAACAAACTAATTCTATCATGAACAATAAATAATCCATACTAAAACATGATCATATTCATATGTAGCATTAATCCCAAAACTAGGTAGAGCAATAGCAAGACTACCCAATAATTCATTTGTATACAAGGTACATGATAAACAAGACTAGGTAACCTATTGTTGGTGACTTGTTCTCAGATGCTATGAATTAAGAACAAGGCAACATATAATGTTAAATATCAATGCCCTTCGTCCGCTGAAGCATTATCTCCCAAAGGATTTAATGAACTTCGGACGAAGGCCAATAACAAAATATCACGAAGGTCATACCTTCGTGAACAGACTTATAAAACAATGTAAAATGAAGCATAAAATATAAAACATTAAAGAAAGATATACCGAAAGTAGATGATTTTATTCATATACTTTATCATTCGAGTCTAAATATTAGAACACAATATTTAGGTACATTTATACCTTTGCCTTGACAGAGAGCAATAATTTCAGCGTAATGTATCAATCAATACAAGATTGCGTGAACAGTACAGGGGTACTGTTCACCTATTTATAGGCACAGGGCGCAGCCTGTGTAAAATTACAATTATGCCCTTTACAATTGGCTACAGTAATGACACAAAACATCATGGGTCCTTAGGTCATTTCATCTTTAAGTCGGTTCACCCCTTCGTCTTGAGGCATGTCATTGTGTCGAAGCTTCATAAGTGATAGCTTCGGCGCTACTCTTGAGAGGTCCTGCCGAAGGTATTCTCTTTCTTTAGGATCTTCGGCTACGAAGCATACCCCCAACAGTAGCCCCTTCACGGTGCTAGATCATTTTTCGTAACGAGCTTGATCCGTGAAAAAAGTCTTCTAGGCTTCGAGATGCCGAAGATTCGAAAAACACCTTCCCTAAGCTCGTTGGCGAGAAACGATTAAAATAATTCGAGCGCAAGGTGGCCCCATCTGGCAGCAGTTACGCAGGCCCTGGCGATTCACCCTCCCGGACCCTGTGGCCCACCGTTCAGCGGGTGCAGGTGAATGTTTGTCTGGTGTAGAAGACCTTGGCGATTCACCTTCCCACCTGCGACACTATATAAACAGACAGGTAGATGTGAAGTTACCACAACATTCATTGCTATTGCACTGTTTTGCTGCCAAAAATTTGACTATAACCGAAGCTTGATGATTGTGTTCAAACGAAGCGCCGCTTTTGATTCTGCTTCGTCACAAGAGGAAGAGCTTCGGAAGAATCAAAAAGGTCATCAACTTCAAAAAATTTCAAGAAATTCATAATCAAATGGCAAGAGTGCGTTCCACTGCCAGGGTTGATCGTGAGGGAGATGAGACCGAAGCTACTGAAACTGTTCCAATTTCTGAAGCAATGAAGCGGTCTGGGCTGGTAACATCGGAGGATGTACCTGCCGCTGAAGCAGAGCAGGCTGATGTTGAGGAGACTGATTCCGAAGATGATTACAGCAGTGCAGTGCCGAGTAAACCCAGCCACCTAGATTTCGGAAAATCTACCATCTCTAAAGGTGATTTGCCTAAAATGATGAAGTTGGGCTATTTTAGTGAAGCGAAGAAAGAGCTGATTCACTTTGGTGGGGAAGAAACTACTCCGAAGCCAGGAAAAGATGAAGTAGTGGTCTTCAAAAGTTTCTTTAAAGCTGGTTTAAGATTCCCTTTGAACAAGATGATTGCTGATGTGCTGAAGAAGTTTGGGATCTACGTTCATCAGCTAACTCCCAACGCTATCGTTAGGCTTAGCATTTATATTTGGGCTCTCCGAAGCCAGGGGGTGGAACCATTTGCTGAAGGTTTCTGCCGAGTGCACCAACTTCATTATCAGACCAAGGCTAGAGGAGATGGTCTGCATGAAAATTTTGGCTGTTACAACTTTGCTTATCGCAAGACCACAAAATTTCCAGTGATTAGTTACCGAAGCAAGTGGCCAGCTGGCTGGAAATCTGAGTGGTTTTACGTCAAAGTTGACAAAGATGAGGATAAGTTGGTCCAGAGTCCGTTAGAATTGATCTTCGGAGAAACAAGACCCCCGTGCAACATGACACCAGGAGGTCCAACCCAAACTGCTCTGGCTGAGTTTAGAGTTATTGCGGAGCATATCGGCACTAGGGACTTAGTGCAAGAATTCTTGTCTTTCAGAGTATTCCCAACTATGAAAGAGTGGGCCATGCCGAAGCTTGAGGGAGAAAAGAAGAAAGGGGAACTTATTTGGTTGCCTTACCACTACAAATTCAGAGACATTTCAAAGTGCCTTGCCAAGAATGGCTGGACACGATCGAAGTAATGTGCAATGAAATACTCGGTAATTATTCTAAAAAAGAAGATCAATTGATGATCGCGGCCTTTGGCACCTGTCCGAAGCGAAGGCTGAACTGAGTGATGGATGTTGTGGGCTTTGAATATCCTGACTATGGGCACCCGTCCGAAGCGAAGGGCAAAAAAGAAAGAGAGTGGATGATGTTCTGAATAAAGATGATGAAGATCAATTGAAAAAGAAAAATCCGAAGCCTAAGCCAAAAACATATGCTTCAAAGAAGAGAAAAGCTACAGCGCCGAAGCAGAAGGCAACTGACAAAGAAGAAGAAACTGCTACATCACCCTCTACCGCCGCCGTGGAGGAAATATTAAAGGTAATGACTGAATCCTTGCCTGTCAAGCTGAGTCCATTAGGGCCACATCTGACGAAGCTTTTTCAGAAGGAAAAGGAGCCCGCAAAAACGAAGGCAGCTAGGCTAAAAAAGCAAAGAATCATTACAGTGACAGAAGTCATTGAAAAGACACCACCAAGAGCTTCAGCTCCGAAGGCGCCAGCTATTGAGGACATAACGGCTGCCGAAGCTGCACCTTCGGAGGGTACGGCTACTGAAACTGCCATAGCCGAAGATATTGAGTTGGAAACCACAATTGCAAATATTGATAAAATACTGCTAGACATGGCCGCAGAAGAAGCTACAGCAGCTACCGAAGAGACTTCGGCCCCAGAGCCCGAGAAAAAGAAAGAAATAGCCGAAGACACTTCGGAAGATGAAATTTTTAATTTTCAAAACTTAGTTGGGCAAGAACTAACAAAGGCCGAAAATGAAGAACTAAAAGAGTATGCCATATCTTGCGGCTATCGGCCGGGGGCTCTTCTCTTCGGAGGTGTCGATGATGAGAAGCTAGGCTGCATCCGGGATCAGACCGGAGCGAAGGTTATCGGTATTCTATCAAAGAGTATCGGTTTCCCGAAGCTCGAAACAGATATCAGCCGCTACCGACGACAGCACATCGTCGGTAGTTTATTTTATTCCAATTTCAAGGTAAACAACTTTTTCTCTAACTTTTCATTGCTTTTAATAGCGAAGATATTTTCTAATGAAGGTTGTTTGTGTACAGAGTATGTTGCTGAGCAAAGCTTTAAAATTGCAGCAAGATGTGGAAGACAAAAAACACGAGGTTATAATCGAGAATTTAGAAAGCAAAATAAAAGATCAAGCTGCTGCTCTCGAGAAGAAAGACTTTGAGCTTCAGACGACCGAAGGCTTATTGGCAGAAGCTGAAGCTAAAATAGTAGAACTAAATACGAAGCTTCTCTGTCAGTCAGAAAATTTCGAACAAGAAAGGCAGAATCTTAATGAAAAAATTGAGGTGGAAGTCTAGAAGAGCTCAGATTTGTAGAAATTATTGACAAGCCTTCAAAACAAATGTTTGGAATTCAGCAATCGATGTGTTCAACAGCTGAAGAAGGTCTTCTATTCGGTCGGGGCTAGCAGCGAAAATTTTACTCCTTCAGCTGAAGATCTACCAGGAGCCTTCGAACACATTGAAGGTGAAATTGATGACCTCGATGATGTTATTCCTGGACATGGTGACTTCTGTGCCCTGGTAGCTTCTCGGGGCACCGCTGCTGCGTTCCTGAAATCTGGCTGTGAGCACGGAAAGATTATCAATAGACCTAATTTTAGCTTATCACCAGCAGATCTGGATGATATCCCCAACCTTGCCCGAAGCATAGCAAATAAATTTATAAAGGTGGTATGGACAAAGGGTGGACGCGAAAAAGCTGGTGACGAAGCTCGGAGTCATTTTAAGCTCGTAACAAAATCATACCTTGTGCTTACCTCTTCCTTCGAACTTGAATTTTGCTTACAATACTTTAATTTGTGTAGGATGACGAAGCCGAAGCCGAAGCTTGAAGAGTAAGAAGATGACGCCGAAGCTTTAATGGATGATTATGCCGAAGCTGAAGCTCGATGAATACTTATGAAGCTTTGACTGTAGAAAAGGCTCTAAAAACTTTTTGTAATAACTTTTGTAAATGTAATTAAATTTTACTTGATGAACTTTGTCCATACTTTGTAATATATTCTTACCCTTCCATTAATGTATGAAGTGCTTTGGTGTGAACGAAATTAGCATTTTTGAGCCGAAGGCGAAAAACACCTTCCCTTCTTTCCGTACACAGCGAAGCATAAAAACTGCTTCTTTTTCTCTTTTGCCGAAGCCTGATCTTTAGAGCCGTAGCTACTGCCTGTGTTATGATGATGATGATTCTAGGTATGTCTAAATGAATGTTTATGAATGCAAATGTTATGATGTAATGTACCGTGCAAATGAATGTCCAATCACATATACGAAGCCACAACCATAACCTTCATTCCCTTAGGAATAAACAAAGTCTCTTTGCCGTTTATTTTTCGGTTTCACCGTTTATTTTTTGGTGTATCAGCGCTGACTTTTTGCTGTAAGTTCTGCATTCCCTTAGGAACGTCTTTTGAACTTCTTTGCCTTCTATTTCAGCGGTATTCGCGTTGACTTTTCGCGCTTCGCCTTATATTTCGGCGGAATAAGCGTTGACTTTTTGCTGTAAGCTCTGCATTCCCTTAGGAACGACTTTTGAGCAGAAAACTTACGCTGCGCTCCCTTAGGAACGGCTTTTTGTAGCTTCGTCGCGCTCTGCATCCCCTTAGGGACGTCTTTCGAGCTTCTCCCTGTTTTTTCTTTTCTCTTTGCACTTGATGGTGCATGCTCAGTTTTTACATTTACATCTTTGGGGGATATTGCTCTTGTAGAGCTGAAATAAGAAAAAGAGAAATTACAAGGTATGGCCCCATTAAAAACCTTTCTCCCCCTCGGAAAGGAAAAGGGTGCCATAGGAAAAAATAAAAAGATTACATCAAGTTATACATAATATCGTCGAAGCTCATCTGCATTCCAAGATCTAGGAATGTCGTTGTCATCCATATCCTTCAACCTGTAGGAACCGGGTCTTAACGAAGATACTACTAGAAAAGGTCCTTCCCACTTCAACTGTAGTTTGCCTACTGTATCTGGGTTGGCAATTCTTCGAAGCACCAAATGCCCTGGCCTGATATTTTTCAACCGGACTTTTCTATCATGCCATTTTATTGTTTTGGCTTGATATTTATTGATGTTCTCCACAGCCTGAAGCCTGATCCCTTCTAAAGCATCTTTTTTCCACAGAATAGTTAGCTTCGTCCTCTGCCGAAGCCACTGTTCTTATTGATCCTGCTTTAGCTTCTTCCGGAGTTATTGCTTCATCACCAAATAGTTATTTGAATGGTGAAAAGCCTGTTGACCTTGATATTGTTGTGTTGTGGCTCCACACCACTTTGATCAATTCATCTGGCCATTTTCCCCTGGGCTGATTGAAGATTAACTTCATTATTCCTGTCATTATAATGCCATTGGCTCTTTCAACAAGTCCATTTGACTCCGGATGCCTGACCGATGCAAAATGAATCTTCGTGCCAATTTGTTCATAGAACTCTTTGAAAGCTTCAGCATCGAACTGTGTTCCGTTGTCCACAGTAATAGCCTTCGGCACTCCAAAGCGACAAACAATATTTTGCCAGAAAAATTTTTGGACAGTGACTGAAGTTATTGTGGCTAATGGCTTCTCCTCAATCCACTTGGAAAAGTATTCTACTGCCACCACAACATATTTTAAATTTCCTTGTGCTGGTGGAAGTGGACCTAGCAAATCAAGGCCCCACCTTTGCAACGGCCAAGTGGGCTGTATTAACTGAGTCAAAGACGAAGGCTATTTTTGATCTCTTGCACATTTTTGACAACCTTGACATTTTTGGACTAACTCTGCTGCATCCGAAGCTTCCTTCGGTCAATAAAATCCTTGACGAAAAACTTTTCCTAGGAAGGGCCTAGATCCGATGTGAGATCCACATAGGCCTGCATGAATTTCCTTCATCAATTCTATACCTTCGTCTCCGGATAGACATTTGAGTAATGGAGAGCAGACTCCATGTTTGTATAACTTCCCTTCTATTATTACATATGGTCGGGCTCTTGCCTCTATTCTCTTATTATAAGCTTCGTCATCTAAAAGGTAATTGCCCTGGAGAAAGGATATAATCTCAGTTCTCCAATCTTCACTATGAACAGGAGATATATTAAGTACTGCTCTTTCAAGAAGTTCCACCGAAGGTGCTCTTATTGTCTCAAAGAATACTTCCGAAGGTATAGACAGCCCCTGTGTCGCTGACTTGGCTAGCAGATCAGCATGCTCATTTTCTCCTCGTGGAATATTCTTGACAGAAAACCCTTCGAACGAAGCTTCAAGCCTTCGGACTGTATCCAAGTATTTCTCAAGCTTCGGATCTCTTGCTTTACAACTTTTGTCAATATGACTAGAAATAACTTGGGAATCTGTTTTAAGAACCGCCCTTCTTATCCCCATTGCCTTTAATTTCCGAAGTCCCAAAAGCAAAGCTTCGTATTCAGCAATATTATTTGTGCAGCTGAAATCGAGATTCACTGCATAGCATGTTCTGACTCTGGAAGGTGCGACTAAAACAGCAGCTGCACCTACCCCGAAGGTTCCTCTGGAACCATCGCAGAACACTGTCCAAGCTTCGGCATCTTTATTTGCTTCTTCTGCCTGAGCCCATGGCGTCCAGCCAGCGATGAAGTCTGCTAATGCCTTGGACTGGATCGAGGACCTATGCACATAATCAATGCTGAACTCGTTGAGTTCCGCAGCCCACTTTCCAATCCTTCCAGTAGCTTCTCTATTTCTCATAATATCCTTCAAAGGCTGTGACGAAGGAATAATTATATGGAATGCTTGAAAGTAGTGCCGAAGCTTCCTGGAGGCCATTAAGACAGCATATAGCACCTTCTCCAGCTCTGTATAATTTTTCTTTGATAAATTGAGGACCTCGGAAACAAAGTATTCTGGAGCTTGCTTTTTAGTTTGTTCTTCAAGCTTCTCCTGGACAAGTGCTGCACTTACTGCAGAGTGCGAAGCTGCCACATACAATAACAGAGGAGCCCCTGGTGCGGGTGGAGTTAGCGTCGTTAGGTCTATTAGATATTGCTTTAGCTCTTCGAAGGCTTTCTGCTGAGCTGATCCCCATTGAAAGACTTTGGCTGACTTCAGTACTTCAAAGAATGGTAAATTCCTCTCTGCTGATCTAGATACTAATCGATTTAGAGATGCCAGTCTTCCTGTCAGCCGTTGAGCCCCCTTTTTTGTGCTTGGTGGCTCCATCCGAAGGATAGCTTCGATTTTATTCGGATTAGCTTCTATTCCCTTTGTCAAAACTAGACAACCAAGGAATTTTCCCTTCTTCACTCTGAAGACACATTTTTCTGGATTCAACTTCAGGCCAGCTTGCCTAAAGTTGGCAAATGTTTCCTACAAATCAGCAATGTGATTTTCTTGCTTCGTGCTTTTTACTATGATATCATCAACATATGTTAGCACATTCCTACCTATCTGAGAATGAAGGACTTTGGCTGTCATTCTGCTGAAGCTTCCTCCAGCATTCTTGAGCCCCTCAGGCATCCGAAGGTAACAATATGTACCACTAGGGGTTATGAAGCTGGTTTTTGGCTCATCTTCCTTCTTCATCCAGATTTGATGATAGCCTGAATAACAATCTAGTAGACTCATGAGCTCTGACAAAGCTGCTGCATCTACTAGAGAATCTATCCTTGGTAATGGAAACTCATCCTTCAGACAAGCCTTGTTGAAATCAGTAAAATCAATGCACATTCTCAATTTACCATTGGCCTTCTTCACCATAACAGTGTTAGCTAGCCATTCTGGGTATTTCACTTCTCTGATGACTCTAGCACTAAGAAGTCTTTTCACTTCATTCCGAGCACCTTCGACTTTGTCATCAGACATCTTCCGAAGCCTCTGCTTTCTGGGTCTGAAGGATGGATCGACATTGAGCGAGTGTTCAATGACATCCCTGTTGACCCCACATAGATCAATGGTGGACCATGCGAAGACATCTTTGTTGTTGAACAGGAACCTTGTTAATTTTTTCTCCTGTTCCTCAGACAATTGAGATCCCAGTAACACCTTTTGGTCTGCTATGTCTTCACATAAGAGCATGGGCTTCGGTTGATCGGCCGAAGCAGCCTTCTCCCTTCTGTACTTGTACTGCTCACAAGCTTCGGCTCCATCTATATTATGGATTGCTTTTGAATCTGTCCAGTTTCCTTCAGCCTTTCTGGCAGCTTCCTGACTTCCATGAATAGCAATAGGGCCTTGATCCGAAGGTATCTTCATGCAAAGATATGCTGGATGAAGAATTGCTTCAAAAGCATTGAGTGTCCCACGACCAATGATTGCATTGTAGGGGTACTCCATGTCGACAATATCAAACACAACTTGCTCAGTCCTTGTGTTGTTGACAAATCCGAAGGTCACTGGCATCGTGATCTTGCCGAGCGCTACAATCTGTCTTCCTCCGAAGCCACAAAGAGGGTGTGTAGCATCATGAATCTTATCCTCTGGCTCTTGCATCTGCTGAAGGCCTTAGCAAATATAATGTCTGCTGCACTGCCTGTATCAACCAGGACAATGTGAATCGAAAACCCTTTGATAACGCAAGAAATAACCATAGCATCATTGTGAGGGTAATCCTTGAGTTGAAGGTCCTCTTAGGAGAAGGTAATTGGGATGTGAGACCATCTCGACTTGATGAAGGGTCCCTGCACCCCGACATGTTGTACCCTTCTCTGGGCCTCCTTCTTCTGCTTCTTGTTGGCCGGCTCTGAGCATGAACCACCTATGATCGGGAGCACCAGCTTCGTAGCCGAAGCAGCTCCAGCTTGGTTGTTGAACGAAGCCATTAGCTCAAAAGGTGGAAGTGAGTTCACCGGAGGTGGGCGCCAATGTTGGTGACTTGTTCTCAGATGCTATGAATTAAGAACAAGGCAACATATAATGTTAAATATCAATGCCCTTCGTCCGCTGAAGCATTATCTCCCCAAGGATTTAATGAACTTCGGACGAAGGCCAATAACAAAATATCACGAAGGTCATACCTTCGTGAACAGACTTATAAAACAATGTAAAATGAAGCATAAAATATAAAACATAAAAGAAAGATATACCGAAAGTAGATGATTTTATTCACATACTTTATTCGAGTCTAAATATTAGAACACAATATTTAGGTACATTTATATCTTTGCCTTGATAGAGAGCAATAATTTCAGCGTAATGTATCAATCAATACAAGATTGCATGAACAGTACAGGGGTACTGTTCATCTATTTATAGGCACAGGGCGCAACCTGTGTAAAATTACAATTATGCCCTTTACAATTGGCTACAATAATGACACAAAACATCATGGGTCCTTAGGTCATTTCATCTTTAAGTCGGTTCACCCCTTCGTCTTGAGGCATGTCATTGTGTCGAAGCTTCATAAGTGATAGCTTCAGCGCTACTCTTGAGAGGTCCTGCCGAAGGTATTCTCTTTCTTTAGGATCTTCGGCTACGAAGCATACCCCCAACACCTATTAGGTCCCATCAATTTAACCTAACATTGCAAGTAGGGTGAGAACATACAAGTCAATATTATCAGGTCAAAGAATGTGATCATGGACACAACTTGTCTTTTTTTGTGCAAATACATACAAATAAACAAATACTGGATATAAATAACATTACACCAAACATAAAACAAAATATGTACGAATATTCTACGCATCGAGACAAAACCGCAGGTTCAAGAATAATTAAAATCAGAGTTAAAATAGATAAGTTATGGAATTATTTTTATAAGTTCCTAGTATTATTTTTGTAATTAAAATCAAATTTCAGATTTATTTTATAATATCCAACGAGCTCCAGACTGCGGGTACTCTTTTTAGGAAGCACATGGTTGTTTTTGTTAATATTTGGACCCATTTGTAATGGTTTTTTTACTACATGCGATGGCAGGTTGATTAATGCATTACTCAGGGTTTCTTTAGCAAAATGAACATGGTGAAGGGGTATGGCTGCTTTTGAGCCGTTTAGATCCAACCCAATGGTTCTGATTAGATTGCGAACTGGCACGCATCGATCGTCGTTCGATTCAAGATCTACGATCTAGATTTTATAAGGGCGGGATCTAATCTGGTTGGTCCATTAGCCGATCAACGGTGCCGATGTGATACACCAGAAATGGTATCGACCGTTTTAATCTCAGCCATTTCGACATCGATCAACGACCCACGCGTTTCCCTCCACTCTCAGGCCAGCTAGACGGCGACGCCGTCTATGGTGGAGATCCTGCCGGCGGGTGGCGTTGCTACGCTCCTGTGCCCCAAATCCTAATCCAAAAGGTGCCATGTAAAGCAGAGGTGAGCGCGAACCTAGGGTAGGATCTCTTACCGGCTATTGAGCCACGTAGAGCCCTAGCAATAGAGGATGGCGGCTCGACAGTGGTTTTCTATCTCTCGTAAGGAATTCTCGTCGCTACAATTGATCACTAACCCAAGCAACATCGAGAACACACCCCGACACACCGACGAACTCCTCCGATCCATTTCCCGAGACCTAGGACCGATGTAGATGGATCTCAGGTGCGGCGGCTCCCTATGGTGACTCTCATGCTCTCCTTTCTCGATGGCGATGGTGGCTCAATTGTATGGCACATATGACTCTAGCTATGGGTCAAGGGGAGCGCAGGAATTCGCTATTTATGCATAGGGGCGTTCCATATGGCGATAAGATCGGATCGGGCTTGGAATCCCGGTGGCGGTAACAGACTTCAGATGCGTGAAGTTTGTTACCAAAGTCAAAGGAAGGGATGACAAGCGGGTCCCTTAGGCAGTGAAACACCGAGCATACATGGGTGAATTCAGGGAAAGGTGAGTCTGACGGTACGACCCCATGGTTAGTATTCGATCTTCGACACGCACCCACGATTGGGTGATATTGGGCCAGCGCGGGTGAGCTGCAGAGGTGTAGGTCGTGCGGCCAATTGGGCCCAAGCGACAGGTTTGCCCTTTTTCTATTTTTCTGATTTCCCGTTTAATTCAATTCAATTGCTTATTCAGATCTCTTTTGAATTTCAAACTTAGTTTAAATACACAAACATAAACCCCAGCATGATGTATTCTTTAATTTTTTATTTAGTATTTATTAAAAAGAACATGTCTTAATAATAGAACACATACTCAAATGCTCTAGTGTTATTTCTCAAATAATAAAAGAACTAACTAAACTTCTTTAAAGCCATATTTAGGGTTTACAAGTGGTGTTGGAAATCTCATATTCAACGAAACACACTTTTGGAGCTAGTTTGAGCCAAAACAAGAATATGAAGATAGAGTAAAATATACAAGATCCATAACTTAGACTAGTTGGATTGTCACTAGATATGTTTGTCTAAGTCTTAGGAACACCCTCAAGACCAGTCAAAATCATTTGAAGAAGATTTGGACAAGAAAGCAAAATTTGGTCTACTGTCTACCGCACCAGACCGGTGTGTTGCTGCACCGGACCGTGTGTGCATGGAGGTTGGGACTCGACTTCTTCTCAGCTAGCACGCTGAATCGTTCTGGTGGCTATCTCGATCGGTTACATAGAGATGGTGTATTTTGGGCACTTTGGCGAAGGACAGCCCAAACCGATCTAGTGTGCACGGGACCGACTGATAGTTTGCAACAGTCGGCTTCCTCTAATGGCTACAATGATGTGGCAAGGGTCTGGTGGGTCACCAGACCATCTATAGTGCTCTGACCCATCATAACGGTAACCTTATCTCACATCCTAAGAAGGGTCTAGTATGCACCCGACCGATACTGTGCAAGGTCTAGTGCACACGCATAAAGTACAGTTCATCCCATTTACTTTCATCGGCAATTTGGCAGTGGTTGGAGCTAAAATGCCACCAACCAGCACTTTTGATTTATAAGAGCTACACCTAACATCCATACAAGAAGTGCAACAACTCCTGCGCATTCAAAGCCACACAAGCACGCATTCGATTGATTTCCTCTGCACTCTGGTCTTACTTATTCTTGTTCTAACGCTTACCTGAGATTGAAGTTTGTGTTTTAAGTTTTAAATTTTAGGTCTTCCTTATTCACCCCCCCTCTAGGCGACTTTCAGGTACCTTTGGATTCATCACCAACTTCACAAGAATCTTGGGTTTGACCTAGACCTCCTAGTGACTTAGGTGGCCCGGTCCAAGCTTTAGCACATCTAGTATACACCTCACCAAATCTAGGTTAGCCTGACCTCATGCAACAAATTTGAACTCAGACTTCACCTCACCACCAACATGGAGTCAAGTCTGACTCAGGCGCTGACTCAAGTTCGGACTTGGCTCCTATGACTCTAGAGATCGCTTTGTGGTCAATGCAAACTTCAATATCAAGATGGTCACCCTACATACCATGTTGACGATGATGGTGCCTCGGCAACAAAAAGATAGAGAAACCAAGAAGAGCTACAACAACATGGCTGAGATGCCCACGACTAGATTCAAGTGGACAACTTTCATGGCCAACAAGTCCAAACAATGCCAACCCAAAATATTATGACTACAAAACTCCTTCTGTACATGCTTACATTACTACTCCCTTAAGACAATGTGCATGCCCATGAAGACCTAAGGAAGATAAACAACATGATGACATATGCAGCCATATGTTCAAAAGCCCCTATGGCTCTAACGTCGAGTCATGAAGCTACCTGATCCTCACATGATCCAACATGGATCAAAACATAATACTCCTAGGTGACTAAGAGTCGTCAATGGGACAAATTTTAGGATCTATCTCCTCACAATCAATGTGAGGGGGCTTAGCTACCAACTCAGTCCAACTGAACTTAGACTCCACCTCATAGGAAAAACCTTCACAAATATTATGACCGACACCATCAATAGAAGAACAAGGAGAGTCTTATATGTTCGGATTAAGATTACAACAAATATGAAGCAGAGCATGGAGATTTCGACTATAACCGAGTTTACTAGGGCAAATCTCTAGACAACTTTATGATGGCCATCATTAAATCTTTCACGGACCAATTGAGCTATGTTTATTGGGTAAAGAGTTTCAAATCTGCTCTTGTCAAGCCATATGATGGTCGCTCTAATCTATTAGATTAACTCAGGGTTTACCAACTATCTATCATAGCAACAGGAGGGGACTCAACAGTCATGGTGAACTATCTGCCAACATGTCTTAGCTTTACAACCTTAAAGTGGTTATTCGGTGTACTGGCAAATTCTATTGATTTGTGGGAAGAGTTGAATACCATACCATTAGCAATTTTAGCATGGCCTACATGCAAGAAAAAACTCAATATGATCTCAAGCAAATTATGTATAAGCAAGTTGAGTCCCTATGTAGCTACATTAAGGGATGTCATGATGTGAAAGCCGACATATCTAGCATGACCGAGGAGACTACCATCTATGTTTTCACAAAGGCCTCAAGGATCAAGAGCTTTTTTAGAAGCTCATGCGCAAGGCTCCAACCACTTTGTACTCTCTCTTCTAGATGGTTGTTAAATATGCCATGAGTGAGGAAGCCCTCCAGTAGATGTCCTCATCATAGCAAGACATGGGAAATGGAGAGTGAAAGTCTAACCCAGAGGAGGGCTCTAATAGAAAGCAAAAACAAGAGTGTTGAGTTGCTGCCATTGAGAGGGGGACTCGAAGATGGAATATTCCTATCAAGTGGGGCAATTATAATAATAGACTTCAGATGATCTTGGAAGGGCTATGCATCTATCACCCATAAGGAACGCACATAACCTAGGAATGTCGACATATCAGAGATTTTGTGGAAAAGTCAATTAAGAACCTAAGCATAAAACTCAAAATTCAGAGACCAACAAGGCCATCAAGAAAGATGACTCAGATAAAGAAGGTGGGGCTATGTTTCTAGAACCAACACGAGACATCATGTATTTCATTGGTGGCCCCAACTCTTATAATTTCCAAAGGAACCAACAGCTCAAGACAAGATACTCCTACATAGAGGAATGAATAACTCTCGAGTTTCTATGGTGGTCAGAGGTGCCCATTACTGTCGATAGATCTGATCACCCTAACCATATCTCTTGACTTGGTTGTTATCCTATTATCTTGAATCTCATGGTGGATGATGCTAGATTACACCAAGTCCTCATTAACATCAGAAGCAACTTCAACTCTCTTCATGAAGACCTTCATAAAGATGGGTTCATTTGAGAGACCATTGAGGCCGAGTCTGGCACCATTGTACATAATTATTTCAAGCAAGTCAACGACTCTGCTAGGACATTCTATGAAATTATTCCCAATAGAGTTTATGAACTTTGAAGTAGTGGATATTGATACTAAAAGTCGCCTAGAGGGGGGTGAATGGGCGAAACTTGAAAATTATAAACTTTGAACATGCACTATGCCCAGGGTTAGCGTTAGAAATAATTTGGAGTGCGGAAGATAGTTCTCCTTGCTATGAGTTGCTCAATTAATGCAGATAACCTTGGGAGCAAACTCAAATCAATATGAGCAAGGGAACTTTTAGAGAGAGAGAGGAAAGGGGAAACAAATCGAGTGGAGATCAACACAAATGAACACGGTGATTTGTTTACCGAGGTTCAGTTCTAAAGAACCTAGTCCCCATTGAGGAGGCCACAAAGGCCGGGTCTATTCCAACCCTTTCTCTCTCTCAATCGGTCACACAGACCGATCGAGTGCTTATCCTAAATCACTTGGGTCACTAAGACCCCGCAAGGATCACCACACACTAAGGTGTCTCTTGCTAGCTTTACAAATCACTTAGAAGAATTAGAATGAGAAGGAGAAATCAATCCAAGCAACAAGAGCAACAAAAGAAACACAAAACACCCTCTCTCAAGTAACTAAGCAATTGAGTTGATTTTGAGGCTTGGAGAGGTTTTGATCTTTTGATTGTGTCTTGGAGTGTATGATTTTGCTCTTGTATTGAATGTGGAGTTCAGAAAACTTGGATGGCTTGAATGGTGGTGGTTGGGGGATATTTATAGCCCCAACCACTATTCTAGCTGTTGCGGTCGATGGCACACCGGACAGTCCGGTGGTGCACCGGACATGGCACTGTTACTTGCCCGGTGCGTACAACGTCAGCAGACCATTGGGGTTTGGAGCGGTTGGCCGTTGAAATCCTTTGTCCTCTTACGACACCGGATAGTCTGGTGCGTTCAAACTTCGCAGCTCTGACTTCTGACTTCTGCACTGTGCACTGTTCACTGCAGTCGACCGTTGGGCACAGTTGACCGTTCCTCCATTGGCTCACCGGACATGTCTGGTGAATTTTAGCGGAGTGACTCTGGGAAAACCCGAGAGCGGCCAGTTCGTGAGGTGCCTCGGTCTGGCCACCGGACAATGTCCGGTGCGCCACTGGCAACACCAATGCTTGTCTCTACTCCAAACTTTGTAGAGTTCCCCAACTTGTTTTCTTTGTTGGTTTGTGTTGAACTTTATGCATCTGAGATAAATGACAACTAAGCAAACTAGTTAGACCACGTGGTTTGTGATGGACGTCAAACGCCAAAATCGATTATATGTAATGATTAAGCCCATTTCCCTTTCAATCTCCCCCTTTTTGGTGATTGATGCCAACACAAACCAAAGCAAATAAAAAGAGTAGAAATGTAACTAGTTTTGCAATTTTGACAGATGTGCATAAGTTACTTTAAATTTAAACCAACAGAAAGTATTTATTAGTATCTATGATTGCTTTCTTCTATTTTAACATTTGGACCACATCTGCACCACTTTGCTTGTTTTTGCAAATCTTTTAGAAAAGTATTTTCAAATTCTTTTGCAAATAGCCAATGGTATAAGAATATGATTTCAAAATGCATTTTCAATATTTTGAAAATACTCCCCTATTTCAAATGCTATTTCCTTTAGCTAAATAAAAACTCCCCCTGAAGTTCTCCCCTTAGCTGTCAAGGGGTTTTTGTAATTGAAATAGTTTCTTCCCCTCTGAAAAAGTTTTTGAATATTTTGAAAATGGAGTGATGGTTGGTGGTGCGGTCCTTTTGCTTTGGGCCTATTAATTTCTCCCCCTTTGGTATTAATCGCCAAAATCGAAGAAACTTGAGAGGCCTTTAATTTTTCCCAATAAATATGAGTGAAAGTATATAAGGAGGACAAAGGATAAATGATACCGACAGAGTCATAGTGGAAGCCTCATCTTTGCTGAATACTCCATTTCCCTTCCAATCTAAAACTAATCATAGAGATACTCATGGAAGCAAATTAGTCTTAGTCTTGGCATAAGAAGAATAAGAAATATGCATTTGTACCAAATGAAAAGAGACATGATCAAAGGTATACCAATGAGCTATGTTTGTAATGTTTCAATCAAAGTTCCGAGAATCAAAGATGTTTAGCTCATTCCTAAGCTTGCTAAAAGTCTTTTCACTAGGGGCTTGGTAAAGATATCGGCTAATTGGTTGAGTGTTAACATAAGTAATTTCGATATCCCCCTTTTGTTAGTGATCTCTTAAAAAGTGATACCGTATGTCTATGTGCTTAGTGCGGCTATGTTCAACGGGATTATCCGCCATGCAGATTGCACTCTTATTATCACATAGGAGAGGGACTTTGCTCAATTTGTAGCAACAGTCCCTAAGGTTTGCCTCATCCAGAGTAATTGTGCACAACAATGTCCTGCAGTAATATACTTGGCTTCGGCGATGGATAGAGCTACTGAGTTTTGTTTCTTTGAAGCCCAAGACACCAAGGATCTTCCTAGAAACTGACAAGTCCCTGGTGTGCTCTTCCTATCAATTTTACATCCGGCATAATCGGTATCGAAATACCCAATTAGATCAAAGGTAGATCCCTTGGGGTACCAAAGCCCAAACTTAGGAGTGTAAACTAAATATCTCATGATTCTTTTCACGGCCCTAAGGTCAACTTCCTTAGGATTTGCCTGGAACCTTGCACACATGCATACAGAGAGCACAATATCCGGTCGAGAAGCACATAAATAAAATAAAGAACCTATCATCGACCGGTATACCTTTTGATCTACATATTTACCTCCCGTGTCGAGGTCGAGATGCCCATTTGTTCCCATGGGTGTCTTGATGGGTTTAGCATTCTTCATTCCAAACTTCTTGAGTATGTCTTGAATGTACTTAGTTTAGCAGATGAAGGTGCCCTCTTGGAGTTGCTTGATTTGAAATCCAAGGAAATACTTCAACTCTCCCATCATAGACATCTCGAATTTTTGTATCATAATCCTACTAAACTCTTCACAAGATGACTTGTTAGTAGACCCAAATATAATATCATCAACATAAATTTGGTAATTGTTTTAGTGAAGAGAGTAGGGTCAGCTTTTCCAACTTTGAAGCCATTAGTGATTATAAAGTCTCGTAGGCATTCATACCATGCTCTTGGGGCTTGCTTGAGCCCATAAAACACCTTTGAGAGCTTGTAAACATGAGAAGGATACTCACTATCTTCAAAGCCGGGAGGTTGCTCAACATATACTTCTTCCTTGATAGGGCCATTGAGGAAGGCACTCTTCATGTCCATTTGGTATAACTTAAAGCCATGGTAAGTAGCATAGGCAAGTAATATACGAATTGACTCAAGCCTAGCTACGGGTGCATAGGTTTCATCGAAATCCAAAGCTTCGACTTGTGAATATCCCTTGGCAACAAGTCGGGCTTTGTTCCTAGTCACCACACCATGCTCATCTTGTTTGTTATGGAATACCCACTTGGTACCTACAACATTTTGGTTAGGATGTGGAACTAAATGCCATACCTCATTCCTCATAAAGTTGTTGAGATCCTCTTGCATTGCCACCACCCAATCCGGATCTCTTAGTGCATCCTCTACCTTGTATGGCTCAATAGAAGACACAAAGGAGTAATGTTCACAAAAGTGAGCAACTCGAGATCTAGTGGTTACCCCTTGTGGATGTCACCAAGAATGGAGTTGACAGGGTGATCTTTTTGAATTGCTTGGTGGACTCTTGGGTGTGGCAGTCTTTGATCCTGAATCTCTTGATCATCTTCCTCGTCTTGATCATGTCCTCCTCTTGAGGTGGCTCATCGTCTTGATCTTCATCCTCTTCTTCTTGAGCCATTTCCTCATCTTGAGTTGGTGGAGATGGTTGTATGGAAGATGATGGTTGATCTTGTGCTTGTGAAGGCTGTTCGGATTATTTTGGAAACACATCCCCAATGGACATGTTCCTTGGCGCGACGCATGGAGCCTATTCATCATCTAATTCATCAAGATCAACATGCTCAACTTGAGAGCCATTAGTCTCATCAAACATAATGTCACAAGAAACTTCAACTAATCCAGTGGATTTGTTGAAGACTCTATATGCCCTAGTGTTTGAGTCATAACCAAGTAAAAAAGCCTTCTACTGCTTTAGGAGAAAATTTAGAATTTCTACCTCTCTTAATAAGAATAAAGCATTTGCTCCCAAAAACTCTAAAATAAGAAACATTGGGCTTTTTACCGCTTAGGAGTTCATTTGATGTCTTCTTGAGGATTCGGTGAAGGTAGAGTCGATTGATGGAGTAGGAAGCAGTGTTAATCGCCTTCGCCCAAAACCGATCCGGTGTCTTGTACTCATCAAGCATGGTCCTTGCCATATCTAATAGAGTTTTATTCTTCCTCTCCACAACATCGTTTTATGGAGGTGTGTATGGAGAAGAGAACTCATGCATGATGCCCTCATCCTCAAGAAATGCTTCAATTTGAGAGTTCTTGAACTCCGTTCAATTGTCGCTTCTAATCTTTTTTATTCTCAATCCGAACTCATTTTGAGCTCGTCTTAAAAATCTCTTTAGGGTCTCTTGGGTTTGAGATTTTTCCTACAAAAAGAATACCCCAAGTGAAGCGAGAATACTCATCCACAATCAAAAGACAATACTTACTCCCATCGATGCTTATGTAAGCGATCGGTCTGAATAGATCCATGTGGAGAAGCTCAAGCAGCCTGTCGGTCATCATGATGTTCTTGTGTGCATGATGAACTCTAACTTGCTTCCCTACTTGACATGTGCTACAAACCCTGTCTTTCTCAAAATGAACATTTGTTAGTCCTAAAATGTGTTCTCCCTTTAGAAGCTTGTGAAGATTCTTCATCCCAACATGGGCAAGTCGGCGATGCCAGAGCCAGCCCATATTAGTCTTAGCAATTAAGCAAGTGTCTAGTTCAGCATTATTATCATTAAAATTAACTAAGTATAGCTGACCATATAACACTCCCTTAAAAGCTATTGAATCGTCACTTCTTCTAAAGACAGTAACACCAACATTAGTAAAGAGACAGTTGTAGTCCATTTTACATAATTGAGAAACTAAAAGCAAATTGTAGTCTAACAAATATACAAGAAAAACATTGGAATGTGATTTCTCTTTGGGGATCTTCATTTTTCCCAAACCTTTTACCAAACCTTGATTTCCATCCCCGAATGTGATTGCTCTTTGGGGATCTTCATTTTTCTCATATGAGGAGAACATCCTTTTCTCCCCTGTCATGTGCTTTGTGCACCCGCTATCGATTATCCAACTTGACTCGCCGGATGCATAAACCTACAAAACAAATTTAGGCCTTGTTCTTAGGTACCCAAATGGTCTTGGGTCCTTTAACATTAGAAACAAGCACCTTGGGTACCCAAACACATGTCTTGGGACTCTTGTGTTTGCCCCCAACATATTTGGCAACTACTTTGCCTGATTTGTTAGTTAGCACAAAAGATGCATCGAAAGTCTTAAATGAAATGCTATGTTCATTTAATGCATTGACAACTTTCTTTTAGGCATTTTGATATGAGTTGAATGCCTAGAACTAGATGCCTCATTACTATACATGTAAGCATGATGGGAGGCAGTATGAGATTTTCTAGCATGAATTTTCCTAATTTTGTGCTCAGAATAGTTCTCAGGATATAAAATATAACCCTCTCTATCCTGAACCATGGGAGCCTTACCCTTAACAAAATTAGAGAGTTTGTTCTTGGGGGCATTAAGTTTGATGTTGCTTTGGCTCCCTTGTTGGAAGCCAATGTCATACTTAACGCCAGGGCGTCTCCCATTATAAAGCATGCTTCGAGTAAACACTATAGGAATGCTGAAGATTCCTGTCAGCCAAGTTAACACCCGTCGGCCTTTGCTCTGGCCAACGGGAATTAGTTAACTCCCGTTGGCTACCCCACAGCCGACGGGAATTAAGTTAACTCACATCGGCTCTGACAAAGGCCGACTGGGATAAGTTAATTCCCGTCAGCCCTGACAAAGGCCGATGGGGATAAGTTAACTCCCGTCGGCCTTTGCTCTGGTCGACGGGGATTGCTCTTTTATGGAGACCAGCGGACAGCCCGCGCGGCTCATTCCTCTCTGCTCTCTCGTGTTACCAAAAACCGCCGCCGCCCAGGAGCTCGCCGACCGCCGCCGCCCCCAACATCCCCCGTCGGCCCTCACCACCCACGCGACGGCCGGTGCCCCCACCGCCCCCCCCCCCCGCGATGGGCGCCACCACCGCCGCCGCCCCCGAACCCCTCCCGGAGCGCCTCCGCCACACCCAACCGCCTCCCCGAGCGCCACTGCCACCCCTGACGGCCTCTCCCAAGCAAAGTCGCCGCCCACGTCGTCGAGGTATATATATTTTTGAATTATTAAATGTAAATGTGAGTGTGATTGTTAAATATGTGTACACATGTTTATTTTCGTCGGTTTTTTATGGCCGATGGGAGTTAACTTTCATGTGATTAGAGTTAGTTTAATATCACATGTGATTAGAGTGTGATTAGAGTTAGTTTAATATCACATGTGAGGCTTGATGTTAGGTAAGTATTAATTCTATTATTATAATAGATTTAACTTATGCTATTGAATTGTTGAATTTGATGTTATTTATTAATTAGATTTAACTTATACTATTATGTTGTATGAAGGTTTTGATATTCATAAATTTAATGTTATTTATGTATATATATAGTTGTTTATGTATATATATAGTTTTACTACTTACCTATAGATGTATGTGTGACGTGTAGAAACGTGATTGTCTCACACACACTCTTTACTCGTACACACAGCCACAATAATGGGTGATAGACGTGATTGGATGTATGAAGGTTTCAAGAAGGGTGGATGTCACACAAGTGAATGGTTTGCCAAGATGCAAATGTTTCTGGACCATACAGCTGCTTTGTCACAAATAGATAATATTAGGTGTCCATGCAATAAATGTAGAAATATGACGAGCCACACCAAGAGGCAGGTCACACTACACCTGTGCTCACATAGTTTCATGCTAGGCTATAAGGTCTGGTATCTCCACGGTGAAGATGTTGAACGAGCAACAAAAGTAGAAGTTGATGACGGTGAAGATGATGTTGATAGGATGGACCAGATGCTTGAGGATCTGCAGCCTGAACTGGCCCCAGATCATCATGATTCACCTACACCGAAGGTTCAGAAGTTCTTCGACCTCCTCAAAGCGTCAGAAGAGCCTCTTCACGGGCACACTAACGTGACCATCCTTGAATTTGTGACCCGGTTGATGTCAATCAAGTACAAGTTTGCATTCTCAATTAATTGTTACAAGGAGCTTGTGGATTTGATTAGCGAGGTTCTTCCTATGGGTCACAAGAAGCCCAAAGACATGTACCAGTCCAAGAAATTGCTTGAAGGTCTTGGTATGGAGTATGAGAAGATTGATGTTTGCCAGGACAACTGTATGCTTTTTTGGAAGGAACATGGCAGAGAGCAGAAATGCTTAAAATATGGGAAGTCGAGGTACGTGGAGCTTGTAAATGAAGATGGGGAGAAGGTGGTGACAAAGGTTGCACATAAACAGCTTCGGTACATGCCTCTCACTCCTAGAGTGAAACATTTGTTTCTCTCGAGGAATACTGCTATGCACATGAGGTGGCATAAAGATTGTACGGACAAACAAGATGGGTTAATGGTGCACCCGTCAGATGGTGATGCATGGAAGGCTCTTGACAACTTTGATCCAGATTTTGCCAGCGATGCAAGAAACGTTCGTATCGGCTTGGCAACTGATGGTTTCACGTCGTTCAATATGACCGCTACGTCGTATTCATGTTGGCCTATCATTGCCATACCGTACAACCTTCCACCTGCTCTTTGCATGAAATATGAGTTTATGTTCCTATGTCTTGTTATACCTAGGCCTGAGCATCTTGGCGTATGCCTCAATGTGATGCTTCAACTACTGATTGAAGAGTTAAAGAAGCTATGGCAAGGTGTGGAAGCTTATGACTGCTTCAAGAAGCAAAAAAATCAATCTTCGTGTTGCATATCTGTTCTCAGTTCATGATTGTTTGGCGTATGGTATTTTCTCTGGATGGAGCGTGCATGGTAGATTGACGTGTCCTTATTGTGCTAAAGATACAAATTGTTTTCGTCTTAGTGCTGGTGGCAAGATATGTTACTTTGATTGCCATAGATGTTTTCTACCCTTCAATCACCCCTTCAGAAGGCAGAGAAAGGAATTTAGGAAGGGCACCATCATCACGAAGGGACCGCCCAAGCGACATAGTGGGATAGAAATTACAGAAGAGCATAGGAAACTTGTCCTAGACGAGAGTGGGAAAAGGTATCAAGGTTTTGGTGAGGAGCATTACTGGACTCACATATGTGGCTTGTGGGAGCTTCCTTATGCTAAGCCATTGATTTTGATGCACAACATCGACATCATGCATCAAGAGAGTAACTTTTGCCAAGCTCTCATAAATACATGGATGGATTTCCCTGATAAAACGAAATACAATGACAAGGCACGCATGGACTTAGCAGTGATATGTGATCGTCCAACCCAAGTGCTTAGAGAAAACGGAGGCAAACCAAAAGCTGACTATTGTCTGAAACCTAAGCAACGGAAAGAAGTGATGAAGTGGATGAAGGATATTAAATTCCCCGATGGTTATGCTGCTGGTTTTAGAAGATCTGTGAACTTGAAGGCAATGAAGATGAATGGACTGAAGAGCCATGACTTCCACATAATTATGGAAAGGCTCATGCCTGTAATGTTTCGTGGGTACATTTCCAAAGCTGTGTGGAAAACGTTAGCTAAAGTTAGCTATTTCTACAGATAGTTGTGTGCTAAAGAAATCAGAAGAGATGTGATGGAACAGCTAGAGAAAGAGGCACCGATGCTTTTGTGCAAATTGGAAAAAATATTTCCACCGGGTTTCTTCAATCCTATGCAGTATCTCTTTAGACATATTCCATATGAGGCTAAGGTCGGTGGTCCTGTTCAGTACAGGTGGATGTTTCATATAGAAAGAGCATTAAAGAAGCTTAGAGCAATGGTGGGAAATAAGGCAAGAGTTGAAGGATGTATTGCGGAACAATTTAAACTAAAGGAGGTAGCACACTTCACAAGTTGTTACTTTGCAGAAGAACATAATGTATTTGCTCGAAAGAAAAGGTACCATGATGATGAACGAGAGATGCCTCCGTGTAGTGATCTTTCGATTTTTCAGACAAACGGCAAAGTCGTTGGTCCACCCAAGGCATATCACCTCACTATGGAAGAACCAAAGTCTTCTTTACTGTACATGTTCACGAATATACCTGAGGTGGAGAAATACTTTGTGTAAGACTTATTTCCTTAAATTGTTCATATGTGAATTAGTTTATGTTATCAAATATCTCATGTCATACAATAATATTTAACAGCGAGTTTGATGAACAAAACATGAGGAGTCTCGGTAGGCCAACAGCGAGAGACATAGACAAATTGTGATGCGATGGTATGCATGGGTGACCTAATTTCATTATGTGGCTTTGGGACCGTGTAAGTCTTAATTATGTGGCTCCGAGACCTAATCTTAGTTAACTAATATTATAGAATTTGCTAATGCTTTGTAGCATAATTGACAGTTTGGGGAGGAAATGAATTTGAATGATGACTTACGTCAGTTATCTATTAGAAGCATAACTGCCAAAAGCTATGGACGTTACGACGTCAATGGATATCGCTTTCGTTCAAGCATTTTAGAATCAAGTCATCCTATGGCCGCCACTCAAAATAGTGGAGTCGTTACTAGGGCAACCGACATGGAAGGACACGAAGCCTGCTATTACGGGAAAATCAAAAATATAATCGAGATTACATTTGCTGGAAATAAGCCTTTAGCGCTAGTTTTCTTTGAGTGTAAATGGTATGACCCGAAGTATTATAGGACCGAATTTGGGATGACACAAATCCAACCTAAAAAATTGCTTCAAGGACACGACACGTATATCCTTGCCCATCAAGCAGACCAAGTTTATTTCTCGACATATCCATGCAAAAAGTTGTCTACATGGAGGGTTGTGTACAATGTAAATCCCCGCAACGCCTATACACTCCTGGTGAGGACGAATATCAAATTGGTCACCTTGAGCAGGTTGATGAGGTGTTTCAAGAAGAAGAGTTGCCAACTAGTTTTCATATTGATCCTGCACTGGCATTAGATTCACTAGTTGCAGACGTTAACGACTTAACTTTTCCCGAGAGACGGAGAAGACAACCTGTTAGGAGAAAAGTTACATGGCGACCTCTGCATAGAAGAGAACAAATAGATCCTGATTTTGATGATATTTAACAAGTAAAGTTGTTTTGTTATGTCATTTGTTTATATTTTTAAGGATTATGTCATTTTTATGCACTAATGAATAAATTTCTTATTTTTGATGCAGGATGCCGCCAAAGTCAAAGCGCATGGATGGTAAGCTCTAACTTATGAAATTATATGGTTGACACTAAATTGATTATACAGTAATCACAATTTTTGAATCACTTATAGATACGCACTATTCGATGGATTCATTGACTCGTCGTCGGTGAGATCTCAGAGGATGGGTTCATCTTCCCGTAGCTCATGCTCTCATCGACCGAACGAGCAGGAGTTGGAGATTATGAGGATGCGTGAAGAGATCAGACAACAACGCGAATTTATGGAGACTTGCAATGCACATACCCAAGCGATGTATCAAGTGAGTATACATAATCCGAACTCTAAATTATTATATTTCAATACAACATCTTCAATAGTAACACATATGTTTAACAGTTAATGCAGCAACAGGGCATGACAACAAATATTCCACCGCCACCACAATGGAGCCAGTTTGCAAACACACCAGCTCCGCCACCACAGTTCAACACCCCTCCGACACATATACCTGCACCTAGAGATAGGGTACGTTTGATAACTCTCGATTAATTTATACACTTGTACAGTTTTTTATATTTGTATTAAAAATGTTGATATTTGCTAACTTGCATAGGTTACGCCTGAAGCGGGTGGTAGTGGGTCTGATGCCGTAGCAGAGACTGGATTTGTTGACTCCCTCTTCGCGTTCCCTCCTCCTGGTGGCGGCAGCGGTCAAAGATCTAACGACCCAAGTGGTGGTTATCTCTAAACACTTGAACTCATGCACGCTATGTTTCTTAACTCGTGGACATTATGTTTGTGTAAACACTTGATCTTAACTCGTATTTGAAATGTTTGTGTAAACACTTGATCTTAAGTTTATGATGTGTGAATCATATCAATGCATGTGTTTGTGATGTGTATGTTCTGTGTGATGATATATATGTTTTGTGTGCATGTGTTTGTGATGTGTATGTTCTGTGTGATGATATATATGTTTTGTGTGTAATTGTTGAGAAATAGTGACCTAATTTGGTGCTGCTTTTGCAGCATTATAGGTTAATTTCCGTCGGTCCAGTTAATTCCCGTCGGCTATGGTCAAACCGACGGGGATTAACAATTAATCCCCATCGACCCAGTTAATTCCCATCGGTTGGACCAGGCCGACGGGGATAAGCCTTATCCCCGTCGGCCCACGTAGCCAACGGGAGTTAAGGCTTATCTGCATCGGCCCACGTAGCCGATGAGAGTTAAGGCTTATCCCCGTCGGCTAGTACTTGGCCAATGGGGATTACTTATTCTCGTCAGCTGCCGATGGGAATAAGTTTATCCCAGACACCTGACAGCCATCGGCTTGAGGCCGACGGGAGTTAGCCAGTTACCAACGGGAATTAGTTATTCCCATCGGTTTATAGGTTATTCCCGTCAGTTTTTAGCCGACGGGAATTAACTGGATTCCTGTAGTGAAATTTAAACTTTTCATTTTTTTAACTCATGCTCGGCAATTTTAGAATTTAACTTAGCTATGTGATCATTTTGTTCTTTAATCATGGCAAGGTGATCATCCATAGCATCAATATTAACATTTCTACATCTAGTACAAATAGTGACATGCTCAACAGTGGATGTAGAAACATTGCAAGCATTCAATTCTTCTATCTTAGCATTTAAGCTAGAAGTTTCAGTTCTAAGACAGGAAATTGAATCATTGCAAATATCAAGCTCTTTAGATAAATTTTCACATTTTTCTACTTCAAGAGCATAAGTTTTTTTCAACTTAACAAATTTTTTATTTTCCAAAACGAGTAAGTCCTCTTGGCATTCCAAGAGATCATCCTTATTGTTAATGGTTTCTATCAATTTATTTATACTTTTCTTTTGATCCTTGGTAAGGTTGGCAAAAAGAGAAGTTAAATCATCATTATCATCACTAGAGCTACCCTCATCATCGGAAGTAGTGCATTTAGGGGTATCTCTTGAATGTACCTTCTTCTTCTTGCCTTCCTTAGCCATGAGACATTTGTGACCGATGTTAGGGAAGAGAAGTCCCTTGTTGATGTCGATGTTGGCGGTGTCCTCATCGGAGGAGGAGTCGGTGGAACTCTCGTTGGAGTCCCATTCCCGCCCCATGTGCGCCTCACCACCTTTCTTCTTGTAGTATCTTTTCTTCTCCATCTTCTTCTTCCCTTTCTTGTCTTCGTCCCTGTCACTTTCACTTGTATATGGATATTTTGCAATAAAGTAACCGGACTTACCACACCTGTAGCAAACCCTCTTGGAGCAATGTTTGTAGTCCTTCCCCTTCCTTTGCTTGAGGATTTGCCGGAAGCTCTTAATGATAAGAGCCATCTCCTCATTGTCAAGCCTGGAGGCGTCGATTGGGAGTCTACTTGGTGTAGACTCTTCTTTCTTCTCTTCCGTTGCTTTGAATGCAACGGGTTGCACCTCAAGTGTGGAGATAGTGCCTTGCTCCAAGTTGACAATGTGTTTGGAGTCTTTGATCATGAGTCCAAAGCTCACAAACTTGCCAATTACCTCCTCGGGGGACATCTGTTTGTATCTAGGATCTCCACAAATTAATTGAACTTGAGTAGGATTACGAAAAATAAGAGATCTTAGAATAACCTTGACCATTTCATGATCATCCCACTTGGTGCTCCCGAGGTTGCGCACTTGGTTGACCATTGTTTTGAGCCGGTTGTACATTGCTTGTGGTTCCTCTCCATTGTTGAGGACGAATCGACTGAGCTCTCCCTCAATCGTTTCTCGCTTGGTGATCTTGGTCACCTCGTCCCCTTCATGCGCCGTCTTCAGTACATCCCAAATTTCTTTGGCATTTTTCAACCCTTGCACCTTATTATACTCCTCTCGACACAGGGAGGCGAGGAGTATAGAAGTTTCTTGGGAATTAAAATGCCTTATTTGGGCGGCCTCATCGGAGTCGTAGTCCTCGTCGCCCACCTGTGCTGCCTGTGCTCCAAACTCAACAATATCCCATATGCTTTCGTGGAGTGAGGTTAGATGGTGCCTCATTTTATCACTCCACATACAATAATCTTCACCATCAAAATATGTGGTTTGCCTAGGGGTACGGAAAGTAGAGGAGCGCGTTTTGGAATGTGAGGATAGCGTAGAGGCATCTTACTATACATCTTGCGCTCTTGGCGCTTCAAAGTTGTAGACTCGACGCTGGATGTGGAAGGTGATGAAGAGTCGGTCTCGTAGTAGACCACATTCTTCATTTTCTTTTTCTTCTTATCACCCTTCCTATGTGACTTGATGGAGGAGGCGGATTCCTACTTGTGCTTGTCCCTAGCCTCCTTTGATGGAGTCCGTTCATCGTTCTTCCTTCCCGAGCCTTCGGGCTTATCGCTGGTGACCATTTCCCTCTTGGCGTGTTCTCCTAACATCACTTCGAGTTGTTAGACTCTAATGAAGTACCGGGCTCTGATACCAATTGAAAGTCACCTAAAGGGGGGGTGAATAGGTGAAACCTAAAAATTATAAACTTTGAACATGCACTATGCCTGGGGTTAGCGTTAGAAATAATTCGGAGTGCGGAAGATAGTTCTCCTTGCTATGAGTTGCTCAATTAATGCGGATAACCTTGGGAGCAAACTCAAATCAATATGAGCAAGGGAACTTTTAGAGAGAGAGGAAAGGGGAAACAAATCGAGTGGAGAACAACACAAATGAACACGAGGATTTGTTTACCGGGTTCGGTTCCAAAGAACCTAGTCCCCGTTGAGGAGGCCACAAAGGCCGGGTCTATTCCAACCCTTTCCCTCTCTTAATCGGTCACACAGACCGATCGAGTGCTTCTCCTTAATCACTTGGGTCACTAAGACCCCGCAAGGATCACCACACACTTAGGTGTCTCTTGCTAGCTTTACAAAGCACTTAGAAGAATTAGAATGAGAAGGAGAAAGCAATCCAAGCAACAAGAGCAACAAAAGAAACACAAAACACCCTCTCTCAAGTCACTAAGCAATTGAGTTGATTTTGAGGCTTGGAGAGGTTTTGATCTTTTGATTGTGTCTTGGAGTGTATGCTTTTGCTCTTGTATTGAATGTGGAGTTCAGAAAACTTGGATGGCTTGAATGGTGGTGGTTGGGGGATATTTATAGCCCCAACCACTATTCTAGTCATTGCTGTCGATGGCACATCGGACAGTCCGGTGGTGCACCGGACATGGCACTGTTCATTGTCCGGTGCGTACCACGTCAGCATACCATTGGGGTTTGGAGCGGTTGACCATTGAAGTCCTTTGTCTTCTTGCGGCACCGGACAGTCCGGTGGCACACTGAACAGTCCGGTGTGTTCTGACTTCGCAGCTCAGACTTCTGCACTATGCACTGCTCACTGTTAACCACAGTCGACCGTTGGGCGCAGTTGATCGTTGCTCCGTTGGCTCACCGGACATGTCCGATGCTAACTGGACAGTCCGGTGAATTTTAGCGGAGTGACTCTGGAAAAACCCGAGAGCGACCAGTTCGTGAGGTGTCTCGGCCTGGGCACTAGATACTGTTCGGTGCACACCGGACAGAGTCTGGTGCACCATTGGCAGCACCAATGCTTGTCTCTGCTCCAAACTTTGTAGAGTTCCCCAACTTATTTTCTTTTTTGGTTTGTGTTAAACTTTATGCACCTGAGATAAATGATAGCTAAGCAAACTAGTTAGACCACGTGGTTTGTGATGGACGTCAAACACCAAAAACGATTATAGGAAATGATTAAACCCATTTCCCTTTCAGATACGTCTCACCATGTTATCATCCAAACACCACGGTTCACAAAGTTTACGGTTATTCCTCATTACACATATCCAGTACTTAAGATGTTGGGTCCTAATGGAGTAATATCCGCCAAAGGCGACTTGAGACAGTCTTGCACTTGTGACATTGAAGGGAACAACCTCACCAAATCCCAACTAATATAGGCCGAAAGCAACGACCTGAAGGAAGCCTTCAAACAAAGTCACCTTGAAGCTTGAATCTGCAGGATGAGTCCAAACTCCCCAAGTAGGCCTAGCTCGACTCTGATTACTTAACCAAAAATTATGATGAGGCAAATCTTATACAAGATCAAGTGTGGCTCATGGTCATTTCTATTAGCGAATGTCGAGATGGATATTTTTTACCACAATAAGACAAATTTAACAAACTATGGGAATATGTCCCTAGTCAGGTTCGAATAATTGAGTTTGAAGGACAACAAGTATACACGACTCCTACATAAAATATTGTGACAACAAAGTTTGCGCTTGAACAACACATATTGTTATGGCTACCTCAACATGATTAATTGCATGTTGACCTTTGTGGCTATATATGTGTTGGGGTTTCAGAAACTGGGCGACAATAATATTTGTGTTCAGTGGGGATTCTAGCGTGGACTCACTCTAAATAGTGATTCACTGGGACTCGAACGAGGAACTTGGGACAAGGGGGTCTATACTGGTTCACCCGGAGCCCTAGTACAGTGTGGTGTTGATCATGGTATTGCAATGGAACGTGTTACAACTTGTGTGCATATCCGTGTGAGAGGAAGAAGATCCTTCCCTTTTATATCTTAAGAGACAGACCTTACATTGATCTCTCTCTCTTTTGAGAGAGAGAGAGAGAGGGAATGAGATGGACTAAAGAGAGTGACCAAGGGAATATTAGCAACAAGGCATCCTAGTCCCATATATTTGACAGAGTGTGGCTAATAGAATTATTTGTAATTTCCTCATCATCTTTATGTTAGGGTGACCAAGGTGATCATGTGAAGTTTGGAATGTATTGACATTTTGAATAATTTACTTTGTAGATAACATGTTGTACATGTCTAATATATGTATAGTATAATCCACTTGAGACTGACGAAAATTTTGAAGTTTTTCTTTTCCATATCCGTTGTCCTTTGTAATGACAAGGGACTCCTCATTATTGTCATCATGAGTTTCAATGTGAAACCCATTTTTCTAGATATCTATATAACTTAATAGGGTACAAGTTGAATCGGGATATAAGAGTACATCCGCGATTATAATCGATGTTCTCAAATAGAACATAATAATGGCCCATTCAGAGCCGGCTATTCCAACATCACATCAAGTGATTGTTAAAACATTTCATTATTCTTTGTTAGAGTTTGAAATATTTTATTTCCCTAAGTATAGAATTAGTGGTACAACTGTCCAATAGCAATATTTCCACCATCGGATTAACTCCCACACAATCTATATGAATGAAGAATTTAAAATGAAAATCTCAACAAGTAAATATAGATTTTTTTTATCACATAGATATTAGGCATGTTTAATACAACAAAATTACCAAATGTGCTAGATGACATAAAACAAAGAACAATGACTATTACCACACGTGGACCATAATGATAATTAAGTATCCCAAAGGATAACGAGCCTGAGCATAGTCTCTAAAAGTCGCTTAGAGGGGGGTGAATAGGCGAAACCTGAAAATTATAAACTTTGAACACTGTTGGGGACTTGTTCTCAAATGCTATGAATTAAGAACAAGGCAACATAGAATGTTAAATATCAATGCCCTTCATCCACTGAAGCATTATCTCCCCAAGGATTTAATGAACTTCGGACGAAGGCCAATAGCAAAATATTACGAAGGTCATACCTTCGTAAACAGACTTATAAAACAATGTAAAATGAAGCATAAAATATAAAACATTAAAGAAAGATATACCGAAAGTGGATGATTTTGTTCATATACTTTATCATTCGAGTCTAAATATTAAAACACAATATTTGAGTACATTTATACCTTTGCCTTGACAGAGAGCAATAATTTCAGCGTAATGTATCAATCAATATCAGATCGCGTGAACAGTACAGGGGTATTGTTCACCTATTTATAGGCACAGGGCGCAACCTGTGTAAAATTACAATTATGCCCTTTACAATTGGCTATAATAATGACACAAAACATCATGGGTCCTTAGGTCATTTCATCTTTAAGTCGGTTCAACCCTTCGTCTTGAGGTATGTCATTGTACCGAAGCTTCATAAGTGATAGCTTCGGCGCTACTCTTGAGAGGTCCTGCCGAAGGTATTCTCTTTCTTTAAGATCTTCGGCTACGAAGCATACCCCCAATAGTAGCCCCTTCACGGTGCTAGATCGTTTTTCGTAACGAGCTTGATCCGTGAAAAAAAGTCTTCTAGGCTTCGAGATGCCGAAGATCCGAAAAACACCTTCCCTGAGCTCGTTGGCGAGAAACGATTAAAATAATCCGAGCGCAAGGTGGTCCCATCTGGCAGTAGTTATGCACGCCCTGGCGATTCACCCTCCCGGACCCTGTGGCCCACCGTTCAGCGGATGCAGGTGACTATTTGTCCGGTATAGAAGACCTTGGTGATTCACCTTCCCACCTACGGCACTATATAAACAGACGGGTAGATGTGAAGTTACCACAGCATTCATTGCTATTGCTCTATTTTGCTGCCAAAAATTTGACCATAGCCGAAGCTTGATCATCGTGTTCAAACCAAGCGCCGCTTTTGATTCTGCTTCGTCACAAGAGGAAGAGCTTCGGAAAAATAAAAAAAAAGGTTAACAACTTCGAAAAATTTCAAGAAATTCATAATCAAATGGCAAGAGTGCGTTCCACTGCCAGGGTTGATCATGAGGGAGATGAGACCGAAGCTACTGAAATTGTTCCAATTTCCGAAGCAATGAAGCGGTCTGGGCTGGTAACATCGGAGGATGTACCTGCCGCTGAAGCAGAGCAGGCTGATGTTGAGGAGACTGATTCCGAAGATGATTACAGAAGTGCAGTGCCGAGTAAACCCAGCCACCTGGATTTCGGAAAATCTACCATCTCTAAAGGTGATTTGCCTAAGATGATGAAGTTGGGCTATTTTAGTGAAGCGAAGAAAGAGCTGATTCGCTTTGGTGGGGAAGAAACTACTCCGAAGCCAGGAAAAGATGAAGTAGTAGTTTTCAAAAGTTTCTTTAAAGCTGGTTTAAGATTCCCTTTGAACAAGATGATTGCTGATGTGCTGAAGAAGTTTGGGATCTGCCTTCATCACCTAACTCCCAATGCTATCGTTAGGCTTAGCGTTTATATTTGGGCTCTCCGAAGCCAGGGGGTGGAACCATTTGCTGAAGGTTTCTGTCGAGTGCACGAACTTCATTATGAGACCAAGGCTAGAGGAGATGGTCTGCATGAAAATTTTGGCTACTACAACTTTGCTTATCGCAAGACCAAAAAAATTCTAGTGATTAGTTACTGAAGCAAGTGGCCAGCTGGCTAGAAATCTGAGTGGTTTTACGTTAAAGTTGATGAAGATGAGGATAAGTTGGTCCAGAGTCCGTTAGAATTGATCTTCGGAGAAATAAGACCCCCGTGCAACATGACACCAGAGGGTCCAACCCAAATTGCTCTGGCTGAGTTTAGAGTTATTGTGGAGCATATCAGTACTAGGGACTTAGTGCAAGAATTCTTGTCTTTCAGAGTATTCCCAACTATGAAAGAGTGGGCCATGCCGAAGCTTGAGGGAGAAAAGAAGAAAGGGGAACTTATTCGGTTGCCTTACCACTACAAATTCAAGAGACATTTCAAAGTGCCTTGCCAAGAATGGTTGGACACGATCGAAGTAATGTGCAATGAAATACTCGGTAATTATTCTAAAAAAGAAGATCAATTGATGACCGCGGCCTTCGGCACCCGTCCGAAGCGAAGGTTGAACCGAGTGATGGATGCTGTGGGCTTTGAATATCCCGACTATGACCGGCTAGACAAGGGTGCCAAAGGGCAAAAAAGGAAGAGAGTGGCTGATGTTCTGAATTAAGATGATGAAGATCAATTGAAAAAGAAAAGGCTGAAGCCTGAGCCAAAAACAGATGCTTCAAAGAAGAGAAAAGCTACAGCGCCGAAGCAGAAGGCAACTGACAAAGAAGAAGAAACTGCTACATCACCCTTTACCGCCTCCGTGGAGGAAATTTTAAAGGTAATGATTGAATCCTTGCCTGTCAAGCTGAGTCCATTAGGGCCACATCTGACAAAGCTTTTTCAGAAGGAAAAGGAGCCCGCAAAAACGAAGGCAGCTAGGCTAAAAAAGCAAAGAATCATTACAGTGACAGAAGTCATTGAAAAGACACCACCAAGAGCTTTGGCTCCGAAGGCGCCAGCTGTTGAGGACATAACGGCTACCAAAGCTGCACCTTCGGAGGCTACAGCTGCTGAAGCTGCCACACCCGAAGATATTGAGTTGGAAACCACAATTGCAAATATTGATAAAATACTGCTAGACATGGTCGTAGAAGAAGCTGCAGCAGCTACCGAAGAGACTTCGGCCCCAAAGCCTGAGAAAAAGAAAGAAATAGCCGAAGACACTTAGTTGGGCAAGAACTAACAAAGGCCGAAAAAGAAGAACTAAAAGAGTATGCCCTATCTTGCGGCTATCGGCCGGGGGCTCTTCTCTTCGGAGGTGTCGATGATGAGAAGCTAGGCTGCATCCGGGATCAGACCGGAGCGAAGGTTATCGGTACTCTATCAAAGAGTATCGTTTTCCCGAAGCTCGAAACAGATATCAGCCGTTACCGACGACAGCACATCGTTGGTACTTTATTTTATTCCAATTTCAAGGTAAACAACTTTTTCTCTAACTTTTATTTCTTTTAATAGCGAAGATATTTTCTAACGAAGACTGTTTGTGCGCAGAGTATGTTACTGAGCAAAGCTTTAAAAATGCAGCAAGATGTGGAAGACAAAAAACACGAGGTTATAATCGAGAATTTAGAAAGCAAAATAAAAGATCAAGCTGCTGCTCTCGAGAAGAAAGACTTTGAGCTTCAGACGACCGAAGGCTTATTGGCAGAAGCTGAAGCTAAAATAGTAGAACTAAATACGAAGCTTCTCTGTCAGTCAGAAAATTTCGAACAAGAAAAGCAGAATTTTAATGAAAAATTTGAGGCCGAAGTCCAGAAGAGCTCAGATTTACAGAAATTATTATCAAGCCTTCAAAATAAATGTTTGGAATTTAGCAATCGATGTGTACAACGGCTGAAGAAGGTCTTCTATTCGGTCGGGGCCAGCAGCGAAAAATTTACTCCTTCGGCTGAAGATCTACCAGGAGCCTTCGAACATATCGAAGGTGAAATTGATGACCTTGATGATGTTATTGCTGGACATGGTGACTTCTGTGCCCTGGTAGCTTCTCGGGGCACCGCTGCTGCGTTCCTGAAATCTAGCTGCAAGCACGGAAAGATTATCAATAGACCCAATTTCAGCTTATCACCAGCAGATCTGGATGATATCCCAAACCTTGCCTGAAGCATAGCAAATAAATTTATAAAGGTGGTATGGACAAAAGGTGGACGAGAAAAAGCTGGTGACGAAGCTCGGAGCCATCTTAAGCTAGTAACAAAATCATACCTTGTGCTTACCTCTGCCTTCGAACTTGAATTTTGCTTACAATATTTTAATTCGTGCAGGATGACGAAGCCAAAGCCGAAGCTTGAAGAGTAAGAAGATGACGCCGAAGCTTTAATGGATGACTATGCCGAAGCTGAAGCTCGATGAATACTGATGAAGCTTGAATAGATAACTGTAGAAAATGCTCTAAAAACTTTTTGTAATAACTTTTGTAAATGTAATTAAATTTTTCTTGATGAACTTTGTCCATACCTTGTAATATATTCTTACCCTTCCATTAATGTATGAAGTGCTTTGGTGTGAACGAAATTAGCATTTTTTGAGCCGAAGGCGAAAAACACCTTCCCTTCTTTTCGTACACAGCGAAGCATAAAAACTGCTTCTTTTTCTCTTTTGCCGAAGCCTGATCTTTAGAGCCGAAGCTACTGCCTGTGTTATGATGATGATGATCCTACGTATGTCTAAATGAATGTTTATGAATGCAAATGTTATGATGTAATGTACCGTGCAAATGAATCTCCAATCACATATACGAAGCGACAACCATAACCTTCATTCCCTTAGGAATAAACAAAGTCTCTTTGCCGTTTATTTTTCGGCTTCACCGTTTATTTTTCAGTGTATCAGCGCTGACTTCTCGCAATAAGTTCTGCATTCCCTTAGGAACGTCTTTTGAACTTCTTCGCCTTGTATTTCGGCGGTATTCGCGTTGACTTTTCGCGCTTCGCCTTATATTTCGACAGAATCAGCGTTGACTTTTCGCTGCAAGCTCTGCATTCCCTTAGGAACGACTTTTGAGCAGAAAACTTACGCTGCGCTCCCTTAGGAACGACTTTTTGTAGCTTCGTCGCGCTCTGCATCCCCTTAGGGACGTCTTTCGAGCTTCTCCCTATTTTTTCTTTTCTCTTTGCACTCGATGGTGCGTGCTCAGTTTTTACATTTACATCTTTGGGGGATATTGCTCTTGTAGAGCTGAAATAAGAAAAAGAGAAATTACAAGGTATGGCCCCATTAAAAACCTTTCTCCCCCTTCAGAAAGGAAAAGGGTGCCATAGGAAAAAATAAAAAGATTACATCAAGTTATACATAATATCGCCGAAGCTCATCCGCATTCCAAGATCTAGGAATGTCGTTGCCATCCATATCCTTCAACCTGTAGGAACCGAGTCTTGACGAAGATACTACCAGAAAAGGTCCTTCCCACTTCAACTGTAGTTTGCCTACTGTATCTGGGTTGGCAATTCTCCAAAGCACCAAATGCCCTGGCCTGATATTTTTCAACCGAACTTTTCTGTCACGCCATTTTATTGTTTCGGCTTGATATTTATTGATGTTCTCCACAGCCTGAAGCCTGATCCCTTCTAAAGCATCTTTTTCCACAGAATAATCAGCTTCGTCCTCTGCCGAAGCCACTGTTCTTATTGATCCTGCTTTAGCTTCTTCCGGAGTTATTACTTCGTCACCAAACAGTAATTTAAATGGTGAAAAGCCTGTTGACCTTGATATTGTTGTGTTGTGGCTCCACACCACTTTGATCAATTCATCTGGCCATTTTCCCCTGGGCTGATTGAAGATTAACTTCATTATTCCTGTCATTATAATGCCATTGGCTCTTTCAACAAGTCCATTTGACTCTGGATGCCTGACCGATGCAAAATGAATCTTCGTGCCAATTTGTTCACAGAACTATTTGAAAGCTTCAGCATCGAACTGTGTTCCGTTGTCCATAGTAATAGCCTTCGACACTCCGAAGCGACAAACAATATTTTGCCAGAAAATTTTTTGGACAGTGACCGAAGTTATTGTGGCTAAGGGCTTCGTCTCAATCCACTTGGAAAAGTATTCTACTGCCACCACAACATATTTTAGATTTCCTTGTGCTGGTGGAAGTGGACCTAGCAAATCAAGGCCCCACCTTTGCAACGGCCAAGTGGGCTATATTAACTGAGTCAAAGACGAAGGCTGTTTTTCATCTCTTGCACATTTTTGATAACCTTCACATTTTTGGACTAACTCTGCTGCATCCGAAGCTGCCTTCGGCCAATAAAATCCTTGACGAAAAACTTTTCCAAGCAAGGGCCTAGATCCGATGTGAGATCCACATAGGCCTGCATGTATTTCCTTCATCAATTCTACACCTTCGTCTCTGGATAGACATTTGAGAAATGGAGAGCAGACTCCATGTTTGTACAACTCCCCTTCTATTATTACATATGGTCGGGCTCTTGCCTCTATTCTCTTATTATAAGCTTCGTCATCTGAAAGGTAATTGCCCTGGAGAAAGTATATAATCTCAGTTCTCCAATCTTCACTATGAACAGGAGATATATTAAGTACTGCTCTTTCAAGAAGTTCCACCGAAGGTGCTCTTATTGTCTCAAAGAATACTTCCGAAGGTATAGGCAGCCCCTGTGTCGCTGACTTGGCTAGCAGATCAGCATGCTCATTTTCTCCTCGTGGAATATTCTTGACAGAAAACCCTTCGAACGAAGCTTCAAGCCTTCGGACTGTATCCAAGTATTTCTCAAGCTTCGGATCTCTTGCTTTACAACTTTTGTCAATATGACTAGAAATAACTTGGGAATCTGTTTTAAGAACCACCCTTCTTATCCCCATTGCCTTTAATTTCCGAAGTCCCAAAAGCAAAGCTTCATATTCAGCAATATTATTTGTGCAGCTGAAATCGAGTTTCACTGCATAGCATGTTCTGACTCTGGAAGGTGCGACTAAAACAACAGCTGCACCTGCCCCGAAGGTTCCCCACGAACCATCGTAGAACACTGTCCAAGCTTCGGCATCTTTATTTGCTTCTTCTGCCTAAGCCCCTGGCGTCCAGTCAGCGATGAAGTCTGCTAATGCCTGGGACTGGATCGAGGACCTATGCACATAATCAATGTTGAACTCGTTGAGTTCCGCAGCCCACTTTCCAATCCTTCCAGTAGCTTCTCTGTTTCTCATAATATCCTTCAAAGGCTGTGACGAAGGAACAATTATATGGAATGCTTGAAAGTAGTGCCGAAGCTTCCTGGAGGCCATTAAGACAGCATATAGCACCTTCTCCAACTCTCTATAATTTTTCTTTGATAAACTGAGGACTTCGAAACAAAGTATACTAGAGCTTGCTTTTTAGTTTGTTCTTCAAGCTTCTCCTGGACAAGTGCTGCACTTACTGCAGAGTGCGAAGCTGCCACATACAACAATAGAGGAGCCCCTGGCGCGGGTGGAGTTAGCGTCGTTATGTCTATTAGATACTGCTTCAGCTCTTCGAAGGCTTTCTGCTAAGCTGAACCCCATTGAAAGACTTCGGCTGACTTCAGCACTTCAAAGAATGGTAAATTCCTCTCTGCTGATCTAGATATGAATCGATTTAGAGATGCCAGTCTTCCTGTCAGCCGTTGAGCCCCCTTTTTTATGCTTGGTGGCTCCATCCGAGGGATAGCTTCAATTTTATTTGGATTGGCTTCTATTCCCTTTGTCGAAACTAGACAACCAAGGAATTTTCCCTTCTTCACTCCGAAGACACATTTTTCTGGATTCAACTTCAGGCCAGCTTGCCTAAAGTTGGCAAATGTTTCCTGCAAATCAGCAATGTGATTTTCTTGCTTCGTGCTTTTTACTATGATATCATCAACATATGTTAGCACATTCCTGCCTATCTGAGAATGAAGGACTTTGGCTGTCATTCTACTGAAGCTTCCTCCAGCATTCTTGAGCCCCTCAGGCATCCGAAGGTAACAATATGTATCACTAGGGGTTATGAAGCTGGTTTTTGGCTCATCTTCCTTCTTCATCCAGATTTGATGATAGCCTGAATAACAATCTAGTAGACTCATGAGCTCTGACGAAGCTGCTGCATCTACTAGAGAATCTATCCTTGGTAATGGAAACTCATCCTTCAGACAAGCCTTGTTGAGATCAGTAAAATCAATGCACATTCTCCATTTACCGTTGGCCTTCTTCACCATAACAATGTTAGCTAGCCATTATGGGTATTTCACTTCTCTAATGACTCCAGCACTAAGAAGTCTTTTCACTTCATTCCGAGCACCTTCGGCTTTGTCATCAGACATCTTCCGAAGCCTCTGCGTTCTGGGTCTGAAGGATGGATCGACATTGAGAGAGTGTTCAATGACATCCCTATTGACCCCACATAGATCATTAGCGGACCATGCGAAGACATCTTTGTTGTTAAACAGAAACCTTGTTAGATTTTTCTCCTGCTCCTCAGACAATTGAGATCCCAGTAACACCTAATCCTCTGCTATATCTTCACATAAGAGCATGGGCTTCGGCTGATCAGCCGAAGCAGCCTTCTCCCTTCTGTACTTGTACTGCTCACAAGCTTCGGCTCCATCTATATTATGGATTGCTTTTGAATCTGTCCAGTTTCCTTCAGCCTTTCTGGCAGCTTCCTGACTTCCTTGAATAGCGATAGGGCCTTGATCCGAAGGTATCTTCATGCAAAGATATGCTGGATGGAGAATTGCTTCAAAAGCATTGAGTGTCCCACGACCAATGATTGCATTGTATGGGTACTCCATGTCGACAATATCAAACACAACTTGCTCTGTCCTTGTGTTGTTGACAAATCCGAAGGTCACTGGCATCGTGATCTTGCCGAGCGCTACAATCTGTCTTCCTCCGAAGCCACAAAGAGGGTGTGTAGCATCATGAATCTTATCCTCTGGCTCTTGCATCTGTCTGAAGGCCTTAGCAAATATGATATCCGCTGCACTGCCTGTATCAACCAGAACGTTGTGGACCAGAAATCCCTTGATGACACAAGAAATGACCATAGCATCATTGTGAGGGTAATCCTTGAGTTGAAGGTCCTCTTGGGAGAAGGTAATTGGGATATGAGACCATCTTGACTTGATGAAGGGTCCCTGCACCCCGACATGTTGTACCCTTCTCTGTGCCTCCTTCTTCTGCTTCTTGTTGGCCGGCTCTGAGCATGAACCGCCTGTGATCGGGAGCACCAGCTTCGTAGCCGAAGCAGCTCCAGCTTGGTTGTTAAATGAATCCATTAGCTCAAAAGGTGGAAGTGAGTTCACCGGAGGTGGGTGCCATTGTTGGGGACTTGTTCTCAAATGCTATGAATTAAGAACAAGGCAACATAGAATGTTAAATATCAATGCCCTTCGTCCACTGAAGCATTATCTCCCCAAGGATTTAATGAACTTCGGACGAAGGCCAATAGCAAAATATTATGAAGGTCATACCTTCGTAAACAGACTTATAAAACAATGTAAAATGAAGCATAAAATATAAAACATTAAAGAAAGATATACCGAAAGTGGATGATTTTGTTCATATACTTTATCATTCGAGTCTAAATATTAAAACACAATATTTGAGTACATTTATACCTTTGCCTTGACAGAGAGCAATAATTTCAGCGTAATGTATCAATCAATATCAGATCGCGTGAACAGTACAAGGGTACTGTTCATCTATTTATAGGCACAGGGCACAGCCTGTGTAAAATTACAATTATGCCCTTTACAATTAGCTAGAATAATGACACAAAACATCATGGGTCATTAGGTCATTTCATCTTTAAGTCGGTTCAACCCTTCGTCTTGAGGTATGTCATTGTACCGAAGCTTCATAAGTGATAGCTTCGGCGCTACTCTTGAGAGGTCCTGCCGAAGGTATTCTCTTTCTTTAGGATCTTCGGCTACGAAGCATACCCCAAACAAACACGTACTATGCACTGGGTTAGCGTTAGAAATAATTCGGAGTGCAGAATATAGTTCTCCTTGTTATGAGTTGCTCGATTAATGCGGATAACCTTGGGAGCAAACTCAAATCAATATGAGCAATGGAACTTTTAGAGAGAGAGAGAGAGGAAAGGGGAAACAAATCGAGTGGAGATTAACACAAATGAACACGGCGATTTATTTACCGAGCTTTGGTTCCAAAGAATCTAGTCCCCGTTGAGGAGGCCACAAAGGCCAAGTCTATTCCAACCCTTTCCCTCTCTCAATCGGTCACACAGCCCGATCGAGTGCTTCTCCTTAATCACTTGGGTCACTAAGACCCCGCAAGGATCACCACACACTTAGGTGTCTCTTGCTAGCTTTACAAAACACTTAGAAGAATTAGAATGAGAAGGAGAAAGCAATCCAAGCGACAAGAGCAACAAAAGAAACCCTCTCTCAAGTCACTAAGCTATTTAGTTGATTTTGAGGCTTGGAGAGGTTTTGATCTTTTGATTATGTCTTGGAGTGTATGCTTTTGCTCTTATATTGAATGTGGAGTTCAGAAAACTTGGATGGCTTGAATGGTGGTGGTTGGGGGATATTTATAGCCCCAACCAATATTCTAGCTGTTGCTGTCGATGGCACAGCGGACAGTCAGGTGGTGCACCGAACATGGCACTGTTCATTGTCCGGTGCGTACCACGTTAGCAGACCATTGGGGTTTGGAGCAGTTGACCATTGAAGTCCTTTGTCTTCTTGTGGCACCGGACAATCCGGTGCGTTCCGACTTCACAACTCTGACTTCTGACTTCTGCACTGCGCATTGTTCACTGTTCACCGCAGTCGACCGTTCAGCGCAGTTGACCATTGCTTTGTTGGTTCACCGGACATGTCTGGTGCACACCGGACAGTCCGATGAATTTTAGCGGTGTCACTCTAAGAAAAACCCGGGAGTGGCCAGTTTATGAGGTGCCTCGGCTTGGGCACCAGACAGTGTCCAGTGCGCCACTGGCAACACCAATGCTTATCTCTGCTCCAAACTTTGTAGAGTTCCCCAACTTATTTTCTTTGTTGGCTTGCGTTGAATTTTATGCACCTGAGATAAATGACAACTAAGCAAACTAGTAAGAACACGTGGTTTGTGATGGACGTCAAACACCAAAATGATTATAGGAAATGATTAAGCCCATTTCCCTTTCAATCCCTCCCTTTTTGGTTATTGATGCCAACACAAACGAAAGCAAATATAAAGGGTAGAAATGTAACTAGTTTTGAAATTTTGATAGATGTGCATAAGTTACTTTAAATTTAAACGAACTGAAAGTATTTCTTAGTATCTATGATTGCTTTCTTCTATTTCAACATTTTGGACCACATATGCACCACTTTGTTTATTTTTGCAAATACTTTGGAAAAGTCTTTTCAAACTCTTTTGCAAATATCCAATGCTATAAGAATATGATTTCAAAAAGCATTTTCAAGATTTTGAAAATTCTCCCCCTGTTTCAAATGCTTTTTCTTTGGCTAAATAAAAACTCCCCCTGAAGAAGTTCTCCCCTTAGCTGTCAAGGGGTTTTTGCAATTGAAATAGTTTCTTCCCCTTTGTGAAAAAGTTTTTGAATATTTAGAAAATGGAGTGGTGGTTGGTGGTGCGGTCCTTTTGCTTTCGGCCTATTAATTTCTCCCCCTTTGGTATTAATCGCCAAAAACGAAGAAACTTGAGAGGCCTTTAATTTTTCCCAATGAATATAAGTGAAAGTATATAAGGAGGACAAAGGATAAATGATACCGACAGAGTTGTACTAGAAGCCTTGCCTTTGCTGAATACCCCATTTCCCTTCCAATCTAAGACTAATCATAGAGATACTCATGGAAGCACATTAGTCTTAGTCTTGGCACTAGAAGAATAAGAAATATGCATTTGTACAAAACGAAGGAGACAAGATCAAAGTTATATAGATAAGCAATGTGTGCAATGTTTCAATCAAAGTTCCGAGAATCTAAGATGTTTAGCTAATTCCTAAGCTTGCTAAAAGTTTTTTCATCCAGGGGCTTGGTAAAGATATCGACTAATTGGTTGTGGGTGTTAACATAAGCAATTTCGATATCCCCCTTTTGTTGGTGATCTCTCGAAAAGTGATACCGGATGTCTATGTGCTTAGTGTGGTTATGCTCAACGGTATTATGCGCCATGCAGATTGCACTCTCATTATCACATAGGAGAGGGACTTTGCTCAACTTGTAGCCATAGTCCCTGAGGGTTTGCCTCATCCAGAGTAATTGTGCACAACAATGGTCTGCAGCAATATACTCGGCTTCGTCGGTGGATAGAGCTACTGAGTTTTGTTTCTTTGAAGCCCAAGATACCAGGGATCTCCCCAGAAACTGACAAGTTCCTAATGTGCTCTTCCTATCAATTTTACATCTGGCATAATCGGCATCAAAATACCCAATTAAATCAAAGGTAGATCCCTTAGGATACCAAAGCCCAAACATAGGAGTGTTAACTAAATATCTCATGATTCTTTTCATAGCCCTAAGGTGAACTTCCTTAGGATTTGCCTAGAACCTTGTACACATGCATACGGAAAGCATAATATCCGGTCGTGAAGCATATAAATAGAGTAAAGATCCTATCATCGACCGATATACCTTTTCATCTACGGATTTACCTCTCATGTCGAGGTCGAGATGCCCATTTGTTCCAATGGGTGTCTTGATGGGTTTGGCATTCTTCATTCTAAACTTCTTGAGTATATCTTGAATGTACTTAGTTTAGCTTATGAAGGTTCCCTCTTGGAGTTGCTTGATTTGGAATCCAAGGATATACTTCAGCTCCCCTATCATTGACATCTCAAATTTCTGTATCATAATCCTACTAAACTCTTCGCAAGAGGACTTGTTAGAAGATCCAAATATAATATCATCAACATAAATTTGGCATATAAACAAGTCTTTAGCAATTGTTTTAGTGAAGAGAGTAGGGTCAACTTTTCCAACTTTGAAGCCATTAGTGATAAGAAAGTCTCTCAGGCATTCATACCATGCTCTTGGGGCTTGTTTGAGCCCATAAAGCGCCTTTGAGAGCTTATACACATGTGTAGGATACTCACTATCTTCAAAGTCGGGAGGTTGCTCAACATATACCTCTTCCTTGATAGGGCCATTGAGGAAGCCACTCTTCACGTACATTTGATATAACTTAAAGTCATGGTAAGTATCATAGGCAAGTAATATACGAATTGACTCAGGCCTAGCTACGGGTGCATAGGTTTCATCGAAATCCAAACCTTCGACTTGTGAATATCCCTTGGCAACAAGTCGGGCTTTGTTCCTAGTCACCACACCATGCTCATCTTGTTTGTTACGAAATACCCACTTGGGACCTACAACGTTTTGGTTAGGACGTGGAACTAAATGCCATACCTCATTCCTCGTGAAATTGTTGAGCTCCTCTTGCATTGCCACCACCCAGTCCGGATCTCTAAGTGCATTCTCTATCTTGTATGGCTCAACAGAAGACACAAAAGAGTAATGTTCAAAAAAATGAGCAACTCGAGATCGAGTGGTTACCCCCTTGTAAATGTCTTCAAGTATGGAGTTGACAGGGTGATCTCTTTGAATTGCTTGGTGGACTCTTGGGTGTGGTGGTATTTGATCCTGAATCTCTTGATCATCTTCCTTGTCTTGATCATCTACATCTCCCCCTTGATCAATGTCCTCCTCTTGAGGTGGCTTCATCTTGATCCTGATCCTCGTCCTCTTGAGCCATTTTCTCATCTTGAGTTGATGGAGATGCTTGTATGGAAAATGATGGTTGATCTTGTGCTTGTGGAAGCTCTTTGGATTCTTTTGGACACACATCCCCAATGGACATGTTCCTTAGTGCGACGCATGGAGCCTCTTCATCATCTAATTCATCAAGGTCAACTTGCTCTACTTGAGAGCCATTAGTCTCATCAAACATAATGTCACAAGAAACTTCAACTAATCCAGTGGATTTGTTGAAGACTCTATATGCCCTTGTGTTTGAGTCATAACCAAGTAAAAAGCCTTCTACTGCTTTAGGTGAAAATTTAGAATTTCTACCTCTCTTAATAAGAATAAAGCATTTTCCCACAAAAACTCTAAATATGGAAAAATTGGGCTTTTTACCGGTGAGGAGTTCATATGATGTTTTCTTGAGGATTCGATGAAGGTAGAGCCGGTTGATGGAGTAGCAAGCGGTGTTAATCGCCTCCACCCAAAACATCCCATGTCTTGTACTCATCAAGCATGGTCCTTGCCATAACCAAAAGAGTTCTATTCTTCCTGTCCACTACACCATTTTGTTGAGGTGTGTAGGGAGAAGAGAAGTCATGCTTGACGCCCTCTTCCTCAAGAAATCCTTCGATTTGTGAATTCTTGAACTCTGTTGCATTGTCGCTTCTAATCTTTTTGATCCTCAATTCGAACTCATTTTGAGCCTGTCTAAAGAATCTCTTTAGGGTCTCTTGGGTTTGAGATTTTTCTTGCAAAAGAATACCCAAGTGAAGTGAGAATAATCATCCACAATCACAAGACAATACTTACTCCCGCCAATGCTTATGTAAGCGATCGGTCCGAATAGATCCATGTGGAGTAGCTCAAGCGGTGTGTCGGTTGTCATGATGTTCTTGTGTGGATGATGAACTCCAACTTGCTTCTCTGCTTGACAAGCACAACAAATCCTGTCTTTCTCAAAATGAACATTTGTTAGTCCTAAAATGTGTTTTCCCTATAGAAGCTTGTGAAGACTCTTCATCCCAACTGTCACACCCGGTTTTGGAAGGCAAACCGAATGCGGACCATGTATGTGACAGGATCAGAAACTCACATACACAGCGATTACATAATTGGACATCATCACACAATGCTTAAAGTAAATAGCGGAAAAGTACTTTATTACAACAAGATGTCCAAGACATCCACTGAATCTATAACAAAGTCATTAACATTAATATCATTAAAGTGCGGAAAACAAAACGTAGAAGATAAGGCCTTCACAGGCAGCCGACTAGGGGTTTGCCACTAAGATAAACTAGAACTCATCATAGTCCTAAAACTCCTCAAAATCCTCCATGCTGCCAACATCTCCTCCTAAGCACTGAGTATAGTGGGGACAACCTGGGGGTGGGGGTTTGAAAAGCAAGGATGAGTACACATCAACGTACTCAGCAAATGTCTCGTTTGGTTAAAGTGGACTAGCTGTATGTGGAGTTAAGGTTAAGTAGTTGCTTTTAGTTGGTCAAGTATTTATTACTATTAGTAGAGCCAAGTTTTAGTAATAAACCCAGTTATTACCCAAATGTACTCCCTCCAAGAGGAAATACCAGAGATCATAATTATATCATCATCATCGTAAAAGTAACCAAAGTTCTTCTAATCAAAGAGGATCCTAAGGCCGCTCTTAATCGTGAGCACGACCGATATATCAGTTTCTAACACTCTACAGAGGTCGCACACTTTACCCACAAACCGTGATTCCCATTCTGCCCGGAAAGAGCCAATCTCCATTGACCACTACCTAGGTGGCCTGGCAGGGTATCACTACGTAGCCATTATAAAGATTTCCTAGAGGTCATAGCCGCCCATTAGGTTTCTCCAGTTTGATAAACATAGTACCTCTCCCCAAAGGAAGGATGACTAACAAAACCAAATCAAGAACCTCTGCAACTAGCCTCGGCAGAGCAAGTATTGTGCCCGGACCCCATTGACGGCCCTACGGCAAAGCCAACTACTCCTCTGGTTCCTCTAATTAATCAGCAAAGGGCATCCCATTCCACCCTCATGGTTGCACTGTTATCCTGGGTGTCGCTCCCCAAACAGGTCCTTACGGACAGATACTCAGGAAGCAACCTAAGTCCCCTAAAGTATCACAAGAACATAATCGGGATAACATCATCATATCATAAGTATTCAGATCATGTTCATTGATTAAGTAAAGCAATAGCATAAAGCTAACCATGATAACCCAGAAGGTAAACAAGGATAAGGTAAATACAGACTAGTCAACTCTTAGGTTTTAATAATGTAATGTGGGACGGTGAATTATAAGTATGTAGGATATAATAGGTCAGAGGACACTTGCCTTCACCAGGTTGTTTCTTAGGAAGATCTTCGGCAACACACTCAGGAACCACGGGTTGCTCGTTGTCTAAATAAAGCGATCATACATTCAATACATTTGGAAAAGTACAAATGAACAACACACCAAATATGTACAATCAAGTGAACACAAGTTTGACAAGGCATTATGAACACAAAGGATAGACTTAAGTGCTAGGAGTTAATTCATTTAGAGATTAGTGATTATGGATTATATAGTTTAGTTCTACTAACTTTAGTGAGACACACAATTATCACATGGATAACTTCATACATGACATAATATTAACGTCACAACATTAAACAACTAGGTACCATTAGCATTTTCCTTTTTATTTATTTTACTAAACAAATACATTATTACTTAAACTTAACCTTTAGCCTAGACATAAAATTAAAGTGCACAGAATGTGGATAATCATAATTTATTTGAACAGAGAATATTCCTATGAACACTTTGCAATTTGAACCACTAAATTTGGAGTTCATATGAAAAATATATGAAATAAACAAGTTTTAAAGTTTGAAATATGAAACTAAGCCCAATTATGTGATTATTTAAAAAGCCAGGGGTCTGATTATAAGAGTCCAGGGGTCTGATTATAAGAGTCCAGGGGTCTGCGCGCTAAAACTCAACGGGTTGATTCTCGGAAATCCGAGGGTCTCTTAAGCAAAACCGCCACGCGAAGGGGTACAGGACTAAACTGACCGTCCGATCTCCGATCAACGGCCCAGATTAGATTCCACAGACGAGCGCGCGGGCGCGGATGAGCAAGTGCGGCTGACAAGTGGGGGCGGGCATCAGCGACCAGAGGGGAAGGCAGGCTGACCAGTCGGGCCCAATGCCAGGGGGCGTAGGCGCTTACTGGCGGGCTCGAGGACAGGGCATGCAGGCGCGAGTTGGTACCCGGTGATCTGGACCACGCGATTCGGATGGAACGGTGGAGATCAATGCTGGGAAGGTTTTATGGCTTCGGGCGGTGCAGCTCCTGCTCCTCGGCGGTGAGGTCACCAGAGACAAGAGGAACGACCACGTCAGGGCTCTAGGGGTTTGGGGAAGGGCTCAGGCGTGCTTAGGGCGATCTGGCGAACTCAGTCGTGGGCGCAATACCAACACGGAGGCACCAGAGAGCGCGGAACATGGCAAGGCGGCCCAACGGCGGCGCAGATCAACTCTAGTGAGGAATTTCGCGGACACTAGGACAGTGACGGACGAATTAAGTGCATAGGAAGGTTGCTCACCTCGAGTGCGAACTCAGGAGCACTCGGGTGACGGCGGGGATGTGGAGAAGCCTCGGGTCGACGGCGGCGGACTCCGGCTGCACAGGAAAATACTCCGGTGAGCGCAGGCCAGGCGAACTAGAGGGGCTAAGGGCGGACCGAGGGGTGTCCCAAGTTGCTGATGGCGAGGTGGAACTCACCGAGGCAACGGACGCGACGAGGCTCAATGGCGGCCGTAGAACGGGTGGTGGACTTCGATGAGCGGTGGCGGAGCTGCCTGGATGCGTGCAGGGCGAGAGAGAGGGTGAGGGTGCTCGGCTGAGGGCGCAAATGAGCAGGGGGAAGTGGGCAAGCGGGGTGTGGGCTCTAAAGGGGTCGAGGGCGTGCGGTGGTGGCCGAAAAACGCGCGGACGTGGGTGCGTCAACGGCGGGAGTGCGCGGGGGGAGGTTAGGGACGAGGCCTAACAGGTGGGGTCCGCGGGCCAGCGAGAGAGGACATGCGCGTGCGTGAAGGGAAACGGCGCCGACAGGCCTAGCCCACCGGGCAGCGGGAGGGAGAGAGGGAGCGAGAGAGCGCGTGCGCGGACACGGGCGGTCGCTGGCAGGTGGGATCCACCTGTTAGACGATGCGGGCGCACGCGCGGCCTGGCTAGGCCGGCAGGGCTGAAATGGCCTTTTCTTTTTCTAGGGAATTTCTAATTGCTTTTCTTTTTATTTTCTCTAGGGTTTTCAATTCAAATTCAAACCAAGTTTTAAATTCAAACTAATTCAAACATGTGCAACAATTCAAAGAATATTTAAGCTCAACGTGATGCAACATTTCATGACTCATATTGTTTTGGCAAAATAAAATAATTAATCCCTCACTAATTAAGCTAAACCTAACCAAAAGAAAAAGAGAGAGAGCAAACTAGAGAGAGAGAAGAGTAACACCTGAATTTGGTAGATACTTAGAAAGAAATTTTATACCCCAAATTCAGGGTGTTACACCAACATGGGCATGTCGGCGATGCCAGAGCCAGCCTATATTAGTCTTAGCAATTAAGCAAGTGCCTAGTTCAGCATTGTTATCATTAAAATCAACTAAGTATAGCTGACCATCTAACACTCCCTTAAAAGCTATTGAATCATCACTTCTTCTAAAGATAGTAACACCTACATCAGTAAAGAGACAGTTATAGCCCATTTTACATAATTGAGAAACTGAAAGCAAGTTGTAATCTATATAATCTACAAGAAAAACATTGGAAATGGAATGGTCAGAAAATATAGCAATTTTACCCAAACCTTTGACTAAACCTTGATTTCCATCCCCGAATGTGATTGCTCTTTGGGGATCTTCATTTTTCTCATATGAGGAGAACATCCTTTTCTCCCCTATCATGTGGTTTGTGCATCCGCTATCGATTATCCAACTTGTGACTTCGCAACTCTGACTTCTGACTTCTACATTGTGCATTGTTCACTGTTCACCGCAGTCGACCGTTGGGCACAGTTGACCGTTGCTCCATTGGCTCACTGGACATGTCCGGTGCATATCGGATAGTCCGATGAATTTTAGCGGAGTGAATCTAGGAAAACCCCGAGAGCGGCTAGTTCGTGAGGTGCCTCGGCCTAGGCACCAAACAATGTCCGGTGCGCCACTGGCAGCACTAATGCTTGTCTCTGCTCCAAACTTTATATAGTTCGCCAACTTATTTTCTTTGTTGGTTTGTGTGGAACTTTATGCACCTGAGATAAATGATAACTAAGCAAACTAGTTAGACCACATGGTTTGTGTTGGACATCAAACACCAAAATCGATTATAGGAAATGATTAAGCCTATTTCCCTTCCAGTCTCCAAGTAGATCTTTAGAAGTGTATTCTAAGATCAGGTTGTCTATGTTGACGATATTATCATTAGGTGGAAGAAGAGCCTTGATGTCGCTTGTTTCTGTCAGGTATAGTTGGAGCACCCTTGGGCATATTGTCAGTTGACATCAGGTTATCGTTTGAAGTGTGATGCAAATTGTTATCCACCTTGATTGGAGTGTCATTAGTTGGAGCGTCCACAACGCATGAAATTGAAGTACATGTCCACTAAGTGTTTTAGAGACCGACATTTCTTAGTTTGGTTGTTTTAGCAACCACACTTTTCACAAGTGTTAGACTTGTCTTTGTTTGGCTAAGAAGTGACCTTTCCCTTAGCATCACCGTGTTTGTTTTTTTTCTCCTGTGCTTGTTCTTGCCATTAAAGATTCCCGGATTGCCATTGTTAGTACCACCCTTCTGTGTTTTCTTTTGGCTATTAGCATGTACTTCTAGCAGGGGCTTAACACCTACAGGGCGCTGTCGGGAGTTATAGACAAGGAGCTCATTGTGCCTTCTTTCTTTTGACATAAACTTTTATGTCGATGCTCGTAGTTGATGTGAAACATTTATGAGATACATGTGAATAGTAAGACATTTGAACTATATATATTTATGTGGTTGTTTATGTCGATGTTATATGAGTTGTGAATGAAATGATACTTGGATTATTTTATGTGCTACAAGTGAATGGATTTTATGTAATCTATATGAAGAAATAAATAAAAATCATATAATTTTGGTTGTTCCAAATACTTAATTTTTGTTAGTTAAATAGATAGCCGATGAAAGATAGCTCTGGCCATGCTAACTTGCATTGGCTTGCCATATGCCCCAAAGAAGTTAAATAACTTCCATTGGCTTGACTCGATTAGTAGTCCACAGAGTTAGTTAGTTTCGGTTTTCCAGGCGCAATTCAATAGAAGTACGTTAGGCCATCTTTAGAACGTAGGATTGTGAGAACACATGAGCAGGAAAAACATAGCAATTCTGTAGGAATACATATGCAAAACAGAGGGTTGAGAACCACAGGAAAATTGAGAAAGCAAGTATTTGGATGAAGCATAGGAAACTTGTAGGAATATGCATAGTTCTTCTTACATTAGATTAACAGTCGCACAAAATAATGTTTTGGATGAATAATATATAGGAAAGTTTAGCAGCAAAAAAATTGATTTGCCTCAATCCTAAGCGACATGAATTAAAAAAGAGGTCGAAGCCAATGTTTTTGTTTCCTACAAAATTGGCTAGATAGGAAATTTTCCTTCAATTTTTTCTTGGTTCGTTCCTGCATTCCAAAGACCAAAGGCATGGATAGGATTTTTTTCCCTACACCCCTTTTGGATCATTAGAACTGAATTTTATTCTAATAATAATAATTTAGGTATATATCAATTAAGCTAATTCGTTTTTTTTGCAAAATATATTTGTATAGTATTATTAGCAAGATGTCGGAGATATTTATGTGCTATATTTTTACTATAGAGGAGTGAGACGAATAGTGTCACATAAATTACAGAGTAGAAACAAATTCTACTAATGCATAAAATCATTTCCCACCCTCAACCCCATGAATTTGAGATAGGCTTATATCTAAACTTTGGAAAATGGTGGAATGTCAAATTCCAAACTAAATAAGTTACTTTATTGAGTGAATTCCAATTCCTCTAAAACGAAGGGATCCAAAGGCCCAGGAATTGGAATCATGTATTTTTCCTAAAAAAAAAACCTTCAATCCAAAGAGCCCCTTAGCGTGACTAGAGCTAACTTTGTCAACCATATCTGATGGATACTAGCTACGTTTGTGGTTTGACGAGAGTTAATTTTCTTTTTCGTCTAGGAGCATCAATAAAAAACCGACATAAGTTAAACCAACAAAATTAGACTTTTTTTGTCAAGAGTTAACGCGATTTATATACTGTTGATCGCTTTATTAGATGTAAAATTGGATTATAAAAAAATAGCCAAAAAATCGAACTACCGCCCTCGCGTCATGACCACAGCCATGATTACACATCCATCGATCAGAAAACCACAGCACGTCCTTGCAATAAATAAAATGATGACACGACGATACGATTCTCTACAGCAACAAATCGATCGGTCACGTACCGCGCGCACGGCGATACTCGTCGAGTACTCCTGCTCCAAGCAAATCCGGCCGTCGGTACAAACGCTATTTACGAGGCTGATTGGTACGTTGATGTCTAAAACTTTAACTATCTAAAACTAGACAAAGCTAAAATTTTAGCAGCAGCTATTTAATTGGCTACTAAAATTTGTCAATATCTTACAATTATCAATGCCAGATTCGTGGCTAACTTTTTTATATTAGTTTTAACACTTTTTTCATGCTAAAACTTCGATATACCATTTTTTCCCTTCTTTCTAGCCAACCAAATATACTCCGCATACCTACCTACTCCAGCAGACCAGCACCTCTCCCAGCCGCTGCCGTTGTGGCCCAGCGCCGTCCACGTCGTTTCTTTTCTCGTTGTGCTGCGGCGCCGACACGTATGCCCAGGCCCAGCCGCCCAGGCTTGCCAGCGCTATCCGACGAACGAAACGACGTGGAAAAGCGTGAAAATGTGCAGAAAGCCTTACGGGCGCGGCTGGGCTCAAGCCGGAACAGGGATTTTTTTTAAAAAAAAAAAACGCCGGTCCCGGCGGCGCGCGCGCGGCTCTCGTTTTGCACGCGCGCGTGCCCGCAGCGGCCAGTACTACTGTTCCTTATCAGGAAGGGGGCAAAAAACCTCGGTCTGCCCCGGGCTGGGCTGGCCGCACTGCACTGCACTGCACTGCACGTGACGCGGCACGTGTACTAGCGCCTCCACGCCACGGGGCCCCGCATGTCATCCGGAAGCAGGCCGATATTTATGGGCCATAAACAAGGACCGGCGGTCAAGTGAGTGCCCCCCCCCCAACCCCCCGCCTCATCTTGATCCAATTGTTTAAAAAATAATAATGGTCTTGTACTACTGTCCCTCATCCCCAATTGGTGGGGTCGCTTTCGTACTACTACTACTAGTTGTGTCTTGTGTGCCCATGAGCCTAGCGTTTTGGGATGTTTTCTTGCCCCTGATGGTGGATCCACTGGCCGCCGGTTTTCTCCAGCTGGAGAGCCATTCGTGGGCGTAGGACGAGAGAGAGAGAGGATCGGAGCAGTACGCGGCGGCGGCGGCGGCGTGTGGGAGATGGCGCGCGAGAGGCGGGAGATACGGCGGATAGAGAGCGCGGCGGCGCGGCAGGTGACCTTCTCCAAGCGCCGGCGCGGGCTGTTCAAGAAGGCGGAGGAGCTCGCCGTGCTGTGCGACGCCGACGTCGCGCTCGTCGTGTTCTCCGCCACCGGCAGGCTCTCGCAGTTCGCGAGCTCCAGGCACGCACTCTCGATCGATCGATCACTCCGCTAGCTAGCCTAGGCCTAGCTACATACCTACCGTGTTGCTCGGCTCCCCTCCACGACACGCCCATCCGACGTCACATCACATCTGCCGCCGTTCTTCGAACCTTTTTTTTTCTTCCTTTATCGCCACGCACATGGCGTGTGTTTTCTCGTTTCAAATGACTATCGTCGCGGATCTGGCTCTTCTTCTAACTCGGTGGCTTGGTGTTTCGGATCCTTGCACTAGGGTTTCGTGCTTGGCCATACTACAATTTCCCTCTCTCTCTCTCTATCTCTCTCCTTTCCTAGGGTTTGGCTTTCATCTGGAAGACGATATGCTGAGCGAATTTGTTTTCTGCTTCAATACGGTAGAACTTGTTGTATGCAACGGAAATCGAGCTTCCCTTGAACATCTAGCGCCTTGGTTGTGCGTGTGCCTATTCCCGCCAGCTCCCCGGCTAGCTTCTCAGAGAAATGGGGAATTTTCTACAGTATTTCCCTGGTTTTCTACAGTGTTTGCCGTCAGCTCGCGGATTACTCTTTTTACGGTGGGCCGAATTGCTGTAGCTCGCTGCCGAGAGCACTCCGGCCGGTGTACGCCCGCTAATTTTCTGCCCGTCGCTTGTCCTGCGGTGGAAACGCTGCTGCTGATGGACCCGATCAAACACTGGATCAGCGCGTGGCGGTCGTTGATAAGCTGAGAGCTCATGTCGAACGGCCGTACCTGTGATTTTATGTGCCGGTTTTGGTTCATGCACGAGACTTGATCGTCGTTCTCCCTCCCCGGCTGCTGAAGCCTTTCGTGATTATTCGTGCTGTTGGGATAAACTATTCTGGTCAAGTACCGCTGCTTGTGGTGCTGGTGCTGCATCTGGTTTATTAACCCGGCCGTCAGGTTGTAGGTGGCTCAACATTGTTATTAATTATAATGTAAGTACCTTAGTTATAGCATGTTTGATGTCGGGCGTTTCACCATTTTTCTGTGTTCCGTGCCAATCGAAGTACATAAGCAGAACATTTATATGCAAATTAGGGCGTGTTTAGTTCAGTTTTTTTTTATAAATCTGTTTCTATTTTAAAAAAGCAGAAGCTGAATCAAAGGGGTTTATCTTTTCTGCCACTACTAAGGAAAATCAGTTTTTTTAATACAAATTTTAAGGAACTTATACTCTGCTTTTTGCTGCTTATCCAAGTTCGATATATTAATAAAGAGGTAAAACAAGCAATTAAAACGAGATTCAAAATAATTAAGTGTTACAATAAATAAACAAAAAATTATTAATAGAAACATTAGAATGGGATTGTAAAATTGAATTATTAATTCAATATATTAACGAAGAGATACAATAAATAGGAAATAAAATGGGATTAAAAATAATTAAGTGTTAGAATAAGTAAATATATATATATATATTATAAAAAAAAGCAAGTGGAGTCTAGTTTTATTAGTAAAAATATTAGGAACCCAAATGTGAAATTATTTTTTAATTAGATATATTGGTTAAGAGATATAGTTAAAGAAAGTGCATATAAATAGTATACAATTTGTTTACAGTAGACAATCCATATAGTAATTTGAACCAAACGACTTACACCAATTTTTTTATAGTGGACGGCTCATAGCAACTAATCATGCTAGGGGGCTACTTATTTTATTGATAAATTCAATATGATAGTAAGAGGTTATTTCATTATTATTTTTTGAATATTATACATGCACAAACATAACTCATCCTCAAAAGTGAGTTCTTTTGGTTATTCATTATATTTGATATGTATAACGGCCATTTCATTAACTCACAATTATTTAGAATCTTTTGCTTGCCTGATTTAGTGTTGTTTCTACGAACCCACATTTTATACAGAGGCTACACTACCGGACACAACTGCTTTGCCGAGTTATAAACACTCGAGAAACTCTTTGTCGAGTCTTACTTTCGTCAAAAAAAGACTTGGCGAATTGTACATCAGCAGCGACTTCTTTACTGATTACTTTTTGTCGGGCACTCGACAAAGACTCTCGGCGAAAAAAACAAAAATATACTTTGCCGAGTGTCAGAGAAAGACACTCGGCGAATAATTAATTTGCCGAGTGTCTTATAGAGGGCACTCGACAAAAAAGTTAGTTTGCCGAGTGTCAACTTCGGACACTCGACATAGGTAACGATCATCAGCTATAGACAGTTGCTGACGGCCATTTGTCGTGCGTCTCATTAAGTCGAGAGCTTGACACTCGGCAAAGACTGCTTTGCTGAGCGTCGATGTGTGCCGAGTGTTTTGCGCTTGTCAAAGGAGGTTTGTGTCGAGTGTCATTATTCATCGACAGTGGCACTTGGCAAATCTTATTTTGCCGACTGTCCGATAAATTACACTCAGCAAAGCGTCTGACACTCGGCAAAGAGCCTGTTTCTGGTAGTGCTAGTAGACAAGCGAATAAAATGTTAGAGCAACTTAAGAGACTCTTTATATCATTCTCAGTTTATAAAAATAGAGATTTTGCTGAAAAAGTACTCTCTAGCAGCGTTTTTAACTGAATCTCCAAATATAGACATCCTCTATTCTGGATTTTTCGCTAGCCAAAGATGGAGAGACATATGGCTCACTAGAGTTCACACAAGATATAGAAAACTTATTGTTGGGTAGAAAGATGTATAAATCGAATATACTCAAATTGCTTTCTAAATAATAACTTAGAGAAAAAAATTGTTGAAAAACTCTTCGAGATGCCCTTAGTTAACAGGATAAGCATCTGTATGCTTCAAAGCATGCAGGATATGGTTTTGGGCTTTCAAACCTAACATCTGATCAAAATGCCTCGATTTTTGCTAGTGTGGATGGCATAATAAGCACTACCGGAATCGCGTTCTTTGCCGAGTGTCTAAGACACTCGGCAAAGGCTATTTTACACTCGGCAAAGGCTTTGCCGAGTGTAACACTCGGCAAAGAACACTCGGCAAAGATTTCATCGGCAAAGGGTTCTTTGCCGAGTGCTTTTTTTCGGACACTCGGCAAAGACTTTGCCGAGTGTCAAAAAGCACTCGGCAAAGAAAAACACTCGGCAAATTAAGAATCGAAAAAATTTAAAAAAAAACAGCAAAACATTTTTTAAATTATAGGAACAACTCTCCAACCCTACCCTATTACCTTACCTGTTGCCCTATCATTTTTCACTATTATTTTGAATCAAACTTATATGTTTTGTAAATGGTGAGATTCGAACTCGCAACCTCTCTCTCGCGCATACCCTCCTATACCACTACACTACTACACCAATTATGTTTATATTACGTTTCCATTCCCCATGTACTATAACAAATCGAGAGTAATTTGATTATTTAAGGCACTAAATGAGTTCATTTGAAAATGTGACCAACTATAAAGTTGCATAACTTTTTGAGATCTAAAAGTTTTATTTTAATAGTTTCTACATCCGAGACCGTTTATAAAATTTGAATTTTAAATTTAAAAACTTCATATGAAATTTTCAATGACAAGATGATTTCAAATCAAAAAATTGTCAACTACAAAGTTTCATTACATTTCAAGACCTATAACTTTTATTTTGGTGGTTTTTCCATCCGAGACAGTTTGAAAAATTCAAATTTCACAATTCAAATATAGTTTTGCATAACAAGATGATTTCAAACTAAAACATTGTCAACTACAAAGGTTCATAACTCTTCAATACCTACAACTTTCATGTTGGTGGTTTTTCCTTTCGAAGTCGTTTTCAAAATTCAAATTTTAAATTTTTTAAATTCAGGCGTAGTTTTCGTTGACAATATGACTTCAAATGAAAAAGTTGTCAACTATAAACTTTTATAACTTCTCAAGATCTACAAAGTTTATTTTGGTTGTTTGATAATTTGTTTATCTCAGATGATGGTTCTAACAATATGCACAAATTCTATACGTCTCTCTCGTAGTTTCATAAACTACGAGAGAGATATAGGTTTTATGAACAAATTTATTTTTATTTTGTCATATGAAGAAATGTTCAATATATAAATTATACATCATGATGAGTTATACAAATTTGTAGTTGAAAACTTTTTCATTTGAATTAATTTACTACTTTAAAATGTGAATTTTAAATTGTCTTTGGCTAGTGTTGGAGAAAAAACACTCGGCAAAGAGCTCTTTGCCGAGTGTTGTATTTGTGACACTCGGCAAAGAGCTCTTTGCCGAGTGTTGTATTTGTGACACTCGGCAAAGAGCCCTTTGCCGAGTGTCAAAAAAAGACACTCGGCAAAGAAACTCTTTGCCGAGTGTCAAAAATAAAACACTCGGCAAAGAGCTTCTTCGCCGAGTGTTTTCTTTTACCGAGGGTTTTCTGCGTGGCACTCGGCAAAGAGCTCTTTGCCGAGTGCCCGAAATAAAACACTCGGCAAAGAATATGGCACTCGGCAAAGAGCCAAATTCCGGTAGTGAAGGTATGTTGGTGAGTACACTGTACGTGCATAAATCTATATGATGAGGTTCAGTTTCATGGTCCCCTTGGAGCGTGTGGCTTTAGAAACACCGCAAGAACTGCACGTTCAATGGAAGGGCACCATGCGTTTAGGTTGTTTTATGGGAGTTCATGAGTCTAGGGAGCCAGAAAACATTTTAGCAGCAGTGAATTAAACCGCTACATTGATATAATCTTACTAAATCACTCACAATACATATAATAATTTGAAGTAATATTATAATAAAACATCGAAGTAGTATTATATTTAAACATGAAATGAACGATAAAAATCATAAAAATATATAATAAGGCCCCCTTTGGAACGCGGGAATTTTTCCCGTTTCCTGCGTTTTTCCTGTGAAATTGAACTGTTTTCTACAGTATTCCTGCGTTTTTCCTGTGAAATTCCTGCAATCCAAAGATTATACGTACTTTGTTTTAGGAGAGACTTTAGTGGACTCCATAGCTTAGTGACAAAGTTTCTGGATCGATGGGATCGAGGAACAGGAACGTGGTAAACGGTATACTACTAAAATTAGGATTTAATAATACGGGAACAAGATTGTTTTTACGTAACGGAACAAACGTTTCCGGAACGAGGAACGCATAGACATGGGAGCGGTGGGAGGCTGGAGTCCCACCGCCCCACCGCTGGATCCGTGCGTGCCTGCATGGGTCTAACCTTGCAAGTAACAGGCACGAAGAGGTTCAGCCATTCGTTGGGTTGTAACATGATGCTTGTTCGAGGTTGGCCATTTTTTTTTTCAGTTTCTGTTGCACATTTGCCTTGCTAACTTACCTTTGGGTCCCTGTGTGTATGGGTGGATCTCCCCCTTAGGAAAATCTTATAATCGATTCATTTTTATTTTAATACAGACTTGTAGATCTCTTGTGTGTGTTTGAGTGCAAAAGCTATATGTTATGTGATTTAATCTCATTTTCTAGCTGTTCTCTACCTTATCTCTTTCTTTAGATTGATAATTAATACATGCATGTCACTTGAACCATACATTTCCATATCCAACACTGTATGTGGCTTATAGTAATCTAAAAGACTAGACAGAGGCCACTACTATGACACCACAAATGCCTCTGCATAGTATTAACCTTAGATCTGATTGCAAACATGGAATGCTTTTCCCAATTCCTACTGGAACCTAATTTTTTCCTATTAAATTTCTGAATTTCACTCTGACTCCTGAAGATGCTGACATTTCTATATTGCTGTGTTTTCAAATTTCATATCCTCATTGCCATTGCAAGCTTCCATTATATGTTTTCATTATTTACCGTTTGCTTTTGCTTTTGTTAACAGTGTGAATGACATCGTTGACAAGTACAGTACACATTCTAAGAATCTGGGGAAATCACATCAGCAGCCTTCTATTGATTTGAATGTATGTTATGTTAGCAATATTTTTCCTTTTTTCTTTCCTTGAACTTTTCTTACTAATAGGCAATAGTGTAAAGCATTTTTACAGGAAAGACAGATGTTAAAAGTTAGAAATGTGTGGGAAGTCTAGTCGGTCCACAGACAGCAATTACATTATTGTTGTGCAAACAATTTAATATGAACTACTTTTTCGTAGTTCCTTGTGATTAAGTCATGCTTCTGTGGACAGTTCTTAGCTGATGCAAACTTTCATAGCTCTTAGTATAAACTATTATAGATCAGAGTACAAGAACATTGGAAGGCATACTCAAATAAGGGGATATACATTGAATAAATGTTGCAAAGTAGTCTTTTCTGATTGATTAATTATTCTTGAGCAATACTATTAGTGTCTACACTTACTTTTATATAACTATCTGTAGAAAAATCGATGTTTACCTTCTGAACAGAAGGAATTGACTGGTAAATTTATCAAGCTATCCTTTTTTCCTTCAATGTGATATGTCAAGATACACCTTGGTGAATGAATAATTGTTTTTCCATAGTACCACATAGTATTCCTTACAATCTTAGTGTTAATCAGTCTTGGACTTCTTATCCTCCAAGTGTAGTTTGCATGCACACTACTGTTTGGAGAATTACAGTATGTGTATACGTATATTTAATGTTTCATTTAACTTATATACTAATCCTATTTTCCCTTATAATTTTTCAGGTAGAGCAGAGCAAATACAGCGGCTTGAACGAGCAACTTGCTGAAGAAACTAATGGACTTAGGTTATGTTTTGTTTCATACACATTGATTATGCGATTCAAAGAACATTTGTTTGAGAGAAAAGGAGCCCTAGAAGCTAACAAATGACTTTACTGTTCGATAATGTAGACAGATGAGAGGTGAAGACCTTGAGGGTTTGAGTGTAGAGGAATTGCACCAAATGGAAAGGAAACTTGAAGCAGGACTGCATAGAGTGATTAGTACAAAGGTAAGGGTTATATAATATGTAGTCCTACATCCTTCAGATTCTCGTTTGAGTTTGTGCTTAACTGTTTCTCATACAATGGATATCTCTTCAGGACCAGCTATTCATGCAACAAATCGGCGAATTACAGCAAAAGGTGAGAAATGATTATATAATATGTAGTAGCAAACTAGTGGCGTTAACTGCAAAATGACATTTTTAATTAAGTTCCTTATTTGAGATCCTGCCATTTCATTAGTATGTTATATGTTTACATGGAATTTATATCAAAATCGAACGAAGTTGCAAGAATCTTGGAAAGTATGCCACCCATTCCCAGGCCCATGCATGGGATAGAAATAGAATGCTGTTTCAAAAGATAAACGATCTCGCGCGCGTCAATTTCCTTTTTCTCATACTTTCATTCGGAAAATCTCATCTAGAATTTTACGTGTTCAAATTTTAACCAAGATCCTAAAATGATGACTTAGCCGGTTACTCTGGTGATCAGCTTAGATTATCCCATGTTCCAAGCGTGACCTCAGTTGGACGAGCTGATCATTTCTAGTGGAACCACACCAAGAGGATTGGTAACAACTGAATTAGTAGAAAAGAGTAGATCGAAAAGAGAGATGCTTGCTAGCTTGATAGTATATGCATATATAGCACTCATGATATGGGCCAATGAAAGTTGTAGAATTAAATTCAGTTGATATGGGTGGTAGGTCATGTGCCAATCTCTTAAGAATGGATAGCACAGTTTGTTAAAAAAAACACTTTGACCACTATGGAGACGCTCTCAGGCCGGGCATTAACTTTAGAGAAGTTTTCTTGAACACGACAGGCAATATGAGTCCCCCAAACACACTACCTTAGACCATCTACAGTAGTCTGCCTATAGTTTACCCAAAAGTATTATTTTACATTAATTGTTCTGCACCGTTGAGTGCACTATTCGCAGAGTGTAGTTTGAATATGGGTATGAGAATAGGTAATCTGTTGGAGGTAGTCTTATATAAACTGATACAACTCGCAAGAAGCTGGGGGATAGCATGGTTTATAGACGCATACATAAAAAGGGAGCAAATGTGTGCCAACCGTTTTCTGTTGTTACTGTGCTTAGCACCAGGGACTTGCTAAAATTTAGGTACCTGAAATCTAGACAGCGGCTATTATATATAATTTATATTATAATTGTATTTTTGACCATTTTTTGGAATATTGGGCTTATTATCTAGCATTTCATTAAAACAAGAGAGATGTTAACAAAGTTTACATCTTACATAGATGGGCTCCGTTAGGCTATCTCCAGCAGATCTAATATAACATTCTCTATTTTATTCCCTATTTCAAAATTCACTCTGCAAACAGTGTCATCATCTATAGTTCTATGTCCCATATTTCATCCTGACTAGTGGAAACAGTCTTAGGCGGCGCTACCGTGGATTAGGATTAGGGCTAGTTTAGGAGCAATGGATCGAAAGGTTTAAAATTCCCTTCCTATTAAAAGAATGAAGAATAAAGAGATTTTAGCCTCTTCAATCTGTTCCATTTTACTTGATCTCAAGCACACCCTTAAGACCTTGTTCAGTTGCACAAGGATCGGAGAGGATTAAATCACTTTCTATTCAATTTTGACTAGGAAGAGATTTAATCCCCTCCAATTTTCTTCAATCCCTCGCAACTGAAGATGCTCTAAGGTGTTAATTAATTACTCATTACATTTTGGGCAATCAGTAGGGGTGTAGCCCCCCCCCCACCCAAAAAAAGCACCAGGTGGAGTATTCATCTCTAACTTTGGAGAAAGCCGCTTGGGTCGATTTGCAGTTGTTTATGAAGGTCCTCTCATTTGTCTGCTTCCAAATAGTCCATAGGGTCAAGATTGCAGTTTTAATTCATTGTAATATGCAAACATAATCTATCATATTTGGTTTTGTGAATAAAAATCCGTTAGACAAAATTATAAACCCCAAAAAAAAATCATGTTGACACAAAGATATATAATCAATAATTTATAGTTATTTCTATAGTCAATCATAAAGTAACAGTTTAATTGTACTTATTGGTTACGCAGAAAGTACTATCCCAAATCGTCTTAAAATTCAAACCACTACTGCCAGTGCTAGCTTTATTAAAAAAAAAGCTAGAAGATTAATCTACCACTACTGGCACGGAGAGTGACGGAGTTGCGTGCATGTGCTCATGCTGCTTTGGATCGGAGCACGTGGCCTATGTGACCATGTGGCTGCCACCAAATCATCCTAGGACTATGATGACGATGATGTCAATTGTCTTTGGCAGCTAGCTAGTCTTGATGCCATGTTGATTCACACCGATTCTTGATGAGATGCCCTTGCTCCACCAGCTGCTTCTTCCTAGAGGCTATGGTCTTCTTGAAATTTCACGATGGTGCAATGGCGGCCAATCGTGCCCCTACTGGCTACTGACCCGCTTGATGCCACTGCATGCCAAGTCTGGTTCTGAGGGCGTGCATGGGCTGTCCTCAAGGCCCTGGCTTCAATCCTATCCATGCACGGGAGTTCTGGGCTATAGGTTCATCGCTGCCGTTTCCTACCATTGCCGGTTCAAGCTATGAACCGACACTATGTTAGGTCATCACTGTTGGTTTTTGGTTTGAACTGACTGTGATACTCATCATTGCCAGTTTATGGTTAATATCGGTTGTACTAAAAGTTGTAGTACCAACTTTGTACTTCATTTTTTTGGGATTGTTTGGTCGTTCAAATATGCATCACAAGATTTTATAAAGTTAATACTAAAATAATATGTATTGTATAGTCGTCACAAGTATGTAATGGTAGCAAACAATTAGGCGGGATGCATGAGAAACAACCGAAACAAAATTATAGATCTCTAAAAGTTATATAACTTTGTATTTCACATAAAAATTTATCTAAAGTCGTTTTAATGACAAAATATTTTAAGCGTGTGTTTCTTTGTCGTCTTCATAAAATAGTGAACGTTATCAATATATCCTTTAGAGCTTCAATGTATGTTGTACATTCATTGACGGTTCATCTGCATTATTTATATAAAATCTTATTGTTAATGCAATCTTTTGTAAACATATGATACAATCAACGACAAATTTAAGAAATCTAAACAAAAAATAACTATTGCAACTATACTATACGAGAGGACGAACGTGCTAACGTTTTACACACTTAATTAAGTGAAATCTTCAACAGATTCTTCAAAAAAATGGACAACACATCCTCTTTTATAGAGTATTATTTTACCTTCATACATAATACACAATATATCAGAGGATTAACTCACACAAATGAAGAAATATTACACACCAACCCTCAAACTTATGTAGCCAATGAACAAAGCTCAAATCTGATTTGCTACTGATTTCTATTACATTCAAACATATCGACTTGCTACTTTTCCTATCCTATAAATTATATAAATCAACCACAAATATCAAGAAATCTAAACAAAGAATAACTACTTCAACTCTACTATATGAGAGATTGAACTTGTTAACCTTTTTTCACACTTAAATGAGAGAGATCTTTAACAGATTATTCGAAAAGATTGGACAACACCTCCCCTCTTTTTCCATCAGCTTATGGCGACATGAACACAAGGGACCGAAGAAGACTAATTTTTGGTGGCATACAATAAGCCTGTGACCGTATTATAAACGCGTTCCTATACAAGGATATACATTAATTGCTCTTTTATGATAAACAATCTATTATTCCATGCAATCCATCTTGATCTTTCACATAAAATCTTATATTTATTTGACTATAGCATCTTCAGCAATATATATACAAATATATTATTTTGGGCCAAAAAAATCGTTTCTATTTGGGAATGCCGATACTTCATATTTCATGAAAACGTCGAACATATGCATCTACAAATTCAATAGGATTTTATTGTGGCGATGTTTGGATGTACGTATAGTGTGACTTTTTTGCCTGGACTTTTCGAATGGAATTAACTGAAAACAAGTGAATCATTTATACCATATATGCATAAATATGGAACTAAATACATTTAAATTGAATGGACGCTTTATTTAATCATGCAATCCTTTTTTCCGTTTCTTGTAGGGCACACAGCTAGAAGATGAGAACAGGCGTCTAAAAGAACAAGTAACAGACCGTATATATATTTCTCTATATATGTACTGCCAGGACTTCGGTTGTAACAAACCGTATAATGAAGAGCACGTTTATAATTCCTTATTCTTTATAAGCAGATGCCTCAGGTGCTAACGGCTGGCACAATGGTGGTTGCTGCTGCTGCAGAAAATATCCTCACTGAAGACGGGCAGTCGTCTGAATCTGTAATGACTGCATTGCATTCAGGATGCTCGCTCGACTGTGATGATGGTTCCGATATATCCTTGAAGTTGTCGTGAGTGCATTCCAAAACATTTATGCTTAATTTGTTGCATGAGAAATTATGAAACACTTATGCTTTGACTGTGATGATGGTTCTGATATATCCTTGAAGTTATCGTGAGTGCTCTCCAAAACATTTATGCTTTGTTGCATGAGAAATTATGAAACACTTATGCTTTGAAGTTAATAATAATATATGCCTGGAAGCTAAGTAGAAAGATTTTCATGAAAAATTAAATCGTGCATGGTTTTCTTTGTACCCATTAGATCATTAAATCCAAAGGACTATGAACTCTTTGGCCATGCAGGTTGCCTTGAAAGGAAGGACCATCGCATCGCATGTTATCTGCATGAGTGGGGCTGACATCAGTGCTTCTAAGAAGATAAAGACGGGGATAGTCCCATTCGCGGCATTATATTGGTTTAACCAGATGTGCTAGCCTTGTGCATGTCTGTACTTCAAAGTGGCTAACACGAAATTTGTATATATAATAGTGTAAGCGCTGTCTTATCTTTGTTCTAAAAATCTGTATTGTTTCGTTGCTGGTGCTATATTGTTGGTGTATTATATATATATGCACTTAACTTTTATCTATACTACTTTATTAAGAACATAATATGAACACCTGATGCTATCACGGCTTCGCGCTGACACTCTGGATCTGTTCCACTAGTCACGTCCTGACTAGGTTCTTCCACCTAACGTGCTCCGCCTCAGCGTCGTACCATGTGGGCCCTACGCTCGGTGTCTGTGCAGCCAGCCACCTACTGTGTCTGTCCAACATCTGACGCCGCTCGCGTCACTATCACTCCGTACAAAAAATAGTGTAGAGCCAACACTTAAATTGAAGACCCCGCTTCATAAATTTGGGGTTAACCACTAGATCACACGTGATTTAGTGTTTAGAAATAAACAATAATTATATTTAAATAAATATCTTAATATATATTTATTTGATATATAACAACCGTAGCAAAGTACAGACAACTAGCTAGTATGAAACATATGGCCTAGAGCATATATATAAACGTAACAGTTGGTCTAATTTGTTAAGGAAGCTTCAGGGAATCTTCATCCAATCTCCTGTGTAAAAAAACTAGCATTATTTATGCAATTTAGGTGCAGCAGTAGGTTGTTTATCTCTTTTGCCCTACTTAAATATTTTTAAGAGGATTTCTAAAATTTGTCTTATGTTTCCTAAGGAAAGAAGATAACCCAAACTTTATGATCTTGCACAATGCTTTTCTATATGCTGGAATTAATGGTTGTAATTAACTCTTCTGTAATACAACTTATAGAAAAAGACATGTGTAATTAACTCTGCTATGTGTCATGCAAAGCTACATATTAAATAACATATATTTTAAATCCATACCACTTGTACCTTTCCTTGAGATCTAGATACATTTTTGTACTTTCGGGTGTATGGAGGATGTTGACTCATGTGTTTTTTGCACGATTGTATCTCGGATAGCCTTAATTGATGGCACATATCCTCGTCCTATACCATACATTCTGTCACAGCCAGGGGTAAAACCGAATGCATAGCATATGTGTGCCAGGATTCATTTTTTACACATATGTTGACATCACAAGTGTAATGTATCAAAAGACAATGTAATAAAGGCGTAAAGAGAGTACAATAAATTTATTACATTATCCAGACATAAGTGTCTTTAAATAGTATCATCATCAAAGTACAACGGATAAAACATGGACGCTCTTCCACAGGAAGATGACTGGCGCATCGTTAGACTTAATACTCGTCAACATCATCTGCAAAGTCTTAATCATCACCCTCTGATCAAAATATTAGCAAGGGGTGAGCTCGCGTATGGTCGGGGCTCAGCAAGTGGGAGAAGATGTAAGGAAAATGCACCCCGGGCCATTTAGCTCAATAGGTTTTGGTGTTTGATGATCAACATAACCTATGGAGTAATGTATTTCTCAAAGTGTTTGTGTGTTGTAGTTCACAGGATGCTAAGTGGATTGGACTGAGGCTCTAAGGATGCAACACCTCAAAGAAGACATTATAAGACCCATAGAAGACATTACAAAATCATATTGAAGACACTTTATACATGCTAAGAGTCCAACACATCAAGAAGTAGAAGTGAGATACAAAGTTGCAAAACAAAAGTGAAGTTGACAAAGTTGAGAGGAAAGGTTGACTGAATTGGAAGCGTTTCACAAAATCAAATCTACTCAAACTGACATGGCTTCAACTCTGAGATGTAGATAATTTTATAAGCTTTCCAAAAAGTTCAAGATCATCAAAATCGGAGTTCGGAGCTAAAAGTTATGCCCACAATACAAAGTCAGAATTGCTAAAAAACTGCAGCAGCATATGGGATGTTCGGTGCACACCGGACTGTCCGGTGTGCCAAATTTGCTCAAACTGGTATGACTTCAACTCTGGGATGTAGAGAATTTCATAAGCTCTCAAAAGTACAAGATCATCGAAATCGGAATTCGAAACTAAAAGTTATGGCCAAAATACGACAAGCCAGCATGGGCACACCAGACTGTCCAGTGCGCCATCTTCGGAAGCTCCAACGGCTACCTTTAACGGCTAGTACACATGGCATGTCCGGTGCGTCGCAGAAAGCTACAGAACTGCTTTTCAATGGCTATATTTGAGTTGTGGCCTATATATACTTCACCCAACCAGCCATTTAGAGGTGTGGGAGCCCAAGAGACATACCAAGGCACATAGTTCACATTTCCAAGAGCTCATATACCCAAGTGCTTAATAGAATCACTCGGTAATTAGTGTAGGTGCTTTGCGAAGTGCTTAGGTTAGTTAGACCGCTCTAGCGCTTGCTCTAGGTGAATCATAGTTAGTTGAGTGAGTTTAGATAAACCACACAACCCCTCGGCTCTTGTGTGGGCCATTGTAATTGTACCGAGTGGGGCAAGAGTCTTGCGAGACCGTGACAACCGCGTTTGTGTCACGGTCGCCACCGTGTACTGGAGGGAATGAGGCCCACGACATTTTCGGCAGGAAACTCGATAGTGGAGACGGAGGGGAGCGTCCGAGAGGAGCCGGAAGCGGAGCACCACTTGTGCGTGGAGAAGGCCCGTGGCTCTCTACGGAATTACTCGACTGAGGTGCTTGGCCCTCGCGTGGGCTTCCCATTGCATAGGGGCACCGAGGATTAGTCGGGACCTTGCATGGTTCTAGATTCCTCGGTAAAAATACCGACATCATCCATGATAGTTTGCATCTCTACATTGCTCTTTAAGCTTCCGCATTTATATTATGCATTTAAGTTTCAATCTTGTCTTTATACTTATATAATGTAGATTGAAACTTAGTCATTGCGATAGAGATAGAAACACTTAGACAAAACCTAGTTTGCACATTCTAGTTTGATTATTTGCATAAGTTTTGCTCTAGGGTTTTATTTGTGGCCTAGTTTAGTGAAAGTTTTAGAAGTCCTAATTCACCCCCTCTTAGGCGTCACCTGTTTCCTTTAATTGCTATCAGAGCCTAGTTTGGCTCATTTGAAACACTTTCGCTTCACCGCTAAAAGAGCTGATGCTTTTTCATAGGAAGGGATGGATACCCATAGGCCACCACACTTCGATGCCACTAACTCCCCATATTATAGTGCTAGAATGGCTTGTTACCTAGAGGCCGTTGATTTAGGTGTTTGGAGAGTCACTCGTGACGGATGAAACTTTCCAAGAATCCCGAGAAACCCACCATAAGTGAGGAAGAAATTTATTTAAATACAAGAGCCAAAAATTGCTTGTATAAATCTCTTAGCATGGATATTTTTAATCAAGTGTTTACATTGAAAACTGTTAATGAGATTAGGCTAAAATTGCATGAGTTGCAAGACGGCACATCTTGTGTCCGTGAGCAAAAACATTTCCTAGTCTTAAATGAATATAATTCTTTTGCTATGAAAGATAATGAGCTTGTTAGAGATATATATTCTCATTTGAATCTAATCATCAATGAGCTCAATTCTATTGGCATAAATAAGCTAGGTGATTCGGACATTGTGAGGAAGATTATCTCCCTGCTACCACAATAAAGATATGATAGCATCATCACTATTCTTCACAATATGGAGGACTTGAGTACAATGAACCCGACAATTGTGATTGGGAAAATCGCGGCTTTTGAAATGTCGCGGAAAATGTGTCGGGGAGAGGAGCCAACTTCCTCAAGGCTATATGCTTTTTCATGTGATGAAAGGAAGGGTAAAAAGAAGGTTCCCACTCTAAGTTCCTCAAGTGAAGAAGAGGAAGAAGAAGAAAGTGATGATGGTGAAGATGATCAACCATCAACATCATCCTCCGAGGACGAAGAAACAATCTGACGCGTCGGAAAGGTAATGGGGATGATCCACAAGATTAATCTAATGGATGTGCCCCTGTAGGTAGAGGATCTTCTCTTTAACATTGACAGGAAAAAGCAAATAAAGAGAGGATGCTTCATATGCGGGGAGAAGGGCCACTTTAGGTACAACTGTTGAACCATGGCCGAACCCAAAAAGGAGAGGAGCAAAGGCAAGGCGCTAACAAGTGTCAAAACTTGGGATGATTCTTCAAGCGAAGATGAACCTCCAAGGACACGTAGCCACCGGTCCTCATCACGCTCATCACGGTCATCACGCAAATGCCTTATGGCAAGAGGTAAAATGAGCATTCCATCCTCTAGTGATGAAAGTAGTAGTGATGATGAAGGTGAGGGAAAGCCCTACGTAGATGAGCTTGCAGAAGCCGTTAAATTTTTCCAGGATGTTTGCACTAAGCAAAAGGCTCAACTTAAAACCTTGAAAAGTAAGTTGGTTAGCTCCCAAAATGATTATAAATGTTTGCTAGAAAAATTTCAAACATTTGCAAATTTGAATTGTGAGCTATCAACTAAAATTGAGCAATTAGAAACTAGTGCTCAATCCACTGCTACCGATGATGGCCTTATTAAAAGGAATGAAAAACTTAAGGCTAAGTTAGCTAGCTCCCAAGAATCTATTGAAAATTTGCTAGGGAAAATGGAAATTTTTAGCATACACAATAATGAGCTAACTACTAAGCTAGAAAATATTGGTAGCACCCCAGGGGCATCTTTAGTTGAAATTCCTGAAATTATTAAGAAAGATACTTCTACTTCTTGCTTTGATTTAATTGATGATTCTAACCCCTGCAACCAAGTTCTTGTTGAGAATATTGTTGTAGAAACCTGTTCAGATGAGGTTGCAAAGGAAAATGAGCAATTAAGGCAAGAAGTGGCTCGCCTTGGCAAGACTTTGTATGATAAGAAAGGCAAAACCAAACAAATCCAACCTTCACAGAATAACACCACTGCGGGAGTGAACAAGCCTGTGGAGGGCGAAACCGTGATTTGTAGGTTATGCCACAAGGAAGGCCATAAGTCTTTCCAATGCAAGGCGATGACTGGGGATAAGCAAAGGCAAAAGCTCAAGCAAAAGCCAACAAGCAAAATCTCCAACACCTACATCAACAAGGTGGAGAAAAAGGCTGCTACACCATATTTGATCAAGAAGAAAAAGAATGGAAAGGTGATAGCAATCAAGGCCAACAAGCAAGCCAACTAAGGAAAAGGGGCCAAACACATCTGGGTGCCAAAGGAAGTAATTTCAACCATGAAAAGCACCAAGAAGGTTTGGATCCCAAAAGGGAAGTGAGTAGTCCGAAGGACGACGATAAATTTGGAGACTTCACAAATTTGGGATGTATATCATGGGATACATCATATTGGATCAAGTTTATTGCCAAGTGGATTAGTGGATATTTTGGACCCAAATTTTCCCACCCATGACTAAGGTAACTAGAATCGTTGTATTTCTTGTTTTTATATATGCGTATCTATTTTCTTGTATCTAGTTTTACCTTTCATGTCTAGTATTTCATTTTGTACTTATTTGAGATTAACAATGCATGCATACTAGGTAAATCATATGGTAGGATTGCTTGTTTTCAATTCATAATCTTGAGCAAACCTACATGGTCTAAAATGTTTAATTAAGCACGGCACATAGCTTATTCAACATCCCTAAGTAAATGACACTAATGCTTCAGAAACTTATATCCTACAATTGGTATCATTTAACTTATATGTGCCAAAGCTTGGATTATAGATAATTTGCCCCTCTTAATATCAAATCAAAGTGCATGTCTCCTACAAGTATTCAAAACTTGTATGCACACTTTCAGGTGGAGGTTACTCTATAATCTAAGACTTTGAGACTAATGCCTTTTTCGAGTCTATTTTATGTAGTAGTCTCATTGTAAGGAAAATGAAGTCCCCGGAGAAAGACAACAAGCTTCCACTGCAAATCTGCAAGAATTCTTATGTCTCACAAGCCTACCATTTGTCTTCAAGTGGCCCGCCATTGATTTTCAGTTGGTAACTCTGAGACTACATTTAGCTTCATTTTCATGTCTTCTCCGATATTTGGTTAGACTATATTTCATATCTTATACTTACCATGCTGCTATAAATGCATATATTGTTGACACATATTTTGTTACCTATGCATAAGGGAAGTTAATCTATTCAAATCATGTCTTGCACCTCCATTTCTCACATGTTTTTTCCTAAGTAGAAGATCTCTGTCAGGGGTGGTTTGTTCGTCTCTAAAGGGGAGAAAATTCTTTCTAAAGGAGAACACTCATTTAGGGGGAGTAACAATTTGGTGCTTCAACTGGTATTAATTGACAAATCCTTTATGAGGGCAAGTCTTATTTGCTTCCTACATGCTTTTAATGTCTTCCTTTTCGGTGGTTGATGCCAAAGGGGAGAAGTTGTAGGTGAAAGTCGCCTAGAGAGGGGGTGAATAGGCGGAATCTGAAAATTACAAACTTAAGCACACACTACAAGCCTGGGTTAGCGTTAGAAATAAAATCGAGTCCAAAAGAGAGGGCGAAAAACAAATCAAAGTAAAAAGAAGCGGATGACACGGTGATTTGTTTTACCGAGGTTCACTTCTTGCAAACCTACTCCCCGTTGAGGTGGTTATAAAGACTAGGTCTCTTTCAACCCTTTTCCTCTCTCAAACATTCACCTAGACCGAGTGAGCTTTTCTCCTTAATCAAATGGGTCACTTAGACCCCTACAAGGACCACCATAACTTGGTGTCTCTTGCTTTGATTACAAGTGTCTTGAGAACAAGAAAGAGGAAGAAGAAAAGCGATCCAAGCGCAAGAGCTCAAAGAACACGAGCAAAACTCTCTCTCTAGTCACTAAGTGCTTTGAGTGGAATTGGGACTTAGAGAGTCTTTGATTCAATTTATTTGTGTCTTGTATTGAATGCACTAGCTCTTGTATTGAGTGAGATGTCTGAAAAACTTGGATGCCTTGAATGGTGGTGGTTGGGGGGTATTTATAAATGGTCGTTGGGGAGGCTGTCTGTCGATGGGCGCACACCGGACAGTCCGGTGCGCCACCGGACACTATCCGGTGCGCCAGCCACATCACCCAACCGTTAGGTTTTGACCGTTGGAGCTCTGACAGCCTGGGCCACCAGACACTCACTGTTCACTGTCTAGTGCGCCTTCTGGCGCCTGATCTGACTCTGCACGCGTAGACGCGCACTGTTCACTGTTGATTTTGCAGACGACCGTTGGCACAGTAGCCGTTGCTCCGCATGGCACACTGGACAGTCCGGTGCTACACCGGACAGTCCGGTGAATTATAGTGGAGTAGCATTTCCAGAAACCTGAAGGTGGCAAGTTTGAGTTGATCCACCCTGGTGCACCAGACACTGTCCGAGGGTGCACCGGACATTGTCCGGTGGCACACCGGACAGTCCGGTGCGCCAGACCAGGGCACACTTCGGTTTTATTTGCTCCTTTTGTTTTGAACCCTAACTTGTTCTTTTTATTAGTTTGTGTTGAACCTATGGCACCTGTAGAACACATAATCTAGAGCAAACTAGTTAGTCCAATTGTTTGTGTTGGGCAATTCAACCACCAAAATCATTTACAGAAAGGTTTGACCCTATTTCCCTTTCAATCTCCCCCTTTTTGGTGATTGATGCCAACACAAACCAAAGCAAATGTATAAGTGCAGAATTGAACTAGTTTTGCATAATGTAAGTGTAAAGGTTACTTGGAATTAAACCAATATAATTATTTCAATAGATATGCATGGATTGCTTTCTTCTATTTTAATATTTTGGACCACGCTTGCACCACGAGTTTTGTTTTTGCAAATTCTTTGGAAAATTCTTTTCAAAAACCTTTTGCAAATAGTCAAGGATATATGAATAAAATTTGAAAGAAGCATTTTCAAGATTTGAGATTTTCTCCCCCGGTTTCAAATGCTTTTTCCTTTGACTTTAAACAAAACTCCCTCTAAATGAAATTCTCCTCTTAGCTTTCAAGAGGGTTTTGGGATATATTAATTTAGATACTTTCTTTAGAGGAATATCAATTTGAAAGATACTAATACCAATAAAAATTTTCAAAACACAATTAAAATTTAGGTGGTGGTGTGGTCCTTTTGCTTTGGGCTAATACTCTCTCCCCCTTTGGCAAACAATATAGAGTGAAAGATTATACCAATGTGGAGAGATGGCGGAATACCGGCAAAGAGTAAATAATACCGATGGAGTTGAGTGGAAGCGTCGTCTTTGCTGAATACTCCATTTCCCTTTCAATTCTATGACTAAGCATAAGAATACACTTGAAAACACATTAGTCATAGACATAAAGGAGATATGATCAAAGGTATATAAATGAGCTATGTGTGCAAAGTATCAATCAAAGTTCCGAGAGTCAAGAATGTTTAGCTCATTCCTAAGTTTGGTAAAGGTTTTCTCATCTAGTGGTTTGGTAAAGATATCGGCTAGTTGCTCTTTGGTGTTAATATAGGCTATCTCGATATCCCCCCTTTGTTGGTGATCTCTCAAAAAGTGATACCGAATGGCTATGTGCTTAGTGCGGCTATGTTCAACGGGATTATCTGCCATGCGGATTGCACTCTCATTATCACATAGGAGAGGGACTTTGCTAAATCTGTAGCCATAGTCCCTAACGGTTTGCCTCATCCAAAGCAATTGCGCGCAACAATGGCCTGCGGCAATATACTTGGCTTCAGCGGTAGAAAGAGCTACTGAGTTTTGTTTCTTTGAAGCCCAAGACACCAGTGATCTCCCCAGAAACTGACAAGTCCCTGATGTGCTCTTCCTATCAATTTTACACCCTGCCCAATCAACATCTGAATATCCTAATAAATCAAAAGAGGATCCCTTAGGGTACCAAAGACCAAACTTAGGTGTATAAACTAAATATCTCAAGTTTCTTTTCATGGCCCTATGGTGAACTTCCTTAGGATCGGCTTGGAATCTTGCACACATGCATACGGAAAGCATAATATCCAGTCGAGATGCACATAAATAGAGTAAAGATCCTATCGTCGACCGGTATACCTTTTGATCTATGCATTTACCTCCCGTGTCGAGGTTGAGATGCCCATTTGTTCCCATGGGTGTCTTGATGGGCATGGCATCCTTCATTCCAAACTTGGTAAGTATGTCTTGAATGTACTTTGTTTGGTAGATGAAGGTACCCTCTTGGAGTTGCTTGACTTGAAAGCCTAGAAAATACTTCAACTCCCCCATCATAGACATCTCGAATTTTTGTACCATGATCCTACTAAACTCTTCACAAGTAGATTTGTTAGTAGATCCAAATATGATATCATCAACATAAATTTGGCATACAAACAAATCTTTTGCAATAGTTTTAGTAAAGAGAGTAGGATCGGCTTTACCGACTTTGAAGCCATTAGTGATAAGAAAATCTCTTATGCATTCATACCATGCTCTTGGGGCTTGCTTGAGCCCATAAAGCGCCTTAGAGGGTTTGTACACATGGTTAGGATACTCACTATCTTCAAAGCCAGAAGGTTGCTCAACATAGACCTCTTCCTTGATTGGTCCATTGAGGAAGGCACTCTTCACGTCCATTTGATAAAGCTTAAAGCCATGGTAAGTAGCATAGGCAAGTAATATACGAATTGACTCAAGCCTTGCTATGGGTGCATATGTTTCACCGAAATCCAAACCTTCGACTTGTGAATATCCCTTGGCCACAAGTCGGGCTTTGTTCCTTGTCACCACACCATGCTCATCTTGCTTGTTGCGGAATACCCACTTGGTACCTACAACATTTTGTTTAGGACATGGAACTAAATGCCATACCTCATTCCTCGTGAAGTTGTTGAGCTCCTCTTGCATTGCCAGCACCCAATCCAAGTCTCTTAGTGCATCCTCTACCCTGTATGGCTCAATAGAGGAAACAAAAGAGTAATGCTCACAAAAATGTGCGACTCGAGATCGAGTGGTTACCCCCTTATGAAGGTCGCCGAGGATGGTGTTCACGGGGTGATCTCTTTGAATCGCCTGGTGGACTCTTGGGTGTGGTGGTTTTTGACCCTGTTCATCTTCCTTATCTTGATCATTGTCATCTCCCCCTTGATCATTGCCCTCCTCTTGAGGTGCCTCATCTTCTTGATCTTCTTCTTCATCATCTTGAGCCCGTTCCTCATCTTGAGTTGGTGGAGATGCTTGTATGGAAGATGATGGTTGATCTTGTGCTTGTGGAGGCTTTTTGGATTCCTTAGGACACACATCCCCAATGGACATGTTCCTTAGCGCGACGCACGGAGCCTCTTCATCATCTAGCTCATCAAGATCAACTTGCTCTACTTGAGAGCCGTTAGTCTCATCAAACACAATGTCACAAGAAACTTCAACTAGTCCAATGGATTTGTTGAAGACTCTATATGCCTTTGTGTTTAAGTCATAACCAAGTAAAAAGCCTTCTACAGCCTTAGGAGCAAATTTAGATTTTCTACCTCTTTTAACAAGAATAAAACATTTGCTACCAAATACTCTAAAATATGAAACATTGGGCTTTTTACCGGTGAGGAGTTCATATGATGTCTTCTTGAGGATTCGGTGAAGATAGAGTTGGTTCATGGAGTAGCAGGCGGTGTTAATCGCCTCAGCCCAAAACCGGTCCGGAGTCTTGTACTCATCAAGCATGGTCCTTGCCATGTCAAGTAGAGTTCTATTCTTCCTCTCCACTACACCATTTTGTTGTGGCGTGTAGGGAGAAGAGATCTCATGCTTGATGCCCTCCTCCTCAAGAAAGCCTTCAATTTGAGAGTTCTTGAACTCCGTCCCATTGTCGCTTCTTATTTTCTTGATCCTTAATCTGAACTCATTTTGAGCCCGTCTTAAGAATCCCTTCAAGGTCTCTTGGGTTTGAGATCTTTCCTGCAAAAAGAACACCCAAGTGAAGCGAGAATAGTCATCCACAATTACAAGACAATACTTACTCCCGCCGATGCTTATGTAAGCTATCGGGCTGAATAGATCCATGTGAAGTAGCTCAAGCGGCCTGTCGGTCGTCATGATGTTCTTATGTGGATGATGGGCACCAACTTGCTTTCTTGCTTGACATGCGCTATAAATCCTATCTTTCTCAAAATGAACATTGGTTAATCCCAAAATGTGCTCTCCCTTTAGAAGCTTGTGAAGATTTTTCATCCCAACATGGGCTAGTCGGCGATGCCAGAGCCAACCCATATTAGTCTTAGCAATTAAGCAAGTGTTGAGTTCAGTTGTATTGAAATCAACTAAGTATAGCTGACCCTCTAACACTCCCTTAAATGCTACTAAATCATCACTTCTTCTAAAGACAGTAACACCTAAATCTGTAAAAAGACAGTTGTAACCCATTTTGCATAATTGAGAAACTAAAAGCAAATTGTAATCTAATGAGTCTACAAGAAAAACACTGGAAATAGAATGGTCAGGTGATATAGCAATTTTACCAAGTCCTTTGACCAAACCTTGATTTCCATCCCCGAATGTGGTAGCTCTTTGGGGATCTTGGTTTTTCTCGTAGGAGGAGAACATTCTCTTTTCCCCAGTCATGTGGTTTGTGCACCTGCTATCAATGATCCAACTTGAGCCTCCGGATACATAAACCTACAAAACAAGTTTAGGCCTTATTCTTAGGTTCCCAAACGGTCTTGGGTCCTTTGACATTAGAAACAAGCACCTTGGGTACCCAAACACAAGTCTTTGAGCCCTTGTGCTTGGCCCCAACATATTTAGCAACTACTTTGCCTATTTTGTTAGTTAAAACATAAGAAGCATCAAAAGTCTTAAATGAAATAATAGGCTCATTTGATGCAGTAGGAGTTTTCTTTTTAGGTAATTTAACATGAGTGGATTGCCTAGAACTAGATGCCTTACTCTTATACATAAAAGTATGATGAGAGCCAGAGTGGGACTTCCTAGAATGAATTCTCCTAATTTTGTATTCGGGATAACTAGCATGATATAAAATATAACCCTCATTATCCTGAACCTTGGGAGCTTTGCCCTTAACAAAGTTAGATAATTTCTTAGGGGCATTAAGCTTGACATTGCCTCCCTGTTGGAAGCCAATGCCATCCTTAATGCCAGGGCATCTCCCATTATAGAGCATGCTTCTAGCAAATTTAAAATTTTCATTTTCTAAGTCATGCTCATTAATCTTAGCACTAAGTTGAGCTATGTGATCATTTTGTTTTTTAATTAAAGCTAGGTGATCATGGATAGCATCAACATTAACATCTCTACATCTAGTACAAATAGAAATATGATCAACACTAGAAGTAGAGGGTTTGCAGACATTTAATTCATCAATCTTAGCATGTAACATGGCATTTTCATTTCTAAGATTGGAAATAACATCATTGCAAACATTTAAATCCTTAGCCTTAGCAATTAATTTTTCATTCTCAATTTTAAGGCTAGTAAGAGAGGCATTCAATTTATCAATCTTAGCAATTAAACTAGCATTATCATTTCTAAGATTGGTAATTGAATCATCACATATATTTGACTTCTCAACCTTAGCAATCAAATTAGCATTCTCAATGCTAAGCTCACTAGTCAATTTTTCACATTTTTCTATCTCCTGAGCATAAGCATTTTTAACTTTAACATGTTTTTTGTTTTCCTTAATTAGGAATTCCTCTTGGCTATCCAAGAGTTCATCCTTCTCATGAATGGCACCTATCAATTCATTCAATTTTTCTTTTTGTAGCATGTTTGTTGCGGACTTGTTCTCAAATGCTATGAATTAAGAACAAGGCAACACAAAATGTTAAATGTTAATACCCTTCGTCCTTTGAAGCATTATTTCTCTTAGGATATAATAATCTTCAAATGAAGGTCATGAAGGTCATACCTTCATCATCGCGGTATATATTAATGAAAAGGAGAAGTATATGAAATGCAAGAGACAACATGAACAATCATTTAACGTTATCAATTCATCCTCATTATATTATCATGAAAGAATAGAAACAAAATTAGATTACATATGTACCTTCGGCTTGATAGAAGGTAAAAGTAAACTGTAACGCACGAGCAAGTACCAGTCAGCGTGAACAGTACGGGGGAACTGTTCATCTATTTATAGGCACAGAACGCAACCTGTGAGAAATTACATTCATGCCCTTTACATTTATTGTTAACTAATAAACAATTCTATGAGGACTAGATAGCCTTTTCCCCTTTAATTCGGTTCCTTTCTCCGCCATTTAGCCGAAGCTCCCCTGCACGTAGCTTCGGAGCAACTCCAACCTTCGTCACGATCATGCTTTTTACGTCGTATATGCTTTTAGCTCGAGTCCGAAGGTACCTATTCACATGTCACACTTGAAGATTTTGTTAAATCACGTTTTTGAGGACCTTCGGAGGACGAAGGCCCCCAACAGTAGCCCCTTGCAGTATTAATTTGTTTAGGATAACAAATTCAGACTACGACATGGACAAAGGCCTTAAGCCGAAGGTCCGAAAAAACACCTTCCCTTTGCTAGAATAGCAACAGTCAATGACAGACGGGGCCCCCAATTTGGAGCGTGCCGAGCGTATAAGTAAGAACTCGTATCAACCTCATTTGGTACGCTGCTTGTGCCACTTGCTTTATTTTATCAATTTTCATAGCTCTTGCTCACTAATGCTTGCTAGTTTTTTCAAGCTTTTTGAGCTTCGGCTGGGAAGACATATTTTCGTCATCTCTGAAGGAAAAGATGTCTCAAGACAAGAAGGTTGCTGCTGAGACGAAGCCTGCTGAAGAGGAGAAGCTTTTTGAGGAGAAGAAGGTTGTAAATCCTTACATTGCTGGATTTATTGAGTCAATGGCAAAATTAAATACAGAGAAGATTACTAAGGAGATATTGGAGGGCCTGCCTGAAGATACTGGTGACAGTGACAGTTATGATGCGGAAAGTGGGGGCGAAGATTCTGAGGATCGACCCTGGAGACCAAGCCATACAATTTTCAAAAAATCTACCATCAAGCAAAGTCATTTTGAAAACATGAGGGGAAGGTACTTTCGGGATATGTCTATTGTGAGGGATGGCGGAGACAACAATGTCCCGGCCCCTGAGGGGAACGAAGTTGTGATATTCCAAAGCTTCTTCAAAGCTGGGCTTCAGTTTCCGCTGAGCAAGTTTGTAGTTGAAGTGTTGAAAACCTACCAAGTTTTTCTTCACCAGTTGACCCCCGAAGCTATATTGAGGATGGGAGTTTTCGTCTGGACAGCAAGAAGCTAAGAAATAGAACTAAATGTGAAGTGCTTCTACAACATGCATGAACTTTTGTATGAGACGAAGGCCATGGGAAAGAATAGTATCATAACAACTTCGGTTGTTATGGGTTTATCGCCCGTCCCAACGCCAGTCACCCTGTGCCAACATTTCGGAAAAGATGGCCTAGAAATTGGATGGAAGAATGGTTTTATGTGAAAAATGACTTGTCAGCAAGGAAGGACATCAAAGATGTTATCATGCGCCCCATACGGTCCCGCTTCGGCCTCCGAAGGCCGAAGGTTGAAATTGATGAAGCCGTCGAAGCATGCCAAAAGGCGTATGGTATTGTCTGCTTCTTCATTGGTACCAGGGATTTAATTCAAGAGCATATAGCATTTAGAGTATGGCCGCTTGTAGAGAGCTGGGAAATGCCAAAAGAAACTATTACCAAGTCTAGCAAAGGTGAACTGGTTCGTCTGAAATATACATTCAGATATGGAGATAAATTCGATGAACCAAACGATGATTGGTTGAAATGCATCGAAGTTACAAGTGATGAACTACTTGGATCATACTCCAAGGCAGAAGATAATGCACTGTCTACATCCTTTAGAGGTCGGGGAAAAAAGAGAATAAACAGAGTTTTTGACGCCATTGGCTTTGTCTACCCTGACTACCACTACCTGGCGCGTGGGCAAGGGAAGAAGAGGAAAGCTGCTGCTCTGGCCACCCCGGCTGAACTTGTGCCGAAGGATGTGGGCAAAAAGATGAAGGTACTTACCCACCGGCCGCGTTATATTGAACCGGCTGTGGTGCCTGAGTTTGGCGGGGAGGCATCTTCGGCTGCCGAATCAAGAGAATCTGCTCTGATGCAGAAGGCTGAAGAACTGGCTACAATGGTGAAGGCCCCTTTGGTTGAACCAGTTGAAATGAAGGTTGACAAAGATAAGGCTGACAGGCCAACAACTGAAGAAGTGAAAAATATGCCAGGGATTTTAAGTCCTTCGACAGAAGCCACAGCACTGAAGGTACAAAAGACTTCTGTCATAACTCCTAGGAGAAGGAGGATGGTGAATGTATTAGATGTTTTGGAAACAACTGATTCCATAGGCCCTGCTCCCACAGGGAAGGTTGTCGAGGCTATCAAAATGCAATCTAAGGTTGATACTAAGCAAATAGAAGTCAAGACTACACTAACCCAGGCTGAAGCCGAGGTAGTGCCCACGGTGCCTACTAAGACGAAGCTTGCCGCCATCGAGCAGAAGGCCGAAGAAATAACTCCAGATGTTAACATAACTTTTGAGAAGAGTGCAGCCAAAGAGGCTGAATCCCTTGCCCCCGAAGCACTCTCCAAAGATCTTGATTATATCTTCGACATGCTTCGGGAAAGAGATTATCCAAAGAAAAAAATTTTGAAGCTAAACACTATGCCCGAGAATTGAAGTATCCGAAGGCGGCCTTAGTGTTTAATGGTACGGACGAAGATGATTTCTTGTACTGCCTCCCAGACAATAAAGAATTATCTGTCTGCCGGGAGATGGCCAGAAGTATGGGTTTTCCAAAGCTTGAAGCTGGCCTCTGTGCCATGACGAAGGACGACCTAGCAGATAGTCTTGCGTACAACAGTCTGAAGGTACTAAAGTTGTGAATTTTGAAGCTTACGGACTCTAGAATGGAGTCTTTTTATTCTTATGTTGATCCTTTTAACCTTTCTTGCAGGGCTTAATACTTAGCAATGCCCTAAGGGCGCAAAAGAATGCTGAAGATGAGAGCTGCACTATAGCTCTCAACAACCTTCGAACAGAGGTTATCAGACTGAGGAACGAAGCCACGGAAAAAGACAAGATTCTACTTTAATTGGTGGACAAAGTAAAAGAATATGAAGCTAGTTTCAAGGTTTAGGCTGAAATTCAAAAGAATGAGATTGAAGACCTTCGGAAGCAGCTAGCCGAGGCCAAAGAAAAATGTGGTCTCGCAGAGGCCAACCGAGATATTAGTGAATATTGGAGAAATTATTTAGAAAAAACAGTCGAAGAACTCTGCGCATCCAAAGAAAGATGCTTTGAAAAATCCCTGGGCTACGTGGAGAAGATAAAGGCTAGCTTCGCCAACGTGGGTGCCTATTCCAATGAAGATAACTTTATTCGAGGCGACACCGAAGGTGTTATAGAATGGATAAGCAGAGAGGCCGAAGCTTTTGAAGAAATTTTAAGTGATCGCGGGGATGTCTGCGCATTTTCTAGTGCGAGACGATCTTGGAGAAGGCGGGTTGCGAATATGTCAAAACCCTGGCCCAGGCCGAAGCTGCCTTCTCCGTGGATGTCACGAAGGATCCCTCAGCCGAAGCAAGCTTAATGGGCGGAAAATTTTATAATGACATCTGGACAAATGGCGGCTGAGAAATGGCTCATGAAATAATGGAGAAAAGTGAAAAAGATATCCATGAGGCCCGAATTCAAGCTAAGCAAGCTGAAGAAGTTGTAGAGCGTGAGAGGCGCATATGTATTGTTTTACGGCCTTTAACTTTGTCGTTTGTTTTCGTGACTTCGAATTGATTAATTTTTCCTACTGCAGCTGAATTGTCTCCTCCACTAGAACCGTTCAACCCCCTGGCCGACCCAGAAACGAAGAAAGCAATAGAAATCATCAATATAGCTGAATCTATTGTTGATGAAGTTTTTAACAAGTTGTTGAATGAAATTGCGGAAAAGGTCCTGAAAGAGGATTGATATTGTAAAAACATTTTTAGATGATCAATGTAGCTTCGCTGCATCAAAATTGTAATATTCGATGTGCATATTTTTGAATCTAATGTGTGAATTATTTGTAATTCAGTTCTTTGTAATGCATGAAACTTTATATACATAACATTTTTGAGGCTTTGGCGAAAAAACACCTTCCCTTCTTTTCATGCTTTACAAAGAAGAAGATCCTTGCTTCGTGAAAATATCCAAGCTTCGTAAAAACCTCCCAGCTTTGTAAACAAATGATCCCTTCTTTTGCAATAGAGCTGACGAAACTATATTTTCTCAGCTAACTTTGTGCCTTAGCACCTTTCCATTTTTTATAAAGCAGTCTCTAAAGGTCGACTTCGTATTCAATTCGTGCCATCAGTGCAATATGATGTATGATGTGATTCTATGCGGGATGATGTGACGATATGATGTGAATGATGCTAATGCCGAAGATGCAGACCCATGCGCCCATACTGGAACACACCATCTCTGCGTCCCCTTAGGAACGATCGAAGTCTCTTTGCCGTTTATTTTTCGGCTTCACCGCTTATTTTTCGGTGTAAGTTCTGCATCCCCTTAGGAACGTCTTTTGAACTTCTTCGCCTTCTATTTCGGCGGTATTTTTCGCGTTGACTTTTCGCGCTTCGCCTTATATTTCGGCGGTATTTTTTGCGTTGACTTTTTGCGCTTCGCCTTATGTTTCGGCGGTATTTGGCTCTGCATTCCCTTAGGAACGACTTTTGAGCAGAAAACTTACACTGCGCTCCCTTGGGAACGACTTTTTGTGGCTTCGGCAAGACTTATGGTGCGCTCCCTTAGGAACGACTTTTTGAGCTTCGGCAATTTTGGAGCTTCGTAAATTTGTGAAGAAGATATATTTCATTTTAATAGAAACGAAACTATTACAAAGAATTACAACTAGATTTGCGTTACTTGTCCCTTATTAAAAAACAAACTAGCATAGAATAAAAAAGTGTTTCAGAAAGTAGGATATCTCTCAATAGATGTGCTTTGACTCCAGCACAGTGTTGTTGACTGTGCGAGCTTCGGATTCCTCCCTGAAATCCCACTGCTATTGGGTGTGTTGGTGCCCTTCTGGCTGCTAACCCGTGAATAGGTAGGTTGTAGTGGTGGCGGAGCTAGAAGCTGTGGCCAAGAAGCCTGTGGCTGACTAGCCGAAGCAACAGAAGCTGCAGAAAGATTACCCACATATTCTGGTATGTAGGGTGAGTGGCACGAAGCAGTGTGAAAGACCTGCTTCGGTTGACTCTGCCGAGCTTCGGCTTCTACAATCTCCTTCTGCTTTTGGATGGTAATTTGGCACATTCTTGTAGTATGGCCCTTGTCTTCACCACAAAATAAGCAGTAGATCTTCCTGGGCTGATCCCCATATCTTCCTCCGAAGCCCCTAGCGCTTCTGCCTCTTGGAGCTGGCGGCCAGAAAGAGCTTTGTTGCTGCCCCGAAGATTGTGAGGTATACTATGGCCTCTGCAGCTAACTTCCTTTGTCATCATTCTGAGTGGAGTTATAAATTGACCTAACATGTCTCGGGTGGATTCTTCCTCCAAAGCCCCTGGTCAACTCAGAGAATCTGTAAGCTTCCTCCCTTCTTTGGCAGAAGTCATTGTCAGCCCGGATGTACTCATCCATATTTTGAAGTAGCTTCTCTAGAGTTTGTAGGGGCTTCCTGGTGAAATATTGGGCGGTAGGTCCTAGGCAAAGACCTTTGATCATGGCCTCAATGACAATCTCATTGGGCACAGTAGGCACTTGTGCCCTCAATCGCAAGAACCTTCGTACATATGCCTGAAGGTATTCTTCGTGGTCTTGCGTGCATTGGAACAGAGCCTGAGCTGTGACCGGCTTCATTTGAAAGCCTTGGAAGCTGGTAACCAACATGTCCTTAAGCTTCTGCCACGACGTGATAGTCCCTGGCCGAAGAGAAGAATACCATGTTTGGGCTACATTCCGGACTGCCATGACGAAGGACTTTGCCATGACTGCAGTATTGCCTCCATACAAAGATATAGTTGCTTCGTAGCTCATCAGAAACTGCTTTGGATCTGAATGCCCATCATACATGGGAAGCTGAGGTGGCTTGTATGATGGGGGCCACGGGGTAGTCTGCAGTTCTGCTACCAAGGGAGAAGCATCATCAAAAGTAAATGTATCATGATTAAAATCATCATACCATCCATCTTCGTTGAATAGGCCTTCTTGATGAAGTTCCTTGTGTTGGGGCTTTCGATCTTGTTCTTCTTGAACAAGATGACGCACTTCTTCAGTAGCTTCGTCGATCTTCCTTTGAAGATCAGCCAGCCACGCCATCTTCTCCTTCTTCCTTTGTACTTGTTGATGAATAATTTCCATGTCCCTGATCTCTTGGTCCAACTCCTCCTCCTGGAGTGTTGGACTGGTGGCTTTCCTCTTCTGGCTTCGCGCCTCTCGGAGAGAGAGGGTCTCCTGGTTTGGGTCCAGCGGCTGTAATGCAGCAGTCCCTGGTGCTGAAACTTTCTTCGGCGGCATGACGAAGGTCAGTGCTTGTCGAAGGTGGTCGAAAGAGTTCACTGGAGGTGGGCGCCAATGTTGGGGACTTGTTCTCAAATGCTATGAATTAAGAACAAGCAACACAAAATGTTAAATGTTAATGCCCTTCGTCCTTCGAAGCATTATTTCCCTTAGGATATAATGATCTTCAAACGAAGGTCGTGAAGGTCATACCTTCATCATCGCGGTATATATTAATAAAAGGAGAAGTATATGAAATGCAAGAGACAACATGAACAATCATTTAACGTTATCAATTCATCCTCATTATATTATCATGAAAGAATAGAAACAAAATTAGATTACATATGTACCTTCGGCTTTGAGAGCACCTAGAGGGGGGGTGAATAGGTGATCCTGTCAATCTTAAAACTTAAGCCACAAAACTTGGTTAAGTGTTAGCACAATAATTGCCAAGTGGCTAGAGAGGAGTCTCAACAAAACACAATAACCACAAGAAATCAATCACAGAGATGGCATGGTGGTTATCCCGTGGTTCAGCCAAGACCAGCGCTTGCCTACTCCACGTTGTGGCGTCCCAACGGACGAGGGTTGCAATCAACCCCTCTCGAGCGGTCCAAAGACCCACTTGAATACCACGGTGTTTTGCTCAAAGAAACAAATGCGCGGAATCGAGGTCTTGGTGCTTAGGAATGTTGTAAGAATGCTTGGTGTTCTCCTCCATGCGCCTAGGGGTCCCTTTTATAGCCCCAAGGCAGCTAGGAGCCGTTGAGAGCAATCCTGGAAGGTAGATCTTGCCTTCTGTCGACTGGCACACCGGACAGTCCGGTGCACCACCGGACACTATCCGGTGCAGATATCCTTCCTTATCTGGCGAAGCCGACCGTTGGAGCCTGAGAGCCGTTGGCGCACCGGACACTGTCCGGTGCACACCGGACAGTCCGGTGCACCAATGTGACCGTTGGCTCGGCCACGCGTCACGCGCGGAATCCTCGGCCGACCGTTGCCCCGGCCGACTGCTGACTCGTCGGACAGTCCGGTGCACCACCGGACAGACCGGTGAATTTTAGCCGTACGCCGTTGATGGTTTCCCGAGAGCGACGAGTTCGCCTGTGAATGGCCCACCGGACAGTCCGGTGCACCACCGGACCGACCGGTGAATTATAGCCGTACACCGTCGTCGAAGTCCCGAGAGCAGTAAGTTCGCCAGAGCCAGCCTGGCGCACCGGACACTGTCCGGTGCACCACCGGACAGTCCGGTGCACCCAGACCGAGCAGACTTTGGCTGAACAAAGCCATCTCATTTCCAATTCAATCTTTCCTATTTCCAGTACTTAGACACAATACATTAGTCCATAAAAACAATGTACTAAGTCTAGAAACATACCTTTTGACAAGATTTTCACTTTGTCCACCACTTTGCATAGATTAGCATAAAAGCACTTGTGTTGGCACTCAATCACCAAAATACTTAGAAATGGCCCAAGGGCACATTTCCCTTTCAGGCTTGACAGAAGGTAAAAGTACAAGTGTAACGCACGAGCAAGTACCAGTTAGCGTGAACAGTACGGGGGAACTGTTCATCTATTTATAGGCACAGAACGCAACCTATGAGAAATTACATTCATGCCCTTTACATTTATTGTTAACTAATAAACAATTCTATGAGGACTAGATAGCCTTTTCCCCTTTAAGTCGGTTCCTTTCTCCGTCATTTAGCCGAAGCTCCCCTGCACGTAGCTTCGGAGCAACTCCAACCTTCGTCACGATCATGCTTTTTACGTCGTATATGCTTTTAGCCTGAGTCCGAAGGTACCTATTCACATGTCACACTTGAAGATTTTGTTAAATCATGTTTTTGAGGACCTTCGGAGGACGAAGGCCCCCAACAATGTTTAAGTTGGCAAAAAGAGCAAGCAAGTTGTCTTCATCATCACTAGAACTAGCCTCATTACTAGATGTTGTATATTTTGTAGAGGCTCTAGATTTTACCTTCTTCTTCTTGCCATCCTTTGCCATGAGGCACTTGTGGCCGACGTTGGGGAAGAGAAGTCCTTTGTTGACGACGATGTTGGTGGCGTCCTTGTCGGAGGAGGAGTCGGTGGAGCTCTCATCGGAGTCCCATTCCCGACATACGTGGGCATCACCGCCCTTCTTCTTGTAGTTCTTCTTCTTTTCCTTTTTCCTTCCCTTCTTGTCGTTGCCCCTGTCACTATCACTAGATAATGGACATTTAGCAATAAAATGACCGAGCTTACCACATTTGTAGCAAACTTTCTTGGAACGGGGTTTGTAGTCTTTCCCCTTCTGTTGCTTGAGGATTTGATGGAAGTTCTTGATGATGAGCGCCATCTCCTCGTGTCGAGCTTGGAGGCATCGATGGGAAACCTATTTGATGTAGACTCTTCTTTCTTCTCCTCCATTGCTTTGAAGGCAATGGGTTGCACCTCGGGTGTAGAGGTGGCGCCTCGCTCGATAATTTGTTTGGAGCCTTTGATCATGAATTCAAAGCTCACAAACTTCCCTATAACCTCCTCGGGAGACATTAGCTTGTATCTAGGATCACCACGAATTAATTGAACTTGTGTACGATTAAGAAAAACGAGTGATATTAGAATAACCTTGACCATTTCATGGTCATCCCATTTTGTGCTCCTGAGGTTGCGCACTTGGTTCACCAAGGTCTTGAGCCGGTTGTACATGGCTTGTGGCTCCTCCCCTTGGTTGAGCATGAATCGACCGAGCTCCCCCTTGATCGTTTCTCGCTTGGTGATCTTGGTCACCTCATCTCCTTCGAGCACGGTCTTGAGCACGTCCCAAATCTCTTTGGCGCTCTTCAACCCTTGCACCTTATTATACTCCTCTCGACTTAGAGAGGCGAGGAGTATAGTAGTGGCTTGGGAGTTGAAGTGCCAGATTTGGGAGACTTCGTCCGAGTCATAGCCTTCGTCCCCTGACGATGGTACCTGCGCTCCAAACTCAACAATGTCCCAAATACTAGCGTGGAGTGAGGTTAGGTGATGCCTCATTTTATCACTCCACATGTTATAATCTTCACCCTCAAAAACGGGTGGTTTGCCTAGTGGGACGGAAAGTAAAGGAGTGCGTCTAGAGATACGGGGATAACGAAGTGGCATCTTACTATACTTCTTGCGCTCATGGCGCTTAGAAGTGACGAACAGCGAGTCGGAGCCGGAGGTGGATGGCGACGAAGAGTCGGTCTCGTAGTAGACTACCTTCTTCATCTTCTTTTTCTTGTCGCTGCTCCGATGCGACTTGGTGTGTGAAGGGGATCCCTTCACCTTGTTGCTGGACTCTCCCGATGGAGTCTTCCCGTGGCTTGTGGTAGGCTTCTCGCCGGTCACGACCTCCTTCTTGGCATGATCTCTCGACATCAATTCGAGCGGTTAAGCTCTAATAAAGTACCGGGCTCTGATACCAATTGAAAGTCGCCTAGAGGGGGGTGAATAGGCGGAATCTGAAAATTACAAACTTAAGCACACACTACAAGCCAGGGTTAGCGTGAGAAATAAAATCGATTCCGAAAGAGAGGGCGAAAAATAAGTCAAAGTAAAAAGAAGCGGATGACACAGTGATTTGTTTTACCGAGGTTCGGTTCTTGCAAACCTACTCCTTGCTGAGGTGGTCACAAAGACCGGGTCTCTTTCAACCCTTTCCCTCTCTCAAACGATCACCTAGACCGAGTGAGCTTTTCTCCTTAATCAAATGGGTCACTTAGACCCCTACAAGGACCACCACAACTTGGTGTCTCTTGCTTTGATTACAAGTGTCTTGAGAACAAGAAAGAAGAAGAAGAAAAGTGATCCAAGCGCAAGAGCTCAAAGAACACGAGCACAACTCTCTCTCTAGTCACTAAGTGCTTTGAGTGGAATTGGGACTTGGAGAGGCTTTGATTCAATCTATTTGTGTCTTGTATTGAATGCACTAGCTCTTGTATTGAGTGAGATGTCTAAAAAACTTGGATGCCTTGAATGGTGGTGGTTGGGGGGTATTTATAGCCCCACCCACCAAAATGGTCATTGGGGAGGCTGTCTGTCGATGGGCGCACCGGATAGTCCGGTGTGCCATCGGACACTGTCTGGTGCGCCATCGGACACTGTCCGGTGCGCCAGCCACATCACCCAACCGTTAGGGTTCGACCGTTGGAGCTCTGACAACCTGGGCCACCGGACAGTCCGGTAGTGCATCGGACAGTCACTGTTCACTGTCCAGTGCGCCTTCTAGCGCCTGCTCTGACTTTGCGCGCGTAGATGCGCACTGTTCACTGTTCACTGTTGCTTTTGCAGACGACCGTTGGTGCAGTATCCGTTGCTCCGCATGGCACACCGGACAATTTGGTGCTACACCGGATAGTCCGGTGAATTATAGCGGAGTGGCATTTCCAGAAACCCGAAGGTGGCAAGTTTGAGTTGATCCACCCTGGTACACCGGACACTGTCCGGTGGCACACCGGACAGTCCGGTGCGCCAGACCAGGGCACACTTCGGTTTTCTTTGCTCCTTTTATTTTGAACCCTAACTTGTTCTTTTTATTGGTTTGTGTTGAACCTATGGCACCTGTAGAACACATAATCTAGAGCAAACTAGTTAGTCCAATTATTTGTGTTGGGCAATTCAACCACCAAAGTCATTTACAAAAAGGTTTGACCCTATTTCCCTTTCAGTAGGGACCAAAGCAATAAAATGTTATCAAACACCAAACAGAACCAATTTAAAATTTTAATTCTTCAAGTGGTTTTGGTTCCTTGGTCTAAAATAGGAAGTAAGTGAATTATGGAGTTAGGGGAGGCTTAAGTCCATAATCTCACTCTATGGGGACAATCATGCATCCTAGCAAGTAGATTGTATATTTTCATTCAAATGTTTGTTATATTTGCTTGCTTTGGTTGTGTTGTCATCAATCACCAAAAAGGGGGAGATTGTAAGTAAAATGCACCTAGGCCATTTAGCTCAATAGGTTTTGGTGTTTGATAATCAACATAACCTGTGGACTAATGTATTTTCCCAAAGTGTTTGTGTGTTGTAGTTCACAGGATGCGAAGTGGATTGGACTGAGGCTCTAAGGATGCAACTCTTCAAAGAAGACATTATAAGACCCATAGAAGACATTACAAAGTTATATTGAAGACACCTTATACATGCTAAGAGTCTAACACATCAAGAAGTAGAAGTGAGATACAAAGCTGCAAAACAAAAGCGAAGTTGACAAAGTTGAGAGGAAGGGCTGACTGAATTGGAAGTGTTTCACAAAATCAAATCTACTCAAACTGACATGGCTTCAACTCTGAGATGTAGATAATTTTATAAGCTTTCAAAAAAGTTCAAGGTCATCAAAATCAGAGTTTGGAGCTAAAAGTTATGCCCACAATACAAAGTCGGAATTGCTAAAAAAACTGCAACAGCATATGGGATGTCCGGTGCACACTGGATTGTATAGTGTGCCAAATTTGCTCAAACTGGTATGACTTCAACTTTGGGATGTAGAGAATTTCATAAGCTTTCCAAAAAGTACAAGATCATCGAAATCGGAGTTCGGAGCTAAACGTTATGGCCAAAATACGACAAGCCAGCATGGGCACACCGGACTGTCCGGTGCTCCATGTCCGGTGCGCCATCTTTGGAAGCTCCAATGGCTACCTTTAACGACTAGTACATGTGGAATGTCCGGTGCACCTGTCCGGTGCGTCGTAGAAAGCTGCAGAACTGCTTTTCAACGGCTATATTTGAGTTGGGGCCTATATATACTTCACCCAACCAGCAATTTAGAGGTGTGGGAGCCCAAGAGACATACCAAGGCATAGTTCACATTTCCAAGAGCTCATATACCCAAGTGCTTAATAGAATCACTCAGTAATTATCGTAGGTGCTTTGCGAAGTGCTTAGGTTAGTTAGATCGCTCTAGCGCTTGCTCTAGGTGAATCCTAGTTAGTTGAGTGAGTTTAGATAAACCACACAATCCCTCAGCTCTTGTGCGGGCCGTTGTAATTGTACCGAGTGGGGCAAGAGTCTTATGAGACCGTGACAACCGCGTTTGTGTCACAGCTGCCACCGTGTACCGGAGGAACGAGGCCCGCGGGGTTTTCGGCCGGAAGCTCGATAGTGGAGACGGCGGGGAGCGTCCGAGAGGAGCCGGAAGCGGAGCACCACTTGCGCGTGGAGAAGGCCCGTGGCTCTCTACGGAGTTACTCGACCGAGGTGCTTGGCCCTCGCGTGGGCTTCCCATTACGTAGGGGCACCGAGGATTAGTCGGGACCTTGCATGGTTCCGGATACCTCGGTAAAAATACCGACGTCATCCACGAGAGTTTGCATCTCTACCTTGCTTTTTAAGCTTCCGCATTTATATTATGCATTTAAGTTTCAATCTTTTCTTTATACTTATATAGTGTAGATTGAAACTTAGCCATTACGATAGAGATAGCAACACTTAGACAAAACCTAGTTTACACATTCTAGTTTGATTATTTGCATAGGTTTTGCTCTAGGGATTTATTTGTGGCCTAGTTTAGTGAAAGTTTTAGAAGTCCTAATTCACCCCCTCTTAGGCGTCACCTGTTTCCTTCAGAAGTAATGCAAGGTTAACAAGGTAGGTTATGGATAAGCGGTAAGCATTTTAGTTGGTCAATATTTTATTAACAACGCCTGACTTACTAATTGTAAGTGTATCCCAAAATTCCCAATTAACATAAGTACATGATTATATATCAAAAACACTTAAGTGAAACCACTTCAACAAACTATTTATGAATCATCGGATCATGATTTATTTTCCATCTTTAAGTTCAATTATCATGTGAGGGTCCAGGTTGCTCTTAACCGTGAGCACGGCTGGCATATCAGTTTTACACTCTGCAGAGGTGATACAGCTTTACCCACAAGCCATGTATCCCTCTAGCCTGGGTTGTACGGACCCGTAAACACTGCCGAGGTGAATGGCTAGGGATCCATTATAAGGCTTTCACAAAATATCCTTAGTACAAAGCCACCCGATAAGGTTTCCACGTCAGTATTGATGGCCCTCTGGACGAGGTAACTTAGCCAAGACTACCACCCCATGTTAACATGAGCTACCACCAAACCACTGCCGCCCCCTCTTGCCCATCTTTCAGGTAGGGTTTCTAAGCACTAAGTCTATAGAGCTAATTACTAAAGCCAGAGCCATGATAGCACTCGTGGTTGCACTGTTATCCTGGGTGGTCACTCCATGTTCCATTTAATACGAAATGATCTTGTTTAACCATTGGGTTAACATCATAAAACAAATTTCATTTCTGGAACAATAGTATCATTAAAGAGTGATATCATAATTATCAAGTTGAGCAGTAGCACAAGTTGCTAAGCATAGTATTTATCCCAGGGTAATCAAGGAATATGGTTGGTATTTCTAGGAAATCCTATTTAAGCAAATCCCATCAAATTATGCAAATATCCGAAATGTAAACATTATTATATGCATTACTTAGGTACAAACAGAAATGCAGGGGAGAATCCACTTGCCTTGCTTAAACGTGTCCTGCGGGTCATCTTCGAACGTTTTCAAATCTTCTACCACACAGTTAGCTTCTAATATCGATTCGCATATCGTACATACAAAATAAAAAATTCACCAAATAAATATCATACACCATTACATGAGTAACATTCACCATTACATGAAAAATCATATACCACGCAAACTATACCTATAAATAGTGCTTAAAATAAAACCTAATTCATATTTATTTTATTAATCCACTAAAATCTCTACTTTGGATTGTCACTGGTGAAAGTTATATGGACATGCGACTACGAAAGTATTTTACCTATCATAACTTAGATGTAATGACTTAACCCATTCTACAGAAATAAATTATCAATTAATTAATTCCATTATGACTAATGATATTCTTTTAGTTTTATCCTTTCTTTCTAAGAAAATGACATTATACCAATCAGGGGGTCAAAACATTAGACCACTGGTTAGCCTATAATTATTGAACTATAATAAATTCTATATCACTTACTAATTTTCATATTACGAAATTTCCATTAGCTATATAGTGAGCCTACATGAACGTTTGATTATAATTTATAAATAAACTCTAAAATTCATCATAAACAGAATTAATTTGAAATCATATATCTTATATTTTAACTACTAACACATATCTACCAAATTTCGGCATAATTCTTTCTAATCCAACATTCTAAAAAACATTCTAAAATTATTGCAACCAATAATATGACTAGTAACAATTCACGTATATATACATACACATGAACTTCAAACCACATCATTCCAATAATACAACAATAACTTACAAAATTCACAAACTAGTTCAAAACGTGATTTAGAAAATTAATAAAATTATTTTCAGGTTGTCTTCAACCTTGCGACGAACGACGATGGATGGCCGGGACGACGGACAGGGCGCGGACGGTTCGGGCAGGGCAGGGGCTCGGCACGGTGGCTCGGTTGGGACGAGCGTGACAGTGGACGGTCGGGGCGAGGGCTCGGCGAAGCTCGGACGGTCCGATGGGGGCTCGGCTGGGCACGGCGGACGGCGAGGCGCGGCTCTGGTGAGGTGCGCAGGGCTCCGTTAAACGGCGAGCTCGGGCAGGGAAGAGAGAGGAGAGGGAGAGCTTGGGCGAGGGGAGAGGGATTGGCCTGCCCTTTTTATAGAGGGAGAGGGGAAGTGAAGAGGACGCTGGGGGAGAGAGAGGGCCGGCGGTGGCTTCAATCACCATTGATGGTGCCGGTTTCATTTGGGGAGAGTGAATGGGGGAGGGAGAGGAAGAGCTAGGGGCGCGGCTGTTCCTGGTGTGGAGGGAGATGAGAGGACACGACCATGGACGGTCTGGCTCGGCTGGGTCGGGGTCGGGCGCACGTGGCTCGGCGATGGCGCAGCGCAGGGTCACGCGCAGGCACGACGCGAGGTAGGAGACGAAGGGCCAGGGTGGGTCTGTGACACCCCTGGTGTCAGTTTCGTGTTATGTCGGGAGATTTATCCAAATCTCGGATGCTCAGTGAAAATTTCTATTTCTCGATCGTGTCTATCTCTGTTTATCGGGCTTTCTCATGGAAGTTCACCGAATTCGGAGTTATTTGATCGCGAGAAAACAACCAATTTTGGAGCGTGTTAAAACTTTTATTTCGCGGCACGAATACAAACTCGATAATCCATCTCGAATTGTAAATCTCATCTGAAGCTCATCGAACTCTCGACGGCTGTTATTTGATCTGAGCCCGAGTCTAATTCCTCGAACCTCGATCGATGACCGACTATTTTAATCCGGGTCCGTACTCTCAGACGGAATACTCAGTATATCGTCCTCTAATAAATTCTTACTCGACTCAGCCTAGTATCTTTGTGTCTAAACCGAATTCAAAACCCACTCCGGCAGCGATTTTAAAATGTCACGATTCGCCTTCTCCGACTAAAAATCCAAAGCCGATCAAAATTTGAGAGAAACATTTATTTCTAAAATAGTGTGCGAGAAAATTTCAAAAGCGGAATCTCCAATGGGTTGTCCTCAAATAAATTCTTATCTGATTCGTCTTAATATCTCGGTATCCAATCCGATTTAAAAAAAAATCAACATCGGCGACGATTTTTAAATGTCGCGGTTTGTCTCCTTCAATCAAAAATCCGAAAGCCGGCCGTATCTCAAGACGATTTATTTTCAAATCATGTGTAGGGAATTATTTTTGAGCGAATTCAAATCCAACCCTCGGCCGAATTGTTCGCTCAATCGTCCGTTCGTCGAAACTCTAGTTCGCTCTGTTTTGCGTATCGACGAAACCCGCAGGAGCATTTTTATTCCAGAAATAATTTAGCGCAGCCCAATAGAGTATTTTGGGCCAAGCCCATTCCAGCCCAATAGGCCCACTAAGGAAACCCTAACCCTAAAATTTCCTCTATAAATATGGGTTTCCCTCCCTTGCATTCTGAAATTTTACATCTCCTACCCCTAGCCGTCACAACACCTTCTCCCTTTCTCCTTTCAGCCAACGTGCTGCTCCAGCCGGTCTTCTTCTTCCCTCTGCTGTCCATGGCGTGCAGCAAGCTGGGAGCTCTCTCCTTCTCCCATGGCGCAACAGCAAATCACCATGGCGCATCGTCTCCCTCCCCCAAGCTCCAGCGCGCACACGACAGCAGCAACCAGCAGATTTTCCTCCCTCTTGTCCATGGAGAGCAGCAGCTCACACCATCTTCCCATGGAAACCAGCAGCGCGCAGGAGGGCGGCAAGGCTGGACCAACGCCCCTCTGTTGCAGCCATGGCACCTCCCTCCCTCTCTGCTCGTGTGCAGGAAACCCCCTCAAGCGTAGGGAACCTCGGCCCTCCCATGGCTGCCAACCACCTCTGCCCCCTTGCTGTCCCACCCCTTCTCCCTCAAACCAGCACCCTCCCCAGTTCTTCTCCATGGCGTGCTCAGCTCTGCCGTTCGTGGACAGCACCAACCCCCTCCTTCTCCATTGCAGCAGCATCAATGCTTCCCTCGCCGCTTGCATGCCACCCGCAAGATATATTGCGCAGCCACGTCGTCGCTGCCCTTTCTCGCAGCACGGCATCATTGGTTCTAGGTGCTGCTACCTACATCCCTCGCACTCACCATGCTCGACAAAATACCTCCCCGTTCGTCGGCCTCGCATAGCTACACACTTGTTGTCGCTGCACGTTGTCCGTCAACGCGTAGCCCCTCTGTTTCCCCGTCGACGCAGCAGTCCCGACGTCTCCACGCTCTGTCGACTCGCTATTTTGTGAAGCCCCATGGACAGCACGCCATCGACGCTCACCGGTTGTTTGCTATTTTTGTGTAGCCCCAACATCGTCGTCGTTCACCCCCGGTGAGACCGCAACGATACTTGTTCGATTCCACATCGGCGTTGTTTTCCTATGATTAATTGTGTATGTGTGCTGTTTTATTTTTGTTTTGTGGAGGAGAAGGCAAGCCGCCCAACGCTCGTCGATGTTCGGAGCGATGCACAAATCGGAATCACCATCATTCTTGCAAACATCGATTGGGTTTGTTTATGGTGAGCCGATGCATGTCGCTCTCGATTGACTCGATTAATAAATTATATAGATGTGGTTGAAATGTTTTGGCGGTAGGTCGTAGTATGGTTGTGTTCATGATTTCGAGTTAGAGATTGGTGGTTTATGATTCGCCTAATTTGGTCGATGATGTGCATGTGTGATTATGTGTGTGAAAATACATTTGTATGAATGGAAGCGTGTAGAGAAGAGAATGAAGTAGAAAAGGGCTCCGATGTTTTTATATTTTGATAGGAAAATATATGGTGTGTTGTTTGATGCGAAGACTAAGTTATAAAATGCGGATGATGTTTTGGGAGATGCATCGATAGGCCAGGTGAAAAGTGTAATTGTTTTATGCATGTGATCGATGATTGGGATAGTCGAGGCAAATGAGGAGTATGATTAATCTTGTTAGAGTCACTAGTGCGGTTGATGTCTTGTGCGTAATATGGGGACACGTATGTGCGTGGGTGCCGTGGTGTATTATAGTGATGGTGGCGTAAGATAATTAATTGAGGTGTGCGGGTATATGCCGTAATATGGTTATACTCGGAACGAAGAAAGATGTATGTCTTGTGTAACACAACCTTTAGATTGCTGTCGTATAATCATGTGAAGGATGCTCATGATGGTCGTGTGATTTAGGAGTGATGTAATGGCAAGCGAGAAGGAAGTTGAGTTTTCAAACGGCTAGTGGATAGTGTCTGTCGGTGCTGTCATGATTTTTGTTGTATGGCAATGTGATGCTTGCTTTGTCAAAAATTTCATTCCATTCCCATTGGATAAATAAATGTCTTGTTGATCGATTAGAGGTCTTATATGAGCGTTATCGTAGCCCAATGATTATTGGAAGCGAGTAGCGTTCATAAGTCAGTCCTTGTTAAAAATTGAAGAACAATCTGATAAGATGTGCACATAAGTGCTTTAGGTCCTTCAGTAGCAAATGTAAGTCTCATGGAGTTTTATGTCAGGTGTTAATGCCTCTATGTTAGGCCTCCGAAAACATGGTGTTTTAAGTGACTTGTGCGTTGTCCAGCTTAAGTTGAGAAATGGTTAAGAAACACTGATTAATCGGCTCCAACCCATGTTTTTGAGTTACGATGTCTAAAATGGTTCGCTAAGTCTTCTATTGTGATTAGCCAACTCATGTTAAATAGGAGTCGATTTCGTTAAGTGTTTGTTATATATGGGTTGTCTCGAATGGCGATAATAAGAGGTAAGCCGACGTGTAGGATGTATAGCGACCTATGTTGTTGCGCTAGTTAACCGAATTAATAGATGGGTTTGGGTAAGCTCGTAGTCACGGTGATTTGTTTGTTGTAGTCTAAATGCGTATGTTTATGGTCGCGGATGAAAAGTAGTAGTGCTCATGTGATGTCTAATTTAAAACGCAAATTGTTGGGTGATTATCGTGGAGAATGCGTTGTTAATTGGTTGTAGTAATTTTAGTGCACTAAATGACTTGAATAAAATTTGCAAGTCGAATTGTTGGTTCTAATTTTATTGTCTTAACTCGAACAAATAGTAAAGTGTTAGAGTAATTCAAGTCTCTAGAATGCGGCAAGTCTTGAATTATATAGAAGCTGGAATTTATTGATTGCTGTTTTGGGCTGCACGGATTGTTTTCGTTGTGCTATTTGTTTGATAAACCAAATCATGTTTTCTGTAGAAAAGTCATATAGAAGAGTTGTAGATAGCATGATTATCTTGCTTGTACTAAAATTTGACGGCCATAAACCTGATCGTTTAGGAGTTGTGCTTTTCACAAGCCCAGCACCTAAATCTGTCGAATTTCTGAACAGATTTCAGAAATTGCAATGGTTGCTTAAGTTAATGATGAAATAAGTTATTGGTGGTCACAAGAAAGTTTTAGATAACTCTATTATCTTACTTGTGTTAAAAGTTTACAGTCATAGGTCTAACAGTTTAGGAGTTATGCTTTTTACAAATTCAGTAACTGAATCTGTCCACATTCTGTACAGATTTCAGAAACTGCATTGTTTGCTCAATTTAATGTTGCAATCTGTTCATGGTCGTTATAAAAAAGTTGTAGATGCTTTTCTGATATTGCTTGTGTTAAAATTTCATAACCATAGGCCTGATAATTTAAGAGTTATGAATTTTTGAAACTGGTTGCTGTGTTCTGTCCACTAACAGAACAGATTTCGAAAACTGAATTGTTTGATTCAGTTCAACATGGAATCACCCCTTGGTCATTATAAAAGTTGTGTAGTACTTTTGCTAATCTTTCCAAAAAGTCTTGGATCACTCTTTTTGGTGGTCTGAAGATTAAGTTACATGCGTTTGAAGTGTGAAGACTGAATCTACCCAGTTTTGGACAGCAAAGTCTTCTAGTGTCTTTTATCCTTAGTTAAATATTGAATCTGGCAAGGACCTTCAGTCCATGGAGATAGCTGTCTACTTCGGCGAGGTTATACCCCTCTGCCGTAGGCTTGGTTCTAGGGTAGCAGCCCTAGACGCTTGAAAGCTATGGTATGAGAGAGAGATTGGTTTGATAATGATCTTGCTTAATTTATTCCCTGCTGCCATACGGCTTATAAATAGCCCTATGGCTAACCAACTTCTCCTACAAACTCTCAACTAACTCCTACTTTCTTGGACTTATCTGATGCTAACCAACTCTCCACAATTCTCTCATTTCAATCTTATTCTCTAACCTTATCCTAGCTCATCTCAATCTTATTCTCTAGCCTTATCCCAGCCTGGTTGTTGCCTCTCGCTCCCTATTATGCCCATGACATCTCCCCCTCCCTTGAGGACCAGCTCGTCCTCGAGCTGCCATAGACTTACCTGACATGACTTAAGGTTAAGCCTTTTACATCTCGGCTTACCTTTATTATTTAAGACGAAAATACAAAATAATTATGGAACTAAAATATAAATTTGAACTGCAGCTATGTCCTCCTGTCCTCCTGGATCCCAAGGAAAGAGCTGAACTGCGGACTTCACGTTGGATGAAAGGTGAAGGAGGAACCAGCCCTTGGGTCTGTCCAGCACCAAGGCAGTTGCCCGAATGAGGGAGACGACCCTCTTTGGCCGTGCAAGGGGGCTGCATACCCAGATCTCGACTTCTGCAGGGGGTTCAAAAAGTATAGACGAGACCTGGTGGTTGGACGCGCAGGCTGCGAGTTGGTGCAGCGATGAGCTGATCAGCAAGTGCAGCTTCCACACCGCCCGCCTTACAAGGAAGCCGTGCACTGCGGCTTGCAGGCGCACCACGACCTGCTCATGTGATGACGGCCATGGGGTGGCCCTAGAGGCCACAGCAAGGTGCTTCTCCCCACGAAGGGACTGTACCTGGCGGCGTGCCAGGAACCCTCGCGCTGCCGCCTGAAGCCGCACCGCTGCTTGGAGTTCCTTCTCTGTCTTCTCCTTGTAGCGGTGGAACATCACAACGAATTGATCCCACTTCTCTTCAAGCCGAGTGAATGCATCTGGAGTTGGAGAGGGCGGGTGGGAGGGCGTTGCGGCGGCAGATGGCGTGGCGGCTGGTGGTGGTGAGGGATGGGCGGCTGGTGGTGGTGAGGATAACCTGGAGCTGATACCAGGTGGCATGGACCTTCGGTCCATGGAGATAGCTGTCTACTCCGGCGAGGTTATACCCCTCTGCCGCAGGCTTGGTTCTAGGGTAGCAGCCCTAGGCGCTTGAGAGCTATGGTATGAGAGAGAGATTGGTTTGATAATGATCTTGCTTGATTTATTCCCTGCTGCCATGCGGCTTATAAATAGCCCTATGGCTAACCAACTTCTCCTACAAACTCTCAACTAACTCCTACTTTCTTGGACTTATCTGATGCTAACCAACTCTCCACAATTCTCTCATTTCAATCTTATTCTCTAACCTTATCCTAGCTCATCTGAATCTTATTCTCTAGCCTTATCCCAGCCTGGTTGTTGCCTCTCGCTCCCTATTATGCCCATGACAGAATCACCTTGAGATGTTTATAAATAATTTGTAGAAAATCTAATTAGCTTTCCAGAAAGTCTAAGATCACTTTGTTTGGATGTCTGAATCTTTAGTTATGAATTTTTGAAGTTGCAAGCCTGAATCTGTCCAAATTTGGACAGAGCTGCTGTGATTGCAATTTTTGACTTTGCTAAGTGATGAATCAGGTTGAGGTGAAAATACCAAAGTTGTACTTCACTTTTTAAGCTTTCCAGAAAGTCCTAGTTTGCTATGTTTGGATTAATATTTGAAGAGTTATGACTGAAACAAACACCTGCTATGCTGCTGTCCTGAATTTGTTATGTTTGGTGGATGCTCTACTCTGTTGTGTTTGACTCGAGTCGACTGTTTTCCTCGTTTGATGATTGGTTGAACCCGCAGTACTGATAATATAACTAATACAATTGGGCCTAATTATATAAGTAACAAGTTGAGAGCACCTAGAGGGGGGGGTGAATAGGTGATCCTGTAACACTTCAAGACTTAAGCCACAAAACTTGGTTAATTGTTAGCACAATAATTGCCAAGTGGCTATAGAGGAATCCTCAACAAAACACAATAACCAACAAAGATCAATCACAGAGATGACACGGTGGTTATCCCGTGGTTCGGCCAAGACCAACGCTTGCCTACTCCATGTTGTGGCGTCCCAACGGACGAGGGTTGCAATCAACCCCTCTCAAGCGGTCCAAAGACCCACTTGAATACCACGGTGTTTTGCTTGCTTTATCTCAATCCCATTTGCGAGGAATCTCCACAACTTGGAGCCTCTCGCCCTTACACTTGAAATTCACAAAGAACACGAAGCAAGGGAGGGATTAGCAACGCACACAAGACACAAGAATCAGAGTGTCAACACGCACACAAGTCGCAACAAGAGCTCGCAACACAACTCAATGAGTTCACAACTCCACTAGAGCTCTATATGCTATCACAATGAAAAGAACGCGCGAAATCGATGTCTTGGTGCTTAGAAATGATTAGGATATGCTTGGTGTATTCCTCCATGCGCCTAGGGGTCCCTTTTATAGCCCCAAGGCAGCTAGGAGTCGTTGGGAGCAATCTTGGAAGGCTGATCTTGCCTTCTATCGACTGGCGCACCGGACAGTCCGGTGCACACCGGACACTGTCCGGTGCCCGATTTCCTTCCTTAAATAGCGAAGCCGACCGTTGGCAGCCTGAGAGCCGTTGGCGCACCGGACATGTCCGGTGCACACCGGACAGTCCGGTGCCGTCTTCTAGCCGTTGGCTTGGCCACGTGTCCCGCGCAGATTGCGCGGCCGACCGTTGGCCTGGCCGACCGTTGGCTCACCGGACAGTCCGGTGCACACCGGACAGTCCGGTGAATTTTAGCCGTACGTCACCGGTGAATTCCCGAGAGCAGCCGCTTCGCTCGAGCCAGCCTGGCGCACCGGACACTGTCCGGTGCACCACCGGACAGTCCGGTGCTTGCAGACTCAGCAGATTCTTGGCTGCTCGAGCCAAGACATTTCCAATTGAATTTTTCCTGTTTCCAGCACTTAGACACAATACATTAGTCCATAGAACAATGTACTAAGTCTGAGAAACATACCTTAATTCTTGATTTGTACTTTGTCCACCTTTTTACACTTAGGCACTTGTGTTGGACACTAAATCACCAAAATACTTAGAAATGGCCCAAGGGCACATTTCCCTTTCAATCTCCCCCTTTTTGGTGATTTATGCCAACACAACATAAAGCAAGTAGAACAAGTACAAAATCAAATCAAATAAGAACTCAAAATTGTTTTGATTCAATTTTGACATATATGGATCACTCTATGCCACCCCTTGGTTTGTTTTTGCAAATCAAACTCAAATTTCTATCTCTAAGTCAAACACACATGTTAAGACATAAAGAGAGTCATTCTAAGAGAAATTGATTTAAGATTTCAAAAACTCCCCCTTTTTCCCATAATCAATACTTCTCCCCACAAGAAGTCAACTTTTGACAAGAGAGACAACAAAAGAGTTTTGACAAACCAAAAGCTCTATTCTACTATTTTCAAAATCTCTCAAGTGGTAGCTTCAAAATCTCTCAAGTGGTAGCTGATCCATTTATCGCTTTGGCCTTTATTTTCTCCCCCTTTGGCATCAAACACCAAAACGGGATCAATCTTGGCCCTTTAACCCCATTGCCTCACCAAAATCTTCAAATAAGAACACAAAGGCAACAAGAGTATGAAGATGAACTTGGAAAAGTTACTCTTTTCATCGGAGTGTAGTGGAAGTCTTGCATGGTCCAAGTCCACCTTTTCCCTTTCAATTTTCCTTGGAGACTAAAACAACGAAACTCAAGTACATGGTTAGTCTCAAAGGGTCAAGTTGTAGCACAGCTCCCCCTAAATATGTGCATCACTTGCAAACAGGACTTGTGAGGTCCAGGGAGTGTTTGTACAACTTGAGCATCACAATAAGCAACAATATGCAGAATGAGCATAATCAAAAGCATAAACACATGTATGCTACATTTCAATCCAAGTTCCGCGAATCTAAGATATTGAGCTCACTACGCAGCCTGCAAAAGGTCTTCTCATCTAAAGGCTTGGTAAAGATATCGGCTAGCTGGTTCTCGGTGCTAACATGAAACACTTCGATATCTCCCTTTTGCTGGTGGTCTCTCAAAAAGTGATGCCGGATGTCAATGTGCTTTGTGCGGCTGTGCTCAACTGGATTTTCCGCTATTCGGATATCACTCTCATTATCACATAGGAGTGGGACTTTGCTCAGATTGTAGCCAAAGTCCCTGAGGGTTTGCCTCATCCAAAGTAGTTGCACACAACACTGTCCTGCGGCAACGTACTTGGCCTCAGCGGTGGATAGGGCAACGGAGGTTTGTTTCTTAGAGTTCCATGACACCAGGGACCTTCCTAAGAATTGGCACGTCCCCGATGTACTCTTCCTATCGACCTTACATCCAGCATAGTCGGAATCTGAGTACCCAATCAAGTCAAAGTTAGACCCCTTTGGATACCAGATCCCGAAGCAAGGCGTAGCGACTAAATATCGAAGAATTCGCTTCACAGCCACTAAGTGACACTCCTTCGGATCGGATTGAAATCTAGCACGCATGCATACGCTAAGCATAATATCCGGTCTACTAGCACATAAATAAAGCAAAGAACCTATCATGGACTGGTATGCTTTTTGATCAACGGACTTACCTCCTTTGTTGAGGTCGGTGTGTCCGTCGGTTCCCATTGGCGTATTTGCGGGCTTGGCGTCCTTCATCCCAAACCTCTTTAGCAAATCTTGTGTGTACTTAGTTTGGGAGATGAAGGTGCCGTCCTTGAGTTGCTTCACTTGGAACCCAAGGAAGTAGGTCAACTCGCCATCATCGACATCTCGAATTTCTGCGTCATTACCCTGCTAAACTCTTCACAAGACTTTTGGTTAGTAGAACCAAATATTATGTCGTCGACATAAATTTGGCACACAAAAAGATCACCATCGCAAGTCTTAGTAAAAAGAGTTGGATCGGCTTTCCCAACCTTGAAAGCATTAGCAATTAAAAAGTCTCTAAGGCATTCATACCATGCTCTTGGGGCTTCCTTAAGTCCATAGAGCGCCTTAGAGAGCTTACATACGTGGTCGGGGTACCGTTCATCCTCGAAGCCAGGGGGCTGCTCCACGTACACCTCCTCCTTGATCGGCCCGTTGAGGAAAGCGCTCTTCACATCCATTTGGTACAACCTGAAAGAAATGGTGAGCGGCATATGATAGCAAGATACGAATTGATTCTAGCCTAGCCACAGGAGCAAAAGTCTCCTCAAAGTCCAAACCTGCGACTTGGGCATAGCCTTTTGCCACAAGTCGAGCCTTGTTCCTCGTCACCACCCTGTGCTCGTCCTGTTTGTTGCGGAACACCCACTTGGTTCCCACAACATTTTGCTTGGGACGAGGCACCAGTGTCCAAACTTCGTTGCGCTTGAAGTTGTTGAGTTCCTCCTGCATGGCCAACACCCAGTCTGGATCTAGCAAGGCCTCTTCTACCCTGAAAGGCTCAATAGAAGAGACAAAAGAGTAATGCTCACAAAAATTAACTAATCTTGAGCGAGTAGTTACTCCCTTGCTAATATCACCCAATATCTGGTCGACGGGATGATCCCTTTGAATTGTCGCTCGAACTTGGGTTGGAGGTGCCTGAGGTGCTTCTTCCTCTTGAACATCCTGTGCTCCCCCTTGATCATGTGCCTCCACTTGAGGTACCTGTTCGACATCTTGGGTTGGGGGATGCACCATAGTTGAGGAAGACGGTTGATCTTGCTCCAAATGTTCCTGAGGCCGTACATCTCCAATCGCCATGGTGCGTATCGCGGCTGTTGGAACGTCTTCTTCATCTACATCATCAAGATCAACAACTTGCTCTCTTGGAGAGCCATTAGTCTCATCAAATACAACGTCGCTAGAGACTTCAACCAAACCCGATGATTTGTTGAAGACCCTATACGCCTTTGTATTTGAATCATAACCTAATAAAAATCCTTCTACGGCTTTGGGAGCAAATTTGGAATTCCTACCCTTCTTCACTAGAATGTAGCATTTACTCCCAAAAACACGAAAATACGATACATTAGGTTTGTTACCGGTTAGCAGCTCATACGACGTCTTCTTGAGGAGGCGGTGAAGGTAGACCCTGTTGATGGCGTGGCAAGCCGTGTTCACGGCTTCTGACCAAAAGCACTCGGGGGTCTTGAATTCTCCAAGCATAGTCCTCGCCATATCTATGAGCGTCCTGTTCTTCCTCTCTACCACACCATTTTGCTGAGGTGTGTAGGGAGCGGAGAACTCGTGCTTGATCCCTTCCTCCTCAAGAAACTCCTCCACTTGAAGGTTCTTGAATTCTGACCCCTTGTCGCTCCTTATCTTCTTCACCTTGAGCTCAAACTCATTTTGAGCTCTCCTTAGGAAGCGCTTGAGGGTCCCTTGGGTTTCAGACTTATCCTGCAAAAAGAACACCCAAGTGAAGCAGGAAAAGTCATCAACGATAACTAGACCATACTTACTTCCTCCTATGCTCAGATAGGCGACGGGTCTGAAGAGGTCCATATGTAGCAGCTCCAGGGGTCTTGATGTTGTCATCACATTTTTGGTGTGATGAGAGCCTCCCACTTGTTTCCCTGCTTGACAAGCTGCACAAGGTCTATCTTTTTCGAAATGAACATTGGTTAGACCTATCATGTGTTCTCCCTTTAGAAGCTTGTGGAGGTTCTTCATCCCCACATGTGCTAAGCGGCGATGCCACAGCCAGCCCATGCAAGTCTTAGCCATTAAGCATGCATCTAGACCGGCCTCTTCTTTTGCAAAATCAACTAAGTAAAGCTTGCCGTCTAGTACACCCTTAAAAGCTAGTGAACCATCACATCTTCTAAAGACACACACATCTACATTTGTAAACAAACAGTTATATCCCATATTGCATAATTGACTAACAGATAGCAAATTATATCCAAGAGACTCTACTAAAAACACATTAGAGATAGAGTGCTCATTTGAGATTGCAATTTTACCTAACCCTTTTACCTTGCCTTGATTCCCATCACCGAATATTATTGAATCTTGGGAATCTTTATTCTTGACGTAGGAGGTGAACATCTTCTTCTCCCCCGTCATATGGTTTGTGCATCCGCTGTCAATAATCCAGCTTGAACCCCCGGATGCATAAACCTGCAAGGCAAATTTAGGCTTGGGTCTTAGGTACCCAGCTCATGTTGGGTCCTGCAAGGTTAGCACAAATATCCTTAGGGACCCAAATGCAAGTTTTATCTCCCTTGCATCTTGCCCCTAATTTTCTAGCAACTATCTTCCTATCCTTTCTACAAATAGCAAAAGAAGCATTTAAAGCATGATATATTGTAGAAGGTTCATTAACTTTCCTAGGAACATTAACGACATTTCTCCTAGGCATATTATGAATAACATTTCTCCTACCAACATTCCTATCATGCACATAAGAAGAACTAGAAGCAACCATGGCATGAGAATCAAAGGCATTATATACATTACAACTCCTATAAGCATTTCTAGGTTGTCTTCTATCATAGTACATAAAGGCATGGTTCTTTTGCACACTACTAGCCATAGGGGCCTTCCCTTTCTCCTTGGCGGAGATGGGAGCCTTATGGCTTGTCAAGTTCTTGGCTTCCCTCTTGTAGCCAAGTCCATCCTTAATTGAGGGGTGTCTACCAATCGTGTAGGCATCCCTTGCAAATTTTAGCTTGTCAAATTCATTCTTGCTAGTCTTAAGTTGGGCATTAAGACTAGCTAATTCATCATTTAATTTGGAAATTGAAACTAAATGATCACTACAAGCATCAATGTCAAAATCTTTACACCTATTACAAGTTTCAACAATTTCTACACAAGAATTAGATTTACTAGCTACTTCTAGTTTAGCATTTAAATCATCATTAAAACTTTTTAACTTAGCAATAGTTTCATGACAAGAAGATAATTCACTAGAGAGCATTTCATTCCTCTTAATTTCTAGAGCAAGAGATTTCTGTGCTTCTACAAATTTGTCATGTTCTTCATACAACAAATCCTCTTGTTTTTCTAAAAGCATATTCTTGTCATTCAAGGCATCAATTAATTCATTAATTTTGTCTACCTTGGTTCTATCTAATCCCTTGAATAAGCATGAGTAATCTATCTCATCATCATCACTAGACTCGTCTTCACTCGAAGAAGCATAAGTACTAGTATGAGTGCTTACTTTCTTCTCTCTTGCCATGAGGCAAGTGTGACGCTCGTTGGGGAAGAGGGGTGACTTGTTGAAGGCGGTGGCGGCGAGTCCTTCATTGTCAGAGTCGGAGGAGGAACAATCCGAATCCCACTCCTTTCCGATATGTGCCTCGCCCTTGGCCTTCTTGTAATGCTTCTTCTTCTCCCTCTTGCTCCCTTGGTCCTGTTCACTATCATTGTCGGGACAGTTAGCAATAAAATGACCAAGCTTACCGCATTTGAAGCATGAGCGCTTCCCCTTGGCTTTGGTCTTGCTTGGCTGTCCCTTGTGACCTTTAAGCGTCGTCTTGAATCTTTTGATGATGAGGGCCATCTCTTCATCATTAAGTCCGGCTGCCTCAATTTGTGCCACCTTACTAGGTAGCGCCTCCTTACTTCTTGTTGCCTTGAGAGCAAGGGGTTGCGGCTCATCGATCGGACCATTCAAGGCGTCGTCCACGTACCTCGCCTCCTTGATCATCATCCGCCCGCTAATGAATTTTCCAAGGACTTCTTCGGGCGACATTTTGGTGTACCTGGGATTCTCACGAATATTATTTACCAAATGAGGATCAAGAACGGTAAAGAACCTTAGCATCAGTCGGACGACGTCGTGGTCCGTCCATCGCGTGCTTCCATAGCTCCTTATTTTGTTGATAAGGGTCTTGAGCCGGTTGTATGTTTGTGTCGGCTCCTCGCCCCTTATCATCGCGAACCGTCCAAGCTCGCCCTCCACCAACTCCATCTTGGTGAGCAAGGTGACGTCGTTCCCCTCATGAGAAATCTTGAGGGTGTCCCAGATCTGCTTGGCGTTATCCAAGCCGCTCACTTTATGGTATTCATCCCTGCACAAAGAAGCTAGAAGAACAGTAGTAGCTTGTGCATTCTTATGAATTTGTTCATTAATGAGCATGGGACTATCCGAACTATCAAAATGCATTCCACTCTCCACAATCTCCCATATACTAGGATGGAGAGAGAATAGGTGACTACGCATTTTGTGGCTCCAAAATCCGTAGTCCTCCCCATCAAAGTGTGGGGGCTTGCCGAGTGGAATGGAGAGCAAATGTGAATTTGAACTTTGCGGAATACGAGAGTAGTCAAAAGAAAAGTTCGAATTAACCGGTTTTCTTCTCTCGTAGTCGTTGTGGTCGTCGTCCTTTTGGGAAGAAGTGGACTCGTCGCTGTCGTCGTAATAGACAATCTCCTTGATGCGCCTCGTCTTCTTCTTCTTCCCTTCCTTCCGTCTATGGCCCGAGCCGGAGTCGGTAGGCTTGTCGTCCTTCGGCTCGTTGACAAAGGATTCCTTCTCTTTGTCGTTGATCACGATTCCCTTCCCCTTAGGATCCATCTCTTCGGGCGGTTAGTCCCTTTGTGAAGAGAACGGCTCCGATACCAATTGAGAGCACCTAGAGGGGGGGGGGTGAATAGGTGATCCTGTAACACTTCAAGACTTAAGCCACAAAACTTGGTTAATTGTTAGCACAATAATTGCCAAGTGGCTATAGAGGAATCCTCAACAAAACACAATAACCAACAAAGATCAATCACAGAGATGACACGGTGGTTATCCCGTGGTTCGGCCAAGACCAACGCTTGCCTACTCCACGTTGTGGCGTCCCAACGGACGAGGGTTGCAATCAACCCCTCTCAAGCGGTCCAAAGACCCACTTGAATACCACGGTGTTTTGCTTGCTTTATCTCAATCCCGTTTGCGAGGAATCTCCACAACTTGGAGCCTCTCGCCCTTACACTTGAAATTCACAAAGAACATGAAGCAAGGGAGGGATTAGCAACGCACACAAGACACAAGAATCAGAGTGTCAACACGCACACAAGTCGCAACAAGAGCTCGCAACACAACTCAATGAGTTCACAACTCCACTAGAGCTCTATATGCTATCACAATGAAAAGAACGCGCGAAATCGATGTCTTGGTGCTTAGAAATGATTAGGATATGCTTGGTGTATTCCTCCATGCGCCTAGGGGTCCCTTTTATAGCCCCAAGGCAGCTAGGAGCCGTTGGGAGCAATCTTGGAAGGCTGATCTTGCCTTCTGTCGACTGGCGCACCAGACAGTCTGGTGCACACCGGACACTGTCCGGTGCCCGATTTCCTTCCTTAAATAGCGAAGCCGACCGTTGGCAGCCTGAGAGCCGTTGGCGCACCGGACATGTCCGGTGCACACCGGACAGTCCGGTGCCGTCTTCTAGCCGTTGGCTTGGCCACGTGTCCCGCGCAGATTGCGCGGCCGACCGTTGGCCTGGCCGACCGTTGGCTCACCGGACAGTCCGGTGCACACCGGACAGTCCGGTGAATTTTAGCCGTACGTCGCCGGTGAATTCCCGAGAGCAGCCACTTCGCTCGAGCCAGCCTGGCGCACTGGACACTGTCCGGTGCACCACCGGACAGTCCGGTGCTTGCAGACTCAGCAGATTCTTGGCTGCTCGAGCCAAGACATTTCCAATTGAATTTTTCCTGTTTCCAGCACTTAGACACAATACATTAGTCCATAAAACAATGTACTAAGTCTGAGAAACATACCTTAATTCTTGATTTGTACTTTGTCCACCTTTTTACACTTAGGCACTTGTGTTGGACACTAAATCACCAAAATACTTAGAAATGGCCCAAGGGCACATTTCCCTTTCACAAGTATACGTCTCGCTAAGTTAGTGAACCTAATTAGTGCGGGACGTGTAGATAAGTTAGTGAACCTAATTAGTGAACCTAATTAGTGTGGAACCCGCAGTACTGTTTTCCTCGCCGAGGACGTGTAGATAAGTAAAGCTAACATGTGGTTGTCTGCGGTGTCTTCCACTTTAATGTTTAGTTCGCCATTGTGTCTTTGTATATCTTGTGCTATTTTTGTGCTACTTTCATTATATTCATACATATGCATCTTGCACCTCATATAGGACCGAGAGATGATGATCGAGCTAGTGATGTGGTGCCAACCACAAGATGCAGTTGGTGGACGACCAAAGGAAGGATGGACTTAACCAGTGGATGCTCGCCAAGCGAGTACCTCCCCCAGCAAACACTATCTAAGTGTTAAAATAAAGGCAAGCCCCGGTTTATGCATAACCGTTTATATATGCTATTTTACTACACTTAATGTTTGTAGGCTTGTACTGTGCACTTAAGTGTAGGAGTTGTCTGCAACCCTAGTTGCATGAACTCAGGATTCCTTTTGTGATGAATACTAGTATGCTAGGTCGAGTAGCTGCTTTACTAATTAGGGATCTCGGTAGAAGTCGAGTGATTTTTCTAGCACTCGCGCGAGGTCAGGAATTGCTTGTATCCATTTACATATCATATTGATGATGGTCTGTGGACAACGGTCCATGGGGATGCGTTGTCTACAAGACAGAAATTGGAATAAGGATTAAGGTGTGGTACCGTGTGTTAAGCGTTTGAATGTACTAATCACATGCCGAGAAATATGGTAAATCGGTAAGCCTAGTACCTGATTGAACCTGCCAGCGGACATATCCCCTCACGCGACCTGAGACATGGTCTCCCATTCCGGTTATGGTGGGTACAAGTGCGGTCACTGCACGACGGCAGTCGGGGTCAGTGAGGCATTGTACGCCAAGGCGGTGAGCCCTGATCTGCTGCCAGGGAATCGATGGGGACGGTTGATGTGTGTGAGGACGGAGTGCCTCGCCACGTCGTGTGTTTAGGTTTACCTTGCAAGGTTAAAACTCGATTCGAATCGTCTGCTTCTCGCAGCTAATGAGACTGCTTGATCCATGCTGCTACATTGAGTAACAAGTGGAAATGTGATGTTTTGGCAAAAGATATTTGATTGCTAACTTGCTTGATACCATGATTGAGTAGATAGTACACAATTAGTCTTAAGAGAGTCACACTAAAACTTGAAAAAGCTAAACTTGACTTATAGACTCAGCTAGTGCTTTTGGCAACCAAACCCCTCAGCCAAACAGCTGCATGTCTAGAGGTTGAGGAGTAGACTCCTCGCACCGGGTAAGTCTAGCTGAGTATTTGTATACTCAGCCTTGCTTGTGGCATAATTTTTGCAGGTACTCCTTAGGATGATTGGTTGATGGTGTGACTTGGCCTCCATTCCTGCCACCGGGATAGACGGTCGAGTGGGTTATTGCTTCCGCAGGAGAGGACCAGGAGGAGTAGCGTGGCCCGGCTTCGCCATGTTACTCAGTTTTTCTCCGATAGTTATTTCCGCTGCATTAAAATTTATAGTTATTATTTCTGAAACTCCGATAATGTAATCACTAATGATACTTATTAAATTGTGGTATTATGTTTTATTGTATTTCTCTGTGTCTCACCTTCGTGTGAGCTAGTGGTATTCGATCTTGGTAAGTGGCTTTATCGGACTAGATCCGAGGGACTGACAGGTTATTCCGGTTTAAGTGTGTTGTTGCCCTTGCGGGTGTGACTTAGGCACTTAAGCTGGAATAATTCGGGCGGTTCCGCCACAACTGGTATCGGAGCGAATACCATCACAGAGAAGTCAATAAGTCATGATTACCAACATTTTTCTAAAGTAAAACTTGCTTAGAAACCAAAGTTGGATAGATATCAGGACGATAAGGATAGACCTAGGACGTGAAGCCTTAGGAAATAGATGGGTAACTAGGTGGCTATTTATATAGGCCATAAAGGCTACTACTACTATTAATAAGGATGCTATAGCAAGCACCCAAAAAATTAGTTAGGTCTAAGAAGACGACTAGAATGAGCATGCATCATGATTGTCGCATTATAATTGTCTCTTGTGCCTCAACATGCTTCTCTTACCTTTATTCCAATAGTAACTTGTGAATAATGTGATGTACTGCTATGTTAGGAACTATAAGAAATGCTTTACCTTATGTCGGATTGGTAAGTCTTGACTAGGTCGTGATATGTGTTTCTCTTGCCTTGCTTCCTAGAAGGTACGATAGTTGTTCAGTCCATTTTGCCTCTAACTAAAAAAATGTGTTATCTGTCCTGCTCATGAAAAGACCCCCTTCCCCAAATAATCTAGTGGTTCCCTAGTGAAACCCTTTAAAAAAATCAAATCACATGCTTGTGTTGGTGTTTTCTAGCCCTTGTGCGTTGCACTATTGGTGATGCACCTGCATAACTTATAGATACCCATAGCTTGACCGCTAGACCAACCCAAGTTTCCTTGTGCACTTGTTGTGTCAAAAAAATGGTTGTTGGTGTCTAGTTGCGCAAACCCTATCAAAGCCATGTTTCTTTCCATAAATCCCTGCCCCTAAAACTTCATAGCATCTCTGTTGATCATCCTAGCAGATCTTGTTTTCCTACCTCTCCTTTTTCGAATCTGGTAATCATTTTCCTTGTGAATCATGTTGGTTTAATCATCCGAATCTCTGGATCCTTCATCGATTCTGCCCTGTTATTTGGTTATCTGCTGTAACCCATTCTCATGTATCAGATGTTGATCTGCCCAAATCTCTCATTTCTGGTCAGTCTCATACCCCCTTCTCCGAGGATCATGACGTTATTTTATCAAATTTTATCTATAAACAGTGTATTCCTTTGGTTATGTGGATTTTATTGCTATCATTGAATCTATCGTGTCTTTGAGAAGCTCAATAACCATGATCTCTTGAGTGCTTTCTTCTCATATCCCATCGCATACAAGTCTCTGGCCTGGTAATCTCCATGATGATCATGAAATCGTTCTCTAAGTTGAAGAGTTCTCATGTGAATATGTGATGCTCTTTTTGCCAGCAACCTCTACTTCAACTCCGTCACATCCTTATTTTCTGAGCCATACTCTCGTGGGCTCCATCTATCTGTGCTATGTGGATTTCTCATTGGTTGCGTTTGGTAATGGTATTATAGCTAACGATTGATGGTGCCGCGACGAAACCGAGAGCCTCCTGTGGGCGTGCACACAAGGATGAGCTGCTCGGCACGCGCTGGTATCGCGGTTAATAGTCGTGATCCATTACGAGACTATACTGATGTGCAATCTTTAGTGAACATTCTCTCAAAATGATCGCTGCATTTTGTCTCCATATGTCGCGATATTCTATCCAAATCTATCTTCAGTATCTTGTAAGATACCATCTCATGAATTTGCATCCATCTTCAGTCTGGGAGTTACATGCTTCTCCACCCTTGAAGATCCTCATTCGAATCTCGGGACGAGATTCTTTTAAGGGGGAAAGGTTGTGACACCCCAGGTGTCAGTTTCGTGTTATGTCGGGAGATTTATCCAAATCTCGGATGCTCAGTGAAAATTTCTATTTCTCGATCGTGTCTATCTTTGTTTATTGGGCTTTCTCATGGAAGTTCACCGAATTCGGAGTTACTTGATCGCGAGAAAACAACCAATTTTGGAGCGTGTTAAAACTTTTATTTCTCAGCACGAATACAAACTCGATAATCCATCTCGAATTGTAAATATCATCTGAAGATCATCGAACTCTCGACGGCTGTTATTTGATCTGAGCCCGAGTCTAATTCCTCAAACCTCGATCGATGTCCGACTATTTTAATCCGGGTCTGTACTCTCAGACAGAATACTCAATATATCGTCCTCTAATAAATTCTTACTCGACTCAGCCTAGTATCTTTGTGTCTAAACCGAATTCAAAACCCACTCTGGCAGCGATTTTAAAATGTCACGATTCGCCTTCTCCGACTAAAAATCCAAAGCCGATCAAAATTTGAGAGAAACATTTATTTCTAAAATAGTGTGCGAGAAAATTTCAAAAGTGGAATCTCCAATGGGTTGTCCTCAAATAAATTCTTATCTGATTCGTCTTAATATCTCGGTATCCAATCCGATTTAAAAAAAACAACATCGGCGACGATTTTTAAATGTCGCGGTTTGTCTCCTTCAATCAAAAATCCAAAAGCCGACCGTATCTCAAGACGATTTATTTTCAAATCACGTGTAGGGAATTATTTTTGAGCGAATTCAAATCCAACCCTCGGCCGAATTGATCGCTCAATCGTCCGTTCGTCGAAACTCTAGTTCGCTCTGTTTTGCGTACCGACGAAACCCCCAGGAGCATTTTTATTCCGGAAATAATTTAGCGCAGCCCAATAGAGTATTTTGGGCCAAGCCCATTCCAGCCTAATAGGCCCACTAAGGAAACCCTAACCCTAAGATTTCCTCTATAAATATGGGCTTCCCTCCCTTGCATTCTGAAATTTTACATCTCCTACCCCTAGCCGTCACAACACCTTCTCCCTTTCTCCTTTCAGCCAACGTGCTGCTCCAGCCGGTCTTCTTCTTCCCTCTGCTGTCCATGGCGTGCAGCAAGCTAGGAGCTCTCTCCTTCTCCCATGGCGCAACAGCAAATCACCATGGCGCAGCGTCTCCCTCCCCCAAGCTCCAGCGCGCACACGACAGCAGCAACCAGCAGATTTTCCTCCCTCTACTGTCCATGGCGAGCAGCAGCCCACACCATCTTCCCATGGAAACCAGCAGCGCGCAGGAGGGAGGCAAGGCTGGACCAACGCCCCTCTGTTGCAGCCATGGCACCTCCCTCCCTCTCTGCTCGTGTGCAGGAAACCCCCTCAAGCGCAGGGAACCTCGGCCCTCCCATGGCTGCCGACCACCTCTGCCCCCTTGCTGTCCCACCCCTTCTCCCTCAAACCAGTGCCCTCCCCAGCTCTTCTCCATGGCGTGCTCAGCTCTGCCGTTCGTGGACAACACCAACCCCCTCCTTCTCCATTGCAGCAGCATCAATGCTTCCCTCGCCGCTTGCATGCCACCCCGCTCGATATATTGCGCAGCCACGTCATCACTGCCCTTTCTCGCAGCACGACATCGTTGGTTCTAGGTGCTGCTACCTACATCCCTCGCACTCACCATGCTCGACAAAATGCCTCCCCGTTCGTCGACCTCGCATAGCTACACACTTGTTGTCGCTGCACGTTGTCCGTCAACGCGTAGCCCCTCTGTTTCCCCGTCGACGCAGCAGTCCCGACGTCTCCGCGCTCTGTCGACTCGCTGTTTTGTGAAGCCCCATGGACAGCACGCCGTCGACGCTCACCGGTTGTTTGCTTTTTTGCGCAGCCCCAACATCGTCGCCGTTCACCCCCGGTGAGACCGCAACGATACTTGTTCGATTCCACATCGGCGTTGTTTTCCTATGATTAATTGAGTATGTGTGTTGTTTTATTTTTGTTTTATGGAGGAGAAGGCAAGCTGCCCAATGCTCGTCAATGTTCGGAGCGATGCACAAATCGTAATCACCATCATTCTTGCAAACATCGATTGGGTTTGTTTATGGTGAGCCGATGCATGTCGCTCTCGATTGACTCGATTAATAAATTATATAGATGTGGTTGAAATGTTTTGGTGGTAGGTCGTAGTATGGTTGTGTTCATGATTTCGAGTTAGAGATTGGTGATTTATGATTCGCTTAATTTGGTCGATGATGTGCATGTGTGATTATGTGTGTGAAAATACATTTGTATGAATGGAAGCGTGTAGAGAAGAGAATGAAGTAGAAAAGGGCTCCGATGTTTTTATATTTTGATAGGAAAATATATGGTGTGTTGTTTGATGCGAAGACTAAGTTATAAAATGCGGATGATGTTTTGGGAGATGCATCGATAGGCGTCTAGGTGAAAAGTGTAATTGTTTTATGCATGTGATCGATGATTGGGATAGTCGAGGCGAATGAGGAGTATGATTAATCCTGTTAGAGTCACTAGTGCGGTTGATGTCTTGTGCGTAATATGGGGACACGTATGTGCGCGGGTGCCGTGGTGTATTATAGTGATGGTGGCGTAAGATAATTAATTGAGGTGTGCGGGTATATGCCGTAATATGGTTATACTCGCAACGAAGAAAGATGTATGTCTTGTGTAACACAACCTTTAGATTGTTGTCGTATAATCATGTGAAGGATGCTCATGATGGTCGTGTGATTTAGGAGTGATGTAATGGCAAGCGAGAAGGAAGTTGAGTTTTCAAACGGCTAGTGGATAGTGTCTGTCGGTGCTGTCATGATTTTTGTTGTATGGCAATGTGATGCTTGCTTTGTCAAAAATTTCATTCCATTCCCATTGGATAAATAAATGTCTTGTTGATCGATTAGAGGTCTTATATGAGCGTTATCGCAGCCCAATGATTATTGGAAGCGAGTAGCGTTCATAAGTCAGTCCTTGTTAAAAATTGAAGAACAATCTGATAAGATGTGCACATAAGTGCTTTAGGTCCTTCAGTAGCAAATGTAAGTCTCATGGAGTTTTATGTCAGGTGTTAATGCCTCTATGTTAGGCCTCCTAAAACATGGTGTTTTAAGTGACTTGTGCGTTGTTCAGCTTAAGTTGAGAAATGGTTAAGAAACACTGATTAATCGGCTCCAACCCATGTTTTTTAGTTACGATGTCTAAAATGGTTCGCTAAGTCTTCTATTGTGATTAGCCAACTCATGTTAAATAGGAGTCGATTTCGTTAAGTGTTTGTTATATATGGGTTGTCTCGAATGGCGATAATAAGAGGCAAGCCGACGTGTAGGATGTATAGCGACCTATGTTGTTGCGCTAGTTAACCGAATTAATAGATGGGTTTGGGTAAGCTCGTAGTCACAGTGATTTGTTTGTTGTAGTCTAAATGCGTATGTTTATGATCGCGGATGAAAAGTAGTAGTGCTCATGTGATGTCTAATTTAAAACGCAAATTGTTGGGTGATTATCGTGGAGAATGCGTTGTTAATTGGTTGTAGTAATTTTAGTGCACTAAATGACTTGAATAAAATTTGCAAGTCGAATTGTTGGTTCTAATTTTATTGTCTTAACTCGAACAAATAGTAAAGCGTTAGAGTAATTCAAGTCTCTAGAATGCGGCAAGTCTTGAATTATATAGAAGCTGGAATTTATTGATTGCTGTTTTGGGCTGCACGGATTGTTTTCGTTGTGCTGTTTGTTTGATAAACCAAATCATGTTTTCTGTAGAAAAGTCATATAGAAGAGTTGTAGATAACATGATTATCTTGCTTGTACTAAAATTTGACGGCCATAAACCTGATCGTTTAGGAGTTGTGCTTTTCACAAGTCCAGCACCTAAATCTGTCGAATTTCTGAACAGATTTCAGAAATTGCAATGGTTGCTTAAGTTAATGTTGAAATAAGTTATTGGTGGTCACAAGAAAGTTTTAGATAACTCTATTATCTTACTTGTGTTAAAATTTTACAGTCATAGGTCTAACAGTTTAGGAGTTATGCTTTTTACAAATTCAGTAACTGAATCTGTCCACATTCTGTACAGATTTTAGAAACTGCATTGTTTGCTCAATTTAATGTTGCAATCTGTTCATGGTCGTTATAAGAAAGTTGTAGATGCTTTTCTGTTTTTACTTGTGTTAAAATTTCATAACCATAGGCCTGATAGTTTAAGAGTTATTAATTTTTCAAACTGGTTGCTGTGTTCTGTCCACTAACAGAACAGATTTGGAAAACTGAATTGTTTGATTCAGTTCAACATGGAATCACCCCTTGGTGATTATAAACTTTGTGTAGTACTTTTGCTAATCTTTCCAAAAAGTCTTGGATCACTCTATTTGGTGGTCTGAAGATTAAGTTACATGCGTTTGAAGTGTGAAGACTGAATCTGCCCAGTTTTGGACAGCAAAGTCTTCTAGTGTCTTTTATCCTTAGTTAAATATTGAATCACCTTGAGATGTTTATAAATAATTTGTAGAAAATCTAATTAGCTTTCCAGAAAGTCTAAGATCACTTTGTTTGGATGTCTGAATCTTTAGTTATGAATTTTTGAAATTGCAAGCCTGAATCTGTCCAAATCTGGACAGAGCTGCTGTGATTGCACTTTTTGACTTTGCTAAGTGATGAATCAGGTGGAGGTGAAAATACCAAAGTTGTACTTCACTTTTTAAGCTTTCCAGAAAGTACTAGTTTGCTATGTTTGGATTAATATTTGAAGAGTTATGACTGAAACAAACACCTGCTGTGCTGCTGTCCTGAATTTGTTATGTTTAGTGGATGTTCTACTCTGTTGTGTTTGACTCGAGTCGACTGTTTTCCTCGTTTGATGATTGGTTGAACCCGCAGTACTGATAATATAACTAATACAATTGGGCCTAATTATATAAGTAACAAGTATACGTCTCGCTAAGTTAGTGAACCTAATTAGTGCGGGACGTGTAGATAAGTTAGTGAACCTAATTAGTGCGGAACCCGCAGTACTGTTTTCCTCGCCGAGGACGTGTAGATAAGTAAAGCTAACATGTGGTTGTCTGCGGTGTCTTCCACTTTAATGTTTAGTTCGCCACTGTGTCTTTGTATATCTTGTGCTATTTTTGTGCTACTTTCATTATATTCATACATATGCATCTTGCACCTCATATAGGACCGAGAGATGATGATCGAGCTAGTGATGTGGTGCCAACCACAACATGCAGTTGGTGGACGACCAAAGGAAGGAGGGACTTAACCAGTGGATGCTCGCCAAGCGAGTACCTCCCCCAGCAAACACTATCTAAGTGTTAAAATAAAGGCAAGCCCCGGTTTATGCATAACCGTTTATATATGCTATTTTACTACACTTAATGTTTGTAGGCTTGTACTGTGCACTTAAGTGTAGGAGTTGTCTGCAACCCTAGTTGCATGAACTCAGGATTCCTTTTGTGATGAATACTAGTATGCTAGGTCGAGTAGCTGCTTTACTAATTAGGGATCTCGGTAGAAGTCGAGTGATTTTTCTAGCACTCGCGCAAGGTCAGGAATTGCTTGTATCCATTTACATATCATATTGATGATGGTCTGTGGACAACGGTCCATGGGGATGCGTTGTCTACAAGACGGAAATTGGAATAAGGATTAAGGTGTGGTACCGTGTGTCAAGCATTTGAATGTACTAATCACATGCCGAGAAATATGGTAAATCGGTAAGCCTAGTACCTGATTGAACCTGCCAGCGAACATATCCCCTCACGTGACCTGAGACGTGGTCTCCCATTCCGGTTATGGTGGGTACAAGTGCGGTCACTGCACGACGGCAGTCAGGGTCAGTGAGGCATTGTACGCCAAGGCGGTAAGCCCTGATCTACTGTCAGGGAATCGATGGGGACGGTTGATGTGTGTGAGGACGAAGTGCCTCGCCACGTCGTGTGTTTAGGTTTACCTTGCAAGGTTAAAACTCGATTCGAATCGTCTGCTTCTCGCAGCTAATGAGACTGCTTGATCCATGCTGCTACATTGAGTAACAATTGGAAATGTGATGTTTTGGCAAAAGATATTTGATTGCTAACTTGCTTGATACCATGATTGAGTAGATAGTACACAATTAGTCTTAAGAGAGTCACACTAAAACTTGAAAAAGCTAAAACTTGACTTATAGACTCAGCTAGTGCTTTTGGCAACCAAACCCCTCAGCCAAACAACTGCATGTCTAGAGGTTGAGGAGTAGACTCCTCGCACCGGGTAAGTCTAGCTGAGTATTAGTATACTCAGCCTTGCTTGTGGCATAATTTTTGCTGGTACTCCTTAGGATGATTGGTTGATGGTGTGACTTGGCCTCCATCCCTGCCACCGGGATAGATGGTCGAGTGGGTTATTGCTTCCGCAGGAGAGGACCAGGAGGAGTAGCGTGGCCCGGCTTCGCCATGTTACTCAGTTTTTCTCCGATAGTTATTTCCGCTGCATTAAAATTTATAGTTATTATTTCTGAAACTCCGATAATGTAATCACTAATGATACTTATTAAATTGTGGTATTATGTTTTATTGTATTTCTCTGTGCCTCACCTTCGTATGAGCTAGTGGTATTCGATCTTGGTAAGTGGCTTTATCGGACTAGATCCGAGGGACTGACAGGTTATTCCGGTTTAAGTGTGTTGTTGCCCTTGCGGGTGTGACTTAGGCACTTAAGCTGGAATAATTCGGGCGGTTCCGCCACAGCTGGTATCGGAGCGAATACCATCACAGAGAAGTCAATAAGTCATGATTACCAACATTTTTCTAAAGTAAAACTTGCTTAGAAACCAAAGTTGGATAGATATCAGGACGATAAGGATAGACCTAGGACGTGAAGCCTTAGGAAATAGATGGGTAACTAGGTGGCTATTTATATAGGCCATAAAGGCTACTACTACTATTAATAAGGATGCTATAGCAAGCACCCAAAAAATTAGTTAGGTCTAAGAAGACGACTAGAATGAGCATGCATCATGATTGTCGCATTATAATTGTCTCTTGTGCCTCAACATGCTTCTCTTACCTTTATTCCAATAATAACTTGTGAATAATGTGATGTACTGCTATGTTAGGAACTATAAGAAATGCTTTACCTTGTGTCGGATTGGTAAGTCTTGACTAGGTCGTGATATGTGTTTCTCTTGCCTTGCTTCCTAGAAGGTACGATAGTTGTTCAGTCCATTTTGCCTCTAACTAAAAAAATGTGTTATCTGTCCTGCTCATGAAAAGACCCCCTTCCCCAAATAATCTAGTGGTTCCCTAGTGAAACCCTTTAAAAAAATCAAATCACATGCTTGTGTTGGTGTTTTCTAGCCCTTGTGCGTTGCACTATTGGTGATGCACCTGCATAACTTATAGATACCCATAGCTTGACCGCTAGACCAACCCAAGTCTCCTTGTGCACTTGTTGTGTCAAAAAAATGGTTGTTGGTGTCTAGTTGCGCAAACCCTATCAAAGCCATGTTTCTTTCCATAAATCCCTGCCCCTAAAACTTCATAGCATCTCTGTTGATCATCCTAGCAGATCTTGTTTTCCTACCTCTCCTTTTTCGAATCTGGTAATCATTTTCCTTGTGAATCATGTTGGTTTAATCATCCGAATCTCTGGATCCTTCATCGATTCTGCCCCGTTATTTGGTTATCTGCTGTAACCCATTCTCAAGTATCAGATGTTGATCTGCCCAAATCTCTCATTTCTGGTCAGTCTCATACCCCCTTCTCCGAGGATCATGACGTTATTTTATCAAATTTTATCTATAAACAGTGTATTCCTTTGGTTATGTGGATTTTATTGCTATCATTGAATCTATCGTGTCTTTGAGAAGCTCAATAATCATGATCTCTTGAGTGCTTTCTTCTCATATCCCATCGCATACAAGTCTCTGGCCTGGTAATCTACGTGATGATCATGAAATCGTTCTCTGAGTTGAAGAGTTCTCATGTGAATATGTGATGCTCTTTTTGCCAGCAACCTCTACTTCAACTCCGTCACATCCTTATTTTCTGAGCCATACTCTCGTGGGCTCCATCTATCTGTGCTATGTGGATTTCTCATTGGTTGCGTTTGGTAATGGTATTATAGCTAACGATTGATGGTGCCGCGACGAAACCGAGAGCCTCCTGTGGGCGTGCACACAAGGATGAGCTGCTCGGCACGCGCTGATATCGCGGTTAATAGTCGTGATCCATTACGAGACTATACTGATGTGCTATCTTTGGTGAACATTCTCTCAAAATGATCGCTGCATTTTGTCTCCATATGTCGCGATATTCTATCCAAATCTATCTTCAGTATCTTGTAAGATACCATCTCATGAATTTGCATCCATCTTCAGTCTGGGAGTTACATGCTTCTCCACCCTTGAAGATCCTCATTCGAATCTCGGGACGAGATTCTTTTAAGGGGGGAAGGCTGTGACACCCCAGGTGTCAGTTTCGTGTTATGTCGGGAGATTTATCCAAATCTCGGATGCTCAGTGAAAATTTCTATTTCTCGATCGTATCTATCTCTGTTTAATGGGCTTTCTCATGGAAGTTCACCGAATTCGGAGTTATTTGATCGCGAGAAAACAACCAATTTTGGAGCGTGTTAAAACTTTTATTTCTCGGCACGAATACAAACTCGATAATCCATCTCGAATTGTAAATATCGTCTGAAGCTCATCGAACTCTCGACGGCTGTTATTTGATCTGAGCCCGAGTCTAATTCCTCGAACCTCGATCGATGTCCGACTATTTTAATCCGGGTCCGTACTCTCAGACGGAATACTCAGTATATCGTCCTCTAATAAATTCTTACTCGACTCAGCCTAGTATCTGTGTGTCTAAACCGAATTCAAAACCCACTCCGGCAGCGATTTTAAAATGTCACGATTCGCCTTCTCCGACTAAAAATCCAAAGCTGATCAAAATTTGAGAGAAACATTTATTTCTAAAATAGTGTGCGAGAAAATTTCAAAAGTGGAATCTCCAATGGGTTGTCCTCAAATAAATTCTTATCCGATTCGTCTTAATATCTCGGTATCCAATCCGATTTAAAAAAATCAACATCGGCGACGATTTTTAAATGTCGCGGTTTGTCTCCTTCAATCAAAAATCCAAAAGCCGACCGTATCTCAAGACGATTTATTTTCAAATCACGTGTAGGGAATTATTTTAGAGCGAATTCAAATCCAACCCTCAGCCGAATTGATCGCTCAATCGTCCGTTCGTCGAAACTCTAGTTCGCTCTGTTTTGCGTACCGACGAATCCCCCAGGAGCATTTTCATCCCGGAAATAATTTAGCGCAGCCCAATAGAGTATTTTGGGCCAAGCCCATTCCAGCCTAATAGGCCCACTAAGGAAACCCTAACCCTAAGATTTCCTCTATAAATATGGGCTTCCCTCCCTTGCATTTTGAAATTTTACATCTCCTACCCCTAGCCGTCACAACACCTTCTCCCTTTCTCCTTTCAGCCAACGTGCTGCTCCAGCCGGTCTTCTTCTTCCCTCTGCTGTCCATGGCGTGCAGCAAGCTAGGAGCTCTCTCCTTCTCCCATGGCGCAACAGCAAATCACCATGGCGCAGCGTCTCCCTCCCCCAAGCAACAGCGCGCACACGACAGCAGCATCCAACAGATTTTCCTCCCTCTGCTGTCCATGGCGAGCAGCAGCCCACACCATCTTCCCATGGAAACCAGCAGTGCACAGGAGGGCGGCAAGGCTGGACCAACACCCCTCTGTTGCAGCCATGGCACCTCCCTCCCTCTCTGCTCGTGTGCAGGAAACCCCCTCAAGCGCAGGGAACCTCGGCCCTCCCATGGCTGCCGACCACCTCTGCCCCCTTGCTGTCCCACCCCTTCTCCCTCAAACCAGCGCCCTCCCCAGCTCTTCTCCATGGCGTGCTCAGCTCTGCCGTTTGTGGACAGCACCAACCCCCTCCTTCTCCATTGCAGTAGCATCAATGCTTCCCTCGCCGCTTGCATGCCACCCCGCTCGATATATTGCGCAGCCACGTCGTCGCTGCCCTTTCTCGCAGCACGGCATCGTTGGTTCTAGGTGCTGCTACCTACATCCCTCGCACTCACCATGCTCGACAAAATGCCTCCCCGTTCGTCGACCTCACATAGCTACACACTTGTTGTCGCTGCACGTTGTCCGTCAACGCGTAGCCCCTCTGTTTCCCCGTCGACGCAGCAGTCCCGACGTCTCCGCGCTCTGTCGACTCGCTGTTTTGTGAAGCCCCATGGACAGCACGCCGTCGACGCTCACCGGTTGTTTGCTGTTTTTGCGCAGCCCCAACATCGTCGCTGTTCACCCCCGGTGAGACCGCAACGATACTTTTTCGATTCCACATCGGCGTTGTATTCCTATGATTAATTGTGTATGTGTGTTGTTTTATTTTTGTTTTGTGGAGGAGAAGGCAAGCCGCCCAACGCTCGTCGATGTTCGGAGCGATGCACAAATCGGAATCACCATCATTCTTGCAAACATCGATTGGGTTTGTTTATGGTGAGCCGATGCATGTCGCTCTCGATTGACTCGATTAATAAATTATATAGATGTGGTTGAAATGTTTTGGCGGTAGGTCGTAGTATGGTTGTGTTCATGATTTCGAGTTAGAGATTGGTGGTTTATGATTCGCCTAATTTGGTCGATGATGTGCATGTGTGATTATGTGTGTGAAAATACATTTGTATGAATGGAAGCGTGTAGAGAAGAGAATGAAGTAGAAAAGGGCTCCGATGTTTTTATATTTTGATAGGAAAATATATGGTGTGTTGTTTGATGCGAAGACTAAGTTATAAAATGCGGATGATGTTTTGGGAGATGCATCGATAGGCGTCTAGGTGAAAAGTGTAATTGTTTTATGCATGTGATCGATGATTGGGATAGTCGAGGCGAATGAGGAGTATGATTAATCTTGTTAGAGTCACTAGTGCGGTTGATGTCTTGTGCGTAATATGGGGACACGTATGTGCGCGGGTGCCGTGGTGTATTATAGTGATGGTGGCGTAAGATAATTAATTGAGGTGTGCGGGTATATGCCGTAATATGGTTATACTCGCAACGAAGAAAGATGTATGTCTTGTGTAACACAACCTTTAGATTGCTGTCGTATAATCATGTGAAGGATGCTCATGATGGTCGTGTGATTTAGGAGTGATGTAATGGCAAGCGAGAAGGAAGTTGAGTTTTCAAACGGCTAGTGGATAGTGTCTGTCGGTGCTGTCATGATTTTTGTTGTATGGCAATGTGATGCTTGCTTTGTCAAAAATTTCATTCCATTCCCATTGGATAAATAAATGTCTTGTTGATCGATTAGAGGTCTTATATGAGCGTTATCGCAGCCCAATGATTATTTGAAGCGAGTAGCGTTCATAAGTCAGTCCTTGTTAAAAATTGAAGAACAATCTGATAAGATGTGCACATAAGTGCTTTAGGTCCTTCAGTCGCAAATGTAAGTCTCATGGAGTTTTATGTCAGGTGTTAATGCCTCTATGTTAGGCCTCCTAAAATATGGTGTTTTAAGTGACTTGTGTGTTGTCCAGCTTAAGTTGAAAAATGGTTAAGAAACACTGATTAATCGGCTCCAACCCATGTTTTTGAGTTACGATGTCTAAAATGGTTCGCTAAGTCTTCTATTGTGATTAGCCAACTCATGTTAAATAGGAGTCAATTTCGTTAAGTGTTTGTTATATATGGGTTGTCTCGAATGGCGATAATAAGAGGCAAGCCGACGTGTAGGATGTATAGCGACCTATGTTGTTGCGCTAGTTAACCGAATTAATAGATGGGTTTGGGTAAGCTCGTAGTCACGGTGATTTGTTTGTTATAGTCTAAATGCGTATGTTTATGGTCGCGAATGAAAAGTAGTAGTGCTCATGTGATGTCTATTTTAAAACGCAAATTGTTGGGTGATTATCGTGAAGAATGCGTTGTTAATTGGTTGTAGTAATTTTAGTGCACTAAATGACTTGAATAAAATTTGTAAGTCGAATTGTTGGTTCTAATTTTATTGTCTTAACTTGAACAAATAGTAAAGCGTTAGAGTAATTCAAGTCTCTAGAATGCGGCAAGTCTTGAATTATATAGAAGCTGGAATTTATTGATTGTTGTTTTGGGCTGCACGGATTATTTTCGTTGTGCTGTTTGTTTGATAAATCAAATCATGTTTTCTGTAGAAAAGTCATATAGAAGAGTTGTAGATAACATGATTATCTTGCTTGTACTAAAATTTGACGGCCATAAACCTGATCGTTTAGGAGTTGTGCTTTTCACAAGCCCAGCACCTAAATCTGTCGAATTTCTAAACAGATTTCAGAAATTGCAATGGTTGCTTAAGTTAATGTTGAAATAAGTTATTGGTGGTCACAAGAAAGTTTTAGATAACTCTATTATCTTACTTGTGTTAAAATTTTACAGTCATAGGTCTAACAGTTTAGGAGTTATGCTTTTTACAAATTCAGTAACTGAATCTGTCCACATTCTGTACAGATTTCAGAAACTGCATTGTTTGCTCAATTTAATGTTGCAATCTGTTCATGGTCGTTATAAGAAAGTTGTAGATGCTTTTCTGATATTGCTTATGTTAAAATTTCATAACCATAGGCCTGATAGTTTAAGAGTTATGAATTTTTCAAACTGGTTGCTGTGTTCTGTCCACTAACAGAACAGATTTCGAAAACTAAATTGTTTGATTCAGTTCAACATGGAATCACCCCTTGGTGATTATAAAAGTTGTGTAGTAATTTTTCTAATCTTTCCAAAAAGTCTTGGATCACTCTTTTTGGTGGTCTGAAGATTAAGTTACATGCGTTTGAAGTGTGAAGACTGAATCTACCCAGTTTTGGACAGCAAAGTCTTCTAGTGTCTTTTATCCTTAGTTAAATATTGAATCACCTTGAGATGTTTATAAATAATTTGTAGAAAATCTAATTAGCTTTCCAGAAAGTCTAAGATCACTTTGTTTGGATGTCTGAATCTTTAGTTATGAATTTTTGAAATTGCAAGCCTGAATCTGTCTAAATCTGGACAGAGCTGCTGTGATTGCACTTTTTGACTTTGCTAAGTGATGAATCAGGTTGAGGTGAAAATACCAAAGTTGTACTTCACTTTTTAAGCTTTCCAGAAAGTCCTAGTTTGCTATGTTTGGATTAATATTTGAAGAGTTATGACTGAAACAAACACCTGCTGTGCTGCTGTCCTCCAGAAAGTCCTAGTTTGCTATGTTTGGATTAATATTTGAAGAGTTATGACTGAAACAAACACCTGCTGTGTTGCTGTCCTGAATTTGTTATGTTTGGTGGATGCTCTACTCTGTTGTGTTTGACTCGAGTCGATTGTTTTCCTCGTTTGATGATTGGTTGAACCCGCAGTACTGATAATATAACTAATACAATTGGACCTAATTATATAAGTAACAAGTATACGTCTCGCTAAGTTAGTGAACCTAATTAGTGCGGGACGTGTAGATAAGTTAGTGAACCTAATTAGTGAACCTAATTAGTGCGGAACCCGCGGTACTGTTTTCCTCGCCGAGGACGTGTAGATAATTAAAGCTAACATGTGGTTGTCTGCGGTGTCTTCCACTTTAATGTTTAGTTCGCCACTGTGTCTTTGTACATCTTGTGCTATTTTTGTGCTACTTTCATTATATTCATACATATGCATCTTGCACCTCATATAGGACCGAGAGATGATGATCGAGCTAGTGATGTGGTGCCAACCACAAGATGCAGTTGGTGGACGACCCAAGGAAGGATGGACTTAACCAGTGGATGCTCGCCAAGCGAGTACCTGTAGGGTCGAGATGGCGGACTAGAGGGGGGGTGAATAGTCCTTTCTAAAACTAATTACAATGGCTAACACAAATAAATATGGAATTAAAACTATTTTGGTTTAGCCAAGACTACCTCCTCTAACTATTACAAACACCTGACAAAAGATTCTAATTGAAACAACTAAGGTGCCAAGATAGTGAAAGAGCTCTCCCGTACATATCTAGTTAGCAACGACATACAAATTATGCAAATGTAATTTTAAGCACAACGATAGCTCCTAAACATACTAGTAAGCAAAGAGCACAAAGCACAAGCACTACTAGAGAGAAACAACTACTTAGCTACACAAGCTAAGTAAAACAGATTAGCTACACAAGCTAACAACAAGTGAGCAACTATTTTATTATAGATATGACTAGATATACAAGAGCATATACGAGCAACAAATACTCACTAGCATAAGTATATGAACAAGTAAATACAAGCTAGTGAGGAAAGTTGCAAACCAACGGAAAGATGATGACACGTGGCACAATGATTTTTTTCCCGTGGTGTCGATGACTTGTCGGTCACCCCTAGTCCACGTTGAGGTAGATTCAAAGCTCCCAACCGCTCCTCTATCAAGTCTCCACTTGATCTCTTGAGCCGGATTGGTCAATGAACCCTCAAACCTCGATTCCACTAGAGTTGCTTTTCACCGCTCCGGCGAGGCAAGCACAACGCCTCTCACAATCACCACCGCAGCCTCTTCACAGTCTCCTTTGAAGAGCTCACTGGGAACCACCACCAAGCCGTCTAGGAGGCGGCAACCTCCAAGAGTAACAAGCCAACGACCTCACTTGATGATCTCCCTAGTGCCTCAAAGATCAACAACTTGATGCAATGCACTAGATGGCTCTCAATCTCACTAGAATGCAATCCCAACCAATATGAGTGAGAGAGAGGGAGAGGAAAGGCTCCAATATGCTCACAAGTGTTCCAAATGGCCTCCTTCAAGCTTTCAACCCGGGCAACACAAGGATATATAGCCCCCTCTCCAAAACTAGCCGTTATGGGTCGATTGCCCCTTTTCTGCGCACATGCGGACGGTCTGCAATACAAGACCGGACTGTCCGCACAAGAATCCCAACGGCTATAAACGGTTATAAAAATGTCAGAGCATTCAAAAATGACTTGCGGACGGTCTGCCTCTCAAGGTCGGACGGTCCGCGATACATAAAACTGAGCCAAAACGAAGTTTTGCTGTCTCTGCACATTTGCTGAAATTTGTACTGCGGACGGTCCGCACCTGGACCCCGGACGGTCCGCAATACAAAATATTTGTACTGTGGACGGTCCGCACTCAGGCCCCGGACGGTCCGCAGTTCAAAAAATAAAACCAAAACAGAACTACTCGAGTTCTGTCCAAACACCAGTCCTTCAACTACGGACGGTCCGCCACCTGGGACCAGACGGTCCGCAGTACAAAAACTTCACGAAACACAGAAACTCCGTGTTTCTGCCCATCATCTCAAGTTAGACCTACGGACGGTCCGCCATGCTGGCCCGGACGGTCCGCGGTACCTCAATTCAGCCCACATTCAAGAAATCGCTTTTGAATAAGTTTCTTTCACGAACCAAAGCGTTGTTAGCCCTCATGCAAATGCACCAACTATATGAGCAATGAGGCACTAAAGACATGTCAAGTAAGATAATTGACCCCTCTTGATAGTACGGCTATCTAGCCTACTAACCCGGTCAATTATCAACCTCTAAGCACCTTTTGACCGATAAAACAAAAACCTATTGTTATACCTTTGCCTTGAGCATTCAATTCCATCTCCTTAAATAATGAACAATGGGCATCCATAAGTGTAGCCAACCATGATACCTTTTACCATTTGTCCATAGCATGAAGTTCCTCCACCATCATCATCAAGCCACTTGATCAAAAACCCAGATCAACACATGTCTTGATAATTCTATAATGATATGATCCACTCCATGTTATCACATGGCCTTTTTGGTTCATCAATCTCAACATAGCTTGCTCTTTACCATTGCTTTATGTCCATCGGTGCTAAGTCCTTGCTCTTGCTTCACCGCCACGCGGTCCCTCACACATGAGCCTTTGACTTGCCCTTCACACTAGCCACTTGGTCCATCGAAGCCAAGCCATATCTCTTGATCTTCTCCATATAGCCACATGACACCATGTCATGTCTTCATATGCAATGAGCTCCTTTATCACACTAGTTGAGCATCTCAATATCACCAAGCCACATCATCACCATGGCTAAAATAACTCACACTAGTGTACCTGTGGACTAATCACCTGTGTATCTCAACATAAACACTTATTAGTCCACATAAGTTGTCAATCAATTACCAAAACCAAACAGGGTCTCACAATCTCCCCCTTTTTGGTAATTGATGACAACTCTACAAAGATTTGTCGTTTTTGTTCTTTTCCAAGCTAGCTTTTCACACAAGTGTAAATTGCTAGTTTGGCAAAGTTCTTATGTTCCTTATCCAACTTTAAGCTCATTTGTTAAGATTTGGATAAGCACCATAAAAACGGTTTGGTAGTGATATCCTCGCCTACATGTGTGCTTGGATGGTTTGGTTTCAAGCTTACACACATGCAAAGATATGAAAATTGAGGGGACATTATCACTACCACATGATGCTAAAGTATACAAAATAGAAATGTACCTTTGTAGCATGTTTACTACTTTTCATTTCTTCCTTAGCATCATCTTGCTAGAAACAAGTGAAACTAGATACCACATGAGATCATAATAAATATGATTCTAGTTACTCCTTTCACACTAAGACTAGTCTTATAAATATCACTAAATCAATCATCATCCAAGTCTTAGTTCTAGCAAACACTTACACACAAGTATGTAGGAATATAAGACAAATGTGATGCAAGCAAGAAATGTAGTGCACAAACAAATGCATCAAACATATATTCACGAGCTTGCTCCCCCTACTTGTGTGCATCTCTTGTTCAATAAAATATCATACCAGTATACTTTGCTCTTGATCCATTCGTATTCATTCTAACTCAATTGATCAATAGCTCCCCCTGAGTTTATGTCCAATTTTCTCTTGTGCATATTTCCATATCTTTGTTCCAACTTGCACATTTACATATCTTTGTTCCAACTTGTAGAGCCCAAAATTTGTATTAAAGAAAACAAGGAATAAAAAAAAATAATAAATCTTTACTAAGATACAAATAAACCATTGTGTCATATTAAATTGTGTTGGATAAAAATATTACAATAAATAGAAGAGTTAGATTAAAACCCTAGATTTGAATTTGGGATTTAAAATTTGAAAAGGAGAAGGAAATATTATAAATTACAAAACAAATTCATAAAAACCCCACACTAGTATGTTCAAGATTAATAATTAAATTTAGTACAAATTAAGCTGCAAGATTTGGATTCAAAATTTGAATTGGATTTCAAATGGGAAAAAAAATGCAGAAGAAAAGAATAAAACAAAACCTCACCTAGCTGGGCCGTTTCCCTCCTATTCGGCCCAACAACCGAATTAACCTCGCGCCAGCCCAATTCCGCGCCGCGCTCCAGCCTCTCCCGCGCGCCTCTGCCAATCGGGTCCCACCTGGCAGCCTCCTCTTCACTTCTTTCCTCACTGCGCGCCGGGGCCCACAGTTCGATCCTCCCCTTTTCGCACGCGCGGTCACGGTATGTTGGCCTTCACGCTGACTTGTGGGGCCACCCTGTAAGATCTTTCCCTCAAACTCTCGGCGAGCAAAACTGAATCGCGCGATTCCTTCGGGTCTTCCGCCGTCAAACTCCGCACCGATCGCGCGAAGCTCGCTCGGACCCTGCTCAAACCGTGTGCTCGCAAATGTCGGCGCCGTTGGCTCAACAGCTCCCCTCAGCGGCCCTATATAAACCTTGGGCGCTGCCGTTCCTTCCCCTTGTGCTCGTCTACGTGAAGCCCTTGTCGGATTCTAAGCAGGAGGCGGGTCATCGCGCGACGACGGTCGTCGGCGCTGCACACCATATCCGGTAAGCCGTTTGATCTCCGTGATATTCTTGTTGACGTATGATATTCGAATGGCGAAGATCGAATCTGCTTGCTGCCGTGTCCATGGCGTTCGGCCATGGCGGATTTGCGGTGGAAAGAAATAGGAGAGAAACGGGGGTGGACAGCAGGGAACCCTTGGATCCTGCTCGCCCAACAAACTAAGACCCGAGCCCTAGTGTCATCACCGCGGGGAAGAAGGTCGTGGCCACCGTGTCGCAGCCGTGCGGGGTGAGCAAGGAGAGAGAGTGAAAACTCGAGGGCGGGTTGGGGAAGATGACCCCTGGGCCGTTGGATCTTATTCAACGGTCACGATTAGATCGGGGGCGTACCCCTTCGTGGCTTTGATCCGGGCCGTCGATCACCGATCCATCGGTCCACGGGTTATACCGCTTCACATGTGATGAAGATCTAATCTGAACCCTCGGATTATAATCCAACGACTCAGGTTTCCCCGTACCCCTTCGCCGAGGCAAACTTTCTAAAGAGCCCCTCGGTTTTCACAGAATCAACCCGCCATCCTGAGTCACTATTCCCTGTGCCTTAGAAATATTACACCGAGACCCCTGTGTTTTCTGGAATTCGAGGCCCAGTCCAGAACTCATTTAAATTGAATAAATGAAATAGAAAATGGATTTTTAATATGAAAATAATTACTAAAACTTTATAAATTCATAGAAAAGTCATTTTAGCTCCAAATTGAACCATTCCAGTTTCTAAAATTTTGTAATAATATTCTTCATCATTTAGTGCCTCTGTTTTGTCATGAAAACAATTAGAAATTTAATCTCTCACTTAATCCATTTTAAACACATAAAACCTTTGAAAATTCATAACTTAAAATCTATAACTCCAAAATTAATAATTCTTTTTCCTGTGATCTTATTTTAATATGTAGATTATTAATATGTATTTTGCATATATGTTTGGTGTAATGTTAATTTTGCCTATACCATGTATGTTTGAATTGCTACGACTAGCAGTGAGGTCACGAATCACCTGAAGATCATCCTGGTACCTGGAATCTCAAGGCCCAGGCAAGTTGTGCCCTTGATCACTTCTTTTCACCTACTCATGTTCTAATTAATCATAATGATCTGCATAGGTTAATTTTGATGGGACCCAATAGGTTACCCTAGTTTGTCTATCTTTATACCTTGTTTACCACTGAACTTTCTGGGTAGTACTTGCTAGTGCTATATGTGGTTTTGGGTATAAAGATTACACTATTCATGATTATACTTTTTGTTGTCAGTTGTTATTTATGGTTCATGTTAAGATCATTATGTTAATTGGAACATGGAGAACCACCCGGGAAAACAGTGCTACCACAAGGGTGGAATGGGACGCCCTTGGCTGATTAATTAGGGAAGCTAGTGGAAGACTACCTTACCCGAAAGGGGCAAGGGCAGTAGGGGAGAGGTCAGTGCGGGGAGGCCCTCGGGAGGATTTTGCTGCGATGGCGGTCCTGCAAGGGATTCCTGTACTGGATCTTCCTATAAACTGTAGCGGGTTTTCGGAAGCTAGTGGAACTTTGTAAAGGCCTCGTAGTGCTACCCTGCCTCACTTCCTTGGTAGAGGTGTATGGGATTCATGACCCCTTGGCAGATGGGTAACACGACTTGTGGGTAAAGATGCGCAACCTCTGCAGAGTGTAAAACTGGTATACTAGCCGTGCTCATGGTCATGAGCAGCTCGGACACTCACATGATTAAATGATGGAACTAAATTCAATTTGTCATATGCATTGCATCGCGGGTGAAGTTGTTACTTTTGTTCTATTACTTAATTGGGTTTGGTATTTACTTATACTTAGTAATTGCTAATAAAATTTTGACCAACATTAAAAGCAATGCTCAGCTCTAACCATCTTCTTTGGTAAGCCTTACACTTCACATGAGCTCCCACCTTTGGCGAGTTCATGCACATTATTCCCCACAACTTGTTGAGCGATGAACGTATGTGAGCTCACTCTTGCTGTCTCACATACACCACAGGTCAAGACCAGGTACTGCAGGATGATGCTCATGGAGGATGCTACGATGAGTTCGTGAGAGGTCTAGGTCGTCGTCTCCCAGTCAACTTTGGGTTGCTGGACCGTTGTCTCCTTATAATGTACTTATGTATTTTGTATAGAACTCCTGTTATATATAAAGTTGTGACATTCGATCCTGTGCCACTATACATCATATGTTTGAGACTTGGTCCCAGCATACCTGGTGTTTATGTTAACCCCGGGTTTTGGACCCCTAAAATCCGGGTGTTACAGAAGTGGTATCAGAGGAATGTTGACTGTAGGACGAAACCTAGATAGAACTGAACAACCATTATCTACTTACCTTTGCTACTCTGATCATTTCTAAACTTATCTTAATCTGTTCTCATCTATTTCCGCTTCACTCTGATTATTCTTACCTATTTATTCTAAAGACAAATGTGGATTACACACTTTGAAATCCTGTGCCTAAAGTGACCTTTAGGAATAGGAGACCTACTCTTAGGGACAAAAACAAAACTATTTTTATAAGGGTCTATGTATTTGAATGTTTGCTCTTATGAAATATGTCTGATTTGGATCTTTGTTTGAGTGTGATGGGTTGTGGATCAATGTCCACAACTACATCTGCATATACAACTAGGCATAAAGGATATCATTTGTAAAATAACTGGACAAACTAAATTATCCTTCAATAAAGTATCTAGCCTAACAATACCCATTTTATCTTAAAGATTCTTCCTTATCTTAACAGATCCATCTTATTTTACAAGATACTTCTTGCCTTAATAAATTCATCTTATCTTGAAAAGATTTTGTTATCCTAATAGATCTAATTTACCTCAAAAGATTATACCTTATCCTTATGAATTCATCCTACCCTAATTAGCATACTTATCCTAGTCTAAAATATCAACCATGATCTAATTCAAAGTAATTAGATATTGTCTAGACTAACCTGGTGATACCAATCTAGATCTCATCTAATCTAACAGGATCCAATCTAAAGTGAGTCATTTAATAGATTAGTTAGTACTAGTGAAATGGATTAGACCTCACTCCTATAAAAATGATTTAATCTAAATTGATGCCCTAGATTAACTTAACCATATACATATGCAACTACCTTACCCATCCGATAGTTGCATAACCCCTCAATTTTAAACTAGCAAGAGATTCTATCTTATCATAACATATCTAACTAATCTCAAAACATCCTAACATATTCTACCCTGTTGGACCTATCTAACCTAAACTAGTCTAATCTAGTCATATCCAATTTAATCTAGATCTTATCTTACCTAATGTGACCTGATCTAGTATGGTCTAATGTTATCTAACTTAATGTGGTCCACTTAAACAGATTAATGACACTAGTAGAAGAGATTAGACCCCACTAGCCATGTATTAACTTATCTTAGCACATTGGATCAATTCAACCATGAACTAACCCAACCCATAGAACCATGATGAATGGTATAACCTCTCTATTCCCACCTAATAACAAAACAAACTTTTAACCTACACCTTGTAGTCTATCTCACCCATGTATATCTCTCATCTTGACAGATTCTATCTTACCCTTGGATATTCACCTTATATGATTGGTTACCCCAATCTGGACATAAATCAAACCCTACCAAAGAATCTATAGATTATAACCAACTACTAGCTTACTCATTCCGCCTATTGAATAAATTCCTTTGCAAAACTATTACCATATGCTTCTAACTTTCATGGTCAAATACCAGGAAAGGAAAGATTATCACGTAAACAGCAAACAGAAATGAATCCTCCAAATTCCCCACCTGTTGAGATCGACCAAGTGGTTGCTACCCAAAGATTGGTAATACAACAGTTAACAGACCTGGTGACCGAGATGCAAAATCAGATAAGACAACAACGCGAGGAAATACGTCAGGCCCGTCAAGAAATAAGGCAAGCACGGTTGGAGAGACAACAACAACAACAACCCCCACCACCACCAGCTTCACCAAGCTACATAGATATAAATTATGATGATTTGTAAGATCTAGGTGTTACTTTAGTTAGTAGATGACATGATAATATTTTAGAAGAAATAAAAAGGTCTATTGACCCTATGTATTGTTAAAGAATTATACCTCATGCTGAGATTTCTTTGTTTGTGCATATGTTCCGAGAACAATATGAGTATACATCCCTTTTCTCACAAATCTCGGGGACGAGATTATTTTTAAGGGGGGTAGGATTTGTAGAGCCCAAAATTTGTATTAAAGAAAACAAGGAATAAAAAAAATAATAAATCTTTACTAAGATACAAATAAACCATTGTGTCATATTAAATTGTGTTGGATAAAAATATTACAATAAATAGAAGAGTTAGATTAAAACCCTAGATTTGAATTTGGGATTTAAAATTTGAAAAGGAGAAGGAAATATTATAAATTACAAAACAAATTCATAAAAACCCCACACTAGTATGTTCAAGATTAATAATTAAATTTAGTACAAATTAAGCTGCAAGATTTGGATTCAAAATTTGAATTGGATTTCAAATGGGAAAAAAAATGCAGAAGAAAAGAATAAAACAAAACCTCACCTAGCTGGGCCGTTTCCCTCCTATTCGGCCCAACAACCGAATTAACCTCGCGCCAGCCCAATTCCGCGCCGCGCTCCAGCCTCTCCCGCGCGCCTCTGCCAATCGGGTCCCACCTGGCAGCCTCCTCTTCACTTCTTTCCTCACTGCGCGCCGGGGCCCACAGTTCGATCCTCCCCTTTTCGCACGCGCGGTCACGGTATGTTGGCCTTCACGCTGACTTGTGGGGCCACCCTGTAAGATCTTTCCCTCAAACTCTCGGCGAGCAAAACTGAATCGCGCGATTCCTTCGGGTCTTCCGCCGTCAAACTCCGCACCGATCGCGCGAAGCTCCCTCGGACCCTGCTCAAACCGTGTGCTCGCAAATGTCGGCGCCGTTGGCTCAACAGCTCCCCTCAGCGGCCCTATATAAACCTTGGGCGCTGCCGTTCCTTCCCCTTGTGCTCGTCTACGTGAAGCCCTTGTCGGATTCTAAGCAGGAGGCGGGTCATCGCGCGACGACGGTCGTCGGCGCTGCACACCATATCCGGTAAGCCGTTTGATCTCCGTGATATTCTTGTTGACGTATGATATTCGAATGGCGAAGATCGAATCTGCTTGCTGCCGTGTCCATGGCGTTCGGCCATGGCGGATTTGCGGTGGAAAGAAATAGGAGAGAAACGGGGGTGGACAGCAGGGAACCCTTGGATCCTGCTCGCCCAACAAACTAAGACCCGAGCCCTAGTGTCATCACCGCGGGGAAGAAGGTCGTGGCCACCGTGTCGCAGCCGTGCGGGGTGAGCAAGGAGAGAGAGTGAAAACTCGAGGGCGGGTTGGGGAAGATGACCCCTGGGCCGTTGGATCTTATTCAACGGTCACGATTAGATCGGGGGCGTACCCCTTCGTGGCTTTGATCCGGGCCGTCGATCACCGATCCATCGGTCCACGGGTTATACCGCTTCACATGTGATGAAGATCTAATCTGAACCCTCGGATTATAATCCAACGACTCAGGTTTCCCCGTACCCCTTCGCCGAGGCAAACTTTCTAAAGAGCCCCTCGGTTTTCACAGAATCAACCCGCCATCCTGAGTCACTATTCCCTGTGCCTTAGAAATATTACACCGAGACCCCTGTGTTTTCTGGAATTCGAGGCCCAGTCCAGAACTCATTTAAATTGAATAAATGAAATAGAAAATGGATTTTTAATATGAAAATAATTACTAAAACTTTATAAATTCATAGAAAAGTCATTTTAGCTCCAAATTGAACCATTCCAGTTTCTAAAATTTTGTAATAATATTCTTCATCATTTAGTGCCTCTGTTTTGTCATGAAAACAATTAGAAATTTAATCTCTCACTTAATCCATTTTAAACACATAAAACCTTTGAAAATTCATAACTTAAAATCTATAACTCCAAAATTAATAATTCTTTTTCCTGTGATCTTATTTTAATATGTAGATTATTAATATGTATTTTGCATATATGTTTGGTGTAATGTTAATTTTGCCTATACCATGTATGTTTGAATTGCTACGACTAGCAGTGAGGTCACGAATCACCTGAAGATCATCCTGGTACCTGGAATCTCAAGGCCCAGGCAAGTTGTGCCCTTGATCACTTCTTTTCACCTACTCATGTTCTAATTAATCATAATGATCTGCATAGGTTAATTTTGATGGGACCCAATAGGTTACCCTAGTTTGTCTATCTTTATACCTTGTTTACCACTGAACTTTCTGGGTAGTACTTGCTAGTGCTATATGTGGTTTTGGGTATAAAGATTACACTATTCATGATTATACTTTTTGTTGTCAGTTGTTATTTATGGTTCATGTTAAGATCATTATGTTAATTGGAACATGGAGAACCACCCGGGAAAACAGTGCTACCACAAGGGTGGAATGGGACGCCCTTGGCTGATTAATTAGGGAAGCTAGTGGAAGACTACCTTACCCGAAAGGGGCAAGGGCAGTAGGGGAGAGGTCAGTGCGGGGAGGCCCTCGGGAGGATTTTGCTGCGATGGCGGTCCTGCAAGGGATTCCTGTACTGGATCTTCCTATAAACTGTAGCGGGTTTTCGGAAGCTAGTGGAACTTTGTAAAGGCCTCGTAGTGCTACCCTGCCTCACTTCCTTGGTAGAGGTGTATGGGATTCATGACCCCTTGGCAGATGGGTAACACGACTTGTGGGTAAAGATGCGCAACCTCTGCAGAGTGTAAAACTGGTATACTAGCCGTGCTCACGGTCATGAGCAGCTCGGACACTCACATGATTAAATGATGGAACTAAATTCAATTTGTCATATGCATTGCATCGCGGGTGAAGTTGTTACTTTTGTTCTATTACTTAATTGGGTTTGGTATTTACTTATACTTAGTAATTGCTAATAAAATTTTGACCAACATTAAAAGCAATGCTCAGCTCTAACCATCTTCTTTGGTAAGCCTTACACTTCACATGAGCTCCCACCTTTGGCGAGTTCATGCACATTATTCCCCACAACTTGTTGAGCGATGAACGTATGTGAGCTCACTCTTGCTGTCTCACATACACCACAGGTCAAGACCAGGTACTGCAGGATGATGCTCATGGAGGATGCTACGATGAGTTCGTGAGAGGTCTAGGTCGTCGTCTCCCAGTCAACTTTGGGTTGCTGGACCGTTGTCTCCTTATAATGTACTTATGTATTTTGTATAGAACTCCTGTTATATATAAAGTTGTGACATTCGATCCTGTGCCACTATACATCATATGTTTGAGACTTGGTCCCAGCATACCTGGTGTTTATGTTAACCCCGGGTTTTGGACCCCTAAAATCCGGGTGTTACACAACTTCTCCCCCTTTGTCATTAATTACCATAAAAGGGTTGTTCTAAGGCTCTGGGAAAATGTACTTGTGAATATTATATCAACTTGAAAGTACTCAATAAGTTTTTGATGGACACCATATGCATGATAAAAATCCTTGACATCACTTGCATGAACTTATTTTAGGAGAGAGTTGATCTCTTGAGTTGATGATCACTTAAGGTTGTGGATCACTTGAAGTCTTGTACCACTCAAAGGATATCAATTGTATGATTGATCTAGAAACCACTTAGTGAATACCAATTGAAGGAATAATATTGGCCTAGACATTTCTCTGTAGATATTGATGCCACTTGAAGGTTTTGATATTCATTTGCATTGGTATCTTCTTCATAAGTCATCCTCATGAGCAGCTCAATATGTGACTTAACCAAATAGATTTGCTTAAGCTTCCAAGTTCGGGTTGAACCCTCTTTAAGCTTCTTCACACGCATTAAGCGGTTATCTTATCGAGGTTGTTCTTGTAGCTTGTTGCAATCCAAAATAAATTAAGTACATGGGTTCACTTTGCTCATGAACAAACTCATATGCTACCACTAGTTTCAATCAACGAAAATAACCAATAGTGGTAGAACATGAATTTAAATATTTCATTAAATATGCATGATACTATTAAGTATGTACTATATGCACTAACCACATACTAGTAGGGGATGATATGATCATGCACATCACAATGATACCTTTGCTATGTTGGAGTAGAGGGTAGTCAAGATTCTTTTGATTAGCTCTCCAATAGCAATGTGAAGTCCAATTGAATAGCTTGGTGAAGACCAATTATCAATAAGAAATCCATTCTTCACCAGTATGAAGTCGAGAACCCATTTAAGATCAAGTGCACAATTTGAATGTTGTAGTTCACATGCATTTGTTCCTTCAATACCACTTGTATGTGAGAGAATTATGAATTTGCACGGAATATAGGAATATCACTTGTAAGGATGATACCACTTGTGGAGATATTGGTCCAGAAAATTCCTTTGTTTATGCAAGACTGCTACTCACGGACGGTCCGCAGTGGGAGCTCGGACTGTCCGTGGCCTGATCTCTCGGACTGTCCGTGGCCTAGGACCGGACGGTCCGAGACCTGGAACTTGCATTCCATTGAGCTGACTGTTAACTTCTCAATAGTTGAATTTTAAAATAGGATCATTGAACTTTATGACTGCACCAAGCATTAGTATTCAACCATATATAAATAATTTGCATGAATGTACATGATTTGAGTATAAGTGATCATGAATTGATGTCAAACCAAAAATACTTGGAAAATACTCAAAATCAATCCATGTTTGAAACATCAATCATATTTGCTTGATTTGCCTTTGAATGTGTTGCTTGCTCTCTTTCTCGGTCAATCTTTTGATTGCTCCAATTAAGTACCACTTTGCCTCTAGCAATCCTTTTCTTACTTTTTGGTGAGGAGTAACCAATTTGAACATATGAAATCTCTTTTCACTGGACTTCATGAACAAGCTCAAAAGAGATGTTGTTAGTAATACAAGCACCAAATTCTCTTTTATAACACTTTGAATATATAAAGTAGGCAGATACTTAAACAAGGAAACCTTATTATATGAACTAAAATTCTCTTAATCTTCAATGCTTAATTTTAACAAATTAAACATGCATGATAAATTGATTAAGTTCAAAGGCTAATTTTAAATCATATCATGGTGAGTATTTAATGTAGAAGAAATAAATCCAAATGTACAAGAGAGAATACATCTCATAGATTTGGATTGTTCTTCTTTATACGTTTAATTGCATAGTCCATTTGAGAAACTCATTCTCATGCTATGAAACTACATAGATCACTTAGGTAAAAAAAAGTTAGTTTCACAACTCTAGTCATATAGAGAATTCCCCTTTAGATAAGTGCTTTAAGAATTTGAATTTCTTACTTAGCACCTTATTCATTCACGAACACGAGTTTTTTTCTCTTTTATGTCTAGATCATGGCAATAATAGAGTAATCAAATTGAAATGTGCCAAGAAATACTTACAACCAATTTAAGCATTTGGATTGCCATATGTAAGAAAGAAGATTATGCAATCGGTTATATGATAACCTCAACTTTGATCATCTTTGGTCTTGACCTTCAACTTGGAGTACCAAGATAAGTGCCAAAATATTTCTCAACAAATATCCTTGTACCCCTTCACTTTCCATGATTATAGATCAATTAAAAACCAAACTATGGTCTCTCAGACAACTTATGTGATTTATCCTATATGAGAGCCTTCCAATCAAAGTGACTTTCAATATTTCAAATACTTGTCACTTATGACAGATTCTGTATACTCCAAAGAAACATTCATAAATTTTGATGTACAAATCCTATGACCACGACAATTGGTGGAGATGTGCTTTAATAAGTCTGCTAACAGCTGTAAAAAGTTGAGACTCATTTGACTTCATATGTGCTGCCAGCCATAATATCTCCCACAGTAGGTACATGCTGAAAACTGCTGTGTTTGTGCTGACAAGATTGACTTAATCAAGAAGTTTCACTTATCCAATGATTATGAAATTTGCACAGACTTTGCTATCATATGTATAGAGCAAGTAAACTGAATTTCAAGCCAATCCAAATAGATTTGATCACTCAAACATGGTTATGAGCACAGCCTTGTCAGATTTTCAATGTTGGCCAGATTTCAGTAAATTGAGTCACTCTTCTTCAAGTTGAATCAAATCTGAAATGAACTACTTTCAAAAGACAAATATCCATTCAAACCACTTACTAAATGAAGTCTCTTGAATTTATTCAACATAAATCAATCCAAACTTGATTATTTAGCAAATTGTCCATTCAATCATCTTATAGCAAGCAACATATGCATATATATCCAATTCAATCAACTCATATGCATTCAAATGAATTTGATCAACAAATATTATACTTTATATACCTCATGATCATCCAATACAAGTTTGAACTTAACTTATTTGCAATCCATTCATAATTTAACCAACTTGAATAAAGCACTTGTATTTGGTAGAATTTGGACTTCACTTATTATTGACTTGGCATTGGGATAGAATTTTATTAGTCTTCAACACTTAATTCAATAGATGATGATTAAATGAATATTATTGAATCAAGCCTCCAATGCCCAAGGTACCTGTTTATGATCATCCATGTTTTGATGGTACCCAAACTAAGTTGGGTCCTCTTAAGTTAGGAGCAACATACTTAGGCATTGCCTTAGTATGAATAGCGGGATGTTTTGCAATTGCAACAAATGAGGTGCCATTGCCATCCTTTCTAAGCATAATATTCTTATGAATTAAAATAGGCTTCGAATTGTTACCTAAGGGACATGAATTTGCCATGTGTCCCCTTTCCCGACATGTGTAGCAAGTTCTCTTTGTTTGAGCCTTCTCTTTCTTTCTCAAATTTTGCTTCACATAGTCTTGCCTCTTCTCATTTGCTTGAGGCTTCTTCTCAAGATTGTCGGGACACCTTGAGGCAAAGTGACCCATATCATCACACATGTAGCACTTGATTTGAGCCAAACCATCCTTCTTCTTTTGATTTGTGCACATCATGTTATCTTGATTATATATTGAATGTCTTCTTCTTGTTTTCTTTTTCTTCCCCACATCACCATTATATTCATGGTTAATCTTGATTTGCTTTTGGGGATCCTTCCTTTGCTCAACTCGTGGCTTTGGTTGAGGCTTCACTTGTGGCTTCACTAATTTCTTGGTTGGGCACATTGAGGTGAGGTGACCCCAAGTGTGGCACTTGAAGCACTTGTCATGCTTTAGCCTCCTTTCTTCCTTCTTCAACTTGAGCTTCCTTTTATTGGGGCATGCCTTTGCAAGATGACCCATCTCATGGCATTTATAGCACATGAAGTGAGATAGCTCATTTCCTTTTAATTTGAATTGTCTGCCTTTGATATTGCTCTTGTTGAAACCAAGGCCACTCTTGTCATCATATCTTCTTTGATTTTTCAATATAAGATCATGAGTGACTTTTGATTTATGCCATCTCTCAAACATGTTGCTTAAATTCTTCACTTTGTTTTTGAGCTTATTATTTTCCTTCAAAAGGTTAGTCTCACAAGACAAGGAAGAATAGTAATAATCTATACTTGAAGAACATGGCATAGCTAATAAATCATCACAAGAGGTGGATACATGCTTCTTGTCTTCATCACATGGATTAGCAACATTTTTCAATTGATCATATAATTCATGGGATGAATTATCACTAGTTTTATTTTCTTTACTAGAAAACTCGTTAGTGAGAAAAGCATGCTCTTGTATCAAATTTTCATGAGCAACACTAAGTTCCTCATGACTCAATTTTAGCTCCTCATGTGAACAAGTAACAACATAAAGTAGATGCTTTTGTTGTTCACATGAATACTTTAGAAATGAGTTTTCATTTTCCAAGTTTCTTGTTTTATCTTTCTCAATTTCTAAAGCAATGTTCATGCTTGCAAGTATACCAACAAGCTCATCATATGAATATGAATGATTAGTCACATTAGCATTATATACCTTCGTATTACCTTGTGACATGAAGCAATGTGATGTAATGGATGGGCTTGTAGTAGCGATATCATTGTCCGAGCATGAACAATCACCATAATCATCAAGTATGCTTGAGATAGAACCATCATTTGCATTACTTGAGTTAGAGCCAACACAATCATTATTATCAAGTGAACTTGTGGTGTGTCTTTCATCATCATCACTTGACCATGAGGTGAAGCAATCTTTCACAACCACCGTGTTGTGGATGTGCTCAACATTCTCGCTAGAGATCCTCCCATATATGTCATCAAGATATGTCCAAATATCATGAGCGGTCTCCATATACATAATTTCCTTAAACACCTTATCACTTATCCATTGATATAAAATGTTAGTAGCTCGATGTTCAAGATGTAAGCATTTCTTTTTGGCTTGGGTGAGATCTTTTGTGTTCTCATCAAAAGGTTCATAAAAGCCTACACTTATGATCCACCACAATTTTACATCAATTGTATGAAAATAATGGCTCATGCAAGTTTTCCACTGTGCAAAATGTGTGCCATCAAAAATATGTGGTTCACAAGTAACCTCTAGCCCTTTAGTCGCCATCCAGCTTACTCTCGGGTCGGTTAAGACCACCAAATGAGAGAACCAGGCTCTGATACCACTTGTAGGGTCGAGATGGCGGACTAGAGGGGGGTGAATAGTCCTTTCTAAAACTAATTACAATGGCTAACACAAATAAATATGGAATTAAAACTATTTTGGTTTAGCCAAGACTACCTCCTCTAACTATTACAAACACCTGACAAAAGATTCTAATTGAAACAACTAAGGTGCCAAGATAGTGAAAGAGCTCTCCCATACATATCTAGTTAGCAACGACATACAAATTATGCAAATGTAATTTTAAGCACAACGATAGCTCCTAAACATACTAGTAAGCAAAGAGCACAAAGCACAAGCACTACTAGAGAGAAACAACTACTTAGCTACACAAGCTAAGTAAAACAGATTAGCTACACAAGCTAACAACAAGTGAGCAACTATTTTATTATAGATATGACTAGATATACAAGAGCATATACGAGCAACAAATACTCACTAGCATAAGTATACGAACAAGTAAATACAAGCTAGTGAGGAAAGTTGCAAACCAACGGAAAGATGATGACACGTGGCACAATGATTTTTTTTCCCGTGGTGTCGATGACTTGTCGGTCACCCCTAGTCCACGTTGAGGTAGATTCAAAGCTCCCAACCGCTCCTCTATCAAGTCTCCACTTGATCCCTTGAGCCGGATTGGTCAATGAACCCTCAAACCTCGATTCCACTAGAGTTGCTTTTCACCGCTCCGGCGAGGCAAGCACAACGCCTCTCACAATCACCACCACGGCCTCTTCACAGTCTCCTTTGAAGAGCTCACGGGGAACCACCACCAAGCCGTCTAGGAGGCGGCAACCTCCAAGAGTAACAAGCCAACGACCTCACTTGATGATCTCCCTAGTGCCTCGAAGATCAACAACTTGATGCAATGCACTAGATGGCTCTCAATCTCACTAGAATGCAATCCCAACCAATATGAGTGAGAGAGAGGGAGAGGAAAGGCTCCAATATGCTCACAAGTGTTCCAAATGGCCTCCTTCAAGCTTTCAACCCGGGCAACACAAGGATATATAGCCCCCTCTCCAAAACTAGCCGTTATGGGTCGATTGCCCCTTTTCTGCGCACATTAGGACGGTCTGCAATACAAGCCCGGACTGTCCGCACAAGAATCCCAACGGCTATAAATGGTTATAAAAATGTCAGAGCATTCAAAAATGACTTGCGGACGGTCTGCCTCTCAAGGTCGGACGGTCCGCGATACATAAAACTGAGCCAAAACGAAGTTTTGCTGTCTCTGCACATTTGCTGAAATTTGTACTGCGGACGGTCCGCACCTGGACCCCGGACGGTCCGCAATACAAAATATTTGTACTGTGGACGGTCCGCACTCAGGCCCCGGACGGTCCGCAGTTCAAAAAATAAAACCAAAACAGAACTACTCGAGTTCTGTCCAAACACCAGTCCTTCAACTACGGACGGTCCGCCACCTGGGACCAGACGGTCCGCAGTACAAAAACTTCACGAAACACAGAAACTCCGTGTTTCTGCCCATCATCTCAAGTTAGACCTACGGACGGTCCGCCATGCTGGCCCAGACGGTCCGCGGTACCTCAATTCAGCCCACATTCAAGAAATCGCTTTTGAATAAGTTTCTTTCACGAACCAAAGCGTTGTTAGCCCTCATGCAAATGCACCAACTATATGAGCAATGAGGCACTAAAGACATGTCAAGTAAGATAATTGACCCCTCTTGATAGTACGGCTATCTAGCCTACTAACCCGGTCAATTATCAACCTCTAAGCACCTTTTGACCGATAAAACAAAAACCTATTGTTATACCTTTGCCTTGAGCATTCAATTCCATCTCCTTAAATAATGAACAATGGGCATCCATAAGTGTAGCCAACCATGATACCTTTTACCATTTGTCCATAGCATGAAGTTCCTCCACCATCATCATCAAGCCACTTGATCAAAAACCCAGATCAACACATGTCTTGATAATTCTATAATGATATGATCCACTCCATGTTATCACATGGCCTTTTTGGTTCATCAATCTCAACATAGCTTGCTCTTTACCATTGCTTTATGTCCATCGGTGCTAAGTCCTTGCTCTTGCTTCACCGCCACGCGGTCCCTCACACATGAGCCTTTGACTTGCCCTTCACACTAGCCACTTGGTCCATCGAAGCCAAGCCATATCTCTTGATCTTCTCCATATAGCCACATGACACCATGTCATGTCTTCATATGCAATGAGCTCCTTTATCACACTAGTTGAGCATCTCAATATCACCAAGCCACATCATCACCATGGCTAAAATAACTCACACTAGTGTACCTGTGGACTAATCACCTGTGTATCTCAACATAAACACTTATTAGTCCACATAAGTTGTCAATCAATTACCAAAACCAAACAGGGTCTCACAGTACCTCCCCCAGCAAACACTATCTAAGTGTTAAAATAAAGGCAAGCCCCGGTTTATGCATAACCGTTTATATATGCTATTTTACTACACTTAATATTTGTAGGCTTGTACTGTGCACTTAAGTGTAGGAGTTGTCTGCAACCCTAGTTGCATGAACTCAGGATTCCTTTTGTGATGAATACTAGTATGCTAGGTCGAGTAGCTGCTTTACTAATTAGGGATCTCGGTAGAAGTCGAGTGATTTTTCTAGCACTCGCGCGAGGTCAGGAATTGCTTGTATCCATTTACATATCATATTGATGATGGTCTGTGGACAACGGTCCATGGGGATGCGTTGTCTACAAGACAGAAAATGGAATAAGGATTAAGGTGTGGTACCGTGTGTCAAGCGTTTGAATGTACTAATCACATGCCGAGAAATATGGTAAATCGGTAAGCCTAGTACCTGATTGAACCTGCCAGCGGACATATCCCCTCACGCGACCTGAGACGTGGTCTCCCATTCCGGTTATGGTGGGTACAAGTGCGGTCACTGCACGACGGCAGTCGGGGTCAGTGAGGCATTGTACGCCAAGGCGGTGAGCCCTGATCTGCTGCCAGGGAATCGATGGGGACGGTTGATGTGTGTGAGGACGGAGTGTCTCGCCACGTCGTGTGTTTAGGTTTACCTTGCAAGGTTAAAACTCGATTCGAATCGTCTGCTTCTCGCAGCTAATGAGACTGCTTGATCCATGCTGCTACATTCAGTAACAAGTGGAAATGTGATGTTTTGGCAAAAGATATTTGATTGCTAACTTGCTTGATACCATGATTGAGTAGATAGTACACAATTAGTCTTAAGAGAGTCACACTAAAACTTGAAAAAGCTAAACTTGACTTATAGACTCAGCTAGTGCTTTTGGCAACCAAACCCCTCAGCCAAACAGCTGCATGTCTAGAGGTTGAGGAGTAGACTCCTCGCACCGGGTAAGTCTAGCTGAGTATTAGTATACTCAGCCTTGCTTGTGGCATAATTTTTGCAGGTACTCCTTAGGATGATTGGTTGATGGTGTTACTTGGCCTCCATCCCTGCCACCGGGATAGACGGTCGAGTGGGTTATTGCTTCCGCAGGAGAGGACCAGGAGGAGTAGCGTGGCCCGGCTTCGCCATGTTACTCAGTTTTTCTCCGATAGTTATTTCCGCTGCATTAAAATTTATAGTTATTATTTCTGAAACTCCGATAATGTAATCACTAATGATACTTATTAAATTGTGGTATTATGTTTTATTGTATTTCTCTGTGCCTCACCTTCGTGTGAGCAAGTGGTATTCGATCTTGGTAAGTGGCTTTATCGGACTAGATCCGAGGGACTGACAGGTTATTCCGGTTTAAGTGTGTTGTTGCCCTTGCGGGTGTGACTTAGGCACTTAAGCTGGAATAATTCGGGCGGTTCCGCCACAGGGTCCCGCGTGGCGGTGAGAGAGGGGGTGGAGGGCGGTTGGGCCGGTTGGTGGGCCGGTTCAACCGGTCCGTCTAGGGTTTGACCCTTTTTATTTTTCTTTTTTTCTTATTTCCCAAAAATATAAATAAATATATTTCAAATATCTCTAAAATTTCATAATAATTAAACCATCAATATTTATCATTAAAGAATTTATTTTGGACCAAAGTTATCATATTAATTAATTGAATTCTCGATATAAAAGAAATTTTACAAAAACAAACATCAATTAAACATGACCAAACAAAAATCATTCTAAAGATAATAATGTAAAACACTTGATTTAAAAAAATCTTTACTATACTCTCTACTATAATTTAAATGCATTATTTTTAATTGATGGTTTTGAGGTGTTACACGTTCCCTATCATCCATTCTAAAGCCTGGTGCTTTACTAACTGTATTAAGTTCCATTGATATCCACAATCTTCTCGTCTTCTACTTGACTCTTGCATATCTCTTGTTCTAATGTTGGTACCATCTCTACTTCTAGTGTATTAGTGACAACACTCAAATTATGTTGTTCAAACTCTTCATATAACTCCTTCGACATCAGTGTTGTTTGTACCTCATTAACATAACTCTTCTTTCTAAGAGCATTGACCACAACATTTGGCTTTCTGAGAGCACCTAGAGGGGGGTGAATAGGTGATCCTGTAAAATCAAACACTAAATAGTCACAAAACTTAGTTATAGAAGTGTTAGTGTGACTAAGTAGTTTTGAGCGGAGTTCTTGTGGACAAAACAATCACAGAGAAAGCAACACAAGAGACACGCGAGTTTATCCCGTGGTTCGGTCAAGTAACACTTGCCTACTTCCACGTTGTGGTGTCCCAATGGACGAGGGTTGCACTCAACCCCTTTCAAGTGATCCGATGATCAACTTGAATACCATGGTCTTTTCCTTTCAAGTGTTTTCCCATTTGCGAGGAATCTCCACAATTTGGAGCCTCTCGCCCTTACAATAGAGATCACAAAGAAGGCATAGAGTAAGGTTGGGAAGAGCAACACACACAAGACTCAAATCCTCAGCACAACCACACACACAAGTCACGACTTGAGCTCGAAACACAACACACGGAGTTCGCAACTCAAATGGAGCTCAAATCACTAACACAATGAAGCGAATGCGCAGGAGTGGAGTCTGGATGCTTTAGAATACTTAGAGAATGCTTGGTGTACTCCTCCATGCGCCTAGGGGTCCCTTTTATAGCCTCAAGGCAGCTAGGAGCCGTTGGAGACCAACTTGGAAGTCCAATCTTGCCTTCTGTCGAGTGGTGCACCGGACAGCTACTGTTCATGTCCGGTGCTTGATTTCTTTCCATACGGAGAGCAGCCGACCGTTGGTCCTTGGGATCAGTTGGTGCACCGGACACTGTTCGGTGCACACCGGACAGTCCGGTGTGCCCAACCGACCGTTGGCGCGACCACGTGTCGCGCGAAGATTGCGCGACCGACCGTTGGCGCTAGCGACCGTTGGCTCACCGGACTATCTGGTGGTACCCCCTTGCTTTTCCCGAGAGCGATGAGTTCACCGTGGATGACTCACCTGACAGTCCGGTGCACCACCGGACAGTCCGATGAATTATAGCCATACGCCACCGTCGGATCCCGAGAGTGGCGAGTTCACTGCGGACCAGCCTGGCGCATCGGACACTATCCGGTGCACCACCGGACAGTCCGGTGTGCCAGGCCGAACTGGAGTTTGGCTACACACAGCCAAGTCTTTTGCAATTCGATTCTCTTCTTCTCAGCACTATTTCTAGCACTTAGGTAACCACATTAGTATTCAAAAACAAATGTACTAAGTCTAGAAACATACCTCATGCCTTGATTTTCACTTTTCAACCTTTGACTCATTAGGGCTTAAAGAATATGTGTTGGGCATCTAACCACCAAAATACTTATAGAAATTGCCCAAGGGCATATTTCCCTTTCAATCTCTCCCTTTTTGGTGATTTATGCCAACACATCAAAAAGCAACAAAAAATGTGCAACATCAATTCAAATTGAAGATCCAATTGCTTTTGACTATAATTTGGCATATTTGGATCACTCTTTGCCACCACTTGATTTGTTTTTGTAAATCAAATTCATTTTCCTACCTCTAAGTCAAACACGCTTGTTTGGGCACAAAGAGAGAGAGATTCCAAGAGTGAAATTGATCAAGTGTCAAAAACTCCCCCTTTTCTCCACAATCAAAATTCTCCCCCACAAGAGACCAAATTTTGCAATAAGAGCATTTTGAACAAATCAAAAATTCTAACTCTATTATTTTTGAAATTCACAAGTGGTAGCTAATCCATTTGCTTTGGCCTTAATTTCTCCCCCTTTGGCATTAAGCACCAAAACGGGATCACTCTTGGCCTTTTTAACCCCATTGCCTCACCAAAAATGTCAATTAAGAGCAAAAGGCAAATAGAGCATAAGAATGAACTTGGAATTAAATACACTAATACCGGAGTGCAGTGGAAGTCTTTGCATCGTCCAAGTCCATTTTCCCTTTCAATGCACCTTTGAGACTACATCAAGAGTACTCAAACAAACATGTTAGTCTTAAAGGGTCAAGTTGTAGCACATCTCCCCTTAATATGTGCATCATTCGCATATGGACTTGTGAGGTCTAGGGATCACTTGTACAACTTGAGCACCATAATTAACAAGAATTGATTGAAATGCACAAAGTAACATGATCAAAGGCATAGAACACATGTATGCTATAGATCAACCCAAGTTACGTGAATCTAAGACATTTAGCTCACTACGCAACCTGCAAAACCTTTTCTCATCTAAAGGCTTAGTAAAGATATCGGCTAGCTAGTTCTCAGTGTTAATATGGTACACCTCGATATCTCCCTTTTGTTGGTGGTCTCTCAGGAAGTGATGCTAGATGTCTATGTGCTTAGTGCGCCTGTGTTCAACAGGATTATCCGACATGCGGATTGCGCTCTCATTATCACATAGGAGTGGGACTTTGCTCAGATTGTAGCCAAAGTCCCGGAGGGTTTGCCTCATCCAAAGTAGTTGCACACAACACTGTCCTCCAGCAACATACTCGACCTCAGCGGTGGATAGGGCAACGGATGTCTGTTTCTTTGAACTCCAGGACACCAGGGACCTTCCTAGAAATTGGCACATCCCCGATGTGCTCTTCCTATCAACTTTTCACCCGGTATAATCGGAGTCTGAGTATCCAATTAAGTCAAAGGTAGACCCCTTTGGATACCAGATCCCGAAGCAAGGCGTAGAAACTAGATATCTAAGAATTCGCTTAATGGCCACAAGGTGACATTCCTTCGGGTCGGATTTATATCTAGCACATATGCATACACTAAGCATAATGTCCGGTCTACTAGCACATAAATAAAGCAATGAACCTATCATGGACCGGTATGCCTTTTGATCAACGGACTTACCTCCTTTGTTGAGGTCAACATGCCCGTCGGTTCCCATCGGTGTCTTCACGGGCTTGGCGTCCTTCATCCCAAACCGCTTGAGAAGATCTTGTGTGTACTTCATTTGGGAGATGAAGGTGCCGTCCTTGAGTTGCATCACTTGGAACCCAAGGAAGTAGGTCAACTTGCCCATCATCGACATCTCGAACTTTTGTGTCATCACCCTGCTAAACTCTGCACAAGACTTTTGATTAGTAGAACCAAATATTATGTCATCGACATAAATTTGGCACACAAAGAGATCACCATCACAAGTCTTTGTAAAAAGAGTTGGATCAGCTTTCCCAACCTTGAAAGCATTAGCAATTAAGAAATCTCTAAGGCATTCATACCATGCTCTTGGGGCTTGCTTAAGTCCATATAGCGCCTTAGAGAGCTTATACACGTGGTCGGGATACCTGTCATCCTCAAAGCCAGGGGGTTGTTCCACGTATACCTTCTCCTTGATTGGCCCGTTGAGGAAAGCGCTTTTTATGTCCATTTGAAACAACCTGAAAGAGTGGTGAGCGACATAGGCTAATAAAATTCGAATAGACTCTAGTCTAGCCACAGGAGCAAAAGTCTCCTCAAAATCCAAACCTGCGACTTGGGCATAACCTTTTGCCATAAGTCGAGCCTTGTTTCTTGCCACCACCCCGTGCTCATCTTGCTTGTTGCGGAACACCCACTTGGTTCCCACAACATTTTGCTTTGGACGTGGCACCAGGCTCCAAACATCATTTCTCTTGAAGTTGTTGAGCTCTTCCTGCATGGCCAACACCCAATCTGGATCCTGCAAGGCCTCTTCTACCCTGAAAGGCTCAATGGAAGAGACAAACGAGTAATGCTCACAGAAGTTAGCTAATCTTGAGCGAGTAGTTACTCCCTTGCTGATGTCACCTAGAATCTGGTCGATGGGGTGATGTCGTTGGATCGTTGCTCGGACTTGAGTTGGAGGACCCGTGGTGCTTCTTCCTCCATCACTTAATCTTCTTGTGCTCCACCTTGATCATGCCGTTCTTCTTGAGGTACCTGTTCATCATCTTGAGTTGAGGGATGTACCACTGTTGAGGATGATGGCTGATCTTGCTCCTGTTGTTCCTGCGGTTGCACATCACCTACTGCCATTGTGCGCATTGCGGTCGTTGGAACATCATCCTCATCTATGTCATCAAGATCAGCTTGCTCTCTTGGAGAGCCATTAGTCTCATCAAATACAACATCGCTAGAGACTTCAACCAAACCTGATGATTTGTTAAAGACTCTATACGCCTTTGTATTTGAGTCATACCCTAGTAAAAACCCTTCTACTGCCTTGGGAGCAAATTTAGAATGTCTACCTTTCTTCACCAGAATGTAACATTTGCTCCCAAATACACGAAAGTAAGATACGTTGGGTTTGTTAGCGGTAAGGAGTTCGTAGGAGGTCTTCTTGAGGAGGTGATGCAGATAGAGCCGGTTTATGGCGTGACATGCTGTATTCACAACTTCCAACCAAAACCGCTCGGGTGTCTTGAACTCGCCAAGCATCGTTCTCGCCATGTCGATTAGCGTCCTGTTCTTCCTCTCTACTACACCATTTTGCTGTGGCATGTAGGGAGCGGAGAACTCGTGCTTGAGGCCTTCCTCCTCAAGATAATCCTCAACTTGTAGATTCTTGAACTCTGACCCGTTGTCGCTCCTTATCTTTTTCACCTTTAGCTCAAATTCATTTTGAGCCCTCCTTAGAAAGCGCTTTAGGGTCCCTTAGGTTTCTGATTTATCCTGCAAAAAGAACACCCAAGTGAAGCCGAAAAAATCATCAACAACAACAAGACCATACTTACTTCCCCTGATGCTAAGGTAGGCAACGGGTCCAAAGAGATCCATGTGAAGAAGCTCCAGTGGTCTTGATGTTGTCATCACATTCTTGCTGTGATGAGTGCTTCCCACCTGTTTCCCTGCCTGACATGCTTCACAAGGTCTGTCTTTCTCGAAACAAACATTGGTTAGTGCTAACACATGTTCTCCCTTTAGAAGTTTATGAAGGTTCCTCATCCCAACATGTGCTGGACGACGATGCCACAGCCAGCCCATACTAGTCTTAGCTATTAAGCATGCATCTAGATCGACCTCCTCTTTCGAAAAATCAACTAAGTAGAGTTTGTCGTCTAATACACCCTTAAAAGCTAATGAACCATCACTCTTTTTAAAGATAGATACATCAACGTTTGTAAAAAGACAATTGTAACCCATGTGACACAATTGACTTACAGACAGAAGGTTGTACCCAAGCGACTCTGCTAGAAATACATTCGATATGGAGTGTTCGCTTGTGATGGCTATCTTTCCCAAACCTTTGACCTTGCCTTGATTCCCATCTCCAAAGATAATCGTATCCTGGGAATCCTTGTTCTTGACGTAGGAGGTGAACATTTTCTTCTCCCCTGTCATATGGTTTGTGCATCCGCTGTCGATGATCCAGTTTGAGCCACCGGATGCATAAACCTGCAAGGCAATTTAATCTTGGGTTTTAGGTACCCAACTCTTGTTGGGTCCTGCAAGGTTAGTTATAACAGTTTTTGGAACTCATATGCAAGTCTTATCTCCCTTGCATTTGGATCCCAATTTCCTAGCAACTACTTTTGCATTCTTACATGAAAGAACAAAAGAATCATTACAAGCATGGTAAATGGTAGATGGTCCATTGCACATTTTCCTAGGCACAACATGATCTTTCCTAGGCCTATGATGTACAAAAGTAGAACTAGATGCAAACATAGCATGTGAATCATTATAAGCAGCATGAACATAACTTTTATTATAATGAGAACAACTAGCAATTTTCCTATCATAAATAAAAGCATGGTTTCTTTGAGAACTACTAGCCATAGGGGCCTTCCCTTTCTCCTTGTTGAGAACGGAGGTCTTTTGGCTTGTTAAGTTCTTGGCTTCCTTTCGAAAACCAAGTCCATCCTTAATTGAGGGGTGTCTACCAATAGTATAGGCATCCCTAGCAAATTTTAATTTATTAAACTCAATTTTGCAAGTCTTAAGTTGAGCATTAAGATTTGCCACCTCATCGGTTAATTTAGTAATAGAAATAAGATGTTCATTACATGCATCAACATTAAAGTCTTTACATCTATTACAAATACTAACATGCTCTACACATGAACTAGTTTTATTTACTTCATCTATCTTAGCATTTAATTCATCATTTAAACTCTTTAAACTAGAGATAGATTCATGGCAAGCAGATAACTCAGAAGATAGCATTTTATTTCTCTTAGTTTCTAAAGCAAGAGATTTTGCACACTAACAAATTTGTCATGTTCTTCATACAATATGTCCTCTTGCTTTTCTAGTAGTCTATCTTTTTCATTTAGAGCATCAATTAATTCATTAATTTTCTCTACTTTGGCTCTATCTAAACCTTTAAATAGACTAGAGTAATCTACTTCGTCATCGAAGGATTCTTCATTACTAGATGAAGTGTACTTGGGTGTGTCCCGAACACGTACCTTTTTCTCCTTGGCCATAAGACATGTATGGTGTTCGTTGGGGAAGAGTGAGGATTTGTTGAAGGCCGAGGCAGCGAGTCCTTCGTCGTCGGAGTCAGAAGAGGAGCAGTCTGAGTCCCATTCCTTTCCAAGGTGCGCCTCGCCCTTTGCCTTCCTGTAGTTCTTCTTTTTCTCCTTCTTCCCACTCTTTTCATGTCCCTGGTCATTATCGGGACATTGAGCAATAAAGTGACCAGTCTTACCGCATTTGAAGCAGGAGCGCTTTCCCCTTGTTTTATTCTTGTTGGGGTATTCTTTGCATCCCTTGAGTGTGGTCTTGAAACGTTTGATGATGAGTGTCATCTCATCTTTGTTGAGGCCAGCAGCCTCCACTTGAGCCACCTTACTTGGTAGCGCTTCCCTGCTACTGGTTGCCTTAAGAGCAACGGGTTGAGGCTCGTAGACGGGTAGTGGACCGTTTAGCGCCTCATCCACGTATCGAGCCTCCTTCACCATCATGCGCCCGCTCACAAATTTTCCAAGGATCTCCTCGAGCGTCATCTTGGTGTACCTAGGGTTTTCACGAATAAGATTGTAACACCCGGATTTTAGGGATCCAAAACCCGGGGTTAACATAAACACCAGGTATGCTGGGACCAAGTCTCATACATATGATGTATAGTGGCACAGGATCGAATGTCACAACTTTATATATAACAGGAGTTCTATACAAAATAAATAATTACATTATAAGGAGACAACAGTCCAGCAACCCAAAAGTTGACTGGGAGACGACGACCTAGACCTCTCACGAACTTATCGCAGCATCCTCCATGAGCATCATCCTGCAGTACCTGTTCTTGACCTGTGGTGTATGTGAGACAGCAAGAGTGAGCTCACATACGTTCATCGCTCAACAAGTTGTGGGGAATAATGTGCATGAACTCGCCAAAGGTGGGAGCTCACGTGAAGTGTAAGGCTTACCAAAAAGGATGGTTAGAGCTGAGCATTGCTTTTAATGTTGGTCAAAATTTTATTAGCAATTACTAAGTATAAGTAAATACCAAACCCAATTAAGTAATAGAACAAAAGTAATAACAACTTCACCCGCGATGCAATGCATATGACAAATTGAATTTAGTTCCATAATTTAATCATGTGAGGGTCCGAGCTGCTCATGACCGTGAGCACGGCTAGTATACCAGTTTTACACTCTGCAGAGGTTGCGCATCTTTACCCACAAGTCGTGTATCCCATGTCGCCAGGGTTTGCAAAGCCCTTAGACACTTCCGAGGTGAATGGCTAGGGATCCACTACGAGGCCTTTACAAAGTTCCACTAGCTTCCGAAAACCCGCTACAGTTTATAGGAAGATCCAGTGCAGGAATCCCTTGCAGGACCGCCATCGCAGCAAAATCCTCCCGAGGGCCTCCCTACACTGACCTCTCCCCTACTGCCCTTGCCCCTTTCGGGTAAGGTAGTCTTCCACTAGCTTTCCTAATTAATCAGCCAAGGGCGTCCCATACCACCCTTATGGTAGCACTGTTTTCCCGGGTGGTTCTCCATGTTCCAATTAACATAATGATCTTAACATGAACCATAAATAACAACTGATAACAAAAGTATAATCATGAATAGTGTAATCTCCATACCCAAAACCACATATAGCACTAGCAAGTACTACCCAGAAAGATCAGTGGTATACAAGGTATAAAGATAGACAAACTAGGGTAACCTATTGGGTCCCATCAAAATTAACCTATGCAGATCATTATGATTAATTAGAACATGAGTAGGTGAAAAGAAGTGATCAAGGGCACAACTTGCCTGGGCCTTGAGAATCCAGGTACCAGGATGATCCTCAGGTGATACGTATCCTCACTGCTAGTCGTAGCAATTCAAACAAACATAGTATAGGCAAATTTAACATTACACCAAACATGTAAACAAAATACATAATAATAATCTACATATTAAAATAAGATCACAGGAAAAAGAATTATTAATTTTGGAGTTATAGATTTTAAGTTATGAATTTCCTAAGGTTTAATGTGATTAAAATTTGGTTAAATGATAAATAAATTTTCTGACAGAGTTCATGTCAAAACAGAGACACTAAATGATGAAGAATATTATTACAAAATTTTAGAAACTGGAATGGTTCAATTTGGAGCTAAAATGAATTTTCTATGAATTATCTAAGTTCTAGCAATTATTTTTGTATTAAAAGTCTAATTTCTAATTCATTTAATCAATTTAAACGAGTTCTGGACTGGGCCTCAATTATAAGAAAAGTCAGGGGGCTCGGGGTAAGTCGTCCCAGACACAAGGAACAGGGTCCCGAGGACGGCGGGTTGTTTTCTTTAAAACTCAGGGACTCTTTAGCAAAACGCGCAAGCCGAAGGGGTATCGGCTGAGCACAGCCATCCGATCAAGCGCGAACGGATCAGATTAGATCCCCCCCAATCGAACCGGTACCGCATCAAGACCGTCGGATCGCCATCCAACGCTCCACATTTTAAATACCAGAGATCCACCCCGATCCATCCGATCGACGATCTACGGTCCGAATTCAACGGGCGAAGGGGTATGTGATGGTGTGATCTCGACCATCCACCACCGATCCGACGGCCCGAAACCCCTCCCCAACCCTTCGGCCGAGCGAACGGCGGCGCCGCCCACCATCGCGGTGGAGCCATCGCCGGAGCGCGCAATCCGGTGAAAAACGCCATCATATAGAAATTGATTGCTACAACACCGAGAGGGGAAGATGGCGAGTACAGCGATGGGAGTTTTACCGAGGGTTAGATCGCCGGGAGGTCTACACACGGCGCACGGCGGAGATCTTTACAACGGCGACGAATTCGTAGTTGGCCGAGGCCTTGCTCACCCTGATTGTCCCCCGAACGCACTCCGCAGACCCCAGCAAACGACCGAGCCCCGGTTATGGGCACCGAACGGCGGGGATGGTGGATTCAAGCGGCGGCGGTCGCACAGCGGAGCTCCAAGCTTCGCCCCAAGCTTCCAGGGGGTTGGCGTGGAGCGGATAGGGCGAGGAGGTCTGGCTTTATACCTAGGGCAGAGTCCGAGCGAGGCGGGTCTGCGGATTTCAGGCGAGATCCCCGGCCGAGCTCAACTGCCCCGGCGAGCTCGGGTTCTGTTACAAGGGAGAGGGAAGGAGCTGACGCGTGGGTCCCGCGAGCCAGTGAGAGGTGAGGGCGAGAGTGCGGCCGACGCGCGAGGGAGGGGTGTGGCTGAGCAACGGGGCCCGCGGACCAGAGGAGGGGAGGGAAGGAGCGAGCGCGCGTGCGGCCGACGAATGGGGCCCACAAGGCAGTGGAACAGCAGGTGCTGGCTACGCGGCGTAAGGCTGACGAGGCGGGCCCACCGGGCATCCAAAGCAAGCCACGCGCGGGGAGGACTTGGGCTGCGCGGGAGGGGAAAAGCTTAAGTGGGCCAAAAACGGGATCCGAGGCCCAGTTAGGTATAGTATCCTTTTTCTTTTTCTTTTCTATTTTCTTTTCCCCATTTTCAAATCCAATTCAAATCCAATTTGAATTCAAGTTTGAGTTCAACTTTGTGAATAACTTGTCCTCAGTTTGAAAGGTATAATTTATTAATATAAGTGTGAAGGATATTTATTTTATTTTATGTAATATTTTTCTTAGTTCTTCCCTTCTCTTTTTATTTTCTATTTTCTATTCCAAATTCAAATTTAATTTTAACTATTCAAAATCCAATTCACATTTTACTTTGAATTTCAGGTTCCTCAAATCAAATATAATCCTGAAGGGAATTTAGACTTTACTGTTTGGATCACTTATTTATTTTTAATAAGTATATAGCCTTTCCTTTTCTTTTCTATTTCTAGTTCAAATCCAAACTTATATTTTTATTTTAGTTTTCAGATTTTTCAAATGTATTAATTGAAATCCAAGGGTGAATATAAACCATACTATTTTATTATTACTAGTTTAAGTTTTATTCTCCTTGTTTATTTATTTCATGAGATGTATAAATGGTTTCCTTTAAAAGAAAAATTCTTTTTCTCCTCATTTTTCTTATTTTCCAAATTTCCAAAACATTATGATATTTTGTTCAAATTTCTTCTACCAATTTCCAATCCCAAAATTTGGGTGTTACAAATCCTACCCCCCTTAAAAATAATCTCGTCCTCGAGATTTGTAAGGAAAAAGGATGCATACCCATATGCACAAACAAAGAGATCTCAGCATGAGGTATAATTCTTTAACAAAACATTGGGTCAATAGACCTTTATTATTTCTTCTAAAATATTATCATATTACTAAAGTAACACCTAGATCCTACAAATCATCATAATTTATATCTATGTAGCTTGGTGAAGCTGGTGGTGGTGGTGGAGGTTGTTGTTGTTGTCTCTCCAGCCGTGCTTGCCTTATTTCTTGGCGGGCTTGACGTATTTCCTCGCGTTGTTGTCTTATCTGATTCTGCATCTCGGTCACCATGTCTGTTAACTGTTGTATTACCAGTTTTTGGGTAGCAACCACTTGATTGATGTCAACAGGTGGAGGATTTGGAGGATTCATTTCTGTTTGCTGTTACGTGATAATCTTTCTTTTCCTGGTATTGACCATGAAAGTTAGAGGTATATGGTAATAGTTTTGCAAAGGAAATTATTCAATAAGCGGAATGAATAAGCTAGTAGCTGGTTATACTCTAAAGATTCTTTGGTAGGACTTAATCTTTGTTTTATGTCCAGATTGGGGTAACCAGTTGTATAAGGTGAGTCTCCAAGGGTAAGATGGAATCTTGTCAAGATGAGAGGTATATATTGGTGAGATAGTCTACCAGGTGTAGGTTAAAAGTTTGTTTGTTATTAGGTGGGAATAGTAAGGTTATACCATTTATCTTGGTTCTATGGGTTGGGTTAGCTCATGGTCGAATTGATCCAATGTGCTAAGTTAAGTTAATACATGGCTAGTGGGGTCTAATCTCTTCTACTAGTGTCATTAATCTGTTTAAGTGAACCACATTAAGTTAGATAACATTAGACCACACTGGATCAGGTCACATTAGGTAAGATAAAATCTAGATTAAATTGGTTATGACTAGATTAGACTAGTTTAGGTTAGATAGGTCCAACAGGGTAGAATATGTTAAGATGTCTTGAGATTAGTTAGATATGTTATGATAATATAGAATCTCTTGCTAGTTTAAAATTGAGGGGTTATGCAACTATCAGATGGTTAAGGTAGTTGCATATGGCTAAGTAGTTGTGTATGGTCAAGTTAATCTAGGGCATCAATTTAGCTTAAATCATTTTTATAGGAGTGAGGTCTAACCCATTTCACTAGTACTATCTAACATGTTTGATAAGTCACTTTAGATTTGATCAGATCTAGGTTAGATTGGTATAACTAGATTAGACTAGATAGGATCTCATTAATTTTAATTAGATCATGGTTGTTATTCTTAGAGTGGGATAAATATTCAATTTAGGGCAAGATGAATCCATAAGATAAGATAGAATCTTTCGAGGTCAGTTAGATCCATTAGGATAAGGATAGAATCTTTTCAAGATAAGATGAGTATCTTCTAAGATGAGATGGATCTATTAAGATAAGGGAGAATCCTTTTAAGATAAGAGGAATTGGTTAGAATGAGATCTTTTAGGATAAGATAAATCTCTTAAGCTAGATATGTTCCAATGGGGATAATCTAGGTTGTCTAGTTATTTTATAAATATATTTTTATACCTATGTGTATATGCAGATGCAATTGTGGACATTACTCCACAACTCATCATACTCAATCAAAGATCCAAATCAGACAAGTATCATAAGAACAAACATTCAAGTTCATAGATATCTATAAAAATAGTTTTGTTTTTGTTCCTAAGAATAGGTCTCCTATTCCTAAAAGTCACTTTAGGTACAGGATTTCAAAGTGTGAAATCCAAGTTTGTCTTTAGAATGAAAAGGTAAGAGTAATCAGAGTAAAGCGGAATTAGATGAGAAAAGATTAAGATAAGTTTAGAATGAATCAGAGTAGCAAAGGTAAGTAAGTAATGGTTGTCCAGTTCTATCTAGGTTTCGTCCTACAGTCAACATTCCTCTGATACCACTTCTGTAACACCCGGATTTTAGGGATCCAAAACCCGGGGTTAACATAAACACCAGGTATGCTGGGACCAAGTCTCATACATATGATGTATAGTGGCACAGGATCGAATGTCACAACTTTATATATAACAGGAGTTCTATACAAAATAAATAATTACATTATAAGGAGACAACAGTCCAGCAACCCAAAAGTTGACTGGGAGACGACGACCTAGACCTCTCACGAACTTATCGCAGCATCCTCCATGAGCATCATCCTGCAGTACCTGTTCTTGACCTGTGGTGTATGTGAGACAGCAAGAGTGAGCTCACATACGTTCATCGCTCAACAAGTTGTGGGGAATAATGTGCATGAACTCGCCAAAGGTGGGAGCTCACGTGAAGTGTAAGGCTTACCAAAAAGGATGGTTAGAGCTGAGCATTGCTTTTAATGTTGGTCAAAATTTTATTAGCAATTACTAAGTATAAGTAAATACCAAACCCAATTAAGTAATAGAACAAAAGTAATAACAACTTCACCCGCGATGCAATGCATATGACAAATTGAATTTAGTTCCATAATTTAATCATGTGAGGGTCCGAGCTGCTCATGACCGTGAGCACGGCTAGTATACCAGTTTTACACTCTGCAGAGGTTGCGCATCTTTACCCACAAGTCGTGTATCCCATGTCGCCAGGGTTTGCAAAGCCCTTAGACACTTCCGAGGTGAATGGCTAGGGATCCACTACGAGGCCTTTACAAAGTTCCACTAGCTTCCGAAAACCCGCTACAGTTTATAGGAAGATCCAGTGCAGGAATCCCTTGCAGGACCGCCATCGCAGCAAAATCCTCCCGAGGGCCTCCCTACACTGACCTCTCCCCTACTGCCCTTGCCCCTTTCGGGTAAGGTAGTCTTCCACTAGCTTTCCTAATTAATCAGCCAAGGGCGTCCCATACCACCCTTATGGTAGCACTGTTTTCCCGGGTGGTTCTCCATGTTCCAATTAACATAATGATCTTAACATGAACCATAAATAACAACTGATAACAAAAGTATAATCATGAATAGTGTAATCTCCATACCCAAAACCACATATAGCACTAGCAAGTACTACCCAGAAAGATCAGTGGTATACAAGGTATAAAGATAGACAAACTAGGGTAACCTATTGGGTCCCATCAAAATTAACCTATGCAGATCATTATGATTAATTAGAACATGAGTAGGTGAAAAGAAGTGATCAAGGGCACAACTTGCCTGGGCCTTGAGAATCCAGGTACCAGGATGATCCTCAGGTGATACGTATCCTCACTGCTAGTCGTAGCAATTCAAACAAACATAGTATAGGCAAATTTAACATTACACCAAACATGTAAACAAAATACATAATAATAATCTACATATTAAAATAAGATCACAGGAAAAAGAATTATTAATTTTGGAGTTATAGATTTTAAGTTATGAATTTCCTAAGGTTTAATGTGATTAAAATTTGGTTAAATGATAAATAAATTTTCTGACAGAGTTCATGTCAAAACAGAGACACTAAATGATGAAGAATATTATTACAAAATTTTAGAAACTGGAATGGTTCAATTTGGAGCTAAAATGAATTTTCTATGAATTATCTAAGTTCTAGCAATTATTTTTGTATTAAAAGTCTAATTTCTAATTCATTTAATCAATTTAAACGAGTTCTGGACTGGGCCTCAATTATAAGAAAAGTCAGGGGGCTCGGGGTAAGTCGTCCCAGACACAAGGAACAGGGTCCCGAGGACGGCGGGTTGTTTTCTTTAAAACTCAGGGACTCTTTAGCAAAACGCGCAAGCCGAAGGGGTATCGGCTGAGCACAGCCATCCGATCAAGCGCGAACGGATCAGATTAGATCCCCCCCAATCGAACCGGTACCGCATCAAGACCGTCGGATCGCCATCCAACGCTCCACATTTTAAATACCAGAGATCCACCCCGATCCATCCGATCGACGATCTACGGTCCGAATTCAACGGGCGAAGGGGTATGTGATGGTGTGATCTCGACCATCCACCACCGATCCGACGGCCCGAAACCCCTCCCCAACCCTTCGGCCGAGCGAACGGCGGCGCCGCCCACCATCGCGGTGGAGCCATCGCCGGAGCGCGCAATCCGGTGAAAAACGCCATCATATAGAAATTGATTGCTACAACACCGAGAGGGGAAGATGGCGAGTACAGCGATGGGAGTTTTACCGAGGGTTAGATCGCCGGGAGGTCTACACACGGCGCACGGCGGAGATCTTTACAACGGCGACGAATTCGTAGTTGGCCGAGGCCTTGCTCACCCTGATTGTCCCCCGAACGCACTCCGCAGACCCCAGCAAACGACCGAGCCCCGGTTATGGGCACCGAACGGCGGGGATGGTGGATTCAAGCGGCGGCGGTCGCACAGCGGAGCTCCAAGCTTCGCCCCAAGCTTCCAGGGGGTTGGCGTGGAGCGGATAGGGCGAGGAGGTCTGGCTTTATACCTAGGGCAGAGTCCGAGCGAGGCGGGTCTGCGGATTTCAGGCGAGATCCCCGGCCGAGCTCAACTGCCCCGGCGAGCTCGGGTTCTGTTACAAGGGAGAGGGAAGGAGCTGACGCGTGGGTCCCGCGAGCCAGTGAGAGGTGAGGGCGAGAGTGCGGCCGACGCGCGAGGGAGGGGTGTGGCTGAGCAACGGGGCCCGCGGACCAGAGGAGGGGAGGGAAGGAGCGAGCGCGCGTGCGGCCGACGAATGGGGCCCACAAGGCAGTGGAACAGCAGGTGCTGGCTACGCGGCGTAAGGCTGACGAGGCGGGCCCACCGGGCATCCAAAGCAAGCCACGCGCGGGGAGGACTTGGGCTGCGCGGGAGGGGAAAAGCTTAAGTGGGCCAAAAACGGGATCCGAGGCCCAGTTAGGTATAGTATCCTTTTTCTTTTTCTTTTCTATTTTCTTTTCCCCATTTTCAAATCCAATTCAAATCCAATTTGAATTCAAGTTTGAGTTCAACTTTGTGAATAACTTGTCCTCAGTTTGAAAGGTATAATTTATTAATATAAGTGTGAAGGATATTTATTTTATTTTATGTAATATTTTTCTTAGTTCTTCCCTTCTCTTTTTATTTTCTATTTTCTATTCCAAATTCAAATTTAATTTTAACTATTCAAAATCCAATTCACATTTTACTTTGAATTTCAGGTTCCTCAAATCAAATATAATCCTGAAGGGAATTTAGACTTTACTGTTTGGATCACTTATTTATTTTTAATAAGTATATAGCCTTTCCTTTTCTTTTCTATTTCTAGTTCAAATCCAAACTTATATTTTTATTTTAGTTTTCAGATTTTTCAAATGTATTAATTGAAATCCAAGGGTGAATATAAACCATACTATTTTATTATTACTAGTTTAAGTTTTATTCTCCTTGTTTATTTATTTCATGAGATGTATAAATGGTTTCCTTTAAAAGAAAAATTCTTTTTCTCCTCATTTTTCTTATTTTCCAAATTTCCAAAACATTATGATATTTTGTTCAAATTTCTTCTACCAATTTCCAATCCCAAAATTTGGGTGTTACAAAGATTGACAAGATGGGGGTCAATTATAGTAAATGACCTTAGCATGAGTCGGACGACATCATGATCTGTCCATCTTGTGCTTCCATAGCTTCAGATCTTGTTGACCAGGGTCTTGAGCCTGTTGTATGTTTGAGTTGGCTCATCTCCCCTGATCATCACGAATCTCCCCAGTTCGCCTTCTACCAGCTCCATTCTGGTAATCATGGTGGCGTCGTTTCCCTCATGAGATATCTTGAGGGTGTCCCAGATTTGCTTGGTGTTGTCCAAGCCGCTCACCTTATTATATTCATCCCTACAAAGTGAAGCTAGTAACACAGTAGTAGCTTGTGCATTTTTATGAATTTGCTCATTTATAAACATAGGGTTATCAGTACTATCAAAATGCATCCCATTCTCTACGATTTCCCAAATACTAGGATGGAGTGAGAATAAATGACTGCGCATTTTATGACTCCAAAATGAATAGTCTTCTCCATCAAAGTGTGGAGGTTTTCCAAGGGGAATTGATAGTAAATGCGCATTTGTATTGTATGTCATACGAGAATAGTCAAAAGAGTAGTTCTGATTAACCGTATTCTTTTTCGACGAAGAGTCGTTGTCATCGTCGTCTCTTGGTGAAGATGAAGAGGCATCGCTGTCGTAGTAGATGCTTTTCTTGATGCGCCTCTTCTTCTTCCCGTCCCTCTTCTTGTGACTTGAGCCTGAGTCGGTAGGCTTGTCGTCTCTTGGCTCGTTGAGGAGGGACTCCTTCTCCTTGTCGTTAATCACCATCCCCTTACCCTTAGGATCCATCTCTTCGGGCGGTTAGTCCCTTAAGTGAAGAGTACGGTTCTGATACCAATTGAGAGCACCTAGAGGGGGGGTGAATAGGTGATCCTGTAAAATCAAACACTAAATAGCCACAAAACTTAGTTATAGAAGTGTTAGTGCGACTAAGTAGTTTTGAGCGGAGTTCTTGTGGACAAAACAATCACAGAGAAAGCAACACAAGAGACACGTGATTTTATCCCGTGTTTGGTCAAGTAACACTTGCCTACTTCCATGTTGTGGCGTCCCAATGGACGAGGGTTGCACTCAACCCCTTTCAAGTGATCCGATGATCAACTTGAATACCACGGTCTTTTCCTTTCAAATGTTTTCTCGTTTGCGAGGAATCTCCACAATTTGGAGCCTCTCGCCCTTACAATAGAGATCACAAATAAGGCATAGAGTGAGGTTGGGAAGAGCAACACACACAAGACTCAAATCCTCAGCACAACCACGCACACAAGTCACGACTTGAGCTCGAAACACAACACACGGAGTTCACAACTCAAATGGAGCTCAAATCACTAACACAATGAAGCGAATGCGCGGGAGCGGAGTCTGGATGCTTTAGAATACTTAGAGAATGCTTGGTGTACTCCTCCATGCGCCTAGGGGTCCCTTTTATAGCCCCAAGGCAGCTAGGAGTCGTTGGAGACCAACTTGGAAGTCCAATCTTGCCTTCTGTCGAGTGGTGCACCAGACAGTCCGGTGCACCACTGGACAGCTACTATTCATGTCCGGTGCTTGATTTCTTTCCATTCGGAGAGCAACCGACCGTTGGTCCCTAGGATCGGTTGGCGCACCGGACACTATCCGGTGCACACCGGACAGTCCGGTGTGCCCAGTCGACCGTTGGCACGACCACGTGTCGCGTGAAGATTGCGTGGCCGACTGTTGGCGCTGGCAACCGTTGGCTCACCGGACAGTCCGGTGCACTACCAGACAATCCGGTGAATTATAGCCACGTCGCCCCCTTGCTTTTCCCGAGAGCGACGAGTTCGCCGCGGATGACTCACTAGACAGTCCGGTGAATTATAGCCATACGTCGTCGTCGGATCCCGAGAGCAGCGAGTTCACTGCGGACCAGCCTGGCGCACCGGACACTGTCCGGTGCACCACCGGACAGTCCGGTGTGCCAGGCCGAACTGGAGTTTGGCTGCACACAGCCAAGTCTTTTGCAATTCGATTCTCTTCTTCTCAGCACTGTTTCTAGCACTTAGGTAACCACATTAGTATTCAAAAACAAATGTACTAAGTCTAGAAACATACCTCATGCCTTGATTTTCACTTTTCAACCTTTGGCTCATTAGGACTTAAAGAATATGTGTTGGACATCTAATCACCAAAATACTTATAGAAATTGCCCAAGGGCATATTTCCCTTTCACTTTCCGATTGATAGTGCACTTCCAGGACATAATCTTTGATTAATTCCAATCATCGTCGTTGTCTCAACCTAAAAGTGTATTTGAAACTCTTATGTTTCGTGTACATATCGCTCTTATGTTCAGTATCATGGCGTATCCATATCTTCAAAGCATGAACCGCGATTAGTAACTATAAGTGTAGGATAGTTTAGCACGTGTTTCCTTAGTTTTCTAAATGTATAGAACACAACTATAACCTCTTGCATGATGTAAGGAAAAATATTGAAGCCTATTACAATTTTGTTTTGGTTCTTGATGATCAACATGGTTATTTGAAAGAACATTATCTGATAGTGTTTTTGACATAGTTCAAAGGATGCACAAGTGAACTTGGACTTAGGTCAAATGATTATTTGAATGATCAACACCTTAAGCAAGATATTAGAAGACACAAGAACAATCAAAAGTCTAAGGCACAAGATAGAGCCAAGTCATTCATGAAGGTCACGAATAAATAAATAAATAAATAAATAGAGGTTCTATAGTTGTTGGACTATCCCTAAGGGGCATCGAACCTTACAGCTGAGCAAACTCTAGACACACCATCAAGAACCTTAGGCTGAGCGCCAGACTAAGCGTCGAACACAAACACACAATGAAGCAAGGTGTTGGACCATATGGTCCTGCTATTCATGCTTAGAGATTGATCCTATGCAGAGGCATCGAACCATCAAAGATAGAGTCTGGTGGTCACTAGAAAATTTCCAGAGTGAAAAATAGGCGTTGACTTTACCCTATAGAGGTGTGCCCTAATTATAAAAAATGGATAGTGCTTACATAGTAGCCAATAAGAGTTGTCAGACTCTAACACACTAGTTCGATAACCATGCCTTGAACGATCCAACTGTGCGTAGAGAGGTCACATCTAGGGATGAGAACGACCGAGACGACCGAGAACGGTCGGGAAAATACCTCTACTATTTTTATTTTCATATTTACCTTGTGGGACGAAAACGAAAACGGGATATATCAGTAACGAAAACGAACGGGATAAACACGGTAATCGAAAAACGATACGATCCGGTCGGGTAAATGCCAAAATCGAACGGGAACCGGTTTATAGATCAATAAAATCACACCATGAAATCATATATTCATAACTTAACCACAAATAAAAAATTGCAAACACAAATCTTAATCAAACATAGATAAAATCCACGTAAATCTAGAGCACATATAGTTTAATGTAACACATAAGTCTTGCCTAACATAAGAAGCCATATAAGTCTACTAACACACATGACATAATATAAAGTTTAGAACACATATTCACATCGGGATCACTTAGCACACATACACTATTACAACAAGACTCATTTGCTCCTCACATCTCTCAAAATACATGAGAGAGTTGAGAGGGACGGCGTGGAGAGCAAATTCGTGGGCTATCAGCTGTGTCATGTGGAGCCCTGGACAGCAGCCTGCGGCCGGCGTCGTGGTCGTGGACTCATGGCCTATGGAGAGAGTTGCTGTCGTGCTGTGAGGAGCAGAGAGAGTTGCTATCGAGTGTCAACTGTCGTGCTGCGTGACACCGTTGAGAGGGACGGTGGCCGGCGTCGAGCCGTCAAGGAGCGAGAGCGGCTGAGGGCAGTCCGCGGCCGTGGATGGCAGCCTGAGCCTATGGGCGGCATCGTGGGAGGCCCTTGGACGACAGCTCGTGGAGACTAGGAGATGGAGTGGGAGGTCAGACTGTTGTCCTGGACTCCCTAGACGGGCAAACGATTGGACTTCCTAAGAGGGATAGGGAGTGGGAGGTCGGACGGCTGGACAGTGGACTCCCTGCTCCCTGGACAGCTGGACTCCATGGACCGCTAGACCGTGGAGGCTGGGACTGGGAGAGGGACGGACTGGGAGAGGCCGAGAGGGACGGCGCACGGCGGTCGGCATCCATGGAGTTTTAGCGCTAGCGAGGCTGCGAGGGAGAGGCCAAGAGGGATGGCGCTTGCGTTTGCAGTCTTGACGGCGGCGGTGTGGAGACTGGAGAGGACGTGCAGGCGCCTAGTGCTAGCCGCTAGGTTTTGTTTCCTGTACTGCGCTTAGATGGGCTGGGCTCAAAATACTGATGTCTGGATTGCAGCAGGTCGTATCCAAGTGTTCCCGAATTACAAATACGGTATACAAAACGGGATCATCCCAATTAAAAATGGTATCCCAGTTAAACGGTCGGGAAAACAACTCTACCGTTTCGGTTTACCATTTTGTATATCCCGTTTTTGTTCTGTTTTTGTTTTTTACATCGGGTTTGAAATCAGTCGGGACAAAACTAACAAATCGGATATACGATAACGGTCGGTTCGGGATTTTCCCATCCTACTTTCATCCCTAGACACATCTCTCCATGTGGGCTATTAACATGACCACAACTAGCCATTTGAAGTGTGTGGGAGGTGAGAAACATATCTATTATCTCTAGACGCCTCAAGTGCTCAAATAATCACTTGGTGGTTAGTGTAATTGCTTTGCAAAGTAGTTAGGTTAGTTAGACTACCTGTTATAGCGCCTCCTCTAGGATTAGGCCTAGTGTTTAGTGAGGTTTAACCTCTTGCCACTTGGTGCTTGCATACACAATAGTTGTACCCAGAGGGGTTGTAGTCTTGCGAGATCACACCAATTATATTTACGGTGTGGCCTCCATCGTGACCTGAGGGAACGAGGTCCACAACGTTTAAGATAAAAACTTGATGTGAATATGGTGGGGAGTGGTTCAAGAGAGGCTATTCTAGAGACTCGCTTGCCTTGGGGAAGGCCTAAGGCAATCCATGGAGTTAGCTGAATAGGAACTTGGCCCTCATATGGCAATAATTGAGAGGGGCTCCAACAAGGACTTGGGGAATACCCCGTTAAAAATATTGTAGTTATCAATAAGAGTTTGCATCTCTTTCTCAAATAATCTTTTGCATCTTATTTATTGCTTACCTAGTATCGGGTACCGTAATTAGGGGTACCCCCAACACTCCTAAACACGGCTGGAAAAAACGTCTTCAAAGCAAACCATAAAGACTGATAAGCGCGGTTCAAGTCAAGGCCTCGTCTGCCAAGGGACGCGATCTCACCTCGCCCGAGCCCGGCCTCGGGCGAAAATAGTAGTCACAGGCGGACTCACGCCTCGCCCGAGGGCCTACATAGGCAGTGGGTGCACCCTCGGCTCGCCCAAAGCCCAAGCTCGGGCAAACTTTGTTGAGCAGCGACCTCGGCCAAATCGCCTTACCAACCGACCGTATCGCATACACATTTAATGCGGGGATCGCCTGACTCCTTATCCTGACATGCGCGCCTCAGTCGGCAAGGTCGAAGTGACCGCAGTCACTTCGCCTTTTTCACTGACCGTTCTGACAGGAAAACAGCACTGTTCGCCCCGCTCCGGCTACTGTGCCAACCACCAGGGTAAGACTGACAACAGTAAGTCACAGCCTCTCCCGAGTTCAGCCTCGGGCGCAACAGGGAGCTCCGCCTCGCCCGACCCCAGGTCTCAACCTCAGCCTCGGCCTCGGGAGAAGGTCTCTGCCTCACCCGACCCCAAGTCTCGACCTCAGCCTCGACCTCGGGAGAAGGTCTCCGCCTCGCCCGACCACAGCCTCGGCCTCAGGAGGAATCACATCCATGCCCGACCTCAGCCTTGGCCTCGGGAGGAGTCACCGCCTCGCTCGACCTCGGCACGCTATGGGGGATACATCATTACCCTACCTCTAGCTAGCCATCTCAGGCTACGAAGGAACAAGACCGGAGTCACATCTAGATTACTTCGGCAACAGGTAATGATGGTTCCCCGCGTGCGTCCATGACGTCGATGGCTCTCAGCTCCCTATGAAGGCAAAGAAACGTCAGCAGGACCCCGGGCCGCACCGCCAGCTGCGCTTCTACAGGGCTCAAGCACTTCTCCGACAGCCACGTTAACACATATACAGGGCTCAAGTACCTCTTCGCCGGACATGTTAGCACATTGCTACACCCCATATGTACAGCTGGACCATCTCCTTGTATCTATAAAAGGGGATATCCAGGGCCTTCCAGGGAGGGGGCGAAGGGCGGAGAGGCGAGAAGAGGCAGGCAGAGTGGGAGAGACGCGGAGGAGGCTAACTCAAACAACCTAAGGCCGAACCCTCTCTCTCTCTCTCTCTCTCTCTCTCTCTCTCTCTCTCTCGCTCGCTCGCTCTCGCTCAGCTTGTAACCCCTACTGCAAGCACCCCCGGTGCAAGATAATATAAGCCTCATTCCTCCTCTTGTGTTCCATCTTGCATCAACCCACCTGGATAGGGGCACGCGGCACAAAATTCACTAGTCGGTCCAGTTGAGGATCCCCCGGGTTCGAAACACTGACAGTTGGCGCGCCAGGTAGGGGCACGCTGCGTGTTGCAAATACTTTCCCGTTGAGTTCCAGATGGACAATCTTCAGCAGCCTCTTCAGCCCGGGACGGTGCTCCGCTTTGGAAGTCTCGAGTTCATGTCCCCCGACGGCGGCTACGACATGGTACTGCTCCCACCGCAGCACGATAACAACGACGGTCGACGGCTCGCCCGGCGGAGACGAACTCGACGACGACATCTCCCCGTGGCGGAAGAGGAACACCCGAGTCAACCCTGCCACCCTCCTCGCTGGAGGAGATGGAGACGGGGCAACCGTGGCCAGGCAGGAGGCGGCACCTCGTCGGCTGTCGGACTAGAGCGAGTCGACGACACCGACACCCCTGCGGGGGACATGTCGGGTGTTATCCTCGCACCTGAGACAACGACGGGTGTCGCTTCCCAGCAAAACGCTAGCCCCAGGCGGACTGATGACGCCGGCACCCTTGCGAGGGACATGTCGGGCATTAGTCTCGTACCTGAGATAACGACACACTCCTCCTCCGATGCAACTTCACCACCGTCTACCAACCAACAGGTACCTTCAGTTTTCCATCCCGTTCCCTTTAAATTCAGCTTCAACCCACCAAGCGACCCCGCTTCGGTGAGCGCATTCATGAGGGCATATCCTGACCTTCCAGGGTACCATATGTGGTCATATTGGGACCGACTGATGGTCGTCTCAACCTACGGACCTGTGGGTTCCGAGGAAGAGGATGACCCCGACGTCAGTTGGGATTTCTCCGGACTCCGCGATCCCAGTGCCATGCGTGACTTCATGTCTGCATGTGACCACTGCCTCTCCGGCTGCTCCGATGATGGCCACAGCCTTGACGACGAGGGTTGCGACCCAACTCGCGAGTGCTTCCACATCGATCAGGAAGATCACGACGGAGAAAACCACCTCGGCATGCCAGGAAATGACGGCACCCTTGCACCTGCGTCTCGCGTTGAGATCCCGCGGGAGCTAGCTGTGACCCAGGTCCCTACGGGGGTCAGGGCTCACAGATCGAGCAACTCCGCGAGATGCAGGCCAAGCTCGACGAAGAAACGGGGCGACTTGTGCAGCTTCGGCAAAACCTCGAGCAAGAGTGGGCAGGCCGAGCGCTCGCCGGAGGAGCGCGTCATCAGGCCCGGGACGTCCAGCGCTGCATTATTGATGATGCCAGGGCAATGCTGCCCTCGGCCATCAACGGGGCCAGCCAGGACCTGGCCGCAGCGGCAGTATTGCTTCGAACGATGCCGGAGCCATCCACCACCGAAGGGCGATGTATCCAAGGCAAACTCAAGAACCTCCTGGAAAACGCCGCAGCCCGACGAGCTGAGAGCTCCGCCTCCCGAAGGCGAGGGTGCCCCTCGGTGCATCACATAGCGTCCTCCTGACACACGCACGAGGCCTCGGTCCACACCGAGCCTACAAGAGACAAGACACCTACAACCAGGGATCGCCTCAGCGACGATCAGCGCCGCCGTGACCGTCGAGCCCGCCTCGATGAAAAGGTGCGCCGAGGCTACCACCCCAGGCGCAGGGGACGCTACGACAGTGAGGAGGATCGGAGCCCCTCACCCGAACCACCAGGCCCGCGGGTCTTTAGCCGAGCCATACGACGTGCGTTGTTCCCGGCCCGGTTCCGGGCGCCGACTACCATCACCAAGTACTCGGGCGAGACGAGGCCAGAGTTGTGGCTCGCAGATTACCGGCTGGCGTGCCAGTTAGGAGGGACGGACGACGACAACCTCATCATCTGCAACCTCCCTCTTTTCCTCTCTGACGCTGCTCGGGCCTGGCTGGAGCATCTGCCCCCCTACGTAGATCTTCGGCTAGGACGACCTAGTCAAGGCCTTCGCGGGAAATTTCCAAGGTACGTACGTGCGCCCTGGGAAACTCATGGGATCTCCGAAGCTGCCGCCAGCAGCCATGGGAATCCCTATGAGAGTACATTCGGCGGTTTTCAAAGTCGCGCACCGAGTTGCCTAACATCACCGACTTGGACATCATCGAGGCATTCCTCGCCGGCACCACTTGCCGGGACCTAGTGAGCAAACTGGGGCGCAAGACACCCACCAAGGCAAGCGACTTGATGGATATAGCCACCAAGTTCGCCTCTGGCCAAGAGGCGGTCGAAGCCATCTTCCAGAAAGACAAGCAGCCTCAGGGAAGGCAGAAGGAAGACGACCCCGAGGCGTCCGCCCAGCGTGGTACAAAGAAGAAGACCAGGAAGAAGGCGCAAGCAAAACGCGACGCCGTTGATGCGGATCTTGTCGCTGCTGCTGAGCACAGGAATCCTCGGAAGCCTCCCGGAGGGGCCAACATGTTCGACAAGATGCTCAACGAGTCATGCCCCTATCACAGGGGTCCCGTCAAGCACACCCTAGAAGAGTGCGACATGCTCCGGCGTTACTTCAACAAGGCTGGAACCTCGGCGGAGGACGGCAAGGACCCAGGCAACAACAAGAAGGGAGGCGGCAGGGAAGAAGAGTTCCCAGAGGTCCACAACTGCTTCATGATCTATGGTGGGCAAGTTGCGGATGCCTCGGCTCGACACCGCAAGCGGGAGCACCGGGAGGTCTGCCCAGTCAAGGTGGCAACGCCGGTCTACCTAGACTGGTCTGACAAACCCATCACCTTCGACCAAGGCGACCACCCCAACTACGTGTCGAGCCCAGGGAGATACCCGCTCGTCGTCGACCCAATCATTGGCAACGTTAGGCTCTCCAAGGTCCTCATGGATGGAGAAAGCAGCCTCAACATCATCTACGCCGAGACCCTAGAGCTCTTGGGGGTTGATCGGTCCGAGATCCGGGCTGGTGCAGCGCCCTTCCACGAGATTGCACCCAGAAAGCGTATCCTGCCCCTCGGACAGATTGACTTGCCTGTCTGCTTCGGAACTCCCTCCAACTTCTGAATGGAAACCCTCACCTTCGAGGTAGTTGGGTTTCGAGGGACCTATCACGTGGTGCTGGGAAGACCTTGCTACGCCAAGTTCATGGCCATCCCCAACTACACTTACCTCAAGCTCAAGATGCCTGGCCCCAAGGGAGTCATCACCGTCGGACCCACGTACCGCCACGCTTACGAATGCGACGTGGAATGCGTGGAGTACGCCGAAGCCCTCGCCGAGTCCGAAGCCCTCATCGCCGACCTGGATTGCCTCTCCAAAGAGGCACCCGACGCGAAGCGACACGCCGGCAACTTCGAGCCGGCCGAGGCAGTCAAGTCTGTCTCTCTCGACCCCAGCAACGACGCCAGCAAGAAAGTCAGGATCGGCTCCGAGCTTGACCCCAAATAGGAAGCAGTGCTCGTCAACTTTCTCCGCGCAAACGCCAAAGCTTTTGTGTGGAGTCCCTCGGACATGCCGAGCATACCGAGGGATGTCGTCGAGCACTCACTGGACATCTGAGCTGGAGCCCGACCCGTGAAGCAGCACCTATGCCGCTTTGACGAAGAAAAGTGCAGAGCCATAGGCGAGGAGGTCCACAAGCTAATGGCTGCAGGGTTCATCAAAGAGGTACTCCATCCAGAATGGTTAGCTAACCCTGTGATTGTAAAGAAAAAAGGTGGGAAATGGAGGATGTGTGTAGACTACACTGGGTTAAACAAAGCATGTCCAAAGGTTCCCTACCCTCTGCCCCGCATCGATCAAATTGTGGACTCCACTGCTGGGTGCGAAACCCTGTCTTTCCTCGACGCCTATTCAGGTTATCACCAAATCAAGATGAAAGAGTCCGACCAGCTCGCGACTTCTTTTATCACACCTTTTGACATGTATTGTTATACTACTATGCCATTTGGCTTGAGGAATGCAGGTGCAACATACCAAAGGTGTATGAACCACGTATTCGGAGAGCACGTCGACGGGACGGTCGAGGCTTACGTCGATGACATCGTCGTCAAAACAAGGAAAGCCTCCGACCTCATCTCTGACCTTGAGGCAACATTCAGGTGCCTAAAAGCGAAGAGCGTAAAACTCAATCCTGAGAAGTGTGTCTTTGGAGTCCCCCGAGGCATGCTCCTAGGGTTCATCGTCTCCGAACGAGGCATTGAGGCCAACCCGGAGAAAATCGCGGCCATCACCAACATGGGATCCATCAAAGATTTGAAAGGGGTACAAAGGGTCATGGGATGCCTTGCGGCTCTGAGCCGCTTTATCTCGCGCCTCGGCGAGAAAGGATTGCCCTTGTACCGCCTCTTAAGGAAGGCCGAGCGATTCACTTGGACTCCCGAGGCCGAGGAAGCCCTCGGAAACTTAAAGGCGCTTCTTACTAATGCGCCCATCTTGGTGCCCCCCGCTGCGGAAGAAGCCCTCTTAGTTTACGTCGCCGCAACCACTCAGGTGGTCAGCGCTGCGATCGTAGTCGAGAGACGAGAAGAAGGGCATGCACTACTCATCTAGAGGCCAGTCTACTTCATCAGCGAAGTGCTTTCCGAGACCAAGATCCGCTACCCGCAAATCCAGAAGCTGTTGTACGCAGTGATTCTAACACGGCGGAAGCTGCGACACTACTTCGAGTCTCATCCAGTTACTGTGGTGTCATCTTTCCCCCTGGGAGAGATCATCCAGTGCCAAGAGGCCTCGGGTAGGATAGCAAAATGGGCAGTGGAACTCATGGGCGAAACACTTTCATTTGCACCTCGGAAGGCCATAAAATCCCAAGTCTTGGCTGACTTCCTGGCTGAATGGACAGACACCCAGTTGCCAACGGCCCCAATCCAGGCTGAACTTTGGACCATGTACTTCGATGGGTCGTTGATGAAAACCGGAGCAGGCGCAGGCTTGCTCTTCATCTCACCCCCTCGGGAAACATGTGCGCTACGTACTGCGCCTCCATTTTCTGGCGTCAAACAACATGGCCGAGTACGAGGCCTTGGTTAATGGACTGCGCATTGCTGTCGAGCTAGGGGTTCGACGCTCGTGGCGACTCATAGCTCATTATTGACCAAGTCATGAAGAACTCTCACTGCCGTGATCGGAAAATGGAGGCCTACTGCGACGAAGTTCGGCGCTTGGAAGATAAGTTCTATGGGCTAGAGCTCAACCATGTTGCTCGACGGTACAATGAGACCGCGGATGAGCTGGCGAAAATAGCCTCGGGGCGAACGACGGTTCCCCCGAATGTCTTCTCTAGGGATATATATCAACCATCCGTCAAGCTCGACGACGCGCCTGAACCCGAGGAGACCTCGGCCGCCGAGGGTGAGGCCCTGCGCGTCGAGGGAGAGCAGAATGGGGTTACGCCAAACCTAAACTGGCAGACCTCATACTTGGAATATCTCCTCCGAGGAGAGCTGCCCCTCGACAAGGCCGAAGCTCGACGACTGGCTCGGTGCGCCAAGTCGTTCATTTTACTGGGTGATGAAAAGGAGCTATATCACTGCAGCCCCTCAGGCATCCTCCAACGATTTGTCGCCCAAGGACAAGAGCTGTTACAAGAAAATACACTCGGGGGGCTTGCGGTCACCATGCAGCGCCTCAAGCCCTCGTGAGAAATGCGATTCGACAAGGTTTCTACTGGCCAACCGTAGTGGCCGACGCCACTAGGATTGTACGCTCCTACCGAGGGTGTCAATTCTACGCAAGACAGACGCACCTGCCTGCTCAGGCTCTACAAACAATACCTATCACATGGTCGTTTGCTGTGTGGGGTCTGGACCTCGTCGGTCCCTTGCATAAGGCACCCGGGGGCTTCACGCACCTACTGGTCGCCATCGACAAATTCTCCAAGTGGATCGAAGTCCGACCCTTGACCAGCATCAGGTCTGAGCAGGCGGTGACATTCTTTACAAATATTATTATCCACCGCTTTGGGATCCCAAACTCTACCATCACCGACAACGGCACGCAGTTCACTGGGAAAAAGTTCCTAGACTTCTACGAAGACCACCACATCCGTGTGGACTAGGCCGCCGTAGCTCACCCAATGACAAATGGGCAAGTGGAGCGCGCCAATGGCATGATTTTGCAGGGACTAAAGCCGAGGATCCATAATGACCTCAACAAGTTTGGCAAGCGGTGGATAAAAGAACTGCCCTTGGTGGTTTGGAGTCTAAGGACGACGCCGAGCCGGCCACGGGTTTCTCGCCATTTTTCCTAGTCTATGGGGCCGAGGCCATCTTACCCACGGACTTGGAATACGGTTCCCCGAGGACAAAGGCTTACGACGATCGGAGAAACCAGGCCAGCTGAGAAGATTCATTGGACCAGCTGGAAGAGGCTCAGGACGTAGCCTTGCTACACTCAGCGCGGTATCAGCAGTCCCTGCGACGCTACCACGCCCGAAAGATTCGGCCCCGAGGCTTCCAGGTGGGAGATTTGGTGCTTCGGCTACGACAAGACGCCCAAGGGTGCCACAAGCTTACTCCTCCCTAGGAAGGGCCGTTCATCATCACCAAAGTTTTGAAGTCTGGGACATACAAGCTGGCCAACTATCAAGGCGAGGTCTACAGCAATGCTTGGAACATCGAACAGCTACGTTGCTTTTACCCTTAAAATGTTTCAAGTCGTTTATGTACCTCGGTCCCTTTACATGTACAAATAAAAATTCTAGCTGTCAAGGGAGGATCGGCCTTGCCTCAGCAAAAACTGACCCTCCCTCGGGGGCTAGAAGGGGGAACCCCCTCTGCGTCAAAATTTTCCTCGAAAAAGTTTTCTACCAAAACGTCTTTCGTGCCTTTCGACTATGTCGATAGCGGGATCCCAAAAACGAGCGAGTGAGACCTTGAATGGCAAGGCCGACCGAGCCGAGGGACTCCTACGCCTCCGGGATACGGATACCTCACTCATCACCTTTCGCGAAAGGCAGCTCACGCTCAGATAAGTGATTCAGCTACCGAACAAGTCCTAACGCTCGGGTAGAAAAACGACTTTCATACCATTTCGACTATATCAATAACAGAATCCTAAAAGCGAGCGAGAGAGACCTTGAACAGCAAGGCCGACCGAGCCGAGGGACTCCTATGCCTCCAGGATACGGATACCTCACTCGTCACCTTCCACGAAGGGTAGCTCACGCTCGGGTAAGCGATTCTGCTACCGAACCAGTCCTGATGCTCGAAACAAGAGGAAAGGAAACACAGCTTTAAACTCCAACATTGGAAATGTTTAGGCCTCAGCGGCCGCAAGAAACATACGCATACTTAAAACAAACTGTTCCTGCAGGCTCAGATATCGGCAGGGGGAGGAGCAGCACCCTCGGCGTCGTTTCCGCCCTCAGCAGAACCTAGCCCGGCCTCAGACGGTGACATGGGCGGAAGGACCTCCACCTCGAAGGAGGAAGCCAGCACCGCGCTTGGGCCCCTGACAGCCACGTCAAGCCTCTGGACCTCGGCTAAGGTGGCCTCCTCTTCGTCGGGTAAGCAGTACCCCTCGCTGACCCGGTCCAAATCCATGTCATAGTGGGAGGCGAGGACGGTGAAGGCCCGCCTAACGCTGTGGTGCAGCGCCCCACGGAGTCTGCTGCGCACATGGCCGCCCAAGGCCCGCAGGTGACTCTGGGGGGAGCTACCCGAGGGGATGTCGCCGAGGCCAAAGGCCTGGCAGAAAGCCGAGATGGCCTCAGACATGGCCACGCGATCGGCCTCCTTCTGCTCAGCCGTCTGGGCAAGCGCCTTGCAGTTCTTGATGGACTCGTTAAGAGCCGTCTCGAACCCTACAGATAGCCGGACAATGTTCTTCAGACACGAGGTGAAGAATGGAGACAAAACCAAAGTCGCAAAGCGGGCGAAACATACCCTCGGCCCGGGCACGCTGCTGCAAGACCATGGCTTGGGCAGACCGGGCAGACCCGACGGCCACGGCTAGGCCCTTTGCAAGGGTCCCGGCCCGAGCGGTCGCCTCGGGGTCTAGAAAGGGGGAACCCCCTCTGCGCCAAAACTTTCCTTAGAAAAGTTTTTCTACCAAAACGACTTTCGTGCCTTTCGACTGCATCGATGGTAGAATCCAAAAAACGACAAGAGAAACCTTGAACGGCAAGGCCGACCGAGCCAAGGGACTCCTACGCCTCCGGGATACGGATACCTTACTCGTCACCTTCCATGAAAGGTAACTCACGCTCGGATAAGTGATTCTGCTACCGACGAACAAGTCCTAATGCTCGAAATAAGAGGAAAGAAGCACGACTTTATACTCGAATACCCAAATGTTTAGGCCCCGGCAGCCACAGAAAACAAACACACGTACTTGGGATAACTATGCTACGTAGATGTCGGCAGCACCCTCGGCAGCGTTCCTGACCTACAGCAGATATCTCAGTACTTGGAGCAATTACATTTTGCTCTTACATTCCCTTACAAATGGAACTCCAGCTCCATTCCGGCAGGAATGAACTACCTCCACACCGGAGGGGCTACAAGATAACGAGCTCCAAGCGACTCGCCGGCGACCACTACACCAGCAGCGACAACGACCTCCGCCTCGGGCGGCTAGACAGCAGCAGCGATTGCCTCAGGGCAAACGCTACTGTGAAAAGGCCCTCGTCTCCGTCCCTCGCACGAGGGGAGAGGACAAGCCATTAAAGCCAAAGAGTCGGAGGTCCACCCGTAGGTAGCACTGACGGTCTCATCGGCAGAGGCAACCACCTCGGCGGTGGGAAGCCTCACCTATGGCAGCCACCACCTCAGCACAGACGACAGCGGCCACCTACGCGCCAACGCCGAACCGGCGAATGACGGCCGCCCCAGCACGCACAAGGTGGTCCTCGCTCCCATCGTCGCCACGGGAGTGAGGACAGGACCATCCAGGGACGTGGACACCGCCCCCGTGGTGTACGACGTCTTGTACGCCCCCCGGTGTGGCCGGCGGCGCAGGACGAGCTGTGGACATGGCGGACCTGCGCACGGTGCGACCGTCGCCCGTGCGGTGGACGGACAGCCGCACTCTGACCGGGCAGCAGGTGGCAGTTTGCCTCCTCCGCCAGGCTGGTGAACACCCTTCTCCCCCGAATGTTGAAGGAAGAAGCGGGTCGCCAGCCCGTGCGGAAGGCAGGGCCCCAGCTCAGCTTGCCCTTGCCCCCAGCACGGATGATGAACATCCTTGAAGCTAAGGGCGGCAGGGAGGCCACAGCCTGGCTCGCCATTCCCCACCACGAGGATGGTGGTCATCCTTCTGGATGACCATTGGTGGGGGAATGCAGCCGGGCTGCATGATGAAAATCCTTGAAGCCGAGCGATGACTAACAAGCGCCAACCCCCACGAGGTCGTGCTCCTCCAACAGCAGCAACAAGAAGGCAACACAACCGGCATTGCCACGGGCGCGAGCTCTCCGGCGGTGAAGTCGCCAGAAAACACTGGCACACCTCATCTGGAGGCCCGAAAGGCGGAGGGGCGCGATGAAGACGAGAGGAGCAAGGCATGGTTAGTGCCCGGGAGATCGGTCCCTTTTTATAGGCAGATCTCTCCACTTACGCCCTGAAACGTCACGGGCAAAGTCTCCCCCGACGCGCTCTAGGATCCTTGCCCTGCGACACGGGGGCTAGGTCCCACATGTCATACAAACTGACCCGCAACACAAAGATGGCGAACCGCTGCACACAAAGCATGCAACCGCCCCGCGGGTAAGCGCTCCCTCATTCGCTGAATCCAGTGGTCGAAAGGGCGGGCCGCCACGCCAGAAGCGTGCAACCGCACCACGGTTGTACGCCCTTTCAGCTTCGTCACAACTGGCGGTCCAGCATGGAGGCCTGGGCCCACATGTCATGTGACAGATGCGCTGGTTACCACGTGCAAAGAAATCGCACCGCCATTCGCGCCAATGCTGCGTCTTCTCGGGACTACAGAACCTGTGCAATGACTCGAGGCAGCCCCGCGCGTGACCCAACAGTGCCAATTAAGTGCGACGATCACGGGTCAGTCAGCCGCGAGGATAGGCGCGATAGTTGACATGACCAAAGGCGGACCGGCAGTAATTGCAGCAACAGACATGCGGAAGCATCGGTCCAATCACCTACAGGCTCGCATCCTCTCCTGAAGCGGCAGGGGAGCCCTCTCCCACGGCATAAAGACGACGCACCCGTGTTCCATTCCTCGAACGACTCGCGCACACGCAATAGATGCCCCGCGAAACGCCCATCCTGTCGCATTAACTCCTTGGCAGGGCAAGCGACACCTCTGGCAGGTGAAGCGGGCGCCGTTTCACCTCCGTCATGACGACCGCGTCAAAAAAGGTGCGCCACATTGTTTAAATTCATATCCTTTTTCTTTTCCTCTCTCTCTCTTGCCACAGGGATCACGAAAGGGGACATTTCGAAAAAGGATCCTTCTCAGCGAAGGAAACGGGCCCCGAGCCCTCCTACAGATCAGGGGTTCGAAGGTTGCGCCCTGTGGGGTTCGACAACCACCCCAGAGCACTCGGGCTCCGAGCCCTTTACTGATCAGGGGTTCGAAGGCTGGCCCCTCGGAAGGGTTCGACAGCCGCCCCAGAGCACGTAGAGTCAGGGATGACTCTGGGTATGTCCGTTACATGGCCGAGGCTCGGGCTACGCTCCCGAGGTACCCTAGGACATTTCCGAGACCAGCAGGAACGATTTGTAATGGAATCCCACCGGAGGGAGGCACCGAGCCCTTGGACCCTATCAAATGGGTCCGGGTCTAGCAAATCACCTACAGGTACTTTTGGAGCGCGCCTCTGGGCCACTAGCCGACCCTTATCGAACGGGGCTCGGGCGTCCACTCGGATCACCCGATAGCAACTCACTGGAAACACCATGTTCGGTGCCCTCTAAGGGTAACATGGCACTTCCCCCCCTTCCTCCTTGCGGAAAGGCGACGAAGGGGCATGCAATAAAAGTCGAGACGGTCCTTGATTGTCCTCTCGCTCCGTGCAAAGGCTCGAGGGCTGCTCTCGCACCAGGCTATGGCCAAATTGTCGACCACGTCGACAAAACAGCTTAAAAACTTGGAGCCTGACCACGCACCCGGGCTGCGGCCAGGCCGCATGAGGAAACAACAAGGCCGACCAAGGCATCACAAAAAGAATTAAGACCTCGGAGGAGTCAAACCACTCCTTCGAGGCCTCGGGGGCTACACCCGACGGGTGCGCTCGTGCGCACCCATCGGAACAAAATATCACCGAGAAAGGTTGGTCCCCTTGCAAAAAAATCTGGTAGAACCTCCAAGCGAGTGCCTACACTCCCTTCGAGGCTCGAGGGCTACTGTCGGGTACCGTAAATAGGGGTACCCCCAACACTCCTAAACACGGCTGGAAAACGTCTTCAAAGCAAACCATAAAGACTGATAAGCGCGGTTCAAGTCAAGGCCTCGTCTGCCAAGGGACGCGATCTCGCCTCGCCCGAGCCTAGCCTCGGGCGGAAACAGTAGTCCTGGGCGGACTCACGCCTCGCCCGAGGGCCTACACAGGCAGTGGGCGCACCCTCGGCTCGCCCGAAGCCCAAGCTCGGGCAAACTTTGTCGAGCAGCGACCTCGGCCAAATCGCCTTACCAACCGACCGTATCGCATACGCATTTAATGCGGGGATCGCCTAACGCCTTATCCTGACACGCGCGCCTCAGTCGGCAAGGTCGAAGTGACCGCAGTCACTTCGCCTTTTCACTGACCGTTCTGACAGGAAAATAGCACTGTTTGCCCCGCTCCGGCTACTGTGCCAACCACCAGGGTAAGACTGACAACAGTAAGTCACAGCCTCTCCCGAGTTTAGCCTCGGGCGCAACAGGGAGCTCCGCCTCGCCCGACCCCAGGTCTCAACCTCAGCCTCGGCCTCGGGAGAAGGTCTCCGCCTCGCCCGACCCCAGGTCTCGACCTCAGTTTCGGCCTCAGGAGAAGGTCTCCGCCTCGCCCGACCGCAGCCTCGGCCTCGAGAGGAATCACATTCGCGCCCGACCTTAGCCTCGGCCTCGGGAGGAGTCGCCGCCTCGCCCGACCTCGACACGCTACGGGGATACATCATTACCCTAGCTCTAGCTAGCCGTCTCAGGCTATGAAGGAACAAGACCGGAGTCACATCTAGATTACTCCGGCAACAGGTAATGATGGTTCCCCGCGTGCGTCCATGACGTCGATGGCTCTCAGCTCCCTACGAAGGCAAAGAAACGTCAGCAGGACCCCAGGCCGCACTGCCAGCTGCGCTTCTACAGGGCTCAAGCACTTCTCTGATGGCCACGTTAACACATATACAGGGCTCAAGTACCTCTTCGTCGGACAAGTTAGCACATTGCTACACCCCATATGTACAGCTGGACCATCTTCTTGTATCTATAAAAGGGGATATCCAGGGCCTTCCAGGGAGGGGGGGCAAAGGGCGGAGAGGCGAGAAGAGGCAAGCAGAGTGGGAGAGACGCGGAGGAGGCTAACTTAGACAACCCAAGGCCGAACCCTCTCTCTCTCTCTCTCTCTCTCTCTCTCTCTCTCTCTCTCTCTCTCTCTCTCTCTCTCTCGCTCTCGCTCTCGCTCAGCTTGTAACCCCTACTGCAAGCACCCCCGGTGCAAGATAATATAAGCCTCATTCCCCCTCTTGTGTTCCATCTTGCATCAACCCACCTGGACAGGGGCACGCGGCACAAAATTCACTAGTCGGCCCGGTTGAGGATCCCCCGGGTCTGAAACACCGACACCTAGGTTATGTGCTTACTTTCTAGTTTAGCTTGCTAGGTTTGTGTTAGGATGGGAACCTAGGTTGCATAACCTTTTGTGGTAGTGAAGGCAGTGCATTTAGTCAAAATCATAGTTGCATATAGATAGTTTATTTTGTTGCATAGGTTTTGTCTAGGAAAAACTAGAGGCCTTAGTTTAAGTAGATATTTATGTTGCCTAATTCACCCCTCTATCCAATGTCATTGTCCCTTCAATTGGTATCAAAGTCGGTTAGCTCAATTTGGATTTTTGGTTTAATCGTCATTGAGCCAACACTATTTAGAGTGGTTGGGATGGATGCTTCTAGGCCTTCGCATTTTGATTGTACTAATTTACTCTAGGATTGATAGAATGGCTTGCTACCTAGAAACAGTTGATCTAGGCGTTTGGAGAGTCACCCACGATGGGATCAGACCCCTACAGAATACCAAGAAACCAATTGCAATTGATGAAAAAGAAATAAATCTAAATGTGAGAGCTAAAATTATTTATTTGAAACTTTTAGCATGGAAATATTTAATCAATTTTTCACCCTACCAAAAGCAAATGAAATTTGATTTACGTTATATGAGATCCATGATGACATAAGCAATGTCCAGAGCAAAAGTATTGTCTAGCAAAACAAATATATGACTCCTTTAGAATGAGAGAAAATGATATTGTAAAAGATATGTATCCATGGTTAAATCTAACTATCAATGGGCTAAATTATATTAGATTGATAAAGCTAGATGATGCGAACATTGTAAGAAAGACTATATCCATACTACCATATAATAAATATGCAACCATCATCACCATTGTTCATAGCATGGAGGTCTTGAGCATAATGAACCCAATGCTTGTCATCGTCAAGTTAGTGGCATTTGATATGTCATGAAAGCTGAATCAAGAACAAGCCACTTCATCAAGCAAAGGCATGGCACTAACATGTGATGAAAATAAAAAGATGAAGGGCAATAAAGCAAGTTGAAAGCTCAAGATCAAGCTCCTCGTGTGAAGATGAAGATTATCAAGCCTCCTCTTCTTCATCCTCTGATGTTGATGAAGAAACAATCAAATGAATCGAGAAGGTGATGAAAAACATTCAGAATATGGATCAAATGAGTGTGCCCATTCAAGTTGAAGACATCTTGTATACGACTAAAAGAAGAGAACGAAAAATGGATGTTAATGTTGCGGCAACAAGGGGCACTTTATGAAAGATTGTTCAAACAATCCCACACCTAAGTACAAGAAAAAGAGGTGCAAGGCTAAGGCTCTTATAATCAAAACTTGGGATGATTTATCAAGTGAAGATGAAGCCCAATATAAGAGCATTGGACGCAAGCATTCATCGATCATCACTTTTCACTCTCCTCTCACATGTGCCTTACGGTATGAGAAACACTAAGGACTTCTCCCTAGTGAGAGTAATAGTAGTAGTGATAATGATGATGAAAAACCCTCTTTTGAAGAACTTGCAAATAATGTCTAGTTCTTTAATGAAATTTGCACTAATCAACAAAACTAAATTAGTGTGCTTAATTGCAAGTACACTAATATAAAATCAAAGGAAAAGAATTGCGATAATGATACCAATACGACTTTAATTAAAATTATTATTGATTTAAAAGAAAGGTTAGCTTGATAAAATGGAAATTCTTAGCAAATTAAATGATGCCATAACCAACAAACATGAAGATAACAATAGTACCCTCGAGGCACCTAAAAATGGAACAATTAAAATTGATAAAAAATGGGTTCAGACCTCCCCTATATATATATGAATGAGTACGACTGATTGAGAACACATACAATCCAATCAAACCAATTTATCTACATTATCACGTCTTAGGAGTAGACATGACGTAGCTCTAGTTGTAGTTTCCTAACATCAATCTTCACCTCTCATTGGCTCTACATCGTCTAGAAGCATCTTATGGTTTCCCAACCTCAATCTTCACCTCTCTTCGGCTTTATGTCATTTAAAGGCATCTTAGGTGGTCTGTCGATGCCCAGACAACCCAAGTTCCTTCCTCCCTGACAGGGTCTCTCCTGGGAGGCACGGGTTGGATTCTTTCCTCGGCTCACTATGCACATCGCGGATGGTCCGATGACCTACACAGATGGTCCACCACCACATAGAGAGGTCCCCCAATGTCTCGTTCCCCACGAGCGGGATCTAGGGATTATTGGTGTTTGGTCCAATAAGACGCCAACAGAGTGGTATCTTTTATCATCATATAATCATGTGTTTGCATTACATTCTAGCAAGTAGATTTCATTTTATTTTTGGTATTGATTATTTGTTTGTTTTGTTTGTGGTGTCATGAAACACAAAATTGAGAGAAGATTGGAAGAAAAATAGACTAAAACCCATTTATAGTTTGTTTTCAGTGTTTGATGATCAATATGAACATTTGAACTAACATTATTTATTAGTATTTTTTATAGAATATAAAAAATGTACAAGAGGTATTGTACTTAGGAAAAGTGATGATTCATGGGCCTTGGTTGACGTTGTTGCGCTTCCCCTTCCGGCATGGCCAAAAGGCAAGTTGCAGTCATAAGAGCTAAGTTTAATAATATATCTTATAGTGGCTTTTATGAGGTTGTCATATCACATATATGTAAGGTAGTTAAAAGCTTACTCATACAATAACTCTCTCATGATACAGGTTGTACATTTAATATTTGGCCTACATCTCTCATATAGAGCTTTAGAGTCTATGTGTAGCCCACTCTCACCTGACTACTAGTGAGCAACCCGCATTTTCTCTTTCTTCCACAACACCAGAAATCTAACGTGGTATCTCTTGTAGCCTGTCTACGTCAACTTATTATACTCGCTCTAAGAGGGTGTTTGAATGCACTAGAGTTAATAGTTAGATAGCTAAAAAAATTGCTAGTGGAATTAGCTAGCTAACAAATAGCTAGCTAACTACTAGCTATTTTGCTAAAAGTAGCTAATAGTTGAACTATTAGCTCTGTTTGGATGTATTCAACTAATTTTAGTAGGTAACTATTAGCTCTAGTGTATTCAAACACTCCATAACGTGTTGTTTGGTTCAGACATTGTTAAGGAAATGGTAATGATTACTAGTTATAATTAGATTGGATAGTTGTACCTAGTAGAGAAAAATCCTTGTATGCCATGCAAATCTATAACAATCTCCTATGTGCCATCGAAAATTATGCAATCACTCCTACGCCATCAGTTTAGATTTTCAATCCCCTATGTGCTATCGCTGTTAGTTTTGAGGGAAACGTCTGTCGTCAGTTGAGAATGGGAAAGACCAATTTGACCCCATGTCTAGAAATTCCTTCCATGCCATTGAACTATTGTCTTATTTTAAGAACAGGAATAGAAACATGATGATATACCCTCATTCTTTTATCATGAATGGTAAACATAGGCAAAAATAAAACCATGCACGCATTATGGCCGGTAATATGAAGAATGATGCTACAGTAAACATTTGCTAATCATGTATTAATTAGATTTTATAAATTTGTCTTGTCGTTTAGTCTTCAACTATGTAATTAATTTTATAATTGTACTATATTTAATACTCGTAATATCCATTCAAATATTCGATGTGACACGTGCTACATTTTGTCTTTGGATCCAAACACCCTTGCACGTCCCCTCTCACATAACACATGTTTTTTGTACACACAACAGGTGTATATATACAGCGTGAAAGAGTAGCACAAAACAACTACGTGATCGCATTTTGTCTCGCACTTCCTAAGTATGGTCCACTCAAGTCATTCCTCTTGCTCCTACAAATTCAGTAAATCTCTTAATTCCATTTGGTGGGTGCCGTCTCCAACAGCCCCCAAGATTTCTCAAAATCTAAATGCAAATGGCCTACAACTGCCGTATCAACCATGTGAATGGCCCAAGACTTTTCATCATATATCTTTCCTCTGCCATCACCGATTCACATTGGATGACAGATGCCACAGCCATGTGAAAGGCTGATTGCAGTATCAGCTGAGCTGAAACAGTAGTGCAGTTTGAATATTTTGTACGATCAGCATCCAGATTGTAGTATCAACTGACAAAGGAGTGAATTCCGAATACGCTATTGGAAAAAAAAGGCTGAACGCTTCGACACGGGTTGGCGCGAATTTTTTAAAACAGCGCGGGAAGGGCTGGATGATGAGCTCAGCCTACTCAGGCGGCGGCAGAGTTTTTGCACAGTAGAGTTGTTTGTTTTCACGTGCGGTAGGGTACGAAGACTAGATAGGGTTCTGTTGGGAATGTTTTTGTCTCTTTATCCTAAAATCTCTACTAATACTTAAGAGGGCAGTTTAGACTGCCCCGCTCCTACCCCCACGCGCCAAATCCCGTCCCGCAACGCCCGCACGCCCCGCCGTCCGCCGCACGCCCACGCGCCCCAGACCTCGCTGCGAAACCACAGCTCCCGCACGCCCGCGCCGCGAAATCACCGCTCCCGCACACCCGCGCCGCGAAACCCACGCTCCCGCAACGCCCGCACCAGAGAAACCCCCAATCCCGCAACGGCCGCCCGCGCCAGCGAAACCCCGTCCTCCACACGCCCGCAACGGCCGCAGCTGCGGCCGCGCATCCCGCGCGCCAGCGATTCCCCACGACCGCCGCGATTTTGTTGCGAATCCCCACGACTGCCGCAGATTTCGCACCCAAACCGCCAGCCATGGCGCGGAACGACAGCCTCCCTACGCCCGCGGAACAACCGCGGAGAAACCTCCGCGCGTCGTGCCTACGCGAACCCCACCCCAGCCGCAAACGCCCGCGAAACGCCCGCGGAGAAACCTCCGCGCATCGTGCCCTCGCTAACCCCACCCCAACCGCAAACACCACAAACACCCATACGCACGCGCGCGATTCGCCCCCAATCTCAATACCCCTCACGGCCCCGAACAAGCCACAGACATCCGCCCCCATCAAGCCCCGCGCCACTTCATTGCCCCGCGCCACTTCATTGGCCCGACATTGTGCCGCTGGAGAGGAAGGACGAAGGAGAAGTAGCTTGCCCCGCCGACGGATAGGAACTACTATTGCTCAACCACGCGGGCCTCGACCAAGGTATGATCGACTCATCATTCAGCTATGGTTTATACTCAGTTAGCTAGGAGCCATTTTTAAATTGTATACCATGTACTGTTTTGATTGATTCTGATCATTTAAGGCTCATGTGGATTGCATTTTTTGGATTAAGTAGCATTAAAAATGATTGGCACCAATTGGGGGAGTAAAAATGGGCACCTAATGCGCCCAAGTGCGGCCTGTGTTTGACTAAAAACTAATGGAGACCCAGTTAATAGACCTTAAATTTTTAGAACTCTTGGTTAGCTCACTAAGGATTGATGGACTATAGGTTTCCGTCTGATTCTTTCATTTTTGCAGTCCTAACAAGAGTGCTTTTCTGGTAAAAAAATGAAATGGGCAACAATATTGATTTATTGAATTCCTAGAGGCTTTATGAACCTATGCTAATTGTGTCGTTAAGTCTCATGTGGATTGCATTTTCGGATAAAAAATCGATCAATCCATATGCCTGCTGCTGAGGCTACTGCATATGTTGCCACCAATTGCTCCCTAAAAATGTTTGTGGCTAGCTAAGCAGGCTAGAAGGCACGTAGTTATGCGGTGCAGATCACCTTAACCATAAACAACATACTTGAAATGGGCACCTATTGCGGCCAAGTGTGACCTGTGTTTGACTACAAACTAATGGAAACCCCGTTAATAGACCTTAAAGTTTTAGAACTCTTGGTTAGCTCACTAAGGATTGATGGACTATAGGTTTCCCTCTAATTCTTTCATTTTTGCAGTCCCAGCGAGAGTGCTTTTCTGGTAAAAAACTGAAATGGGCAACAATATTGATTTATTGAATTCTTAGAGGCTTTATGAACCTATGCTAATTGTGTCGTTAAGATTTGAGATTTGGCCTTAGCTCAAAAGTTGCACATCAGGTAATGTTGTTTATGAATTGCCCTATATTTTTTTGTGGATTGTGGATACAACCATGAGCCAGCAACCGGCAAAGGCCACCGTTACTTTCGTACATATCTGCTTGCTACGATGGTGTCCAAATGACTAATCTCTAACAACCGAACCAGACAAATTTAATAATAAACTTACAAGGAAAATGTGCAGTATACTAACTTCTCCATAAATGGCCCATTTAGAGAGAAGAGGGTAATCACTAGCAATTCCAACTGGAGCATACCAGGAGGAGCAATAGCCTTGAAATCAGTGTGTTGTCATCATGCTTTGTCCAAAGTGATAATACAATCCAGCTAGCAGTTCTACGATCAATAGATTTGTTGCTTGAAACAGTCCTGTTACCACAGTGGTTGTAAAACACACAGCAAGTTATGCTTATAACCTGAAATAAGACAAGACATAGAAAATAAGTAACACACAGGTAACAAAAACATTAATTGAAATGGAAGACACTGTGAAACAATGTCACCATGGAACTTACTGCACAGTTTTGTATTATAGTAAGCATCTCTGGTTTTTTCTCTGCCATACTAGAAACAAAACCCAAATACCAAATGCCAATAAATGTGATATGGAAGACCATCAAGAACATTAGAGAAGAAATATAAATGGTATTTGGGTACTACTGCAGTGAGCGAGTCAAAGACCATCAAGAACATTAGAGAAGAAATATGTCTTATTTTTTGGGACAGAGGGAGTACTACAGCGTTGTGTCAAATAAAATTGGCAAACAACTGTAGCAACCGCAGCGCATTAACGGAGTATGGTTCGACGAACGCGAGAGCAAATAGAAATTCCTGCTATTCATATGTTGCAACAGAATCTAACAGGATACACAAGCGACAAAAAACTTAATTTACTTGTCCATAACCTTCCTTTTTCCCCTTCAAATAAAGAGGAAACAACCCAAATCTCCAATGGATGCTGGACCCTACAAGCTTCTGTAGTCAAGGACAGTAAGTCAGTAACTTCCTCGTCAGGGGCATCGAGGTCGTTATAACTGCAACAAAAGCCACGTAAGAGCTGCATGGCGTTACTAAAAATCTCCAAAAAATACAATGTCATTTCTAAGTTCATCAACAAAAGAAATAACTAGCCTTCAGCCCTTCATAGCAACATAATAGCAAGATGAATATCAAAAGCAAGCAAACATGAGGAAGAAGAGATTCTGGAATTGGGGGATAAACCTTCTAAGACAGCGATGGTCATGGCGGAAATTCAGAGGCATAGCTATAATCGGTGCTGAACCACCCATCATTGACCCGAGCATTCCTGTGCTGCCATGTGGTGCGCCATTTGGTTCAAATGGAGGAGGTGGCCCTTGCTCACTCAGCATATGCATCGCTATCTCTGGATGTGCAGGAACAAATGGCCCCAGGGGACTAAAAACAATGGCAAGCACAATAGTTAGCACTTAGCAGTCCATAATTGCAATCAGAATATGATGAAATGCATGTCTTTTCACTTACCCAGCACCAGGTACTGGCATCAATATCGGTTGTATGGTATTGAAAAGTGAACTTTGGTGGACGAAAGTACTGTACAATGGCGCTTATGCAGCAAACTAAAACTTTCTTTCAGTGTTCTGTAGCCAACTTTGGAGCACTCTAACATGTAACTTGTTGAGTATTGCTTAGTAATCACTGCCGAGCGGCTGCACCACGGTAGGCTGCAGACTCTTCTGCATAGCGTTGCTTTGTCGACCTGGTTCTGCTCCACATATGGTCTGCCTATCCGCTACAAATTTTAATGGGCGGAAATGGTTAGAACAGATGCTCTCCAAGTCTGTTTTTTTTTCTCTAAGCAAACATGCATGATCACCAGGAAGAATCTATGTGGAAGACAATGCACTCTAAGTAGTATGTTAGAGCTAGATTAGTCAGTTATGTACATTAGGTTCTCTTTTCCGTTCTTACAAGCAGCAACATGTCAGTTTAAATTAATTCAAGTGAGGAATGGAGCTGGTAGGTCAACTTAGCAAGCTATCATTCTATATAGATACTTCCAATCAATTGAAATATTTTTACCTGCTATTTTGTCTATTTTCCCTTTATTTCATTTTACAATATTTTGAAACAAAATAAAAAACGTAGCAAAATTCAAATGATTTGTGTTGTTTCATTAATCTGTGTGCTATTACCGTGGCCGAATGTTGTTTTTATGGTTAAGCTATAGTCTTGATTCAGATTCACTTCTATTTGTTTCAGCTATTGTGGTACCTGTCATCTTTTGCCACCTTTTTCTGAGCTTCTTTGCAATCTCTGTGGTCGCTAGTTCTGTATTGCTGCTCTTGATATTCTGCAATGGGGAAGTCACTGTTAACTTCGTGACATGTATGACTATTGTTTGTTTGATCTGCAAAATTCTAGGCTAAGTGCCTCATCTAGAATAACAAAAAAACATGCACTTTGTTGCAACCTAGCGTGTTCTGCATATAATCGAGTAGAGAAAATAGAAGAGCTATAACCAAATGGAAAGTGAAATTCCAAGTTGTTGGGTTTTGATTCTGAAAGAAACACAAACCAGAAGCTGGATAAATGATAGATGAAAAGCTTCTCCAACTAATCATATTCAGTTTTCTCAATATGACCTTCTGAAATTCAGGGTTATAAGTAACTTACAGCTCGCTCAGCCTTTGAGAAGTACATGAATGGAGCTATAGCTCTCTTAGGGGCATTGGGATCTTTCTTCTTCTTTGGCTTCTTTTTTTGAGAACCTTCATCTGGCCCACTCTTCTGCTTCTTCTTCACAGGCGGCTTTGAGCTACTAGCTTCCTTCTTGGAAGGTTTCTGGAAGATGTTTGTTACCACAATGCATCCTATAGCTATTCTAGAACCATTGTTATGCCACCAGGATCACCGCCACTAGCCATTTCATGCAAGGTCATAGATTCATGATTTATGTCATATATTGTGATAAGCTGCAACTTCTCATTCATGTACTTCTCAAAGGCTACAAAAAACATCATCATAGAGTCTGGAAGAAGATAACCTGTATTATGGCCTTCCCTATTGTTGGATCATGTGAATTTTTATGGCACCATAACAGCAGCAACATTTTCCTTTTCTGCTTCTTTGCTCTTGAAGTAATCAGCAACCAGATTTCTTTACTAATTCAGTAAACTGTATCATGACGTTTGCAGCAGAAATTAATACCATCAGATATTAGGCTATATCATGATTTTAAATTTAGCAGAAATTAGTTCAGTTAACTATATCATGATGTTTGCAACCAGAGTTATAGCAGCGTGTTGACACGACCTGGATGTTGGGCTTGATATATTCAGTTTCAATGACTAGGTTTCGTGCAATCAGATTCTACATATTTGTTGTCTATCTCAGTTTAGTAAGCACTGCTCATACCTTTGTGATGCATTCTGTTAGCGGTTTCATTACAAGTGGTCCTGCTCTTGATCTGAATTTACAGATTAGAATTTTCTCCAATTGGTCTTGCTCTTATTAGTTCTATATTCTGCTAAATTTAACATCTTCTGATACTAAAACTATTGGTCTGATTATTCTGCATTTGTTCATTGGCTATGATGCAAGCTACACCAGAGTATTGGACTGTCGTTGCAGAGTTATTTTCAATGAATTATTGAAGTGACAAATTTGTGCGATTTCTGGTACATTTCAGATTGTGCGGATTTGGTAAAGGGAGCCAAGGACAAGCATTTGAGGGTTAAGGGACCTATCAGGATCCCTACTAAGGTTTTCCACATCAGCACTCGCGTGTCCCCTTGCGGTGAAGGTATCAAGCTGTCTGCTGGTTGGCTTTGTTTAATTTTACTGATTGAGTTTTTAGTGCTTTCATTAATAGGAATACGTATTACATTGATCTGTTCACTATTCACTAATTTATACATGTGTTAAGCATTAAAGTGCTCGCAGTTCACACAATATTATGCTATTGTTAATTTTATTTTGGATTCTATTTTTCTTAAAAAGATTTTTCTTACTACTATAACATGTAAAACTACTGTATCTATCCTACACCATGGGAGGTGATTTTTGTTATTTACGTTATTATCTACTCCCTGTGTTCCTAATTATTGGTCACTTTGGCTTTTCTATAGTATAATATTCCAAACTTGTGTGTATTTCGGGTATTTATTGGGGTAGTGTAAAGTTTATATGCATACTTCCTGTATATAGAGGTTGATGCTATTTATCTAATGATAGTGGTAAGGCTTAGCTAATAGTATGATTTGTGTACGGTGAGTTGCATCCATTCACAATTCTCTTTCTCACATGCTTCTCTTCCTTCTATTTTGGATCTGCCATTAAGTACAAGAACAAATACCATTTACTGCTCAAATAGAAAACACCATCTACCTATCAAATTTTTGCTTCAATAAAATTCACCTACAACGTATATGTGTTCACTGGACTGATTATCCAGAAGTTATCATGAAGTTAGAAAATTGTCAATCTACCTTGTTTGGTTTATTTGGAATGGCAAAAATCTCACCACTATATTAGGTATGTTCTTTTCAACTGCCCAAGATGTTTTAGGCATTGTGTCATAAAAGGTATTTAGTATCAGCTGCAGACGCCATACTTGAGCACCAACTAGGCAATACAGCTCCGTCAGACGCAATCATGCATGCCATCCACCTTTGCATGAGTTGTAGACTCGTGAACTACAAGCCTTAATCACAGTCACACCTACAGTCCAAAATAAGTGCTCAATCAATCAACCCACACTACTCCTATGTTGTGCTATATCAATGCATTAGACCATTTTACAATTTAGTTTAAAATATTTCCAAATGATAAAAGGTTTTGATGGAGCCAGCCGTATTGAACCGTGAAAGAGTTGCATTGGACAAGAAAACATGATGCCTATGTAACTTATATTATAAACAACAGTTAAGACAAGATTTCGCTATCAAATTTATATGAACGTTATTTAGTCGCATGTTTAATATAGCTTCAGGTTGTTCGACGACTATAGCGATGAAGATTTTTATGGGGTACAACGGAAGTATAGTATTGTCGCTCGAGTTGAAGTTAAATTCCCGATTGGACCACGTTATCATGACAGGCAACATTACATTTTGTCTGACATCAATGTAAGACAACCCCTCTTTAAGTTTTATTTACATAACTATATATAATGTTTGTACCACAATCTATTTTGTGTTGAAATCAAATTAGGGAGCCAAGATCGAGGCCATTGCAACTCGGTATGAGATAGTCAAATACTTCAACAGTTTGCTCCATGAAAAGCATGTCTACAAGATGCACAACGTATGGTTTGGTCTTAATCCGGGTGCATTTAATTTTTTGACATCTAAATGGTACCATGGAGTTGTATTTCACCCATCAAACTGTCATAGAGCCATACGCTGTCCCAGTTCAAATGCCGCCATTTCCAAAACATATATTCTTGAACCTTGATGATATTGCCGAGTTGCCAAACAGGACTTTAGTTGGTAAGAATATATCGATCTACTAACCGTATTAAAAATTCCTTTACACAAAAGTGAGTATTAATCCATATTTAATTGTGCTTTTTGTAGACATTATGGCTATTGTAGTCCACTTGGATACAATCCGTCGCACAATGTGGGGTACATTCAGGAAGATTGATATAATGGATGCTAGGTATATTCCATTAATATTACCGATATGATGTTAAATCTATTAGTACTAATCTATTCTTCACAAAATCAATGTCACAAGATGGTCTTTACATACCATTAGAGTTTGGGGCGATTTACTAAACAAAAATGCACTCCGCTGGGCGTTGGCTAATGAGAATTATAGCATCATAATTGGGACCATGTTTCGACGGTTTAGAAAACAAGGTACAACATATGTTTACGCCTTGCAAACACATTATTCACTAATTTTTCCTTTATAATGATTCGTATTGAATATTTAAATATGCTATTCTAGAGTGTCTCGAATCAACTGACCATACAACAATACACTTCAAATCGTTCCATCACAACACCCATTATTTTAAACGTAAGTATTTTATAAGATTACCTACATCAAAATTATGTACTTGTTTTCATTATATTGTGAACTAAGTATACATGTGATTAAATGTTGCACTCATTGCAGCAATTCAAAAGGCTTTGGTGGCGTGGAACGATCGTCAGTTTGTCGTTAGATATCATGACGACCAAAGGCGTAGATAGAGTCTGTAACAATTGCAAATCTGAATTTTATGATGGAATACATGTACTGTTATTGATGCAACTTACATGTGTCAAGATTTGTAAAACATTTTGTTCTACTAGGAAATATCAATGAATAAGTGGAACATCAAACTGTTTAGCCCGTACGTTTTCCATTTAGAACACTATATTGGTTTAATGTTGTGTCATGTTTGACATTAAAATCGTAACTTCCCTCGTGAAATTACGTCAAATATACAAATCAAATCTGGAACAAATTTAATGTACATTCGGTATACCGAAGCCCATCTACAGGAGCTAGGCGTGCTCCAGGAAGATATTCCACATCACCAGAGTTATGAAAACAATTACTTAGCGTGTCACCCATATCCATCTATGCAGTTCAAACTTGGAATATCTTATACGGACACCAAAATCGTTCTCCTATCACCTCTCTCTAGGTCTTATCTCTTTACTCTCGGTTATGATGCTTGTTTCTATAACCTCTATTACCAAGGGCATCTTTTTTGATCTTCTATTCGCTTGGTTTATTGCAGTCAGATCATTTCAACCTTGGTTCTTGCAGTATTATTTTTATGCTCATGTTTTCTCGGGTAATGTTCTTGTTATAGATCAGATGGGACATAATGCCGGTCGCAAACCATTCACAGACATCTCTAGCAATATCATTAGAGGTAAAGGTCAATACACAAACCAACCATACATCGTCGAAACGTAGTAAGTAGGGAACACTAATACACAAACTTACATTATAGGTGATCAAAATGAATTGCTCGGACCAATGGTCGATGCTAAGGAGCGTAAGAGGAAAAGAGATAGGGAAAGATATGCAGCGATGTCCGTTGAACAAAAAAACGAGAAGAATAGGAAGCGTCGTGAAGCACGTCAACGAAACAAGGGACACAATGTGATGCCCAATGTGTCAGGAGGTGATGAAAAACGTCCAATTTTAATTAATAATTTTGCGCATAAACCTACAATTGGAAAGTAATTGTGTTCATATTTTATAGGTGACCAAAATGAATAGCTTAGGTTGTATAATCAGACACCAAGGCGGAAAGAGGGAAAGTTAGAGTACATAAGAAAACGTAGAGCACTGCAAGCTAGCACTTTGAATCAGGGGTCCATCGCCATGGAGGTCCCAACATATACCTCTGAGGTTGTACACCCTACAGCAGATGTATCAGAACCTGATTCATCCTCTGATAACGCATGCAACTGGGTTATCCCTGAATACACCAGTACACCTTTCATGCCAGCTTCAACACAAACTGAGGATGTCGGTTCACCCGATATGTCTACTAAGCCACTAAGACGTAAACATCATGTTCTACGTGGTGAAAGACAAGCTATCTTAGCCCGTCAAAACAAGAAATTTGAAGCAAACATTGCACATAACGTGGCTACTTTGACTAAGGATACTATCAGTGACGTCGGACAAATGGATGATTCGACACAACCCGGTTCAACTATAGAGATCAACAAAACTGGTAATTATACTAACCAGTTTTAAATGGATCTTGCCTGACGACGATAAAATGTAGTCCGACTAAACATGTGTTTCCATCAGTACAATATAGGAATACACACCAAAGTGCGATCGTGGAAACAAATGGGAGTGCAAACATGGTCGAACAAGGAAGTGGGTTGGAGCAAAGCCAGTCGATCCCAAGGTTCATTTCCAATGGTAATTGTTAAAAATCTTTATTGAGATTATATATTTTCTCAACCCTGAATGCCCTGTCTTTTACTTGGATTGTATTTTCACGATCCAGTTGATGACGATGATGAGGGTGTCATATTCGGAGATGATAATGATGAGAACGAGGGATATCTATTCGCTGGTAAATGTACTTATGTCAATTTCTATTACAATACCAATGCATATCTAAATTCAAATGTCTTAATCGTTCTTTTCCAAAAAATTATCAGATGAGGACACTAATGAGGACTTCGAGATAGATGGTACTCAAGATCAATCTGTTGTCACTGATGTGCCTGACCCGTACGATAAGGTCTACAGTAACATCCCTGAAGAAACACATATGCTGAAGCACGTTCCCGACTGTGGTTATTGCACTGCGAAGAAGTTTGAGTATGAGCCGCCTGGGTTTTGCTATCGAGGTGGGAAGGTTGAGCTAGCCCCACTAGAGACCCCTCCCCAGCTCAGGAGGTTGTGGGATAGTGCAGACTCTGATGCTAGGCACTTTCATGATAACATCAGGTTTTTTAATGGCCATTTTTCTTTCACTTCCCTGTACTGTTGCCTCGACAGTATGACAACTAATATGAGGGATTCTGGTATATACACATTCCATGCACAAGGCATGATGTACCATAATATCAAGTCATTCGGTAGTGAATGTGGGGCAGAGCATAAACACCAAGCTTTACTTTTACGATGATGATCCCAGTCTCGAGCATCGATACCGTAAGTGTCATGAAGATCAGATTCAGAAAGACCAAGAGGTTATTAAATAGATAGTTGGCATACTTCATGGAAATCCGTACTCTGAGCACCTTAGGAGCATGGGTCATGTTGAGAACCTTGCTGACTATCACACCGCATTGAACCTTGACCAGACGTTGAACCAGAAGACATATAACACACCTCTCACTTCGGAGGTGGCCGCTGTCTGGATCGAGGGGAGCGAATGGCGAGGCCAGTTCAGCAAGAGTGTTATGCTACATGGGAAGGATAGGTCAAGCCACGGCATTCGCTCATACCATGGATGCTACGATGCGCTATCATATCCACTGTTCTTCCCTAGAGGTGAACTTGGATGGCATGCAAATATCCCAAAGGTTGGTGTATCCATGGACGAAGTGGATGCATACCGGGCGACGCATAGGGCAAGTAATGCAAATGATGAAGATGCGGGTTCGATGTTTCTTTGTAATTTCTAAGTTGTTCACATTATTAAATATGTTTTTGGCATCACTAAATAATCGATTCTTGCGTATGCAGAACCTCCTACCCATCTATGTGTGTCCGTGCATGATTACTACTGCTACAAATTTCAGATACGTCTAGGGGTATTCAATCCAATACTTCATGGTAAACGGCTTTTCCAGCAGTTCGCGGTCGACACATACATTAAGATTGAGAGCTCCCATTTAGATTTCATACGTAAGAACCAGGATCGGTTAAGGGCAGACCTATACCAGGGCTTGGTGGATAGCATGTTAGATGGAGATGTTAGAGCAAAGAAGGTTGGAAAGCGAACTGTGTTGTCACTGTCGTTTATTGGCGGTCCTCGTGACATGAGACATCAATATATGGATGCTATGGCTCTGGTGCAGAAGTTTGGTAAACCAGACATCTTTCTTACCATGACATGTAACCCTAACTGGGATGAGATAAGGAGAGAGCTTCTACCTGGACAGACACCGCAAGATCGTCTAGATCTTGTAGTGCGTGTCTTTCATGCGAAACTACAGGAGCTAAAGCATAGGTTGACTAAACAGGATATTCTCGGTAAAGTTCGAGCCTACGTCTACGTTGTGGAATTTCAGAAACGAGGTTTGCCACATGCCCATTTTCTACTCATCATGCAAAGGAAGTATAAGCTCACGTGCCCTGAACAGTATGACCTTTTGATCTCAGCTGAGATCCCGTCCAACAAGTACCCTGAACTGTGAAAGATGGTTATCAAGCATATGATGCATGGCTCGTGTGGGTCGCTAAACCCTAACTGCCCATGCACTAAGGGTCGTGCATCGTGCAAGAATCAATACCCCCGGCATTTCCTTGAGGCAACCATGCAAGGGAAGGATTCATATCCTAATTACAGATGTCGTGACGATGGGCGTAAGGAAAAGGTTCGAGGATGTGAATTGGACAATAGATGGGTTGTCCCTTACAACCCTTACCTCCTTCGGCTCTTCAACTATCACATCAATGTTGAGGCGTGTGGGAGCATCAAGGCTGTTAAGTACCTGTTCAAGTACATATACAAAGGCCATGATCGTGCGTTTGTTGTTATGAGAGATGCGAGTAAGGAAAATGATGATGTAGATGAGATCCAACAGTATAGAGATGCAAGGTGGGTGACTCCTCTGGAAGCCTTATGGAGGATATATGGATTTGAGCTTAGTCAGAACTCTCCATCTGTGATGCAGCTGCAACTCCATCTTCCAAACATGCACATGGTGACGTTTCATGAGTGACAAATGGTCGAGCGAGTTGTCAACCGTCCAGGTGCTGATAGGTCAATGATTACAGCATATTTTGAGGCGAATAAGCTATACGAGGAGGCTCGGGGCATCCTGTATCGTGACTTCCCTGAGTGGTACACTTGGCAGCAGGGCAAAGTGTGGCAAAAGAGGAAACGAAATACGGGTGGACAAGTTGGTAGAATCGTCTCTGCTCTACCATCTAAGGGGGAGCGCTTCTATCTTCGGCTCCTCCTAAACCATGTGACTGGTGCTACCTCCTATGCGGATCTAAGGATAGTAGACAACCATCGTTTCGTGAGGCAGCACAAAGAAGGGGATTACTTGAAGCAGACAACACAATAGATGAGTGTCTCAATGAAGCTGCTCTTTACCAAATGCCATCAGCACTACGAAGGTTGTTTGCAACGATACTAGTTTACTTCGAGCCGAATGATGTGGTAGAATTGTGGCAGAGACACCTTGACACAATGTCCTAGGATTATCATCGTATTACTCAGAGCAAAACCCATTTGCAGCAGATGGTCTTGATTGACATTAGAAACATGTTGCAGTCAATGGGTAAAGACATAAAGACATTCCCTCTCCCTGCTATCATCGATAGATATGACGATTCACAAGGTATTGATAGAGAGATTTACGAGGAGTTAAGTATCGAGGCGACGACAGAAGATGTTGCTTTGCAAGAAACCCTAAATGAGGAGCAGAAGTCTGCCTATGAAAAGATCTTATCTGTTGTTGACACCAGTAATGGCGGTGTGTTCTTTGTGGATGGGCCTGGTGGGACTGGAAATAATTATCTGTATAAGGCATTGCTTGCGGTGCTACGTAGTCAGGACAAGATTGCAGTTGCAATAGCGACATCTAGGGTTGCGGCTTCCATAATGCCTGGTAGGAGAACTGCCCATTCATGCTTCAAGATACCACTTACTATTGATGATGGTGCTATATGTACCTTCATGAAACAAAGTGGAACATCAAAGTTGCTACAGAAAGCGTCGCTCATTATTTGGGACGAGGCATCAATGGCTAAGAGACAATCAATTGAAGCGTTGGACAACAGCATGTGTGATATCATGGGACGCCCTGGTCTGCCCTTTGGTGGGAAGACTATTGTGTTTGGGGGAGATTTCAGACAAGTACTCCCTGTTGTACGTAAGGGGTCAAGGGCTCAGATAGTTGCTGCCTCTCTACGGAGTTCTTACCTATGGGAATCAATGTGCCACCTAAAGCTTGTTTGCAACATGAGAGCAAAGAGCGACCCATGGTTTGCAGAATATTTGTTGTGTGTCGGTGGTGGAACTGAGGAAGTGAACAGCGATGGTGATGTTCGTCTTCCAGATGAGGTATGTGTGCCATATACCGGTGATGACCGCGACCTTGACAGATTGATAGATGACATTTACCCTAGTCTAAACGAAAACATGTCTAATACAAGCTACATCACTTCAAGAGCAATATTGACTACTTAGAACGACTGGGTGGATATGATAAATATGAGGATGATCGATCGATGATGTACCATAGCTTTGACACCACGGTGGACGATCCTAATAACTATTATCCATCTGAATTCCTAAACACGCTGACTCCTAATGGACTACCCCCGCACATTCTAAAGCTCAAAATTGGGTGCCCAATCATGTTGCTTAGGAATATAGACCCTGCTAACGGACTTTGCAACGGTACACGGCTGGTGGTACGTGGTTTCCAAAAAAATAGTATCGATGTTGAAATTATCCTTGGTCAGCACGCTGGAATGCGGGTTTTCTTGCCTCGTATACCCCTGTGCCCTTCTGATGACGAGATGTTCCCTTTCCATTTTAAAAGGAAGCAGTTTCCGGTAAGACTAAGTTTCGCCATGACTGTTAACAAGTCTCAGGGACAGACGATTCCTAATGTTGTTGTGTACTTGCCCGAACCAGTATTCTCTCATGGCCAGCTATATGTTGCTCTCTCAAGGGCCACAACTCGATTGAATGTGAAGGTACTTGTAATTCCAGTCACTGATAATAAAATGAAGAAGGGGGGTGGAAAAGAAGTCAACAATAAATGGCGTAACATACACAAAGAATATTGTCTATAAGGAGGTCCTTACGTCGTAGCTGGACTGTGAATTTATTTCTGTCGGTATAATGTCTGTGAACTCAGCCAACACTGTATGTGAACACTATATGTGGATGTTTAGGGTTGTGGGCAATTTGAGGATGAATGCAGCTTCATATTTTATTGGGGTCAAAAACTGTACAACCAGTCTCAGATTTTATTTATTGAAGTTAATAACTGTAGTGCAGTATGTTAGTCTCTGGAGAGTAATGTTACGTAAATCTGCATTCAAATGATTGACTGTAGACTGCCCCTGCCTCCCCTCTACAATATGTTTATATCATTTTATTTGCAATATTAATTGTTCATTGTTATGTTATCACTAATGCATGTAAAATTGTTTAGCTGGTTATAGTAGAAACATTTGAATCGTGTATCAAATAATACATAGTAACAATGATTATAGGTTTTTGTCTCCCGTGGATGGCATCTCAAGAGGAAAATGTTGCACTTACAGTCACCCAAAGAGATAATACATTACCTGTAGATGAATCTCTACTAATGTCCTTGTCTCATAACAAGCCAAAAAATCGGTGACTACTACAATAGTTTCGAAAGGTATGATAACTTCCATACTACCGTATGGATCAATTTGTATTGTTTTTATTGTAAGTGATTTATGTTTGATCTCATGACTGTTTTGTTCGTAGATTATATTTGCACGCAGGGTGATCTTGCACTCATCGATTGGATTAAAGAAATCCCTTGTCAACCAAGGGTAGAAGTCGTGCTTATTGATGATGCCTTTGTAGAAAGGAAGTGGATGGAATGCCTATTTCAACCGGACGCATATCTAGGTGATGAGGTAATTCATGATAACTCAACTAGCTAGGAGCACCACACTTCCAAGATACTCACCCTGGTATTTAAACCATAACTTACATACTTGCAGGTGATAGACTGTTACATAAATTTAATAAAAGCTCAAGAGCATCTAAAATGCCGATCTGGAGGTCGTGTACACATAGAAAATGCTTTTCTTTCTAAAGCAAGACAGTGATGTTGAAACTAAAACAGATGAGTTATATCCAAATAAAGACATGGCACAAATATCTAGCGCTGAAGGAAGGGTTTTACTTTATCTAGACCATGACATGGTAAATATGAGATTGCAATCTACATGGTTAGTGTTTACATGTATTATTATGCAATATTTATAATTGACTTGTAGGTGTTTATTCCAATAAATATCCGAGAAATGCACTGGTATCTTGCCGTGATCAATGCAAGAAATATGGAGATACAAGTGCTCGACTCACTTGGTACATCATCCGGTCGCAATGACCTCATTGACACTGTGAGTTTATACAAACTCAACAATTACTAATCCCTTATTAACTTAAAATCTCAACTTCTAATTCTATGTTTTTATAATAATATAAAGATAAAAGGACTCCAAAGACAAATTGATATGGTATCTCAGCGTAAGGAGTTAAAAGATCACATGTGGCCAGACCTCCGAGTTGCTTCTTGGCCACTTAGAGAAATAGAAATGGAATATGCAAAGCAAACAGATAGGTACACCATACATTCTTCTGTGTTGCTATTAATATTCATTGTTGTTAATCTTGACATTTTATCATCTGGTTGATGTAGCTCCTCATGTGGCCTCTTTCTACTAAACTATATCGAATACTAGACAGGGGATGAACTATCTAATAATTTTACCCAGGTATATTATATTACTACTATGACATTATGCGTGCACTTTCTGATGGGTCTCTTTCCTGAACAATAAATTACATATGGCTATAACATGAATATCTGTTTGTTGTCTTCTGTTATTATGCCAAACCAATTGATACATATAATTGCTAAATAAATTGTTTCTTATTTGCAGGATGACATGTCACACTTTAGGAAAAAATTGGCTGCTATATTACTATCTTCAGATATAAACAAGAGAAAGGGGTGTCCGTTATACAAGTATGACAAAGAAGTCGATGCTGGAACCTCCTCTGATGTTCAGATATTAGATAGTCCCACAAATCCTAAGAAGAGGAAACTACTTTGTGTATGAAGAAAGCGAAGTATTGATGGAAGATGATGATGGCCCCATCACTCAAGTAGACTTAGAAAGGTGGTTTGTTCATGATTGGGATAAAAGTACTCTGCCAGTACCCTCAATCAGGGGTACCCTCTTCTACAGCATGAAGATGTCGCATCCGTGCAACACCTCAAGGCCACGTGGAGAATGGCGCCCAACCCCACCACATGGGCAGGTCCAAGGGCGCCATGTGGCAAGGAAAGATAGTACATCCTAGTATTCATCGTTGGGTCCGGACCTCCACAGAAGGACGCCGGACCCCTATACGTACAAGTCCAGGGCCCCCAAGAAGGCACGCCAGGTCCCTTGGGAAGGCCCCAGTCCCCCTCCAAGTAAGGTCCGAGCATTAGCAAGGTCCCGAGACGAGAAGGACCCTGGCATAAGTGGGGGTCCGGTGCTGTCGCGTGGCTTGCGACATAAGCCAACGGGTCGAGCCTGACGTAAAGCCCACAAAACCGTGCAGCCTCTGCATTTATTGCGGAGAGGATGCGCCGCCTGCCACCACGCTAACGGGCGACGTGCCCTCCCAGCATTTAATGCGTCCTGTCCAATCCGATGGCAGACGGTGTCAGGGTCATCCAGCAGGCGGCGCGCCTGACCAGTCTGTTGGCAAACAGTGCGCCCGTGCCGAGCGGTGCACTATACTCATCATCCCTTCTACAAGAAGCCTCTCCTGCACGCCGAGGATATGGAGATCTCGGGTGTCAGGGCACTAGAAGATTGCCCCAGCAGCAAATGTTTGTGGCTCCAAGTACTGTAATCGCTCTGTCCCTGGGCCCGCATGTCGGGGCTCAGTACCTTTGTGCATGCCCCCCTTCGGCTATAAAAGGGGAGGCATGCGGCGTTACAGGACAAATCCAACCCTAGGCTCACTTAGACTCTCACAAGTTCATACAAGCTCTCAAGCAATACATCACACAGTGGAGTAGGGTATTACGCTCCGGCGGCCTGGACCACTCTAAACCCTCGCATGCTCTTGTATGTTCATCCACCAGTCTCGTAACAAGCAAAACACTTAGGCCCCTCCTCTTCTTAGGATTTAGGGTGGGTGCAATCCACCACCTGGCTGGAGAGATTTCCTCTCCGACATTTGGCGCGCCAGGTAGGGGCTAGGCTTGAAGTTTTTTGCTTGTTTTCTCGCTCAACATGATGGTGCGGATCATCGAGCACCGCGCCGAAACTTCAGAAGATTTAGTGATGGTGCAAGAGGTTACATCCTCCGCGCCGCGAGTACCTGACCACCCCGAGTCTAGGGCTACTGCTGTACACGCTGTACAGCAGCACACGCCGGGACAGGTGTCCCGGACTCCGTCGAGGGCAACACCTACGGCGCTGTCTGCGGCCAGGGAGTTGCTGCGCCACCCCCCTAGCTCCACGGCTTCACCGGGGGCCATGAAGCAGTGGCGTGACGACGTCGACCGGTTACTCGGCATGGCGCATTCTACCTCAACCAGGTCCAGGCCTCGACCATCCCAGCGCCAACGCGAGGCGACGACGTCTGTACGCTCACCCTCCGTAAGGGGTGCACAAACCAACAACCTCCGAGCAGAACTCAACTGCAGGCATACGGGGGAGGACGTCGGATCTCTTTGGAAAGGGCGTGTGAATGCCGCCAAAACATCAAGGGTCGCAGCCTCGATCAAGACTTTGTTGTGGCAGCTCCGCAGACACCAATGAGCACCCGGTCCCAAACGGGTGTCCCCTTGGCCGGCGTGGGTTGCGCCGCCCTCGCAGACCATCTTCGTGTGGCATCATGGCCGCCCAAGTTCCGGCCGCACCTGCCAGAAAAATACGATGGAACATCAAACCCATCGGAGTTCCTGCAGGTGTACGTCACCGCCATCACCGCAGCAGGTGGAAACACCGCTGTGATGGCAACATTTTTTCATGTCGCCTTGTCTGGACCTGCCCGGACTTGGCTCATGAACCTCGCCCCAGGGTCAATCTACACCTGGGAAGAGCTCTGCGCACGGTTCGTTGCAAACTTCGCCAGCGCTTACCAGTAACACGGCGTGGAGGCCCACCTACACGCAGTGAGGCAGGAGCCCGGAGAGACCCTCCGGATGTTTATCTCCCGCTTCGCCAAGGTACGAGGTACTATACCTCGTATTTCCGATGCCTCCATCATCACGGCCTTCCGACAGGGGGTACGTGATAAGAAAATGTTGGAGAAGCTAGCCACACATGACGTGGAGACTGTCCCCACGCTCTTCGCTCTGGCCGACAAGTGCGCCAGAGCCACCAAGGGTCGTGCATGGCACTCGGCCCCACAAACCGGGACTACCCAGACGGGTGGCTCGGGTGCCACCCCCCGGGACGGCAAAAAGAAAAAGAAGGGTCGCGGCTATGAAAGGCCACAGTCTACCGCGCTGGTTGTTGCAACTACGACCGGGGGCCGGGGCGACCGCAACAAACGCCCACGGCCGCAAAGGGGTAACAGCGGCTCATGCCCTGTACACCCCAACGGTCGCCACAGTGCCGTAGAGTGTCGCGAGATCATTGACCTCGCGAAACGCATCAGCGAACGCATCAGCGAGCGGCGTGAGCAGTCTTCCAAGGACGGCTCCCCACCTTGTCGCCGCCCTGGCAAGGAAAAGGTCGACGACGGCAAGGTAGCCGTGGCTGAGCGGGACCTCGGGTATCAGTCACCCGAAGGGGACCTAAAGGATGTCTTCACTAGGGACTCCCACTCCGATGGCGATGACTAGACGGACCGCCGGTGGGACCCCATATCCCCTGACCTACGGGGCTGAAGCCTGCCTTCCTCCGGAAACCCTTCTGGATTCTCCACGGGTCCAGACTTCTGACAGGTTCATCCAGGAATGACCGCAGCCAAAGACGGCGGCTCCTTTGTCAAACGCAGATGGAAACCCGGGGTCGGGACCTAATCTTATGGAAGTACCAAGCCAAATTAGGGCTCCGCAACACTCCCCCAGCTGGGAAGGACCCTTCAAGGTAACGAGTGAAGGAGTGCCTCCCCCGGTGCCGGAACATCTCTGTAAGTTTTATCTATAGAGCAAGTCTGAGGGGTCGAAGTGTTTCCCTTTTTATAACTAGGTAACGCATACGTGTACGCCAACCTGGTGGGGTCTGTCCCCATAAACCCGGCCCGTTGGTCCACACACATGCATGATAAGGTATAAAGGAAAACTACCCTCTCAGATGTACCTCTATGATAGTGTTATCCTACTGCTCCAAGGTCTTACCCTGCAGTTTCCAGATTATATTTTATCTAACCCACCCGATTAGTTCCCATCCTATCAAGCATAATGACTTCCGAATTGAGCAGCCAGGCTTGTAGTTTAGGACCTCTATGCGAAAGAAGGAGCCCGACAACCTGGGGGCCGGCTCTGAAGAATGGGAGCCCGTTCAATGGGGTGGTCCGAAGCCTGTGTGGCCGGATAGCCTGGTTCCATACCCAAAACCCTGCACACTCCGCCACTCCGAGACGGGACCCCTAGTATTTGGAGCTATAAGTCATGTGGGTCCGACATCCTGGTGTCCGGAACTAGAGAAGAGACACTTGTCTCCTGGGGTGGTCCGGAGCCGTGTAGCCGCTCAGCCTGGTCCCGTACCATGGGCCTGCACACTCCACCACCCTGCGGCAAGTGTCCTAGTACCTAGAACCACCGTCCAGGGGGTCCAGACGCACAACTTGGCTCCCCTAGGCTAGACCCTGCGAGTCCCGAGCATGTATCAAAGGATGGCTAGTGTCAAACGATGGGTCCTACGGATGTACTGCTAACGCTCCTTAGCTAAAGCTATGTACAGATCCAGGTCTCGGCGAAGCTGCCTCCCGAGAATTGTTGACAACTCTTTCAGACGTACTGGTATCCAATATTGACACATCAAGCCTGCATCCCAGGCGGGGGGCCAGGTACCAGGAGGAGTCAACAGCGTAACACCTCACACAGCAGGAACGAGCGATACACAGATAAGTATTAACACTGCTTTATAAATAATACTCAGGAGTAGCTTACAAAAACAGGAAAAAGCCTAGGGGCCGGTTCTAAAGAACAGATGCCCGTTCCATGGGGTGGTCCGAAGCCTGTGTGGCCGGTTAGCCTGGTTCCGTACCCGAAATCCTGCACACTCTATCACTCCGTGATGGGTGCCCTAGTATTTGGAACTACAAGTTCTGTGCGTCTGACAACTTGGGGTCCGGAACTAGAGAAGCGATGCTTGTCTCCTAGGGTGGTCTGGAGCCGTGTAGCCGCTCAGCCTGGTCCCGTACCATGGGCCTGCACACTCCACCACCCTACGGCAAGTATCCTAGTACCTAGAACCGCAATTGGGGGGGTCCGGACACACAACTTGGCTTCCCAGACTAAAATCCTGCATGCATGTGTTATTACATTCTGCTTCCGAGCAAACATATGTTATTACATTCCCTTACAAGCGGGGCCCTAGCTCCATTTCTGCAGGAATGAACCGCGCTGCGCCAGCAGGAGTCGCGCTGGAAGCTGGCTCCGGGCAACCTCACCGGCGGTGGCGGCCACCTCTGCATCAGCGGATCACCGGCGGCAGCGACCACCTCTGCACCAGCAGCGACAACGACCCCCACTCCGAGTGGTTTGCCAGCAGCAGCGTCCACCTCAGGGTGTGCACCATTGCAAGGAGGTCCTCGCCCCCGTCCTCCTACAGGGGGTGACAACGAGGCCATTAAAGCCAAAGAGTCGGGGACTCGGTGGCAAGTGGCTTTGATGGTCTCGCCAGCGGAGGCAACCACCTCTGCAACGGGTAGCCTCACCAGCGGCGGCGACGACGACCTCAGCACCGACAATAGCGCCCACCTCCGCACTGGTGGACAGCGGCTGCCTCAGCACGTACGAAGGGGTCCTCGCTCCTGTCCTCCAACGAGGGTGGGGACAAGACCATCCAAGAACACGGCCGCCACTCCCGCGGCGTACGGCGTCTTGTACGACCCCCCAGTACAGTCAACGAGCAGGAGAAGCTGTGGATGTGGCGGACTCACGCACGGCGCGACCATCGCCCGTGCGGTGGACGGACAGCCACGCCCCCAGCCAGATGACAGGAAGTAGCGTCGGAGGCGGTGCCGAAGCCGTCTAGCCCAAAGGGCCAGACACGCTGTAGCTGACAGCATGTAGCCAACCGGCCCCGCGTAGCTGAGGTTCGCCTCCTCCGCAAGGCTGGTTGTAACGTCCTGAATTTGGGGGTAGAATTTTTTCTTCTTTTCACTCACCAAATTTGGGTGTTACCTTTCCTCTTTCTCTTTTCTTCTCGCTTCGCCTGGTCCTCTTTCAACGTTATAGCGAGATTTGGCTTGAGATCTCATGTAAGTAAACCCTAGAAATACTTTCTTTTGTTTGTTGCACCATGCCGAACCATGCATTTGTTTTGATCGATTGAAATTGTGAAACCATTTATATAGAAAATAAAGAAAAGGAAAACCTTTCCTTTTACTCCCTCCCCCTCCTCCCCTTTCAGCCCAGCCACGGCCCAGCCGCTTCCCCCGCGCGGCCCATCTCGCCCCCTCCCTCGCGTTCGGCCCAGCTCCCCCGCCCCCCCCCCCCCCCCGCCCCCACGCGCGTGGAACGCGCGGCGGTTAGGCCGCCGCCACCTTCCCCCGTGGACCCCGCCTGTCATCCCTCTCCTCTCCCCAAAATCTCTCCCTCTCTCCCTCCCTCGCGCACGATCCCCACTCCCGCCCGTGCAGCTCCACTGCCCCGTTCGGCGCCGCCCTCCCCCGCGCGGTGAGCCCCTCCCCCTCTCTTCCTCACCTTCTCCCTCCCCTCCTCGACTTGGGCGCGACCGGCCATGGCGGCTTGCCCTCGGCGCGCACCCGCCCGGCGCGGTTCCTCTGCCCTCGCCCCCCCCTCGCGCGGCCGCGGCCCCCGGCGCGCTCGCCCCGGCTCAGCGCCCCTTGAAAGGGAAATGTGCCCTTGGGCCATTTCTAAGTATTTTGGTGATTGAATGCCAACACAAGTGCTTTTGTGTTAATCTATGCAAAGTGGTGGACAAAGTGCAAATCATGTCAAAAGGTATGTTTCTAGACTTAGTACATTGTTTTATGGACTAATGTATTGTGTCTAAGTGCTGGAAACAGGAAAAATCAAGTTAGAGAAGAGATGGCTTTGTTCAGCCAAAGTCTGCTCAGTCTGGGTGCACCGGACAGTGTCCGGTGGTGCACCGGACACTGACTGGCTCTGGCGAACTTGCTGCTCTCGGGAGTTCGACGGCGGTGTACGGCTATAAATCACCGGACTGTCCGGTGGTGCACCGGACTGTCCGGTGAGCCGTTCACAAGCGAACCCGTCGCTCTCGGGAAACCATCAACGGCGTACGGCTATAATTCACCGGACTGTCCGGTGTGCACCGGACTGTCCGGTGAGCCAACGGTCAGCCAGGGCAACGATCGGCCGAGGATTCCGCGCGTGACGCGTGGCCGAGCCAACGGTCACATTGGGGCACCGGACTGTCCGGTATGCACCGGACAGTGTCCGGTGTGCCAACGGCTCTCAATCAGCAACGATCGACTTCGCCAAACAAGGAAAGAAATCCGCACCGGACAGTGTCTGGTGGTGCACCGGACTGTCCGGTGCGCCAGGCGACAGAAGGCAAGATCAGCCTTCCTGGAATGCTCTCAACGGCTCCTAGCTGCCTTGGGGCTATAAAAGGGACCCCTAGGCGCATGGAGGAGTACACCAAGCATACTCAAAGCATTCCTAAGCACCAAGACTTCGATTCCACGCATTTGTTTCTTCGTGATAGCATCTAGAGCTCTAGTTGAGTTGTGAACTCGTCGGGTTGTGTTGCGAGCTCTTGTTGCGACTTGTGTGCGTGTTGACATTCTGATTTTGTGTCTTGTGTGCGTTGCTCATCCCTCCCTTACTCCCTGCTTCTTTGTGAACTTCAAGTGTAAGGGCGAGAGGCTCCAAGTTGTGGAGATTCCTCGCAAACGGGATATAGTAAAGCAAGCAAAACACCGTGGTATTCAAGTGGGTCTTTGGACCGCTTGAGAGGGGTTGATTGCAACCCTCGTCCGTTGGGACACCACAACGTGGAGTAGGCAAGCGTTGGTCTTGGCCGAACCATGGGATAAACCACTGTGCCATCTCTGTGATTGATCTCTTGTGGTTATTGTGTTTTGTTGAGACTCCTCTCTGGCCACTTGGCATTATTGTGCTAACGCCTAACCAAGTTTTGTGGCATTAAGTTTTCAAGTTTCACAGGATCACCTATTCACCAAGTTTTGTGGCATTAAGCTTTCCTCAACGGGCCGATCAAGGAGGAGGTGTACGTGGAGCAACCCCCTGGCTTCGAGGATGAACGGTACCCCGACCACGTGTGTAAGCTCTCTAAGGCGCTCTATGGACTTAAGCAAGCCCCAAGAGCATGGTATGAATGCCTTAGAGACTTTTTAATTGCTAATTCTTTCAAGGCTGGGAAGGCCGATGTAACACCCCAGGTGTTTATCGTCTACTCGACCACGAGTGCGGACGATAACACGTGATAGCTGTGAATGTAAAGGTCACTAAATTTTAATCATCCTCGTTTATCACGATTTTGATATCGTGTCTGTCTCCATCTGTTTAAATTGTCCTAATTTATTTTGCAAAATTCAGACTTTGGTAATTTTCGGAACATCGAATTCAGTATCGTTTGGATTAAGCCATCGACGTCTTGCCCAAACTTTAATTCTAGAAATTAGATCTGGTTTCTTAAACTTCATTTGAAATTCTTTCACGCTTGCGTTGCACGTGTCTCTCTGTGGCCTGGCATCGTGGCGCGTGGCTGGTGGTAAGCGGTGTCTGGACAGCGCACAACCTCTCGCCCACGTGAAAGTTGCGTGACGTCGATTCCGAAAGGATCACAATTTCGATGCCACCTCGATCTCACATATTTATTTCGTGAAATGTCGAGTTTTGTGTCTGTTTAAAATTTATGTATTAAGAGAACATGACTTTGGAATCCCGACCCACTCTTGTGATTGTTGTCTTAAGCAAATATTATTAGAACTCAACAACAACAATATTGATGCAAAATTAAATCGGACCGAGATAACTAGAACCGAACTGAGTATTCGTAATTAATCTGTTTAACGTATACAAATTTGGAAATTTAGTTCAGTCCTCTAATTTCATCCCAAACAAATTAAATAGAACTCTCGACGACTAAGGTTTTTGGTGTAAAATAATTCCGTCTCCGCTCGAAGCTGAGAAATCACGTTCGAGGATTTATAATTGAGATTTATTCGTCTAGTAAATTATCTGCTCTAAATTAAATCAAGTGCAGTCTGTACTAGTTTGACTGGTATCTTTTGTTTCGTGCGATTTATATCTCAGACTTAATCTGAGAACTAAATTATCTGTGTAGTCTTTTATTATCTGGGTAGTCATTTGTAAAAAAAATGGAGAAGGAAAAATCCCATTTCTTCTTATCCTATCCACCGTCGTTCTCTGGACTCATCTCCCCACCGATCCTCTCTTTTCCTTATCTCTTGCCAGCGCCTAGAAATCTTTCGTAGGTGCATTTGGCTTATCCCTGTACAGAGCTCATTCATCTCTCCAGCTCTCTAGAAATTTTTTCCCAGGAGCCCTCGTCCTCATCCTCTGGCCGCCGCACCTGCTCTCCATGGCAACGCTTCCTGCTCCTTGCTCCTGCTCTCTCGTGCCGCCGCCCATGGTACCAATCACGGACGCCAAAGTTCCTTTCTTGCAGCTCACCATGGCCGTCACCCTGCTTTGTTCTGTGGGGAATTCATGCCTTTTCTTCATCCTCGACATGCATGGCGCACATCGCCCTCGTCCTTTTCCCCAGCGCCTGGATCAAGCTGTTGCCCCCAGCCATGTCTTCATCTCCCTCAATTGATACTCTATGCTCGGCCTCCATGGTCGGCCGACGCCCTCATCTCAAGCCGCCACCACCTCCCCCTATTACAAAGCGCGGGAGCAGGAACTCCCCTTGGGGCCTACCGACGCCCCTGCTCTCTGCACATTCCAGCCATGGCCACCTCGCCGAGGTCCCGACCACGACGTCATCCCTCGGTGAGCCCTCTTGCTGTGCCGCTTGCCTGCACCCTCTTTGTTCGATGAAATGGCCAAGTCGATAACTATCGTCGTTGCTCACAGCTAGCTGTTGAAGTCGTGCCTCGTGCACTGCTTGTTCGATGAAGTGCCCAAACCTGTGGTCTATCATCGTCATCGTTTCGTATGCCGTCGGTGAGGTCTATGTTCATGCCCTATCATTTTCTTATCAGCAATAGTATCTCATGGTTAGACTTATGCCAAGTGATTGGATACACAATTATAAAATAGACTAGTTTATATCTATATATGTGATTAGGTATAAGGTTTTAGACCTGGTCAATAATAATGTGTTAGAGTAGGCTAAGTATCAAAAGCATGACAAATGTAGAAGCTAAATAGGAACTAAATTAGGATTCTTGCTGTTTAGGGCCGTAGGTACATTTTAAAGTTGCGCAGCTAGTTTAGTGAAGTAAATCATGTTTTTTGTGAACGTGTGATATAGGAAAGTTGTATATAACTCCTTTGTCTTGCTTGTGCTAAAATTTCGTGACCATAGGTCTAGCAGTTTAAAAGTTATGATTTTTCCAAGTCCAGTTTCAGAATCTGTCCAAATTCTGTACAGATTTCGAAAATTGGATTGTTTGGCTAAGCTAAACTGAGAATCAGCCCTTAGTAATTATAGAAGAATTGTAGTACTTTTATTAAGCTTTCCGACAAATTTTGGAGCACCCTTTTTGGTGGTCTAGAGATCAAGTTACAGCTGTTTGAGTTAGGATCTCTGAATCTGTCCCAATTTGAACAGCAGAGCCTTTCTCATGTTTTCTGACCTTGATATATATTGAAATAACCTTGGATGTTTATAAATGAATTATAGAAAATTCTACTAGCTTTCTAAAAAGTCTAGGATCACATGTTTTGGATGTCTACATCTCTGATTATGGATTTTTAAAGTGAGTAGTCGAATTCTGTCCAAATCTGGACAGCATTATCGTATAATTCTTATTGACGTTTCTAAGTATCTAATCTCATGGTGATTATAATACCAAAGTTGTAGAGGATTTCTTAGGCTTTCCAGAAAGTCTTAGTTTACCATTTTTGGATGCATATTTTGTGAGTTATGAATAAAACCGTTAACTGATGTGCTGCTGTCCAGAAAATCTGCATGTGTTAAATTGATTGTTTGGTGTCATTCTTGTTTGGCTAGGTAGGATTAATCAATTCTTGATTCTTGATTGATGAATGCTAGTGAAACCAGTAATTATTGAGGTCTGCGATGGTAATAGTAAACTTAATAATATGGAAAATGTTTGGTAGACATATATATCTATTATTAAGTTGATTCGGTCCTCTTGTGGCTATAAACGTGATATAAGTGCATTGTGCTTGAGTGGCAAAGTTTAGAGTTGAAATGCTTGTTGTATATAGAAGTGTTTTAGATAATTGAGTTGAGAAAACTAATTAAAATGCTTATATCCTTATTCTAAATCTTAAATGTCCGATTCTAATAAGTCTAAGATTAGTATAAGTCTGGTAATCGATTGGTGTATGCTCTGGCATAGGAAAAATATTGTCCTCATACATGATTGTAGTTTTTGTTCAAATTAACTTCGGTTAAGCTAGAGAAGCTTGATTGTTGTGTTTCATTGTTTATCGACATCTAGCCTATGATGATGAGTATTGTATTGCGCCTCGCCATTAAGTACTTAGTTCTCCATTGTCGTAAGTGATAATATATTAATAGTTAGCGTTTGCAATGCCCTCTTTTAAGTGTTTACCCTCTTTGGTATAGACTATCTATCTCATGCTATTCATGTCCTTACTCATATGCATTATTGCATATCATCTAGGTACGTTAATTAATCACGTGATGTGGAGGACAAGAGCTGGATTGATCACAAGACGATGCTGATGGACAAAGCTAAAGTGGATGAATCAACCAAGTGCCAGGATGGAAGATGCTTACCAAGCGGACATCATCTAACCACACTAACCTAGTGTATCCCAGGCAAGCCCCGGTGCATTTGCCATCTCCTTGTTGTTTTAAAACTTTTATCACTTATATGCTGCATTAGGTGATAGGAGTTGAGTGATGAAACAGTTGATGCATTGCCATTCCTTGGAATTTGATTATCCTCCTTGATACCTGTTTTACAAAAAGAACTAATGAGGCTTAGACCTGCCTAGAAAATTAAAACTTGTTCCTTTTTAAAAGAATATTGTGTAACACTGGATATGGGTTTTATGAAAAAGAAACTTGCAGTAATGAAGGCATCACTCGCGATGATGAATTCATTATTCAAGTATTGTACCTCTGTCAGGTACATGGTTTGGGTGTTAAATAATAAGATGAGACCAGACGTTGAGCAGGAAAGGTCGCCCGTCTGTGTCGATTAAGGACCATACCGAAAGTAGGCTTGCTGATCTAGGACCCTTTAACTGGCCACATGCCTCATCATGGGTAAGCTTTGCCTCGGTCGGACCAATACCAGAACAGCTCGCACGCACTGGGAGTGGAGAGATGGCGAGAGTAGCTTGTACCCTCCGTGGCAAGAGACTGGAAGGTGGGGTGCTGTACTCTCGGAAACATGGCGGGCACCATGGCGAGAGTAACGTGTACCAACCAGGCCAATGGCTGGACGGTGGAGTGCTGTGCTCTTGGGTCGCGTGAACCCGTTCTGGTCTTGAGAAACCCGTGGGCGAGTTGACATATGCAAGGGTTAAGTGCTACATATGTCGTGTGGTTGGAGATCCTCAGCTGAGTATTAATCGATTCGGATCGCCGAACTTCTCGGATATGAAGACTGGATCACTGCCCTGCATCGTAGATAACAAGTGAAACTAAAGATGCTAAAATAAAGTTAGTGTAGGACAAGTGAATGCTCTAGATTAGGAAAATCTAGATTCAGGTAAAGTACTTAACCTGTGAAGTAAAATTTTAGCATAAGGATCCACTACTAGTAAGCTCTTCTGCAAAATGAGTCTTTGAAATTTGATAAGCTTTACCTTGATTCCTAATAAACCAGCATACCCTTGAGAGTCTTTTCTTTAGTCGGGTAAGTCTTGCTGAGTAATTGTGTACTCAGGGTTTTATTCCCTGTTGTTTTTCAGGTTGTAATTTTGTTCTGTTGTGGATGGTGCTAAGTGCCGGTGGGCTCGGCCTTCTTTTATAAGTATATCCCGTCTTTAGTTTCTCTATTGAGGATTGTCACTTAAGCTAGCATGTATTTTAAAACTTATAAATATTTTATACATTTTAAATTGTAATTCTTTTTAATCATTTTCTTTTGTAATCACTCCGATAATTGTATAATGTAAAATTATTGTAACATGTAATCATTTTGCAATAAAGAATTTATTTCCGCTGCAAATGTTGGTGTGTGATTTGTGTTTACTTAATCCTGCGATCTTGGCGGTAAGTCGTTTATCCGGGGTCCTCGGGGCACTCGGACAGATCCTGTTAAGTTGTTTGGTGCACATGCATAGCCGTCTGAGGTCTTTGAGACAAGGACAGGTGCATGTGGGCCCGATAACTTGGGAGGTTCTGCGACAGCTGGTATCGGAGCTTGATTAAGTATGATACGGTCACATACGTATTTTCAAAACAAAATTTTGGTTTTGGAAAATCTATTTTCAGCTAAACACATTGTTTGGTTTTGAAAAACAGATTTGAAAAACTATAATGCTAGCGACATCCTCTGTTAAGCCCTAAGTTAAGGACTACTAGGTGGCTTAGTTCAGAATACTAACCCACAACCTGGGAAGGGTAATGCATACATGTGTAATGTTATTTTTGAAGCCATTCAGTTTTGAATGGATCGACGCTCAAGGTAAGGTGAGATGTGAGAGCATGACCGGACAAACGTCGGTCTAGGGGAGTGCTTAATTGTGACGCTTGATTATATACATGTTACACATATGTATATATGAAGGCTGCGATGTGGAGTAATTACTTTTCCGGGATTCAGTACCCCATGGATGTGTATGGGTATACAAACATGGGAATACTGAGAAGTGTAATGTACTTGTAACGACGCACCTACGCTCAGGTAAGAAGGTGAGTTACCATAATGAGCTGCCCTGTGGTTAAAGTGTGGCAGCGGCGCCTATGCGTGGCTCGGCGCTTAATGAGGAGCTGGCCTCCATATAGAAATATATGGAGTATAAACTGTGATAAACTGTCATGTGTGAATTGCATCATTGGGAACTGGGCTGTGATGGAATTTTCTGCAGGTACACTAACTTCGAAATCGTATGTGTAGATGACGATTAGCAATATATCGAGAGAGACGTAGATATGCCACCGATATAGAACGCTATTGCCACATTATGTTGGCGAAATTCGTGAGGACGAATAGGACGATCATGCATCCTGATTGTTGCATTGTGTTTGTTGTTTGTGCACAAATATGCTTCTCTCGCCCTTATTCTAATAGTTGGTGATTGTGAACGAACATGCTTTTCTCATCTTTATTCCGATAATAAATAATTGGAAAATGTGTGACGCATTACTGTCCTATAAGCAATTTCTAGATTTGTTTGTTGTGTCCTTTAGACATGTGTTTATGTGGCCTGTGATTCTTTTTAGTTTGACCGCTAGTGCAACTTTGGTTTGTTTTCGTGCTTGTGTGCTAGTAGAATGCATGTAGTTTGTTTGCATAAACCCAAAGCTAGGTCATGTCCCTGTTTAGTGAACCTTGATCTAATCGTGTATTAATTTCTTAACAACCTATCCTAGGTGTCGTCTTGTGTGAAAATCATTTTCTTCAGAAGACCATTGGAGTTCTAGCAATTAGACCAAGTCATGTCCTCATTATCTAAATATTTGAAATTATATGAGGTCTAATTTATAGTTTTGTCATTTTTCTAAAAATCCCTCCAAGTCTCCAAACATGAATGGATTTAAATTTTTCATTGCTCCTCTGTAACCAATCGCAGGTCAATGAGTGTTTAGATCATCACTTTGTTGGATAAAGATGTATGTGTATTTAAACAAGGATCTCGGGTCTGTAATCTTGACAATCCATTTGTAGCTCTCTTATGGTCATATGTTCATCCTAAACCATACCCTTGTTCGGTTGGTGCAAGCTGGTATTCCTGTTCCAGTTTGCCTCTCCTTAAGGATCACATTGTTGTTTTCTTAATCTAACCTGGGAAAGCCATGCCCAATAAATTTTCTTGAAATTAATGCCTTTGGTTTCCTTATATCTCTTGAAGGCATACCAATTTAATCTTCTGATCGTTTTCCCCTCTATATCTAATCAGACACTAATTGTTGACTTGATAATCTCTGCGATAGACATAGAAATATGCTTGGGCTGAATTAACAGTCTCCCATCGCACTCCTTCATAATAAATATATTGAAAATCAAAATCTATCTATGTCTAATTGTGTGATAAAAATCACCCTTTTCATGTGTGGTCTCTTTTCTCTTGACCTTGGTAGTGACGGCACACATACAAGTTCCCTTTACGTCCTTTGTGTAAAGGTGAAGCCTTGGAGCTTTTTAGTGTTGAGAGACACCTGATTAGTTCTCAAATCGAGATTTCTTTCCTATGTTGCTAAGATGCAGGAGTTTGTTCATTCGCTCCTTTGTTGACCCATGCATTTTCAATCCTGTTGGTTTGTCATAAAGGAGATAAATGAACAACATGGTGGAATGGATCTCTATTCAAGTATTTGACCTCCTGCTAGCAAATGTGAACCCTCAACCCTTGACTTGCCGATGAATACTAAGAGGACCTACTCAATGTCAAAAGTAGTTCAACAAGTTGGTTTTACTAACTTGCAACTGCCCAATGAACAAAGGTTGAGTTTAGAGATCGTTTTATCGAGTTGTCTAAACTCACTTTAGTTCCACCCATCCTAAGGAAATGCTTACAAAGAGATCAAGTGAAGTCGTCTAGCAACCACCTAATTATCGTTCTAGTCATGTCTCGATCGACTCACGTGTGCTTTCCCAGCATGTGTGATCAAGTCGAGCCATGATTAATGCTCAATAAAATGGATTGGTTACGAAGTCAGCATTTAAAAAAAATCCCTCCGCGGGTGATTTTTCAAGTCTCTATTATTTTTCTTGGACTTGGATTTTCTGGCTAACACGAGTTAACTGTGATGTTATTCGACATTCACACCCGTCTCGTGTGCTATGAACTTACTGTAACCACTTGTTGGTAAACCTATTTCTGTGTGTTTTACCCAAGAGGTTACATCTGGTTATGTTTGGGTAAAGTCGCATATCTACCGCTCGCCCAACAGACTCAGATAGTACCGTGTCATCAGAAAAAGCGAACTGCACACATGGAACCTTATGTGTTCATTTGTCAATTATAGCTTGTTTGTTGACGTCTCTAGTTAAACTAAAGTGGTATGTGCTATACCCACTAGAGAAGCAACATTTTGAGATGCTTGTCTTTGCTTGGAATTAGCTTATGCTATCACTATTATGGACAGGGTTATACGCTTCTCTACTCTTAGAAGTCTTTCGTTCTGAATCTCGGGACGAGATTCTTTTAAGGGGGGAAGGTTGTAACACCCCAGGTGTTTATCGTCTACTCGACCACGAGTGCGGACGATAACACGTGATAGCTGTGAATGTAAAGGTCACTAAATTTTAATCATCCTCGTTTATCACGATTTTGATATCGTGTCTGTCTCCATCTGTTTAAATTGTCCTAATTTATTTTGCAAAATTCAGACTTTGGTAATTTTCGGAACATCGAATTCAGTATCGTTTGGATTAAGCCATCGACGTCTTGCCCAAACTTTAATTCTAGAAATTAGATCTGGTTTCTTAAACTTCATTTGAAATTCTTTCACGCTTGCGTTGCACGTGTCTCTCTGTGGCCTGGCATCGTGGCGCGTGGCTGGTGGTAAGCGGTGTCTGGACAGCGCACAACCTCTCGCCCACGTGAAAGTTGCGTGACGTCGATTCCGAAAGGATCACAATTTCGATGCCACCTCGATCTCACATATTTATTTCGTGAAATGTCGAGTTTTGTGTCTGTTTAAAATTTATGTATTAAGAGAACATGACTTTGGAATCCCGACCCACTCTTGTGATTGTTGTCTTAAGCAAATATTATTAGAACTCAACAACAACAATATTGATGCAAAATTAAATCGGACCGAGATAACTAGAACCGAACTGAGTATTCGTAATTAATCTGTTTAACGTATACAAATTTGGAAATTTAGTTCAGTCCTCCAATTTCATCCCAAACAAATTAAATAGAACTCTCGACGACTAAGGTTTTTGGTGTAAAATAATTCCGTCTCCGCTCGAAGCTGAGAAATCACGTTCGAGGATTTATAATTGAGATTTATTCGTCTAGTAAATTATCTGCTCTAAATTAAATCAAGTGCAGTCTGTACTAGTTTGACTGGTATCTTTTGTTTCGTGCGATTTATATCTCAGACTTAATCTGAGAACTAAATTATCTGTGTAGTCTTTTATTATCTGGGTAGTCATTTGTAAAAAAAATGGAGAAGGAAAAATCTCATTTCTTCTTATCCTATCCACCGTCGTTCTCTGGACTCATCTCCCCACCGATCCTCTCTTTTCCTTATCTCTTGCCAGCGCCTAGAAATCTTTCGTAGGTGCATTTGGCTTATCCCTGTACAGAGCTCATTCATCTCTCCAGCTCTCTAGAAATTTTTTCCCAGGAGCCCTCGTCCTCATCCTCTGGCCGCCGCACCTGCTCTCCATGGCAACGCTTCCTGCTCCTTGCTCCTGCTCTCTCGTGCCGCCGCCCATGGTACCAATCACGGACGCCAAAGTTCCTTTCTTGCAGCTCACCATGGCCGTCACCCTGCTTTGTTCTGTGGGGAATTCATGCCTTTTCTTCATCCTCGACATGCATGGCGCACATCGCCCTCGTCCTTTTCCCCAGCGCCTGGATCAAGCTGTTGCCCCCAGCCATGTCTTCATCTCCCTCAATTGATACTCTATGCTCGGCCTCCATGGTCGGCCGACGCCCTCATCTCAAGCCGCCACCACCTCCCCCTATTACAAAGCGCGGGAGCAGGAACTCCCCTTGGGGCCTACCGACGCCCCTGCTCTCTGCACATTCCAGCCATGGCCACCTCGCCGAGGTCCCGACCACGACGTCATCCCTCGGTGAGCCCTCTTGCTGTGCCGCTTGCCTGCACCCTCTTTGTTCGATGAAATGGCCAAGTCGATAACTATCGTCGTTGCTCACAGCTAGCTGTTGAAGTCGTGCCTCGTGCACTGCTTGTTCGATGAAGTGCCCAAACCTGTGGTCTATCATCGTCATCGTTTCGTATGCCGTCGGTGAGGTCTATGTTCATGCCCTATCATTTTCTTATCAGCAATAGTATCTCATGGTTAGACTTATGCCAAGTGATTGGATACACAATTATAAAATAGACTAGTTTATATCTATATATGTGATTAGGTATAAGGTTTTAGACCTGGTCAATAATAATGTGTTAGAGTAGGCTAAGTATCAAAAGCATGACAAATGTAGAAGCTAAATAGGAACTAAATTAGGATTCTTGCTGTTTAGGGCCGTAGGTACATTTTAAAGTTGCGCAGCTAGTTTAGTGAAGTAAATCATGTTTTTTGTGAACGTGTGATATAGGAAAGTTGTATATAACTCCTTTGTCTTGCTTGTGCTAAAATTTCGTGACCATAGGTCTAGCAGTTTAAAAGTTATGATTTTTCCAAGTCCAGTTTCAGAATCTGTCCAAATTCTGTACAGATTTCGAAAATTGGATTGTTTGGCTAAGCTAAACTGAGAATCAGCCCTTAGTAATTATAGAAGAATTGTAGTACTTTTATTAAGCTTTCCGACAAATTTTGGAGCACCCTTTTTGGTGGTCTAGAGATCAAGTTACAGCTGTTTGAGTTAGGATCTCTGAATCTGTCCCAATTTGAACAGCAGAGCCTTTCTCATGTTTTCTGACCTTGATATATATTGAAATAACCTTGGATGTTTATAAATGAATTATAGAAAATTCTACTAGCTTTCTAAAAAGTCTAGGATCACATGTTTTGGATGTCTACATCTCTGATTATGGATTTTTAAAGTGAGTAGTCGAATTCTGTCCAAATCTGGACAGCATTATCGTATAATTCTTATTGACGTTTCTAAGTATCTAATCTCATGGTGATTATAATACCAAAGTTGTAGAGGATTTCTTAGGCTTTCCAGAAAGTCTTAGTTTACCATTTTTGGATGCATATTTTGTGAGTTATGAATAAAACCGTTAACTGATGTGCTGCTGTCCAGAAAATCTGCATGTGTTAAATTGATTGTTTGGTGTCATTCTTGTTTGGCTAGGTAGGATTAATCAATTCTTGATTCTTGATTGATGAATGCTAGTGAAACCAGTAATTATTGAGGTCTGCGATGGTAATAGTAAACTTAATAATATGGAAAATGTTTGGTAGACATATATATCTATTATTAAGTTGATTCGGTCCTCTTGTGGCTATAAACGTGATATAAGTGCATTGTGCTTGAGTGGCAAAGTTTAGAGTTGAAATGCTTGTTGTATATAGAAGTGTTTTAGATAATTGAGTTGAGAAAACTAATTAAAATGCTTATATCCTTATTCTAAATCTTAAATGTCCGATTCTAATAAGTCTAAGATTAGTATAAGTCTGGTAATCGATTGGTGTATGCTCTGGCATAGGAAAAATATTGTCCTCATACATGATTGTAGTTTTTGTTCAAATTAACTTCGGTTAAGCTAGAGAAGCTTGATTGTTGTGTTTCATTGTTTATCGACATCTAGCCTATGATGATGAGTATTGTATTGCGCCTCGCCATTAAGTACTTAGTTCTCCATTGTCGTAAGTGATAATATATTAATAGTTAGCGTTTGCAATGCCCTCTTTTAAGTGTTTACCCTCTTTGGTATAGACTATCTATCTCATGCTATTCATGTCCTTACTCATATGCATTATTGCATATCATCTAGGTACGTTAATTAATCACGTGATGTGGAGGACAAGAGCTGGATTGATCACAAGACGATGCTGATGGACAAAGCTAAAGTGGATGAATCAACCAAGTGCCAGGATGGAAGATGCTTACCAAGCGGACATCATCTAACCACACTAACCTAGTGTATCCCAGGCAAGCCCCGGTGCATTTGCCATCTCCTTGTTGTTTTAAAACTTTTATCACTTATATGCTGCATTAGGTGATAGGAGTTGAGTGATGAAACAGTTGATGCATTGCCATTCCTTGGAATTTGATTATCCTCCTTGATACCTGTTTTACAAAAAGAACTAATGAGGCTTAGACCTGCCTAGAAAATTAAAACTTGTTCCTTTTTAAAAGAATATTGTGTAACACTGGATATGGGTTTTATGAAAAAGAAACTTGCAGTAATGAAGGCATCACTCGCGATGATGAATTCATTATTCAAGTATTGTACCTCTGTCAGGTACATGGTTTGGGTGTTAAATAATAAGATGAGACCAGACGTTGAGCAGGAAAGGTCGCCCGTCTGTGTCGATTAAGGACCGTACCGAAAGTAGGCTTGCTGATCTAGGACCCTTTAACTGGCCACATGCCTCATCATGGGTAAGCTTTGCCTCGGTCGGACCAATACCAGAACAGCTCGCACGCACTGGGAGTGGAGAGATGGCGAGAGTAGCTTGTACCCTCCGTGGCAAGAGACTGGAAGGTGGGGTGCTGTACTCTCGGAAACATGGCGGGCACCATGGCGAGAGTAACGTGTACCAACCAGGCCAATGGCTGGACGGTGGAGTGCTGTGCTCTTGGGTCGCGTGAACCCGTTCTGGTCTTGAGAAACCCGTGGGCGAGTTGACATATGCAAGGGTTAAGTGCTACATATGTCGTGTGGTTGGAGATCCTCAGCTGAGTATTAATCGATTCGGATCGCCGAACTTCTCGGATATGAAGACTGGATCACTGCCCTGCATCGTAGATAACAAGTGAAACTAAAGATGCTAAAATAAAGTTAGTGTAGGACAAGTGAATGCTCTAGATTAGGAAAATCTAGATTCAGGTAAAGTACTTAACCTGTGAAGTAAAATTTTAGCATAAGGATCCACTACTAGTAAGCTCTTCTGCAAAATGAGTCTTTGAAATTTGATAAGCTTTACCTTGATTCCTAATAAACCAGCATACCCTTGAGAGTCTTTTCTTTAGTCGGGTAAGTCTTGCTGAGTAATTGCGTACTCAGGGTTTTATTCCCTGTTGTTTTTCAGGTTGTAATTTTGTTCTGTTGTGGATGGTGCTAAGTGCCGGTGGGCTCGGCCTTCTTTTATAAGTATATCCCGTCTTTAGTTTCTCTATTGAGGATTGTCACTTAAGCTAGCATGTATTTTAAAACTTATAAATATTTTATACATTTTAAATTGTAATTCTTTTTAATCATTTTCTTTTGTAATCACTCCGATAATTGTATAATGTAAAATTATTGTAACATGTAATCATTTTGCAATAAAGAATTTATTTCCGCTGCAAATGTTGGTGTGTGATTTGTGTTTACTTAATCCTGCGATCTTGGCGGTAAGTCATTTATCCGGGGTCCTCGGGGCACTCGGACAGATCCTGTTAAGTTGTTTGGTGCACATGCATAGCCGTCTGAGGTCTTTGAGACAAGGACAGGTGCATGTGGGCCCGATAACTTGGGAGGTTCTGCGACAGCCGATCCGACTCTTTTCACTAAGACTTGCGATGGTGATCTTTTTGTGTGCCAAATTTATGTCGATGACATAATATTTGGTTCTACTAATCAAAAGTCTTGTGAAGAGTTTAGCAGGGTGATGACACAGAAATTCGAGATGTCGATGATGGGCGAGTTGAACTACTTCCTTGGGTTCCAAGTGAAGCAACTCAAGGACGGCACCTTCATCTCCCAAACGAAGTACACGCAAGACTTGCTAAAGCGGTTTGGGATGAAGGACGCCAAGCCCACAAAAACGCCGATGGGAACCGACGGACACACCGACCTCAACAAAGGAGGTAAGTCCGTTGATCAAAAAGCATACCGGTCAATGATAGGGTCCTTACTTTATTTATGTGCGAGTAGACCGGATATTATGCTTAGCGTATGCATGTGTGCTAGATTTCAATCCGATCCAAGGGAGTGTCACTTAGTGGCTGTGAAGCGAATTCTTAGATATTTAGTCACTACGCCTTGCTTCGGGATCTGGTATCCAAAGGGGTCTAACTTTGACTTGATTGGATATTCAGATTCCGACTATGCTGGATGTAAGGTCAATAGGAAGAGTACATCGGGGACGTGCCAATTCTTAGGAAGGTCCCTGGTGTCATGGAATTCTAAGAAACAAACTTCCGTTGCCCTATCCACCGCTGAGGCCGAGTACGTTGTCGCAGGACAGTGTTGCGCGCAACTACTTTGGATGAGGCAAACCCTCAGGGACTTTGGCTACAATCTGAGCAAAGTCCCACTCCTATGTGATAATGAGAGTGCTATCCGTAAAGCGGAAAATCCTGTTGAGCACAGCCGCACAAAGCACATTGACATCCGGCATCACTTTTTGAGAGACCACCAGCAAAAGGGAGATATTGAAGTATTTTATGTTAGCACCGAGAACCAGCTAGCCGATATCTTTACCAAGCCTTTAGATGAGAAGACCTTTTGCAGGCTGCGTAGTGAGCTAAATGTCTTAGATTCATGGAACTTGGATTGATTTATAGCATACATGTGTTTATGCCTTTGATCATGTTCCTTATGCATTTTGTTGTGGTGCTCAAGTTGTACAAACACTCCCCGGACCTCACAAGTCCTTTTGCAAGTGATGCACATATTTAGGGGGAGTTGTGTTACAACTTGACCCTTTGAGACTAACCGTGTGCTTGAGTTTGCTTGATTTAGTCTCAAAGGAGGTTTGAAAGGGAAAATGTGGACTTGGACCATGAAAGACTTCCACTGCACTCCGATGAGAGGGTAACTTATTCCAAGTTCATCTCATGTACTCTTATTGCCCTTGTATTCTTATTTGAAGATTTTGGTGAGGCAATGGGGTTCTAGGGCCAAGATTGATCCCGTTTTGGTGCTTGATGCCAAAGGCGGAGAAAAATAAAGGCCAAAGCAATAAATGGATCAGCTACCACTTGAGAAATTTTGAAAATAGTAGAATAGAGCTTTTGGTTTGTCAAACCTCTTTTATTGTCTCTTTTGTCAAAAGTTGGCCTCTTGTGGGGAGAAGTGTTGATTATGGGAAAAAGGGGGAGTTTTTGAAATCCTTGACCAATTTCTTTTGGAATACCTCTCTTTATGTCTCTACAAGTGAATTTGACTTAGAGATAGGAAATTGAGTTTGATTTGCAAAAACAAACCAAGTGGTGGAAAAGAGTGATCCATATATGCCAAATATGAATAAAAACTATATTGAGTTTTCATTTGCATTGATATTGCACTTGTTCTAGTTGCTTTATGTTGTGTTGGCATAAATCACCAAAAAGGGGGAGATTGAAAGGGAAATGTGCCCTTGGGCCATTTCTAAGTATTTTGGTGATTGAATGCCAACACAAGTGCTTTTGTGTTAATCTATGCAAAGTGGTGGACAAAGTGCAAATCATGTCAAAAGGTATGTTTTTAGACTTAGTACATTGTTTTATGGACTAATGTATTGTGTCTAAGTGCTGGAAATGGGAAAAATCAAGTTAGAGAAGAGATGGCTTTGTTCAGCCAAAGTCTGCTCAGTCTGGGTGCACCGGACAGTGTCCGGTGCGCCAGACTGGCTCTGGCGAACTTGCTGCTCTCGGGAGTTCGACGACGGTGTACGGCTATAAATCACCGGACTGTCCGGTGGTGCACCGGACTGTCCGGTGAGCCGTTCACAGGCGAACCCGTCGCTCTTGGGAAACCATCAACGGCGTACGGCTATAATTCACCAGACTGTCCGGTGTGCACCGGACTGTCCGGTGAGCCAACGGTTAGCCAGGGCAACGATCGGCCGAGGATTCCGCGCGTGACGCGTGGCCGAGCCAACGGTCACATTGGGGCACCGGACTGTCCGGTGTGCACCGGACAGTGTTCGGTGCGCCAACGGCTCTCAATCAGCAACGGTCGACTTCGCCAAACAAGGAAAGAAATCCTCACCGGACTGTCCGGTGCGCCAGGCGACAGAAGGCAAGATCAGCCTTCCTGGAATGCTCTCAACGGCTCCTAGCTGCCTTGGGGCTATAAAAGGGACCCCTAGGCGCATGGAGGAGTACACCAAGCATACTCAAAGCATTCCTAAGCACCAAGACTTCGATTCCATGCATTTGTTTCTTCGTGATAGCATCTAGAGCTCTAGTTGAGTTGTGAACTCGTCGGGTTGTGTTGCGAGCTCTTGTTGTGACTTGTGTGCGTGTTGACATTCTGATTTTGTGTCTTGTGTGCGTTGCTCATCCCTCCCTTACTCCGTGCTTCTTTGTGAACTTCAAGTGTAAGGGCGAGAGGCTCCAAGTTGTGGAGATTCTTCGCAAACGGGATATAGTAAAGCAAGCAAAACACCATGGTATTCAAGTGGGTCTTTGGACCGCTTGAGAGGGGTTGATTGCAACCCTCGTCCGTTGGGACGCCACAACGTGGAGTAGGAAAGCGTTGGTCTTGGACGAACCACGGGATAAACCACTGTGCCATCTCTGTGATTGATCTCTTGTGGTTATTGTGTTTTGTTGAGACTCCTCTCTGGCCACTTGGCATTATTGTGCTAACGCCTAACCAAGTTTTGTGGCATTAAGTTTTCAAGTTTCACAGGTTCACCTATTCACCCCCCCCCCTCTAGGTGCTCTCACCCCTCCCCCCTTCTCCTCGGTCCAGCGCGACCCCCTCCCTCGCGCCTGCCCCGGTTCCCTTCTTCCCCCCCCCTGCGCGGTGGTGCTCGTCCGGCTGTGGCGCTCGGCCTGTAGCCCTGGCGCTCGCCCCGACCCCCTCCCCTCCTCGCGTGGCGTAGCCCCCCTCGTCTCCCCCCGCGGCGCGGCCAGGCTTGGGCGCGGCGCGCGCGGAGACCCGGCGCGGCCCGTGCAGCGCGCGCTGCCCCCGGCGAGCTTGCCGCACCTGCCCGGCGCGCCCCCTTGCTGCCCCGGTGTGCGCGCGGCCTGCGGCCCTTGCATGCGACGCGCGCGTCCGCGGTGCCTCAGCCCCGGCTCGGCCTCCCTTGCGCCACGTCCTCGGCGCGGCCTCGCCCGCGGCGCAGCTCCCCAGCCCCGCGCGTTCGCCCCCCCCCCCCCCCCCCCCCCCGCGCACCCGCCCACCTCGGCGTGTCGGCCCCGGCGTGGCCTTGAGCTCGGCCAGCGCGCGGCCTCGCGCGTTCGGCCCCGGCGTGTGCGTGGCTCGTTAGCGTGGCCTTGGACGCGCGCACTCGCGTGGTGCTTTGGCACGGCTCGTCGTGCCCTTGGCGCGCTCGTCTACCCCCTAGACGCGCCCGTGTAACCCCCCCCCCCTCGTGTATTCCATGCGTAGTGATCGCGTTATTTAATTCAATAAATGGAAACTCAATTTAGAAATTGGTTACGTTAGTTATTTCATGTAGCTAATCCTGGACCTCGTGTAATGTTGATCAATTGAAAATAGTCATAATTCTAGTAGTGCATGTGACTAATACTCGTTAGTGTAACTCGATGAAACTAGATCACGTAATGATTAGTTATGCATCTACCCGTAGTACGCCTTGAGTATAGCTTTAACCACTGCGAGACCTTCTTTATTCTCCTTCTAGCCATGGCGAATGCAATCTCGTATGTCATACTCTATGCATATTCAATCTATCTGTTCTCTTGTATGGTGTACTGTTTATTTCCTAATTCGAATGGATGGATGTATGTATGTTTGTGCTCGCATAGAGAAGGATCTGGTTGGGGATCCCGAAGAACTCGCAGGAGAAGCCCCTGAGCAGCAGTCGGTTGGTGGAGGCAAGTGTCCCTTGACCTATCTTTGTCCTATACATTCTTTAATTCATCACCTGCATTACACAGTTATACCTAAGGATTGACTAGCTTTTGCTATCCATGTCCTTGTTCACCTATTTGGGTTGGATTATTATTGTTAGCTTTATGCTATTGCTTAACATTAATCAATGAACATGATGAGAATTATCTATGATACGCTGTTTTCCCTCTTATTTATGATATCATACTTGTGGCATATAAGGGGACTCGAGCGGTTTCTCGAGTGCCTCTCCGTAAGGACCTGTTCGTTGGATGACCGCCCGAGAAAACAGTGCAACCATGAGGGTGGAGTGGGACGCCCTTAGCTGAGTAATTAGAGGAACCAGGGTGTAGTTCGCTTAGCCGTCGTGCCATTAATGGGGCTCGGTGTATGCGGCTCGCTCTGCCAAGGTTGATTTGTCCCTTGGGGAGGAGTGTGGTACATTTAGGAAACCTAACGAGCGGCTACAGCCCCGGGGAATCTTTGTAAAGGCTACGTAGTGATACCCTGCAGGGTCACCTTGGTAGTGATCAATGGAGAGTCATGATCTCCGGGCAGAGAGGGAAATCACAGCTTGTGGGTAAAGTGTGCAACCTCTGCAGAGTGTATGAAAACTGATATATCAGCCGTGCTCGCGGTTATGAGCGGCCAAGGGAGCTCCAGTGATTAGTGGTACTTGATCAGAGATGTTCGGATTACAGGTGGCAATGAGATGGATGGTTTTGGTATTGACTATGGTAATGGTAAGCGGTATTCTTTCTGTTGGGAAAGGGTACGTTTGGGTTAATAACGTGGGTTAATTCTAAAACTTGGCTTTCTCTACTAGTAATAATAATCTGACCAACTAAAAGCAACTGCTTGACTTACCCCCACATAAAGCTAGTCCACTACAGCCAAATAGGACACTTGCTGAGTATGTTGATGTGTACTCACCCTTGCTCTACACACCAAACCCCCCCTTCCCCAGGTTGTCCGTGTTGCAACCACTGCTCAGGAGAAGATGAAGCTGTGGAGGAAGACTTCTGGGAGTTCCAAGAGTACGACGAGTTTTAGGCGTGGGTTAGCGGCAACCCCTAGTCGGCTGCCTGTGAAGGCCGAGTGTATCTACGTTTCTTTTCCGCACTTTGATTATTGTAAGGACTATGTGGATGTCTCAGACATATGATGTAATCGACTACTATTCCCCTTTTATATTATGATTTGAGCACTGTGTGATGATGTCCAGTTATGTAACTGTTGTGTACGTGAATTGCTGATCCTGGCACGTACATGGTTCGCATTCGGTTTGCCTTCTAAAACTGGGTGTGACACTGGTGAACATCCTTCTCCTCCGAATGCTGGAGGAAGAAGCGGGTCACCAGCCCACGCGGAGGGCAGGGCCCCGACTTGGCTCACCCTCTGCCCCAGCGAGGATGATGAACATCCTTGAAGCTGAGGGTGGGGGGAAGCCGCAGCCCGGCTTGCTTCTCCCCACCACGAGGCTAGTGGTCATCCTTCTGGATGGCCACTGGCAGGGGGCTACAGTCGGGCCGCATGATGAAAATCCTTGAAGCCGAGCAATGGCGGAAGAGCACCAACCCCCACGGGGTTGCGCTCCTCTAACAACAGTAAGAAGAAAACAAGACCAGCAGTGAGATTGCTGGAGGGGACGGCCCTGATGCGAATCTCTCCAGAGGACACCGGCGCACCCCATCTGGGGGCAAGGAAGGCGGAAGGGCGCGAAGGATGCAAGAGGAGCAAGGCATGACTACTACCCGAGAGATCGATCCCTTTTTAAAGGGAGATTTCCCCCTTGCACCCTGGAGCATCATGGGTAAAGTCTCCCTCGATGTGCACCAAGGATCCCGCCCTATGACACGGGGGCCAGGCCCCACGCGTCATTTAGGCTGGCCCGAAGCACGAAGAAGGCAAACCACCACATAAGGAGCGCGTAACCGACCCGTGGTTATACGCCCCTTCATTTTTGAAGCAACCAGCGGTCGGGAAGACGAACCGCCGCACAAGGAACGTGCAACCGCCCCGCTGTCGTGCACCTCTCCATTTTCGCCAAAACCAGCAGTCAAGAACGCGAACCGCCACGCAGGAAGCGAACAACTGCCCTGCGGTTGTGCGCTCCCTTGGCTTTGCACCATTCGGTGGTCCAACATGCGGACCTAGGCCCACATGTCATGCAACCGGCGCGCCGGTTACTGGGTGCGGAAAAATCGCACCACTGCTTGCGCCAATGCCGCGCTCCCTCGGGACCGTCGCGGAAGACTGAAAAGATAAGTTTTCAGAACCGTTGCAGCGACTCGAGGCACCCCGCACATGGCCCAACAGTGATATTAAGTACAAAGGTCACGGGCCAATCAGCAGTGGGAATGGGTGTGATAGTCGGCGTAGCCATAGGCGGGCCGACAGTAATTGCACCAACAGGAGCGTAGGAGCAGTAGGCAGATCGCCAATCAGACTCTGGCCCCACCTGCAGGCTCGCATCCTCCCCTGAGGCGGGCCCAGGGGCCACTGTCAGTACCCTCAATCAGGGGTACCCTCTTCTACAGCATGAAGACGTCGCATCCGTGCAACACCTCAAGGCCACGTGGAGAATGGTGCCCAACCCCACAACATGGGCAGGTCCAAGGGCGCCACATGGCAAGGAAAGGTAGTACATCCCAGTATTCATCGTTGGGTCCGGACCTCCACAGAAGGACACCAGACCCCTATACGTACAAGTCCAGGGCCCCCAAGAAGGCACGCTAGGTCCCTTGGGAAGGCCCTAGTCCCCCTCCAAGTAAGGTCTGAGCATTAGCAAGGTCCCGGGATGAGAAGGACCCTGGCATAAGTGGGGGTGAAAGGGAAATGTGCCCTTGGGCCATTTCTAAGTATTTTGGTGATTGAGTGCCAACACATGTGCTTAATTGTGAATTTATGTACATGGATGAACAAGGTGCAAATCATGAAGTAAAGGTATGTTTCTAAGCCTTAGTACATTGGTTTTGTGTACTAATATATTTGTCTAAGTGTTAGAAACAGAAAGAAGAAGAAGAGAGAAGAGGAGAAAAGACTTGGCTGTGTGCTGCCAAGACCCAGCTCGGTATGGAGCACCGGACTGTCCGGTGTGCACCGGACAGTGTCCGGTGCGCCAGGCTGACTCGGCTCGAACTGGCCGCTCTCGGGAATTCGCCGACGGCGTACGGCTAAAATTCACCGGACTGTCCGGTGTGCACCGGACTGTCCGGTGAGCCAACGGTCGGCTGGGCCAACGGTCGGCCGCGCAATCTGCGCGGGACACGTGGTGGAGCCAACGGTCGGAAGACAGCACCGGATTGTCCGGTGTGCACCGGACATGTCCGGTGCGCCAACGGCTCCCAGATCTCCAACGGTCGGCAACGGTCGGAAGCGCCAGTTATGGAAACAAATCGGGCACCGGACAGTGTCCGGTGTGCACCGGACTGTCCGGTGCCCCCGACGACAGAAGGCAAGGATGGCCTTCCAGATTTGCTCTCAACGGCTCCTAGCTGCCTTGGGGCTATAAAAGGGGCCCCTAGGCGCATGGAGGAGACACACAAGCAACCTTTGAGCATTCTTGATCATCCACACTCAGTCTTTGCGCATTTGTTTGTCATTCTAAGTGTTTCGAGCTCCGTTCTAGTGAGAACTTTGTGATACTCTTGTGAGCTCGATTCTTGGCCGTGTGTGTGCGCGTTTCGCTGTGGATTTGTGTGTGTTGCTTCCCTCCCTTACTCTGTGTTTCTTGGTGATCATATACTTGTAAGGGCAAGAGACTCCAATTTGTGGAGATTCCTTGCAAACGGGATAGTGAAAGGCAAAACAAAACACCGTGGTATTCAAGTGGGTCTTTGGACCGCTTGAGAGGGGTTGATTGCAACCCTCGTCCGTTGGGACGCCACAACGTGGAGTAGGCAAGCGTTGGTCTTGGCCGAACCACGGGATAAACCACTGTGTCACCTCTGTGCTTGATCTCTTGTGGTATTGTGTTTTGTTGAGACTTCTCTTTAGCCAATTGGCAATTATTGTGCTAACACTTAACAAGTTTTTGTGGCTTAAGTTTTAAGTTTTCACAGGATCACCTATTCACCCCCCCCCCTCTAGGTGCTCTCAATTGGTATCAGAGCCGTTCTCTTCACAAAGGGACTAACCGCCCGAAGAGATGGATCCTAAGGGGAAGGGTATTGTGATCAATGACAAAGAGAAGGAATCCTTCGTCAACGAGCCGAAGGACGATAAGCCTACCGACTCCGGCTCGGGCCAAAGACGGAAGGAAGGGAAGAAGAAGAAGACAAGGCGCATCAAGGAGATCGTCTACTACAACAGCGACGAGTCTACTTCTTCCCAAAAGGACGACGACCACAACGACTACGAGAGAAGGAAACCGGTTAATTCGAACTTTTCTTTTGACTACTCTCGTATTCCGCAAAGTTCAAATTCACATTTGCTCTCCATTCCACTCGGCAAGCCCCCACACTTTGATGGAGAGGACTACGGATTTTGGAGCCACAAAATGTGTAGTCATCTATTCTCTCTCCATCCTAGTATATGGGAGATTGTAGAGAGTGGAATGCACTTTGATAGTTCGGATAGTCCCATGTTTATTAATGAACAAATTCATAAGAATGCACAAGCTACTACTGTTCTTCTAGCTTCTTTGTGCAGGGATGAATACCATAAAGTAAGCGGCTTGGATAACGCCAAGCAGATCTGGGACACCCTCAAGATTTCTCATGAGGGAAACGACGTCACCTTGCTCACCAAGATGGAGTTGGTGGAGGGAGAGCTTGGACGGTTCGCAATGATAAGGGGCAAGGAGCCGACGCAAACATACAACCGGCTCAAGACTCTTATCAACAAGATAAGGAGCTACGGAAGCACGCGATGGATGGATCATGACGTCGTCCGCCTAATGCTCAGGTCATTTACCGTTCTTGATCCTCATTTGGTAAACAATATACGTGAAAATCCTAGGTACACCAAGATGTCGCCCGAAGAAGTTCTTGGGAAATTCGTTAGCGGGCGAATGATGATCAAGGAGGCAAGGTATGTGGACGACGCCTTGAATGGTCCGATCAACGAGCCGCAACCCCTTGCTCTCAAGGCAACACGAAGCAAGGAGGCGCTACCTAGCAAGGTGGCACAGATTGAGGCGGCCGGACTCAATGATGAAGAGATGGCTCTCATCATCAAGAGATTCAAGACGGCGCTAAATGGTCGCAAGGGGCAGCCAAGCAAGACCAAGACAAAGGGGAAGTGCTCATGCTTCAAATGCGGTAAGCTTGGTCATTTTATCGCTAACTGTCCCGATAATGAAAGTGACCAGGAAAAGGGGAACAAAAGAGAGAAGAAGAAGCAATACAAGAAGGCAAAGGGCGAGGCACATCTAGGAAAGGAGTGGGACTCGGATTGCTCCTCCTCCGACTCCGACAATGAAGGACTCGCTGCCACTGCCTTCAACAAGTCTTCCCTCTTCCCCAACGAGCGTCTCACATGCCTTATGGCAAGGGACAAGAAGGTGAGTACTCAAGACTCCACTTATGCTTCTTCTAGTGATAATGAGTCTAGTGATGATGATGACATAGATTATTCATGCTTGTTCAAGGGCTTAGATAGATCTAAGATAGATAAAATCAATGAATTGATTGATGCATTGAATGAAAAGGATAGGCTTTTAGAAAAGCAGGAGGATTTATTGTATGATGAACATGATAAATTTGTAGAGGCACAAAAATCATATGCTTTAGAAGTGAAAAGAAATGAAATGCTTTCTTATGAACTATCTACTTGTCATGAAACCATTTCTACTTTACAAGGTGTTAACAATGATTTAAATGCTAAGTTAGAAGTAGCAAATAAATCTAATTCTTGTGTAGAACATGTTATGATTTGCACTAGGTGTAAGGATTTCGATGTTGATGCCTGTAGTGAACACCTAGTTTTAATTTCCAAATTAAATGAGGAATTGGCTAGTCTTAATGCCCAACTTAAGACTAGCAAGAGTGAAGTTGATAAAATAAAATTTGCAAGGGATGCCTACACGGTTGGTAGACACCCCTCAATTAAGGATGGGCTTGGCTTCAAGAGGGAAGCCAAGAACTTAACAAGCCATAAGGCTCCCATTTTCGTCAAGGAGAAGGGGAAGGCCCCTATGGCTAGTAGTACGAAAAAGAACCATGCCTTTATGTATAATGATAGGAGAAATGCTAGAAATGCTTATAATGATTTTGATTCACATGATTCTCATGCCATGTTTGCTTCTAGTTCTTCTTATAAGCATGATAGAGATATGTGTAGGAAAAATGTTGTGCATATGCCTAGGAGAAATTTTGCTCATGTACCTAGAAAAGTTGTGAACAAACCTTCTACCATTTATTATGCTTGCAATGCTCCCTTTGCTATTTGTAGAAAGGGTAAGAAGGTAATTGCTAGGAAGTTAGGGGCAAGATGCAAGGGAGATAAAACTTGCATTTGGGTCCCTAAGGACATTTGTGCTAACCTTGTAGGACCCAACATGAGTTGGGTACCTAAGACCCAAGCCTGAATTTGCCTTGCAGGTTTATGCATCCGGGGGTTCAAGCTGGATTATCGACAGCGGATGCACAAACCATATGACGGGGGAGAAGAAGATGTTCACCTCCTACGTCAAAAATAAGGATTCCCAAGATTCAATTATATTCGGTGATGGGAATCAAGGCAAGGTAAAAGGGTTAGGTAAAATTGCAATTTCTAATGAGCACTCAATCTCTAATGTGTTTTTAGTAGAGTCTCTTGGTTACAATTTGCTATCTGTTAGCCAATTATGCAATATGGGGTACAATTGTTTATTTACAAACGTAGATGTGTCTGTCTTTAGAAGATGTGATGGTTCACTAGCTTTTAAGGGTGTACTAGACGGCAAGCTTTACTTAGTTGAATTTGCAAAAGATGAGGCCAGTCTAGATGCATGCTTAATGGCTAAGACTTGCATGGGCTGGTTGTGGCATCGCCGCTTAGCACATGTGGGGATGAAGAACCTCCACAAGCTTCCAAAGGGAGAACATGTGATAGGTCTAACCAATGTTTATTTCGAAAAAGATAGACCTTGTGCAGCTTGTCAAGCAGGTAAACAAGTGGGAGGAGCGCATCACAGCAAGAATGTGATGACCACGTCAAGACCTCTGGAGCTGCTGCATATGGACCTCTTCGGACCCGTCGCCTATCTAAGCATAGGAGGGAGTAAGTATGGTTTAGTTATTGTTGATGACTTTTCCCGCTTCACTTGGGTGTTCTTCTTGCAGGATAAGTCTGAAACCCAAGGGACCCTCAAGCGCTTCCTCAGGAGAGCTCAAAATGAGTTTGAGCTCAAGGTGAAGAAGATAAGGAGCGACAACGGGTCCGAGTTCAAGAACCTTCAAGTGGAGGAGTTTCTTGAGGAGGAAGGGATCAAGCACGAGTTCTCCGCTCCCTACACACCTCAGCAAAATGGTGTGGTAGAGAGGAAGAACAGGACGCTAATCGACATGGCGAGGACGATGCTTGGTGAGTTCAAGACCCCCGAGTGCTTTTGGTCGGAAGCTGTGAACACAGCTTGCCACGCCATCAACAGGGTCTATCTTCATCGCCTCCTCAAGAAGACTTCGTACGAGCTACTAACCGGTAACAAACCCAATGTATCTTACTTTCGTGTATTTGGGAGCAAATGCTACATTCTAGTGAAGAAGGGTAGAAATTCTAAGTTTGCTCCCAAAGCTGTAGAAGGGTTTTTATTAGGTTATGATTCAAATACAAAGGCGTATAGGGTCTTCAACAAATCATCGGGTTTGGTTGAAGTCTCTAGCGACGTTGTATTTGATGAGACTAATGGCTCTCCAAGAGAGCAAGTTGTTGATTGTGATGATGTAGATGAAGAAGATGTTCCGACGGCCGCTATACGAACCATGGCGATTGGAGACGTTCGGCCACAGGAACAAGACGAATGAGATCAACCTTCTTCCTCAACAACGGTGCATCCCCCAACTCAAGACGATGAACAGGTTCATCAACAGGAGGCGTGTGATCAAGGGGGAGCACAAGATGATCACGTGATGGAGGAAGAAGCGCAACCGGCACCTCCAACTCAAGTTCGAGCGATGATTCAAAGGGATCATCCCGTCGACCAAATTCTGGGTGACATTAGCAAGGGAGTAACTACTCGGTCTCGACTAGTTAATTTTTGTGAACATTACTCTTTTGTCTCCTCTATTGAGCCTTTCAGGGTAGAGGAGGCCTTGCTAGATCCGGATTGGGTGTTGGCCATGCAGGAGGAACTTAACAACTTCAAGCGCAATGAAGTTTGGACGTTGGTGCCTCATCCCAAGCAAAATGTTGTGGGAACCAAGTGGGTGTTCCGCAACAAACAAGACGAGCACAGAGTGGTGACAAGGAACAAGGCTCGACTTGTGGCAAAAGGTTATGCCCAAGTCGCAGGTTTGGACTTTGAGGAGACTTTTGCTCCTGTGGCTAGGCTAGAGTCCATTCGTATCTTGCTCGCATATGCCGCTCACCATTCTTTCAGGTTGTACCAAATGGATGTGAAGAGCGCTTTCCTCAACGGGCCAATAAAGGAGGAGGTGTACGTGGAGCAACCCCCTGGCTTCGAGGATGAGCGGTACCCCGACCACGTGTGTAAGCTCTCTAAGGCGCTCTATGGACTTAAACAAGCCCCAAGAGCATGGTATGAATGCCTTAGAGATTTCTTAATTGCTAATGCTTTCAAGGTTGGGAAAGCCGATCCAACTCTTTTCACTAAGACTTGTGATGGTGATTTGTTTGTGTGCCAAATTTATGTCGATGACATAATATTTGGTTCTACTAATCAAAAGTCTTGTGAAGAGTTTAGCAGGGTGATGACGCAGAAATTCGAGATGTCGATGATGGGCGAGTTGAACTACTTCCTTGGGTTCCAAGTGAAGCAACTCAAGGACGGCACCTTCATCTCCCAAACGAAGTACACGCAAGATCTGCTAAAGAGGTTTGGGATGAAGGACGCCAAGCCCGCAAAGACGCCGATGGGAACCGACGGACACACCGACCTCAACAAAGGAGGTAAGTCCATTGATCAAAAAGCATACCGGTCCATGATAGGTTCTTTGCTTTATTTATGTGCTAGTAGACCGGATATTATGCTTAGCGTATGCATGTGTGCTAGATTTCAATCCGATCCTAAGGAGTGTCACTTGGTGGCGGTGAAGCGAATTCTTAGATATTTAGTCGCTACGCCTTGCTTCGGGATCTGGTATCCAAAGGGGTCTAACTTTGACTTGATTGGGTACTCAGATTCCGACTATGCTGGATGTAAGGTCGATAGGAAGAGTACATCGGGGACGTGCCAATTCTTAGGAAGGTCCCTGGTGTCATGGAACTCTAAGAAACAAACCTCCGTTGCCCTATCCACCGCTGAGGCCGAGTATGTTGCCGCAGGACAGTGTTGCGCACAACTACTTTGGATGAGGCAAACCCTCCGGGACTTTGGCTACAATCTGAGCAAAGTCCCACTCCTATGTGATAATGAGAGTGCTATCCGAATAGCGGAAAATCCTGTTGAGCACAGCCGCACAAAGCACATCGACATCCGGCATCACTTTTTGAGAGACCACCAGCAAAAGGGAGATATCGAAGTGTTTTATGTTAGCACCGAGAACCAGCTAGCCGATATCTTTACCAAGCCTTTAGATGAGAAGACCTTTTGCAGGCTGCGTAGTGAGCTAAATGTCTTAGATTCGCGGAACTTGGATTGAATTGTAGCATACATGTGCTTATGCCTTTGATCATGTTCATTCTGCATTTTGTTGCTTATTATGGTGCTCAAGTTGTACAAACACTCCCTGGACCTCACAAGTCCGTTGCAAAGTGATGCACATGTTTAGGGGGAGATGTGTTACAACTTGATCCCTTGAGACTAACCATATGCTTGAGTTTGTTTGATTTAGTCTCAACGGAGAATTGAAAGGGAAAAGGTGGACTTGGATCATGCAAGACTTCCACTGCACTCCGATGAGAGGGTAACTTATTCCAAGTCCATCTCATGAACTCTTATTGCCATTTGCTCTAAATTGAAGATTTTGGTGAGGCAATGGGGTTAAAGGGCAAAGATTGATCCCGTTTTGGTGCTTGATGCCAAAGGGGGAGAAAATAAAGGCCAAAGCAATAAATGGATCAGCTACCACTTGAGAAATTTGAAAATAGTAGAGTAGAGCTTTTGGTTTGTCAAAACTCTTTTTGTTGTCTCTCTTATCAAAGTTGGCTTCTTTTGGGAGAAGTAGTAATTTTGGGAAAAAGGGGGAGTTTTTTGAAATCTTTGATCAATCTCTTTTGGAATGACTCTCTTTATGTTTCAACATGTGTGTTTAACTTAGAGATAGAGATTTGAGTTTGATTTGCAAAAACAAACCAAGTGGTGGCAAAAGATGATCCATATATGCCAAAATTGAATCAAAATAAATTTGAGTTTTATTTGAAGTAAGTTTGCACTTGTTCTAGTTGCTTTATGTTGTGTTGGCATAAATCACCAAAAAGGGGGAGATTGAAAGGGAAATGTACCCTTGGGCCATTTCTAAGTATTTTGGTGATTGAGTGCCAACACATGTGCTTAATTGTGAATTTATGTACATGGATGAACAAGGTGCAAATCATGAAGTAAAGGTATGTTTCTAAGCCTTAGTACATTGGTTTTGTGTACTAATATATTTGTCTAAGTGTTAGAAACAGAAAGAAGAAGAAGAGAGAAGAGGAGAAAAGACTTGGCTGTGTGCTGCCAAGACCCAGCTCGGTATGGAGCACCGAACTGTCCGGTGTGCACCGGACAGTGTCCGGTGCGCCAGGCTGACTCGGCTCGAACTGGCCGCTCTCGGGAATTCGCCGACGGCGTACGGCTAAAATTCACCGCCGGTGAGCCAACGGTCGGCCGGGCCAACGGTCGGCCGGGCCAACGGTCGGCCGCGCAATCTGCGCGGGACACGTGGTGGAGCCAACGGTCGGAAGACGGCACCGGATTGTCCGGTGTGCACCGGACATGTCCGGTGCGCCAACGGCTCCCAGATCTCCAACGGTCGGCAACGGTCGGAAGCGCCAGTTATGGAAACAAATCGGGCACCGGACAGTGTCCGGTGTGCACCGGACTGTCCGGTGCCCCCGACGACAGAAGGCAAGGATGGCCTTCCAGATTTGCTCTCAACGGCTCCTAGCTGCCTTGGGGCTATAAAAGGGGCCCCTAGGCGCATGGAGGAGACACACAAGCAACCTTTGAGCATTCTTGATCATCCACACTCAGTCTTTGCGCATTTGTTTGTCATTCTAAGTGTTTCGAGCTCCGTTCTAGTGAGAACTTTGTGATACTCTTGTGAGCTCGATTCTTGGCCGTGTGTGTGCGCGTTTCGCTGTGGATTTGTGTGTGTTGCTTCCCTCCCTTACTCTGTGTTTCTTGGTGATCATATACTTGTAAGGGCAAGAGACTCCAATTTGTGGAGATTCCTTGCAAACGGGATAGTGAAAGGCAAAACAAAACACCGTGGTATTCAAGTGGGTCTTTGGACCGCTTGAGAGGGGTTGATTGCAACCCTCGTCCGTTGGGACGCCACAACGTGGAGTAGGCAAGCGTTGGTCTTGGCCGAACCACGGGATAAACCACTGTGTCACCTCTGTGCTTGATCTCTTGTGGTATTGTGTTTTGTTGAGACTTCTCTTTAGCCAATTGGCAATTATTGTGCTAACACTTAACAAGTTTTTGTGGCTTAAGTTTTAAGTTTTCACAGGATCACCTATTCACCCCCCCCCCTCTAGGTGCTCTCAGGGGGTCCGGGCTGGCACGTGTCCAGGCCTTGCCCTGCACTCCCCGCTACTGGCATGTGGCTTGCGACATAAGCCAACGGGCCGAGCCTAACGTAAAGCCCACAAAGCCGTGCAACCTCTGCATTTATTGCGGAGAGGACGCGTCACCTGCCACCACGCTAACGGGCGACGTGCCCTCCCAGCATTTAATGTGTCCTGTCCAATCCGATGGCAGACGGCGTCAGGGTCATCCAGCAGGCGGCGCGCCTGACCGGTCTGTTGGCAAATAGTGCGCCCGTGCCGAGCGATGCACTGTACTCATCATCCCTTCTACAAGAAGCCTCTCCTGCACGCCGAGGAAACGAAGATCTCGGGTGTCAGGGCACTAGAAGATTGCCCCAGCAGCAAACGTTTGTGGCTCCAAGTACTGTAATCGCTATGTCCCTAGGCCCACATGTCGGGGCTCAGTACCTTTGTGCATGCCCCCCTTCGGCTATAAAAGGGGATGCATGCAGTGTTACAGGACAGATCCAACCCTAGGCTCACTTAGACTCTCACAAGTTTATACAAGCACTCAAGCAATACATCACACAGTGGAGTAGGGTATTACGCTCTGGCGACCCGAACCACTCTAAACCCTCGCGTGCTCTCGTATGTTCATCCACCAGTCTCGTAACAAGCAAAACGCTTAGGCCCCTCCTCTTCTTAGGATTTAGGGCAGGTGCAATCCGCCACCCGGCCGGAGAGATTTCCTCTCCGACAAACTCCTATAAAAATCCCGGCCGATGAGTGCACTAATGAATTTTTACCGAGTGGCCTTTCCACAAAGGACATGCCAGTGACCAAAGCCGATTTAATAGATGTTCTATGTGATTACATCATGACAATCCAAGATGATACGACATTACAGTAAGTGCTCATTGTTTTATCTATTTTATAGGTACCAACTACGTAGAGTTTTGATATAGACCTTTGTCATGTTGCATTACAAGATGACATGGGTGCAAAGTTTCAACCCTTTTAAGATAGAAATATCTGTCAAAGACCTGCAAAACATATTAAGGGTAAATCTAGATATGACTCTAAAATGTTTTGACATGGTTGTTCGATTGTTGGCCATTAAAGAGTCACATATGTCGAAAGATGAAATGATAAAGGATAAAAAACATTATATGGACATGCGCTTCTGGGTAAGTTTGTTTCCAATCAATAATATAGTAATATATTGTATCTATACATATAATCCTCATGTGGACATGTATATATATTTATCCAGAGAATGGTTGGTTTTGGTAAACTTCCAAAGTACCATCAGGATCCTACAGCAGAAGAGTTAGCCAAAACACTCGATTGTTGGCCTTCATTGAACTATTATATCACTGGTTGTAAATATGTAAGTATGTGTTCATTTCGAATGTATTTATAAAAGGCACTTCGTTGCAATCCTAATTACTGATACTTTGTAGCTTCTTATGCCATGGAAATTCAATAGATGCTACGCACTTTTCGTAATCGATCATGGTAAAAAGCATGTAACTTTTATAGACTTTACACCCACTCAAGATTGGTGTAAACACATGCCATACAAGAGGTTTGCGGAAGCAATTATCATGGCCTCCAAGAAATATAAGATTGCCTACAATAAGAAACGTTCTCGATGGGCAAATGATATATTTAAGTGGGAACATACAATTCGGTCTAGTGTTCCAATGGACTTAAAAGGGTATTTTCTCAATACCATGTTCTCAACAGTTTAAATTTTTTCTATGATAACCATTGTATATAATATAGTTGGCCAAACATTATTCTGTAGGGTTAATACCAGCTACTTTGTTATACAAGCTATGGTCATGTGGGGGAGTGCTAGACGAATGGAATTTGATAGGGTGAGTGGAGTACGTTTGTTTCATGTTCAAACATACATTTCAGTTACATAATATAAATTTGACGTTTTGTTTTCTTATGTCTTTGTGTGTAGGATGCAAAGATTCTTCGAAGGAACTTTGTAATTGATCTATTAAGTTACGAGGAGAATTCATGCTGTTATGCCATCCCTCCAAACATACAACAACGACTTATCAATATCGCTAAAAAGATTAGATTAATGTACGGTTGTCGACATATTTGCCTATTATTAAAAATTGTAAGACATCACAATTTTAATTGAGGTTGCATCAATAAATAGGTTGATGTAGACCAATATGGTTTGTATGTGGTTTACATGTTTTAAATATAAATATATGTGGGCAGCTAGCACATCTAAATGTCAAACAAATCCCTTTTGATCTTTGAGCTTACAAGTTTCTACGATAAAAAAGTAATTTGATTACCAAGCTACTACTAACTTTATGTATGCCAGACCTCTGAACTGAATGTTGTTTAAGTCTTTTGTGTGCTTTGAGATATTAAGTTTATACAATTTGTATGCCTATATTCTACTATACCTGATTACATGTTCATGTCATACATCTTAGGACCTGGCAATCTATTTTGACATGTATTGCTCTTCTTATTTATATTATAGGCACATGATGTTTCGGCGATTTTGAATTTTAGTGAGAATTGTACACCAGAATTTTTGACGCCTTACCTGGATGGAATCGTGAATAAATTACTTGTTCTTCTTCAGGTATGCAATTACTTGTGTTGAATTAGGTTTCAGGTTGCTTCAAATATATTTGTTATCATGGTTAGTAAACAATGCTAATTGCTCATGTTCATATTCTAGAATGGCAAGCAAATGGTGCACGGGGGAGCATTGACAGCTCTAGCGTCAGTAGCAGATTCATCACAGGCGTTGTTCACTTGGGAGTTTTATGCATAGTGGATCTCTGTTATTGTGCAACATGGCCTCATGTGATTGTCGTATTGTTGTTGCGCTTTCTAACTTACTCATAATAACAACTTTATATATCATTTATATTGTTTTTTTGTTTGTCTATTTGATCATAAGTTTGTAACAATAACTTTTTTGTTTGTCCATTTACGTGGGGCAGTAGGCTGCTGCGCTCTTGGGAGAGCAGCCCGTCTACCACGCCGTACAGCGTTCCATTGGCTGCGGGACCGCCATGCCCCCAGTGGCGCTGCCCGACAAGGGTATTTAGGAGATTATCGGCGAAGCATTATAGCTCCCGACGAAGCAGGGGCTGCGACCAGCGCGCTGGACGTTGCTGTGGGGCCGCCTGATGCTGGCGGCGGCTGCTGCCTGGAGGTAGCAGCAGAGCTCATGATCGTCGAGACCTTTGATACCGGATTGGTAGGAGTCACGTTCCCTATACTGACGATATGTTTCCGTTGCAACGCACGGGCATTCACCTAGCAACTATAATTAATGTTTCTGCATCTTAATATATTTTATTATTATATTTTGACTCCGTAGCAACGCACGGGCAAACACCTAGTAAAGATTAGGATCAATGTTTTAAAGATCTCTGTGAGACCTAAGACTGGAGTACTGGACGGAGTGTTGCCGTATTTCCCGCTTGGGCTGTTGGTGGATTTTTGGCTTGGCCTGGCCCAACGTATTACGTATATCGAGCAGACTACACCGACAGTGGCCCAGAAGAGTAAACAGTGATCGGCATCTTGTATTCTTGTTCAACCTCCGCCCGCGGCTGCGGCTTGATGCTGCTCCAGTTCACCGGTTCCTCTTGAGCACTTGCGGGTACTCGCGCCGGCGGCTACCTGGGGCGGCTGCCCCACCTCGCTGTTATGGTAGGTTCGCCACCCTGGACCCGACCTGCCCCACCCCCAGAGGCTGAAACCGACAGCGCTTCCGTCCGCCACCGCCGATTGGCAATGAAACCCGCGCCCGCCCTCCCTGGACCTCCCCGCTGCAGTACCCGCACCGCCTCCGAGCCCTGCCGGTTCCTGGAGCTGCAGTTGCTTCCGCTCGTCCGCCGCCTCCCGCCCGACCACGCGCTTGCCCTCCTCCGCTTCCTGCCGCGCTGATTCGTACGACTGACGAGCCTCGTGTCACACAACGCGCAGTCTGCCTCGACCGACCGCGTCGTCTCCTCCGCGGCTGCTGCCGCGGTGCCCTCGACAAGCTTCAAGAACACAGGCGAGATGCGTCTACAACATCCTCATCAAGCACCGTGTCAAAAACGGCGAGTTGGAGCCCGTCTTCAAAGTGCTCGACGAAATGCGCGAGGACACCCGCCGAGCCTGGTCACATATTCAACACTGATCGGTGGGCTCTGCCGTGGGGGGGTAAGATGATGGAAGGCTTTGAGCTTATTGGAGGAGATTATCGCCAAGGACCGCAATGTCCCTGATCAGCTGCTGTACAAGTACAATGTGATCATTCGATGGGTTCTGTAGACTCCGGCAGGTGGATAAGGCTCGCACAATCTTTGAAATCTTGAGGAAGAACGAATGTGAGCCCAGAGCCTTCAATTATGCCACGCTGTTTAATGGGCACTAGCAGACATTGAGGCAGCGAGGTCGGTGTTTGAGGAGATGAGGAATGCTGGTGTGGAGCTAGATGCTGTGAGGCATGGAAGTGTGGATGGGGGCATCAATCTTGTTTTGGAGATGAAGAAGGGGTGTAGAGCTGATGCCGTCACTGGACGGGTAGTGGAAGCGATGGATCTGCTTGAGGGTGTGCCGTTGGATGGGAGGAGTTCAAGTTGAACGTCCTGAGGTATCAAATCTCGATGAACTGCTTGCGCTCCCATGGGGGGGAGATGGGTGAAGAGTTTCTACCTCACTATGCAGCGTCAAACAACCTGTTGATTGGTCTATGTGATGCTGGGGGAATAGCACACATGCTACTATGGCATTGTATGGGTTAGCCGATGCAGGCTTCATGCCAGAGGCTTGTCGAGACTATGTGCCGGGAGACAAAGCGAATGAGATCCACTCAGCTACTAGATGTCTTGGTCGGTGTAGGGTTGAGGTCTCGAGTAAACTCACAGCAGTTTATCTCTCCCCATTTTCCACTACAGGATCGAGTTGAAGTTTAGCAACAAGGAAGACAAGACTACCACTACCAGGCCTTACTTGAGACGGCAACCAACAGGGCAGGGCCTAGCACACACCTCTCTTTCAGAACAAGCCACTAACATCTTGAAGATATCAAACTGTGAAGGCACACAGACTGCATCCCAAATCTATTCTATCTGTTATGAATCAATATGACACAAAGTAGATTAAACACAGAGAAGACACAAATTTAATATGAAAAACTCCTCCAATGCGAAGGGGAAAAAACACGGGCGCCGGCCAACAACAATTTTACTATTTTTCGGGTGTTTACAGATCGTAGGAGATTTACAATTGAGAGATTATCTTCTGCTGCTTACAAGTATATATAGAGGTGGAATCCTAAACCGATTAGGGAACGATCGCTTCGCTCGTCAACTTGGCCCACCTTCTTTCCAATTTTTATCACAAACTCAACACTATCGTTCGCCCGAGAGTTGTCATCGGAGAGGTAGATAGTTGTCATCGGAGAGGTACTGCAGGATGACGGAGAGTGTGCCTAGGCTCTGGCAACAAACAGACTTCAGCTGGGTCCGGCGACCTTTAGCAGAACCATTTCTGCTAAAAAAAAGTTTGGCTGAAACCCGCAACCATCTTCAGGGAGTCCTCTCTAGCAACTTGTATGGGTAGGAAGTGTACTTGACTTCTTTTGACAGTTAAAATATTCCTAAAAAAAGGTTTATATGATGTTTGAATACACTAGAGCTAGTATTGAACCTAATGCTACTTGTAATTGACTCCTTTTTATGAGGCTACTTGTAATTGACTCGTTTTTCTGAGGCAACCCATGCAGGCATGGTCCATGATTGCTCCGTGGTTTATAAATAAATATAAGGGGGCATGTTTGGGTTCACCCCGTTGTTAATTTCTGACGCATCTTGTAGCAACAGCCTGTAGTTCCTCAGTTCTCGTGGCATTCTCCCTTAGAAGTTACTGTAGTATTCCATCCGTCTCAAAATAGTATTCATTTTAGGATGATAATAGCTTTATACAATATTTGATGTATACGCTTTATATATATCTCTAGGTTTATTGTCATCAATTTGAATATAGACACAAAAATAATGACCTAAAACGGCTCCTGTTTTTCTAATTGATTTCTATTTTCCGAGTTTATTTTCTCTTAGTAAAATAAAAATCTCTTAAAAAATGGAGTTGTGAAATTACTAGCTCTTTACGAGTAACGACACTTGAGACCTCAGAAATAAAGACTCACTAATTTATTCAACCAACCTTTTCATCCATAAACACTGCTGTATCAGACAGCACGAATCATACGTCAACACTGAGTAAATCCACCGACGATTGATAGTAATAATAACTTACAAGCAGGGCGCAACAATTGGACAGGAGGAATGATCTGAGAAGGCGGCATGCAGAGAACAAGGACACGACGAGATCGAGGCCACACGCGCACCGACATGGGCGTCGGCGGCGTGTCAGTCAGTCGTCGCGGCAGGCAGAGCTCTTGGGCTTGACGACGAACTTCATCTGGCCCATGGTGCAGTGGATGCCGCCGCGCTCCCCGCACACGAAGTAGTGCTGCTTGCGCTTCCGGAGCACGAACTCGAAGCCGGAGCCGGCGCCCTGCGTGACGCCGGCCACCAGCTTGGCCGCCTTGAGGTTGCAGGACTGGTAGTCCGCGGCGGTGCGCATCAGGTACACGCTGTGCGCGTGCACCGTCGCGTTCGGCGGGTCGTACATGAACACTGCATACATATGTGTGTGTGTGTGTGTGTTCAGTTCATACCATACCACAATAAACTTACACAGCAGGGGAAGGGGAACAGCGTGCTCAAACTCAAACTCACCAAGGGTGTCGTTCTGGAAGAAGGGCCCCTTCCTGATGACCCAGTCCGTGTAGTTGTACCCCCACGTCCACCGCGCCGCGTCGCCGACGACGAACCGCTCCGCGCGGGACGGCTCGGCGGCGAGCACCAGCAGCAGCGCGACGGCGGCGGGCACGGATACGAGCGCCGCGCTGGTGCTCCTCCTCGCCTCCATTATATCTCTCTCGACCGTACGGTAGCTGCCTCTGTATATGTCACACAGGCAGGCACCGGGCAGTTACTAGCTGCTACGCGTGTGCATGCACTTGGTATACTAGCCGGCCTATTGGATCGGACGCTTCGTCGTTCGGTTGTGTTTGTGGCTGGCAATGGCATGACACGGTATATATATATATATATAGCCTGCATCAGGCTCAGGTTGCTTGATCACCAGTCAGGACGCGCGCGTAATGATGTCGCAAAGTTGACCGCTCCTCCATGGCAGGACGCTCCTCCATGGCAGGAGAGAGCTCTCTGGAAAAAAAAAGGTGACGTGCCGGGCCAAGTCGTTGGCTCCGGATCACACGATCGATCGGCCGGCGACGACGACGTAGTTTTCGGTTAAAGCGACACCCACTTGCATTGCATTGGCGTGAAAACACAAGGCTGGCCATTGCTTGGTGCGCCATTAGCGATCAGCGTGCTTAGTGGCGGTGTTCGCTGGGCCGCGCGGCCGGGGGTTGGTGGGAGGTGGAATATAATTCGGCACATCATACACTAGTAGGCTAGTAGCTAAGCTAGCTACTCCATATATACGCTAGCTGTTGCGCCTACTACGCTTAATTTGCCGTCGCCTTTTCGATGTTATGCCGCCGCGCGGAAGGGTGCGCGTGTTTTGTGTTATTTTCCCTTGGGTGCGGGGTGCGACATGATTAGGCCGGCCGCCGGGCCGATCAGTCGCACATGTAAATATGTAATTAACTGGAAGCAACATAGGTTACCTGTATAGCCGTCGTCGTCCCGGTGCATGCATGCATGCTTCATGATCACGTCATGCTGAGAGTGCTAGCTACGACTTCTTATAATAATTTCAGTACGTACGTAGTTTCATCAGTAAACTAGTAGCCCGTATATATGTGTGGATTGTGGATCACGACCGACACTAGTACACAGAAGCTCTATAGTGGCGGTTCTAAACCTATTTACACTGGCGTTTTTCAGTACCGCCAGTGCTAGGGGTCAGTGGAAATCAGCATTTCCACTGGCGGTTATTTTGGAACCGCCAGTGAAAAGTGCATTTTCACTGGCGGTTTTCTTAAGGAACCGCCAGTGAAAAGTGCATTTCCACTGGCGGTTTTATAAAGCAAACCGCCAGTGGAAATGCACTTTTCACTGGCGGTTTTCTTTATTTAGCCGCCAGTGGAAGTTTTCCCGCCTTTTTTCAAAATTTCAAACAATACTGAATTATATATATTTATTTACACACACAAACATATATATATATATAGATCTATATTGATATTGAAAGCAACATGAAATTAAATTCTATCATACATTTATATACATCAAAGTATTCTGTTTACAACCATATATGCTTCATGCATTCTATACATCATAAGTTTTCACCTAAGCTCTAATAACTATCTCGGCTAAGAGATAATCTACTAATTTCTGTTAGTATTCTAAACTCTGGCAAAGCTAATGTCCCGGAAGCATCGTGATATTTTCCTTCTGCGGGTATGACCTCTTTCAATATGAATGTGCAGAGGTCCTCGATTATGCCATACAATGCAGCTTCGGTCAAGTTCTCCGGGTTTCCTCGTTGAAATTGCTGTAAAGGAATTTTATAAACATCATCTATTTATACTCAATAATAACACATTTGCATCTTTAATGACATAAATACATACTTGACTATTACTAATAATACCTTGTCAGGGTTCGTGATGTATCGTCCGTTCACTCTCATGAACTCGCACGCATAGAATCCACATAGGACCGATCCTTGTGGTTGTTTGTGGCACTACATAACGGGAGATTGGTTATTTAGTTGCAACATTGTGTATGATATGTATTCATAAAATCACATACTTACCGGCCAGTGATGATGGATGTCTAGTGGCACGCCTTTTTTCGACAGGTCGTACTTTCCACCTCTCATCTTATAGAATCTATAAGCCCTGTGATCTCAAATAGAATCACCATGTTATTCTCAAATTTTAATCGATAAAAGTATGCATGCATAGAAAAGGCTTACAGCTCTAAGATGCTGAGGAATTCTGCATATGTCGAAGGGTCGAAGTTCAAGGAGTCGAGCACCAGCACCTTTCCAACCTTAGGATAAATGAGGAAGCATATCCAGTGGTCCCTGTACGAATCAAATTTGTGATGCATGTGTATTGAAATTATTAATTTTATTTATGCAAAATCACACTTACTTAAAGTTGTACGGGGCCATTATGGCTTCCCTGTCTTGAAATTGAAGCATTGCATGTCCTATATAGGTGGCGTATCGAGCTTCAAAATCCTTCTTCATATCCTTTATACGCTTCTCAACTTCTTCGTCCGTCTTTCCCCGTAATTCATCGTTGTCTTTCCCGATTCTAAAAGTGTGGCTTTCCTCGGATATAAGTATTGGGTTGAGATACCCAACCCTTTTACTGGCACTAGCATTGGGCTTGGTACCGTAAAGGATCTCCTGCTGATCATGTTGCATTCTGCAAGTCACACGTGCATGTCAGATATTGAAATTTTATACAACTCACTAATAATAACACACATATGTGGAAGTATGAGCGACACTTACAATGCAAACATCGTTACAAGTTGCACGTCGAGTCTCTGAAGGTTCATCATTAACCACATGTCCTCGAATGTAACAACGGCCTTTTGGTCCGAACCAATAAAAGCATGGTCTGGTATATGCACACTGATGGTGTCTATGCCAACCGATGATGCCCGCATGTACCAGTCATGCAACCTTTTAACACCAGCCGGGACCTTTCTTAGTTTCTCAAGAGGTAGCAGAGGTCTGCCCGGCACATATTTTTTAGGCACGTTTTTGTAATCTGCCTTAGTTGGCTTCTTTATCTTTGCGGCCATTGCCTCAGCCTTTTTTGCAGACTCCTCGTGCTTGGCCAAATCAACAGTTTGTGACGTGAGGCTCCGTCCAATCCCTTTCAAAAACCGAGCTGTGCCAGCAGTAGTAGCTTTACTCTTCTTTTTCTGATACGGGGACACCAATTTTGGAATAGGAAGTTTAGATTTCTTTGATGGCCTTGGATCCTTTGATGGTTGTGGAGAAGGTGGATCCCTTGATGGTGGCGTAGACAGTGGGTCACCAAGAGGATGGGGAGGAGAAGGTGGTGGAGCCCTGAATGGTGATGCTTGTGGCGGAGACGGTGGGTCAGAAAAAGGATGAGGAGCAGCATGTGAAGTTTGAGGAGGTGAGGATGATGGATGTACAATAGGAACAAAAATTTGAGAAGGCAGAGACGGTTGGGCCTGCGACGCCTGCGACGAATTCGACCAATCAAGCAAATCGACATCCCTTCGAGGCCAAAGGATAAAATTATTGATAGCTTGTCCAAGTTTCTCGATACCTTCGGGCCCAGGGATGTCTAGCATGTCGTCCTTGGATCCTTGGACGACCGACGTCACTTCTACTTTGCAATAATCATCTGGAATATCGTTTCCATGGAACTTACGTCCTGGGATCGCAAGGCCTGTGGCTACTTTCTTTGTACGTTTATTGTTAATACCATATCTTATAACCAGTGTGCACGCCACAGGCCTTGTGATGTCATCAACTGGATAACGGTCCTTATTTCCCGTTGAAGCAACAGAGCTTGGTAATGTCGTACAATCTGTGGAAGCCGGCGGTTGAGCTGCTGGAATTATTTGTATTTGTGGAGTGGTCATCTGTTGAACAGACATCGCACTCGCCAACTGTTGCATCAATTCTGGAGGAGGATTCGATAGCATTTGAGACATCATGGCTTTGAACTCTTTCTTGGCCTCCTCCTTAAAATAATCCGCCATCTCTTCCTTGTATCGATCACGTTTCCTGTACAGACCTTCCCACTGTTGTCCGAATCCTTCCTTCCATCCTTCCTTAGACGAGATTCCTCGTACACGGCCAGGATGCTCAGGGTTACCGAGACCAGCCGTTAGGATGTCTCTTTCCCTTTGTGGCTTAAAAGTTCCTTGGCTCTGCTTAGCTGCCATTGTATATATGTTTTTTGCCGCTTCTTCGACAATGGGATCATCAAAAGATACACCGGTCTCGGTTTCCCTTGGTTTTCTAGCACGGAGCCAATTTACCGCCCTTTCACCAAGTTGCTCGGACAGCGTCGGCAACCCTGCGGCCTTCTTCTCGGCGTCTTCTTGTCTCCATTTAGGAACCTGACGCTTGTAACCACCTGTGCCTAGGTGGTGGCGGTACTTGTTCTTCTTTGATAGTTCCGAATTTGCCTCACTTAGAGATATGAAATCAGGGCTGCTCCTCTGCTCTAGAAATACTGCCCACTGACCTGCTGAGATTTTATATTTTTTGGTCGGGTCCAGACCTTTCTTTGCAAACTTTGTGTTCATCTCAGACCTCCAGTTTCGGAAATTGATTGCAAGCTGCTTCATCGTGTATTCCTTCACGAGTTCTTCTGAACCCCGAGGCAGAACGAACCTCATTAATAGCTTATTCCATATTTGATTCTTGACATCATCTGACACATCTCTCCACTGTCGTATTGTTATGTCAAGATTATCTCTAACTAAAAACCCAAGTGCATTCCGGAACTTAGGTAGTGCCTCTTCTGGAGCTAGGGGCTGACCTTTCGGGCTCACGTCTGAGATTTTGTATGTTTTGTCGGGAAACTTGTTCAGCCCCCTGTCACCTCTTTTTCGATCGCTCTGCTTCCTTTTCCTTGACGTCTCGGTTGTTGTCTTGGTCTGTTCCGGTGCGTCTTGGGTCGGCTCCGGTACGTCTTCGTTTCGTGCCACGGCTTCTTCGAATATCGCACGAAATTCAGACACGACCTCCTATTCATGTAATAAAATGCACAAGAGATCATGCATGTGAAATCAGTAGGGTACACATACGAAGCTAAAGATGCGTACTTTTACCTCAGCTTCTTGTGGATCATAAGTAGGGTCACGTTGCAACTCACGGAGAGCGGCCCTATCTATGCTAGTGGTAGGAAAAGGGTCGCTAGGCGTTTCATATCCTTCACTGCTGGATTGTTCTTGAGCAACACTCTTGTCCATGTGCTCGGGCACTAAATCTTGGTCCTTGATCGGAGAACTCATTGAGCTATATATATACAAATACATAAGCAATAATTAAATACATATTAACACATATTAACGTAAGCAATAATTAAATTCATATTAACAAATAGTATAATTAAATACATCCTCAGGCACTAAACCCTTAACCCTAACCCTAACCCTAAACCCTAACCCTTAACCCTAACCCTAAACCAAAACCCGAACCCTTAACCCAAAACCCGAACCCTTAACCCAAAACCCGAACCCTTAACCCTAAACCCTAACCCTAACCCTAACTATAACCCTTAACCCTAAACCTAACCCAAAACCCGAACCCTTAACCCAAAACCCGAACCCTTAACCCTAACCCTAACCCTAACCCTAAACCCTAACCCTTAACCCTAACCCTAACCCTAACTATAACCCTTAACCCTAACCCTAAACCCTTAACCCTAACCCTAACCCAAAACCCGAACCCTTAACCCAAAACCCGAACCCTTAACCCAAAACCCGAACCCTTAACCCTAAACCCTAACCCTAACTATAACCCTTAACCCTAACCCTAACCCAAAACCCGAACCCTTAACCCAAAACCCGAACCCTTAACCCTAACCCTAACCCTAACCCTAAACCCTAACCCTTAACCCTAACCCTAACCCTAACCCTAAACCCTAACCCTTAACCCTAACCCTAACCCTAACTATAACCCTTAACCCTAACCCTAAACCCTTAACCCTAACCCTAACCCAAAACCCGAACCCTTAACCCAAAACCCGAACCCTTAACCCAAAACCCGAACCCTTAACCCTAAACCCTAACCCTAACTATAACCCTTAACCCTAACCCTAACCCTAACCCAAAACCCGAACCCTTAACCCAAAACCCGAACCCTTAACCCAAAACCCGAACCCTTAACCCTAAACCCTAACCCTAACTATAACCCTTAACCCTAACCCTAACCCTAACCCAAAACCCGAACCCTTAACCCAAAACCCGAACCCTTAACCCTTAACCCTAACCCTAACCCTAACCCAAAACCCGAACCCTTAACCCTAAACCCTAACCCTAACCCTTAACCATAACCCTAACCCTAAACCGTAACCATATAGTATCGTATAGTCGTATAGTATCGTGTAGGACGGGGAGAGAGTCGCATAGGACGTATAAAGAGGGAGAGAGGGAGAATCGTATGGATATTATCGAGTTACGTATAGAGAGGGAGAGAGGGAGAGTCGTATAGGACGAGGAGAGGGAGAGAGGGAGAGTCGCATAGGACGTATAGAGAGGGAGAGTCGTACGGAAATTATCGAGTTCAGATCGAATTCGGATCGGATCGGATACGTATATTATCGAGTTGTGACGGATAAAATTACAATGTATATATTCAACATACATTTGAACACATATGAACACACATATATATATATTGAACACATACATTTGAACACATATGAACACACATATATATTGAACACATACATTTGAACACATATGAACACATATATATATTGAACACATACATTTGAACACATATGAACACACATATGAATAAAAATAAGTATTGTATGAATACTCTCCTCTCCTCTCCTCTCTCTATCTCTCTCCTCTCCCTCCTCTCTCTCTCTCACCCTCCTCTCCCTCCCTCTATCTATCTCCTCTCCCTCTATCTCTCTCCCTCTCTCTATCTCTCTCCTCTCCCTCCTCTCTCTCTCTCACCCTCCTCTCCCTCCCTCTATCTCTCTCCCTCTCCCTCCTCTCTCTTCCCTCTCCCTCTCCTTCCTCTCTCTTCCTCCCTCTCGGCGGCGGCGGCGCGTGCGCCCTCCTCTCTCTCACTCTCTGCAGAGACGCACGCAGGGGTCTCCCTCTCTTCCCTCTTCCTCCTCTCTCTTCCCTCTCACTCTCTCACTCTTCCTAGCCCGAGACGGCGGCGGCGGCGGCGTGCGCCCGCGTGCGCGCGGCGGCGGCGCGCATGGCGCCCGGCCGAGCCCGAGCGATCATAGACGAAGAAAGGGAGAGAGAGAGAGAGAAGAACTTACCTACGGCGCGGGGACGATGACGTGGACGACGGCGTGAACGACGGCGGCGCACGGCGGAGAAAATCGCCGGGCGAAAATTTTGGCAGCCTGACGGCGGGAAGATGGAAAGACAGGGCGCCAGAGACTTAGTGAAATTTTTCGGCCCCGCGCGCGCTCCTTTATATAGGAGATATTTCTACTGGCGGTTGACAATGAAAACCGCCAGTAGAAATCATTTCTACTGGCGGTTGTCATAGAGAACCGCCAGTAGAAATGCCAATCCACAGACTGTGGAGGCCGTTTCTACTGGCGGTTTTCATCGACAACCGCCAGTAAAAATGATTTCTACTGGCGGTTTTCATTGTCAACCGCCAGTAGAAATGTTTTTAGTATATTATTTTTTATTGTATATTCATACATTAAGTATATAAATTTTTGTACATATTAAATATATAAATATATATATTTAGTATACATAATATATATATTTATATATTACTTCTCTCTCTCTCTCCCCTCTCTCTCCCCTCTCTCTCTCCTCTCTCTCCTCTCTCTCCCCTCTCCCTCCTCTCTCTCCCCTCTCTCTTCCCTCTCTCTCCCTCCTCTATCTCTCCCTCTCTCTCCTCTCTCTCCTCTCCCTAGCTCCTCTCTCTCTCTATCCTCTCTCTCCTCTCTCTCCTCTCCCTAGCTCCTCTCTCTCCCCTCTCCCTCTCTCTCTCCTCTCTCTCTCTATCCTCTCTCTCTCCTCTCTCTCTCCTCTCTCTCCTCTCTCTCTCCTCTCTCTCTCCTCTTTCCCTCCTCTCTCTTCCCTCTCTCTCCCTCCTCTGTCACTAGAATGCCCGTTCTTGTAGTGTTTAAATACTACGTCGTCTCATGGCTTCGCGTCTCTCATCACCATTGGTGTGAAGTTCTTTCACAAGTATCAGATCTGGTAAACATCTTTCCAAGTTCTTTTACAACATGTTCTTTGAAGATGCTTGTTTCTTACTGCCTGATATGTATATATTAGTCGAATAGTCCTCCCTGCTTTTATTTTACCTCGTTCTAGGTGATAAACCATGACGGCGGCACTCCAAAGAAAGCCAAGGTGGTGGTGGAGGATGAGGAAGAGGCGGGGTTGGAGGATGAGGAAGAGGCGACTGTGACACTATCCATGGAGAAGGACGCGCTGGAGTGTGACATCTGCTGCCTACCCTTCCAGTGCGAAGTTTTCATGGCAAGTCAGATTACCATGCATGTATATATACAGTACATATTGCTCGGTAGGCTCCAGCATGATGCTCTGCTCTGTGTAAAATCAGTGCAAGAACGGGCATTCTCGATGTGCAAAGTGCTGCATCCGCACAGACGGTAAGTGCTGGACCTGCTCCGAGCGCATTGGCAACAATAGCTCTCTCTCCCTCTCCTCTCTAGAAAGTCGTGTAAAATTACATGCTTCGGTTTGTCGCTAACAATAATCAATTACATGACATGTCCTAACAATAATCAATTACATGACAACTATATAATCTAGGGAGCTATTGTTCTGCCTTGTCCATCGTGGCGTACCCAGGGCATCGAATTGCGTGGGATGCTTCGCTCAACGTTCCTTATCTTGGTTGGATGGTCTATGAAAAGAGACATGTCATTGAACTGGTTAAAATCCTCTAAATCAGATACACCATCAACTCCTATAGCTTGTTGTTTTCCAGGAAAAACTACATGCTTCCGAATGTCGGTGCTTTTCTTCTCATTGTTAGAAATGATCTGTTCAGCATAGAAGACCTGTGCAGCACGATTAGCAAGGATCCATGGGTCATCTTTGTAATCTACCTTACTTAGATCAAGAACTCTGACCCCATAGTTGTCTACCGTGACATGTTTGTCTTCAACCCATTGACATCGGAAAACCGAGATCTGAAATGTACCATAGTCTAGTTCCCATATGTCCTCAATAAAGCCAAAATATGTAATAATCTCACCAGTTTCATCATCTATGGCTTCGCATCGAACACCACTGTTTTGTGACATGCTCTTTTTGTCCTTGGACTTGGTACAAAATGTGAATCCACTAATGTCATTGGTTTGCCATGTTGTGACCTGGCGTGATGGTCCAGATGCCAAGCCCTTGATGGTTTGTTCTTCTATTGTTTCTCCACGTGGAATGTCCTTCACCATTAGCCATGTGTTGAACCGCTGCTTATGTTGCTTCATTACCCAATCATCCGTATGCCCAGGATTTTGCTCGCGAAGCTCATTGATGTGTTGTTGGATAAATGGCTCCATTATCGTTAGCTGATGTAGGATGCTCTGATGTGCCTCAAGTACTATATCGTAATCCGGTGGGATGAAAGATTTCCGTCCCATCCTCCCGCTTCCATACAGTCTACCCTCGTGTCGTGACGGAGGCAGACCTATTGCAACCTGGTCTTTTAGGATACTATTGCAGAATGGACCTCCGGACTCAATGGCCTCTTCGGTACAGTACCCATCTATCATGGATGCCTCGGGACGAGCACGGGTTGATACATAGCCATTCAGTATTGACATGAAACGCTCATACGTCCACATTTCATGCAAGTACATAGGACCCAATGCTTCTATTTGTGGCACCAAGTGCACCACAAGGTGCACCATAATATCAAAGAACGATGGAGGGAAACACATCTCAAACTGTGATATTGTCTCCACTGCGAATTCCTGAAGAGATGCCAACTCATCACGGCCAATTACCTTTTGTGAAATCCTGTTGAAAAAGTAGCACAACCGTGTGATTGCCATCTTTAAAAACAAAGGATTTATAGCCCTGATGGCAATAGGTAGGAATGTAGTCAGCATGACATGGCAATCATGTGAGTTGTAGTTGGTGATTGTCAGGTCTTTCATTGACACAATACTCCGTATGCTAGAGCAGAATCCGGATGGGACTTTCAAATTCTTGAGCCAAACACACATCGCATGTTTCTCATCTACATTGAGATTGTAGCTTGCTGCTGGGAGATGGTACTTCCCATTTTCTTGAAGAACGGGATGTAGTTCCTTTTTTATGCCTAAATCTACCAAGTCCATGCGTGAATTGAGCCCTTCTTTTGTTTTGCCCTTTATGTCTAGCAAGGTGCCCATTATGCTTTCAAACACGTTCTTCTGAACGTGCATACTATCGATCGCATGCCGCACATCTAACTCTTTCCAGTAAGGCAAGTACTCGAAGAAAATAGACTTCTTCTTGAATATAGCCCCCGAAGATGGTTTAGCATCCTTCCTTGTTTTTCCGTCTTTTGTCTTCTTCCCGAAAACAAACTTGATATTCCTGACTATTTCAAAAACTCTATGACCTCTATTGTTACCCGATGGAGCAGTAGAATGTAGTTCACCATTATTGTCGAAGTACTTATCCATCTTTCGCATGCGGTACCTGTGTCCTTCCAATAAAAAGCGTCTGTGCCTCATGCAAACTATCTTCCTAGATGCAGCAAGGGATACGTAAGCAGTTCCATCAATGCATACTGTGCAACCAACCTTTCCCTTAAACTGGCCTGATAATGTGAAGAGAGCAGGGTAATCGTTGATCGTAACAAAAAGAATTGCTCTCAGCGTGAATGAACCTTTACGATACTCATCCAACATTTGAACACCCGTTTCCCACAATATTTTCATATCCTCCATTAAGGGCTCCAAAAATACATCCATGTCAACTCCAGGTTGTGTAGGTCCAGAAATAAGGATGGTTAGCAAAATGTACTTCCGTTTCTGCATCAACCATGAAGGAAGGTTGTATATGGTGAGGATCACCGGCCATGTGCTATGCTTGCTGCTCCTCTCAGCAAATGGGTTCATTCCATCAGTACTCAGTGCGAACCTAACATTTCTCGGTTCATCGGCAAAGTCTCGGTGGTTGTCATTGAAATCTTGCCACTGCTTCCCATCGGCTGGATGTCGAAGCTTCCCATCGTTTTTGTGCTCATCAGAAGCATGCCAGCTCATAAGTCTGGCATCCTCAGGATTAGCGAACAAACACCTCAATCGATCGACGACGGGGAGGTACCACATCACCAAAGCAGGAATCTTTTTGAGCGCATAATAGTCTACTTCTTCTTTTTCTTTGCTCGTGGATTTTGAAGTCTTTTTTTGGGCTTTCTTTCGCTTCTTCCCTTTAGACACGGATGCAACACACTCTTCGTCCTCTCGATAATCTTTATTCGTCTTGTACCTACTTGCACCGCACTTTGGGCAGCTCTCCAAGTCTTTATAATCATCACCTCGATAAAGGATACAGTGATTTCTACACGCGTGGATCTTCTCCACACCCATAGTGAGCGAACTGATTAGTTTCTTTGCATAGTACGTGTTAGCAGGCACATTGTTCTCCTTTGGAAGCATGTCTGCGATAATACTCAAGAACGCATCAAAGCCAGCATCAGACACACCATATTTAGCTTTTAACATCAACAGCTTTAGCACAGACCGGAGCGTCGTGAACTCTTTGGTACAACCCTTAGACTCGTCGTACAAAGGCTCTTCTGCTGCCTTCTTCAGGGACTCCATACCTTTCATTAAGAACATCGATTGATCTGTATGACGACGCAACATTGCCTCTAGCAACTCTGCATCTTCCTCATCCATAACACTTGGCAGAACATGAGGTCTATCATGTTTATTTCCTCCAGCGTAACCATGATCAGTAACATTTTGCACTACATGTTCGCTCTGTGGAAGAGGTTGGTGTGTCTCGTGAACGAACTGAAATCTGTCGTCGATGTTCTCAGGGTTTCCAGTCGTATAAGGCGAAGAGCTACCCTCTCCATGCTTTGTCCAAATTGTGTAATCCTTCATAAATCCTCGGCATACCAGATGAGATATGATTTGTTCTGTGTCATTAAATACAGCAGCATTTTTGCAGTCCATGCATGGACAATATATGTGTTTTATCTTTGTTCTCCAAGCATGGTTCGTAGCAACATCAATAAACCTATGGACCTCGGATATGTATGATGGATCTAGCCTTGATAAGTTATACATCCAGGATGTCCTCTCCATCACCACCTGTAAAAAAGTAACATAAAACACATGGTGAAACCCTATATCCAAAAATGTGGCTAAAATGTGAAACCCTCTCTCTCTCTCTCTCCTCTCTCTCTCTATCCTCTCTCTCTCTCCTCTCTCTCACCTCTATCTCTCTCTCTCCTCTATCTCTCTCTCTATGGAGGATGAGGCGGGGTTGGAGGATGAGGCGACTGTGACACTATCCATGGAGAAGGACGCGTTGGAGTGCGACATCTGCTGCCTACCCTTCCAGTCCGAAGTTTTCATGGCAAGTCAGATTACCATGCATGTATATATACAGTACATATTGATCGGTAGACTCCAGCATGATGCTCTGCTCTGTGTAAAATCAGTGCAAGAACGGGCATTCTGGATGTGCAAAGTGCTGCATCCGCACGGACGGTAAGTGGTGCACCTGCTCCGAGCGCATTGGCAACAATAGCTCTCTCTCCCTCTCCCTCTCCTCTCTAGAAAGTCGTGTAAAATTACATGCTGCACATGGAGGATGAGGAAGAGTCGGGGTTGGAGGATGAGGAAGAGGCGACTGTGACACTATCCATGGAGAAGGACGCGTTGGAGTGCGACATCTGCTGCCTACCCTTCCAGTCCGAAGTTTTCATGGCAAGTCAGATTACCATGCATGTATATATACAGTACATATTGATCGGTATATATACAAATGTAGTTAGACTACTTTATCTCTTCCAATAAAAGTAGTTAGACTACTTTATCTCTAACACATGGTGAAACCCTATATCCAAAATGTGGCTAAAATGGAGGAAAAATGAACCAAATTTGGCAAAAGAAACATAAGCCAAACTTTCCTAGCAACTAATAAAAAAAAATTAATACCCAAACCTATCTTTAACACATGGTGAAAGCCTAGTTTCAAAATGTAGTTAAAATTGAGCAAAAATAAACAATAACTAACAATTGAAACATAATTAAACCAATCTTCCATACAACACATTCACCATTCATTAAGCAACTAAACATGAAAAAGAGAGGGAATAGACAAAAACTAACCATCTTATGCAACCTCATTTGAGGAAATAGAGAAAATTACCTAGCTATACTCTTCTCTCTCACATGTAAAACCCTAGATCCAAAATGTGGCTAAAATTGAGCAAGAATGAACAAAAATTGACAAAGAAACATAAACCAACCTTTCTTATCCACCTTCTTCCAAGAAATGAAGACCAAAACCTCTCCCCTTATATTTTTGTAAAATCTGGACCTCCAAAATCGCCTCCAATGGAAGCTAGCTGCGAGCATACAGTTCACTGTCGCGGGGAAGAAGAGGGGTATTTATAACAGACAGTTCACTGGCGGTTGGCTTGAAAAACCGCCAGTGGAAACCTATTTCCACTGGCGGTTATCTTAACACAACCGCCAGTGTAAATAGGGTATTTACACTGGCGGTTCTGTTACACCAACCGCCAGTGGAAATTGCTTTCTACTGGCGGTTCTGTTACACCAACCGCCAGTGGAAATACCCTATTTCCACTGGCGGTTGTGTTAAGATAACCGCCAGTGAAAATGGGTTTCCACTGGCGGTTCCTAAGTCGGGTCCACCTTGTTTTTTTTACTGGCGCGTGATAACTGAAACCGCCAGTGATAATTTATGGGTGTCGCAGGCTATGAGCTCTTTTCTACTAGTGCGACCACCGTCAGACGCTCAGGTCAGCTTGTGGAAATACGGTGGTCAATAACTATTATTCGTCGACGACGACGTCCTCGGCACGGGATCCGATCGACCATTTTGTTCGCGCCCGCTTGTTGGAGTTGGAGTTGGAGTGCGCTGTACCCGAAAATCGCTTACCTTTGAAACTTCAGTGTGCTCTCTCTATAGAAATATTTTTAGCTTTGGCGTTTGGGATGCAGCTGGCACGGCGCGGGTTTTGATTTGCCGGTCTGTAATGCGTGCACGTTCCAACAATCACAGCGTAGTACGTTATTGAGCGGGATCACAGGGGGCGCTTGCTTGCTTCCAGCGTCGCCGCCAAGAACTGCCGGAAGAACAGCGCGCGCGCGCACTCACTCTCAGCGTCAGGCCGGCGTCACCCCTCCTGTCTAGCCCCCCCTCTCTCCGCGTCTGTACTCCGCAGCGCATGGTGTGGTACCCGGAAAGCGTACGGCACCATGATCGTCGAGTGAGCTGTTGTATTCGAGTGTTCTTCCATCGTTTCACATGCGAGAGGTCAGGGTCAGCTGCTTACACTACACTACTACAGACTGCATACCACCTACGCGTGAAACTGCATGCACCGCATGCGCTTGTACGCGCTGTGTTCAATTCGCGTCGCGTACGTACGTGATGTCGTCGTCGTCCACATGTACAAGCGTTTCGGTGGTGCGCGCAGTACGTGGCTTGCAAGACAAGCAGGGGCTACAATGTGCGGAGATCAATCACATCGATCTCGTAGCGTGCCCATCATGACTCCATTAACAACACACTGGGGCTGATTGGTTACCTTGTCCCACACGCGCAGGTTCACACGCCGTGTATTGACCGTGTGCAAGCACGTGTTCGGTTGTCTGCGTCTTCGCGCACGACTCTACATGCAGTTTAGCTCCTTTTCCAGTGTCTGGTCTGCACGTCTGGAGATGTGGAGAGTGAACTTCCAGGCCCGTTTGAGCCATGCGCGCGCCAGTCGGGGAACCAATCAGCCCCACTGTTTCGGCACTTTGGGTTTACTTGCTTGTGGTAATGGTGCATGTCTAGCTCCGTATATATATGACTACGGCCTACGGTGATGATTAGGGTAATAGGGTGACACGTGAAAATAATTCGGGGGACCAAAGTCACTAAAGTCCAAATTACAAACCTTATATTATATCCATGTTTCAATGTAGTTCTCTTAGTTTTCTATATATAGTGTATCACAACTTTCTCAAACTCTTATCACAGCCTCTATATATGATATCATGATATGTGCACAAGTTTCATGATTTTCTGACTTTGTTTGTGTTTTATACAATTTTTAAACAGCTGTATGACAAGTTCACGGCCATGTTTAGTGAGCATGGTGCTCGAAGTTTCTGGTCCGCTCCTAAAATCGGTCGTAACTTGTGCTAAATAGCATGGATATCATTTTTGCATTCACGGATTTTCAAGTTTCGAATGACTTGCGGTTCAAATGTGAATTTTCCGAAGAAATTCAAATAAACGAACTAAATCCAATAGTTATTGTAAATACTTTTATAATTGTCCCAAAATGGTACATGTAGGTCTACATAGTGTAGAAACATACCACAAAAGTTTTGGTTGGCAAAATAAAAAAAATATACTTTGCCGAGTGTCAGCCGTTGGACACTCGGCAAAGCTTTGTTTGCCGAGTGTCATACGATAGACACTCGGTAAAGTTTTTTTAAAAAACCCTAAAGTCATTCTTTGCCGAGTGCCCAAACAGCTGACACTCGGCAAAGACGTTTTTGCCGAGTGCTGGATCCAGGGCACTCGGCAAAGCTTGGACACTCGGCAAAGTTTTTTTAAAAAAACACTAAAGTCATTCTTTGCCGAGTGCCCAACGGCTGACACTCGGCAAAGACGTATTTGCCGAGTGCCGGATCCAGGGCACTCGGCAAAGTATATTTTTTAATTAAAAAAACTTTGCCGAATGCCAGATCACGGGCACTCGGCAAAGTCTGTTTATATAGGCAGAAATAACCTTCTTCTTCACTCTCTTCTCCACGCCGCCGCCACCGTCGTAGCAACTCTCCGCGCTCTCAAACCCCGCCCGGCCATCGCCACCGTGCCCCGTGCCCCACCCCCTCTAGGCGATCCAGCCTTCGAGTAGAGTAAGAATTTCTAGTTTTTACAGTGATAATTATTATTCACCTATTCACCCCCCTCTAAGCGACATCCAGATTATGTTCCCGGGCATAGGGAACTTTCAATTGGTATCAGAGCTAGGCCTCTCCAGTGTGGGCTTAGCCGTCCGGAGATGACGATGTCGTCACAAGAGGTAACTCTAGAACTTCTTCTAGGCGATGGTTCTAATTATAAATCTTGGTCTGTCTCTATTTATAATACTTTCATGCATATTGATCCTGATTTGAGACAGATCTTTAGTAGAAGTATTTTTCCCTCTGATATTAGTAAAAAGGGGTTTTTAAATTGGTGCCCTTAGTTTTGGTGGTGTGCTCACCTATACCCTTAGTCGTGTTTTTTGCTCAGCTGTGCCCTTCCAGTGCTATAGAACAGAAGGGCACAGCTGAGCAAAAAACATGACCAAGGGTATAGGTGAGCACACCACCAAAACTAAGGGCACCAATTTAAAAAACCCTAGTAAAAAACCTTCTAATGCTGAACTAAGATGTTTATCTCTCAATCACCATGCTTGCAACATCTTAGTTGACTCTCTTTCTAGAGGTGCTTATTTTGCCATCATGAGTAGTGTTAGTGATTTATTTGTTGATGCTCATGATCTATGGACTAAAATTAAGTTGAAATTTTTTAAGTCCATATGCACTGCTTCTGCTCCCTCTATTGTTGGTGGTACTAACTTGTCCAAGGGAGAAGAACAAGAACGATGGACACCAAGCGATGGATCCACCTCACCGACAGGTTCATCTCCCACTAGTTATACATGTCTTGTTGCTAACGATGATAGTGGAAACGAAAGTGACAATGAGAAGGAATATGAGGACGATAGCAAGGATGAGTCTTCAACACTACAAGGTACATGTTCTTGTATTGCTTCCACTGATAATAATGACAAGGAAAAAGAGACCGATGATGTGGAAGAAGAGGATATTCGCCGATTCTACACCCATCTCAACAAAGAAGACAAGTGCTCTTGGTTAAGCTGTTGAGAAGGAACAAGGAACAAGGCGAGACACTTCTCAAGTTAGAGGAGACTCTCATTAAAACCAACAACAGCCTGGAGAAGATGACCAAAGAACATGAGGAGCTAAAGTGCTCTCATGATAATTTGGTCCAACGGTATGAATCTGTTTTATTTGACCAAAGAAATAATCATGATGTATTATCTGATGTTGCTCAACTTAAAACTGAGAATTCTATGCTTAAGAGTCAAGTAGAAATGATAAATTTAGAAAAACTTGCTCTAAGTGAAAAGTATGATATGTTGTCTTATTCTCATAATGAATTAATTGATGACCATATCATGCTCGATATTGCTCATGAGGTAGTAATTACTAGTTTTGTCGGGGACCATAATTAGGGGTACCCTCAAGACGCCTAATTCTCAGCTGGTAACCCCCATCAGCATAAAGCTGCAGAGGCCTGATGGGTGCGATTAAGTCAGGGATCAGTCCATACGAGCGACTCGATCACGCCTCGCCCGAGCCTACCTCGGGCAAGGGCAGCCGACCCTGAGGTATTTCCGTCTCGCCCGAGGCCCCCTTTTCACGGCAGACGCATCTCCGGCTCGCCCGAGGCCTTGTCTTCGATAAGAAGCAACCCTTACTAAATCGCCGCGCTGACCGACCAAGTCACAGGGGCATTTAACGCAAAGAGTGAGACTGACGGGCAGCCAGGCCTTGCCGAGGGCGCCATGGGAAGCTCCGCCCGACCCAGGGCTCGGACTCGGGCTAAGGCCCCGGAAGACGGCGAACTCCGCTCCGCCCGACCCAGGGCTCGGACTCGGGCTAAGGCCCCGGAAGACGGCGAACTCCGCTCCGCCCGACCCAGGGCTCGGACTCGGGCTAAGGCCCCGGAAGACGGCGAACTCCGCTCCGCCCGACCCAGGGCTCGGACTCGGGCTAAGGCCCCGGAAGACGGCGAACTCCGCTCCGCCCGACCCAGGGCTCGGACTCGGGCTAAGGCCCCGGAAGACGGCGAACTCCGCTCCGCCCGACCCAGGGCTCGGACTCGGGCTAGGCCCCGGAAGACGGCGAACTCCGCTCCGCCCGACCCAGGGCTCGGACTCGGGCTAGGCTCCAGAAGACGACGAACTCCGCTTCGCCCGACCCCAGGGGTCGGACTCCGCCCTGGCCTTTGCCGAACGACCTCCTTCTCGCCCGACCCAGGAGCTCGGGCTCGGCCTCGGCCATGCAGGACAGACTCGACTTCGGCTTCGGAGGAGCCTCCACGTCGCCCGACCTAGGGCACAAGTCCACCACGTCAACAGAAAGCGCCATCATCACCCTACCCCGAGCCGACTCGGGCCGCAGAGAACAAGACCGACGTCCCATCTGGCTAGCTCCGCCAGATAGGCAATGATGGCGCTGAAAGGGAAATGTGCCCTTGGGCCATTTCTAAGTATTTTGGTGATTGAGTGCCAACACAAGTGCTTAAATGTGAATTTATGTCCATGGATGAACAAAGTGCAAATCATGAAGTAAAGGTATGTTTCTAAGCCTTAGTACATTGGTTTTGTGTACTAATATACTTGTCTAAGTGTTAGAAACAGAAAGAAGAAGAAAAGAAAAGAGGAGAAAAAGACTTGGCTGTGTACAGCCAAGACTCAGCTCGGTCTGGCACACCGGACTGTCCGGTGTGCACCGGACAGTGTCCGGTGCGCCAGGCTGACTCGGCGTGAAGTAGCCGCTCTCGGGAATTCGCCGACGGCGTACGACTAAAATTCACCGGACTGTCCGGTGTGCACCGGACTGTCCGGTGAGCCAACGGTCGGCCGGGCCAACGGTCGGCCGCGCAATCTGCGCGGGACACGTGGCCGAGCCAACGGTCGGAAGGGGGCACCGGACTATCCGGTGTGCACCGAACATGTCCGGTGCGCCAATGGCTCCCAGATCTGCAACGGTCGGCAATGGTCGGCAGCGCTGTTTAAGGAAAGAAATCGGGCACCAGACAGTGTCCGGTGTACACTGGACTGTCCGGTGCACCCGACGGCAGAAGGCAAGGATAGCCTTCCAGATTTGCTCTCAACGGCTCCTAGCTGCCTTGGGGCTATAAAAGGGACCCCTAGGCGCATGGAGGAGACAACCAAGCAACCTTAGAGCATTCTTGATCATCCACACTCATTCTTTGCGCATTCGTTTGTGATTCTAAGTGATTCGAGCTCCGTTCTAGTGAGAACTTTGAGATAGTCATTCGAGCTCGATTCTTGGCCGTGTGTGTGCGCATTTCGCTGTGGATTTGTGTGTGTTGCTTCCCTCCCTTACTCTGTGCTTCTTTGTGATCATATACTTGTAAGGGCAAGAGACTCCAATTTGTGGAGATTCCTTGCAAACGGGATAAAGAAAAGAAAGCAAAACACCGTGGTATTCAAGTGGGTCTTTGGACCGCTTGAGAGGGGTTGATTGCAACCCTCGTCCGTTGGGACGCCACAACGTGGAGTAGGCAAGCGTTGGTCTTGGCCGAACCACGGGATAAACCACTGTGTCATCTCTGTGTTTGATCTCTTGTGGTATTGTGTTTTGTTGAGACTTCTCTCTAGCCACTTGGCGATTATTGTGCTAACACTTAACAAGTTTTTGTGGCTATAAGTTTAAGTTTTCACAGGATCACCTATTCACCCCCCCTCTAGGTGCTCTCAATTGGTATCAGAGCCGTTCTCTTCACAAAAGGGACTAACCGCCCGAAGAGATGGATCCTAAGGGGAAGGGAATTGTGATCAACGACAAAGAGAAGGAATCCTTCGTCAACGAGCCGAAGGAAGACAAGCCTACCGACTCCGGCTCGGGCCATAGACGGAAGGAAGGGAAGAAGAAGAAGACAAGGCGCATCAAGGAGATCATCTACTACGACGACAGCGATGAGTCTACTTCTTCCCAAAAGGACGACGACAACGACTACAAAAAGACGGTCAATTCAAACTTTTCATTTGATTATTCTCGTATTCAACATAGTTCGAATTCGCATTTGCTTTCCATTCCTCTTGGCAAACCTCCACACTTCGATGGGGAGGACTACGGATTTTGGAGTCACAAAATGCATAGTCACTTATTCTCTCTCCATCCAAGCATATGGGAGATTGTAGAGAATGGAATGAAATTTGATAGCTCGGATAGCCCTCTGCTTATAAATGAACAGATCCATAGAAATGCACAAGCTACTACTGTTCTCTTAGCATCCTTGTGCAGGGAAGAGTACAACAAGGTGAGCGGCTTGGACAATGCCAAGCAAATATGGGACACCCTCAAGATCTCTCACGAGGGGAATGACATCACCATGCTCACCAAAATGGAGTTGGTGGAGGGCGAGCTTGGACGATTCGCCATGATAAGGGGAGAGGAGCCAACCCAAACGTACAACCGGCTCAAGACCCTTATCAACAAAATAAGGAGCTACGGAAGCACACGATGGATGGACCACGACGTCGTCCGCCTAATGCTAAGGTCTTTTACCGTTCTTGATCCTCATCTCGTAAACAATATTCGTGAGAATCCCAGGTACACGATGATGACGCCCGAGGAGGTACTCGGAAAATTCGTAAGCGGGCGGATGATGATCAAGGAGGCGAGATACGTCGACGAAGCATTGAACGGTCCAATCCACGAGTCTCAACCCATCGCTCTCAAGGCAACAAGGAGCAAGGAGTCGCTACCCAGCAAGGTGGCGCAAGTTGAGGCGGCCGGGCTCAATGATGAAGAGATGGCTCTCATCATCAAGAGATTCAAGACGGCGCTAAATGGTCGCAAGGGGCAGCCAAGCAAGACCAAGACAAAGGGGAAGCGCTCATGCTTCAAATGTGGTAAGGTTGGTCATTTTATTGCTAACTGTCCCGAAAATGATAGTGACCAGGAGCAAGGGAAAAATGGGAAGAGAGAGAACAAGAAGGTTTACAAGAAGGCCAAAGGCGAAGCACACCTTGGAAAGGAGTGGGATTCGGATTGCTCTTCGTCCGACTCCGATGACGAAGGACTTGCCGCCACTGCCTTCAACAAATCGGCTCTCTTCCCCAACGAGCATCACACTTGCCTCATGGCAAGGGAAAAGAAGGTTTATGCATCCGGGGGTTCAAGCTGGATTATCGACAGCGGATGCACAAACCATATGACGGGGGAGAAGAAGATGTTCACCTCCTACGTCAAAAATAAGGATTCCCAAGATTCAATTATATTCGGTGATGGGAATCAAGGCAAGGTAAAAGGGTTAGGTAAAATTGCAATTTCTAATGAACACTCAATCTCCAATGTGTTTTTAGTTGAGTCTCTTGGTTACAATTTGCTATCTGTTAGTCAACTATGCAATATGGGATATAATTGTCTGTTTACAAATGTAGATGTGTCTGTCTTTAGAAGATGTGATGGTTCACTAGCTTTTAAGGGTGTACTAGACGGCAAGCTTTACTTAGTTGATTTTGCAAAAGAAGAGGCCGGTCTAGATGCATGCTTAATGGCTAAGACTTGCATGGGCTGGCTGTGGCATCGCCGCTTAGCACATGTGGGGATGAAGAACCTCCACAAGCTTCTAAAGGGAGAACACGTGATAGGTCTAACCAATGTTTATTTCGAAAAAGATAGACCTTGTGCAGCTTGTCAAGCAGGGAAACAGGTGGGAGGCTCTCATCACACCAAAAATGTGATGACAACATCAAGACCCCTGGAGCTGCTACATATGGACCTCTTCGGACCCGTCGCCTATCTAAGCATAGGAGGAAGTAAGTATGGTTTAGTTATTGTTGATGACTTTTCCCGCTTCACTTGGGTGTTCTTTTTGCAGGATAAGTCTGAAACCCAAGGGACCCTCAAGCGCTTCCTCAGGAGAGCTCAAAATGAGTTTGAGCTCAAGGTGAAGAAGATAAGGAGCGACAACGGGTCCGAATTCAAGAACCTTCAAGTGGAGGAGTTTCTTGAGGAGGAAGGGATCAAGCACGAGTTCTCCGCTCCCTACACACCTCAGCAAAATGGTGTGGTAGAGAGGAAGAACAGGACACTCATAGATGTGGCGAGGACTATGCTTGGAGAATTCAAGACCCCCGAGTGCTTTTGGTCGGAAGCCGTGAACACGGCTTGCCACGCCATCAACAGGGTCTACCTTCACCGCCTCCTCAAGAAGACGTCGTATGAGCTACTAACCGGTAACAAACCCAATGTATCTTACTTTCGTGTATTTGGGAGCAGGTGCTACATTCTAGTGAAGAAGGGTAGAAATTATAAATTTGCTCCCAAAGCTGTAGAAGGGTTTTTGTTAGGTTATGATTCAAATACAAAGGCGTATAGAGTCTTCAACAAATCATCGGGTTTGGTTGAAGTATCTAGCGACGTTGTATTTGATGAGACTAATGGCTCTCCAAGAGAGCAAGTTGTTGATTGTGATGATGTAGATGAAGAAGATGTTCCGACGGCCGCCATACGAACCATGGCGATTGGAGAAGTGCGGCCACAGGAACAAGATGAACGAGATCAACCTTCTTCCTCAACAACGGTGCAACCTCCAACTCAAGACGATGAACAGGTTCATCAAAAGGAGGCGTGTGATCAAGGGGGAGCACAAGATGATCACGTGATGGAGGAAGAAGCGCAACCGGCACCTCCAACCCAAGTTCAAGCGGTGATTCAAAGGGATCATCCTGTCGACCAAATTTTGGGTGACATTAGCAAGGGAGTAACTACTCGATCTCGATTAGTTAATTTTTGTGAGCATTACTCCTTTGTCTCTTCTATTGAGCCTTTCAGGGTAGAGGAGGCCTTGCTAGATCCGGATTGGGTATTGGCCATGCAGGAGGAACTCAACAACTTCAAGCGCAATGAAGTTTGGACACTGGTGCCTCGTCCCAAGCAAAATGTTGTGGGAACCAAGTGGGTGTTCTGCAACAAACAGGACGAGCACGGGGTGGTGACGAGGAACAAGGCTCGACTTGTGGCAAAAGGTTATGCCCAAGTCGCAGGTTTGGACTTTGAGGAGACTTTTGCTCCTGTGGCTAGGCTAGAATCAATTCGTATCTTGCTAGCATATGCCGCTCACCATTCTTTCAGGTTGTACCAAATGGATGTGAAGAGCGCTTTCCTCAACGGGCCGATCAAAGAGGAGGTGTACGTGGAGCAGCCCCCTGGCTTCGAGGATGAACGGTACCCCGACCACGTGTGTAAGCTCTCTAAGGCGCTCTATGGACTTAAGCAAGCCCCAAGAGCATGGTATGAATGCCTTAGAGACTTTTTAATTGCTAATGCTTTCAAGGTTGGGAAAGCCGATCCAACTCTTTTTACTAAGACTTGTGATGGTGATCTTTTTGTGTGCCAAATTTATGTCGACGACATAATATTTGGTTCTACTAACCAAAAGTCTTGTGAAGAGTTTAGCAGGGTAATGACGCAGAAATTCGAGATGTCGATGATGGGCGAGTTGACCTACTTCCTTGGGTTCCAAGTGAAGCAACTCAAGGACGGCACCTTCATCTCCCAAACGAAGTACACACAAGATTTGCTAAAGAGGTTTGGGATGAAGGACGCCAAGCCCGCAAAGACGCCGATGGGAACCGACGGACACACCGACCTCAACAAAGGAGGTAAGTCCGTTGATCAAAAAGCATACCGGTCAATGATAGGGTCTTTACTTTATTTATGTGCTAGTAGACCGGATATTATGCTTAGCGTATGCATGTGTGCCAGATTTCAATCCGATCCTAAGGAGTGTCACTTAGTGGCGGTGAAGCGAATTCTTAGATATTTGGTTGCTACGCCTTGTTTCGGGATCTGGTATCCAAAGGGGTCTAACTTTGACTTGATTGGGTACTCAGATTCCGACTATGCTGGATGTAAGGTCGATAGGAAGAGTACATCGGGGACGTGCCAATTCTTAGGAAGGTCCCTGGTGTCATGGAACTCTAAGAAACAAACCTCCGTTGCCCTATCCACCGCTGAGGCCGAGTACGTTGCCGCAGGACAGTGTTGCGCGCAACTACTTTGGATGAGGCAAACCCTCAGGGACTTTGGCTACAATCTGAGCAAAGTCCCACTCCTATGTGACAATGAGAGTGCTATCCGAATAGCGGAAAATCCTGTTGAGCACAGCCGCACAAAGCACATTGACATCCGGCATCACTTTTTGAGAGACCACCAGCAAAAGGGAGATATCGAAGTGTTTCATGTTAGCACCGAGAACCAGCTAGCCGATATCTTTACCAAGCCTCTAGATGAGAAGACCTTTTGCAGGTTGCGTAGTGAGCTCAATATCTTAGATTCGCGGAACTTGGATTGAAATGAAGCATACATGTGTTTATGCCTTTGATCATGTTCCTTTCTGCATTTTGTTGCTTATTATGGTGCTCAAGTTGTACAAACACTCCCTGGACCTCACAAGTCCGTTGCAAAGTGATGCACAGTTTTAGGGGGAGATGTGTTACAACTTGACCCTTTGAGACTAACCATATGCTTGAGTTTGCTTGTTTTAGTCTCAAAGGAGAATTGAAAGGGAAAAGGTGGACTTGGACCATGAAAGACTTCCACTGCACTCCGATGAGAGGGTAACGTATTCCAAGTTCATCTCATGAAATCTTATTGCCATTTGCTCTTAATTGAAGATTTTGGTGAGGCAATGGGGTTATAGGGCCAAGATTGATCCCGTTTTGGTGCTTGATGCCAAAGGGGGAGAGAATAAAGGCCAAAGCAATAAATGGATCAGCTACCACTTGAGAGATTTTGAAAAGAGTAGAATAGAGTTGTTGGTTTGTCAAAACTCTTTTGTTGTCTCTCTTATCAAAAGTTGGCTTCTTGCGGGGAGAAGTAGTGATTATGGGAAAAAGGGGGAGTTTTTGAAATCTTTGATCAATCTCTTTTGGAATGACTCTCTTTTTGCTTCAACATGTGTGTTTGACTTAGAGATAAAGATTTGAGTTTTATTTGCAAAAACAAACCAAGTGGTGGCATAGAGTGATCCATATATGTCAAAAGTGAATCAAAACAATTTTGAGTTCTTATTTGATTTGATTTTGTACTTGTTCTACTTGCTTTATGTTGTGTTGGCATAAATCACCAAAAAGGGGGAGATTGAAAGGGAAATGTGCCCTTGGGCCATTTCTAAGTATTTTGGTGATTGAGTGCCAACACAAGTGCTTAAATGTGAATTTATGTCCATGGATGAACAAAGTGCAAATCATGAAGTAAAGGTATGTTTCTAAGCCTTAGCACATTGGTTTTGTGTACTAATATACTTGTCTAAGTGTTAGAAACAGAAAGAAGAAGAAAAGAAAAGAGGAGAAAAAGACTTGGCTGTGTACAGCCAAGACTCAGCTCGGTCTGGCACACCGGACTGTCCGGTGTGCACCGGACAGTGTCCGGTGCGCCAGGCTGACTCGGCGTGAAGTAGCCGCTCTCGGGAATTCGCCGACGGCGTACGGCTAAAATTCACCGGACTGTCCGGTGTGCACCGGACTGTCCGGTGAGCCAACGGTCGGCCGCGCAATCTGCGCGGGACACGTGGCCGAGCCAACGGTCGGAAGGGGGCACCGGACTGTCCGGTGTGCACCGGACATGTCCGGTGCGCCAACGGCTCCCAGATCTGCAACGGTTGGTAGCACTGTTTAAGGAAAGAAATCGGGCACCGGACAGTGTCCGGTGTACACCGGACTGTCCGGTGCACCCGACGGCAGAAGGCAAGGATAGCCTTCCAGATTTGCTCTCAACGGCTCCTAGCTGCCTTGGGGCTATAAAAGGGACCCCTAGGCGCATGGAGGAGACAACCAAGCAACCTTAGAGCATTCTTGATCATCCACACTCATTCTTTGCGCATTCGTTTGTGATTCTAAGTGATTCGAGCTCCGTTCTAGTGAGAACTTTGAGATAGTCATTCGAGCTCGATTCTTGGCCGTGTGTGTGCGCATTTCGCTGTGGATTTGTGTGTGTTGCTTCCCTCCCTTACTCTGTGCTTCTTTGTGATCATATACTTGTAAGGGCAAGAGACTCCAATTTGTGGAGATTCCTTGCAAACGGGATAAAGAAAAGAAAGCAAAACACCGTGGTATTCAAGTGGGTCTTTGGACCGCTTGAGAGGGGTTGATTGCAACCCTCGTCCATTGGGACGCCACAACGTGGAGTAGGCAAGCGTTGGTCTTGGCCGAACCACGGGATAAACCACTGTGTCATCTCTGTGTTTGATCTCTTGTGGTATTGTGTTTTGTTGAGACTTCTCTCTAGCCACTTGGCGATTATTGTGCTAACACTTAACAAGTTTTTGTGGCTATAAGTTTAAGTTTTCACAGGATCACCTATTCACCCCCCCTCTAGGTGCTCTCAATTGGTATCAGAGCCGTTCTCTTCACAAAAGGGACTAACCGCCCGAAGAGATGGATCCTAAGGGGAAGGGAATTGTGATCAACGACAAAGAGAAGGAATCCTTCGTCAACGAGCCGAAGGACGACAAGCCTACCGACTCCGGCTCGGGCCATAGACGGAAGGAAGGGAAGAAGAAGAAGACAAGGCGCATCAAGGAGATCATCTACTACGACGACAGCGATGAGTCTACTTCTTCCCAAAAGGACGACGACAACGACTACAAAAAGACGGTCAATTCGAACTTTTCATTTGATTATTCTCGTATTCAACATAGTTCGAATTCGCATTAGCTTTCCATTCCTCTTGGCAAACCTCCACACTTCGATGGGGAGGACTACGGATTTTGGAGTCACAAAATGCGTAGTCACTTATTCTCTCTCCATCCAAGCATATGGGAGATTGTAGAGAATGGAATGAAATTTGATAGCTCGGATAGCCCTCTGCTTATAAATGAACAGATCCATAGAAATGCACAAGCTACTACTGTTCTCTTAGCATCCTTGTGCAGGGAAGAGTACAACAAGGTGAGCGGCTTGGACAATGCCAAGCAAATATGGGACACCCTCAAGATCTCTCACGAGGGGAATGACATCACCATGCTCACCAAAATGGAGTTGGTGGAGGGCGAGCTTGGACGATTCGCCATGATAAGGGGAGAGGAGCCAACCCAAACGTACAACCGGCTCAAGACCCTTATCAACAAAATAAGGAGCTACGGAAGCACACGATGGACGGACCACGACGTCGTCCGCCTAATGCTAAGGTCTTTTACCGTTCTTGATCCTCATCTCGTAAACAATATTCGTGAGAATCCCAGGTACACGATGATGACGCCCGAGGATGTACTCGGAAAATTCGTAAGCGGGCGGATGATGATCAAGGAGGCGAGATACGTCGACGAAGCATTGAACGGTCCAATCCACGAGTCTCAACCCATCGCTCTCAAGGCAACAAGGAGCAAGGAGTCGCTACCCAGCAAGGTGGCGCAAGTTGAGGCGGCCGGGCTCAATGATGAAGAGATGGCTCTCATCATCAAGAGATTCAAGCGTTGGTCTTGGCCGAACCATGGGATAAACCACTGTGTCATCTCTGTGTTTGATCTCTTGTGGTATTGTGTTTTGTTGAGACTTCTCTCTAGCCACTTGGCGATTATTGTGCTAACACTTAACAAGTTTTTGTGGCTATAAGTTTAAGTTTTCACAGGATCACCTATTCACCCCCCCTCTAGGTGCTCTCAGGCGCCCCGCTAGCCCTATGACGACGGCGGCTCTCAGCTCCCTTACGGAAGCAGGGGGACGTCAGCAAGGACCCAACAGCTCTGACAGCTGTCCCTCCGCCAGGCTCAGTTGCTCCACCGACAGCCACGACACCACACCAGCTGGGTGCCAAGATCTCTCCGGCTGCCACCTTGGCATGTACTTAGGGCGCTAGCTCTCCCCCGCTAGACACGTAGCACTCTGCTACACCCCCATTGTATACCTGGATCCTCTCCTTGTGCCTATAAAAGGAAGGACCAGGGCCTTCTTAGAGAAGGTTGGCCTCGCGGGAACGAGGGCAGGGGCAGGCGCTCTCTTGGGGCCGCTCGCTCCCCTCACCCGCGCGGACGCTTGTAACCCCCTACTGCAAGCGCACCCGACCTGGGCGCGGGACGAACATGAAGGCCGCGGGATCTCCGCCTCCCTCACGACCCGGCTCTGGCCACCTCGCTCTCCCCCCTTCGCGCTCGCCCACGCGCTCGACCCATCTGGGCTGGGGCACGCGGCACACTCACTCGTCGGCTCGGGGACCCCCCGGTCTCGAAACACCGACAGTTGGCGCGCCAGGTAGGGGCCTGCTGCGTGTTGACGAGAAGTTTCCCGTCAAGCTCCAGATGGGCAGTCTCCAACGACCTCTTCAACCCAGGACGGTGCTCCGTTTCGGGAGCCTCGAGTTCATGTCTTTCGACGGCAGCTACGACATGATACTCCTTCCACCGCCGCGCGACGGCGACAATGGTGGCCGACAGCCCGCTCGCCGGCGGCGGAATCGACGACGTCTTTCCCGCGTGGGGGAAGGACAACTTTCGAGCTCGCCCCATCCTCTCCCTCGCCATCGGAGGAGGAGACGGGGCAACCAGGGCCGAGCGGGAGGCTGCGCCCCGTCGGCTGTCGAGCAAGTGGACGACGCTAGCACGCTCACGGAGGGCCTGCAGGACGTCGCCCTCGTACCCAGGACGACGGCGCGATCAGCCCCCGAGGTGACTTCGTCGCTCCTCGTCGACCAAAAGGTACCAACTGATTCCCATCTTTCGTCATTTCGACTCGACCTCAACCCGCCTAGCGACCTCGCTCTGGCGGCCGCTCACGTTGAGGCGAGTGCAACCTCTTTTGGGTTTCGTGTGCGGTCGCCTTGGGACCGATTGACGGGCGTCTCGACCTACGGGCCCTCTGGGTCCGAGGAAGATGACGACCCCAGCATCTGCTGGGATTTCTCTGGATCTGGCAACCCTAGTGCCATGCGGGACTTCATGACCGCATGCAACTACTGCCTCTCCGACTGTTCCGACGGCAGCCGCAGCCTTGACGACAAGGACTGCGGCCCGAGCCGCGAATGTTTCCATGTTGAGCTAGGGGATCCCTCCGGAGGCAGCTGTCTCGGCATGCCGGAGGATGGTGATCTCCCTAGGCCAGTGCCTCGCGCCGACATCCCGCGGGAGCTAGCTGTGGTCCCCGTTCCGGCGGGGGGTCACGACCCACAGCTCGAGCAAGTCCGCGGGGCGCAAGCCGGGCTCGATGAGGGGGCAGGAGCGCTCGAGGCGATCCGCCGGGACGTCGGGCAGGTATGGGCGGGCCAGCCCCCGGCCGGAGAAATACGTCACCTGCCCCAGGGTCTCCAGCACCGCATCGCCAACGATGCCAGGGACAGGCCGCCGCCCGCATCCGGCGGGACCGGTCAGGACCTGGCAGCCGCAGCGATGCTCCTCCGCGTGATGCCGGAGTCATCAACCACCGAGGGTCGGCGAATCCAGGGAGAGCTCAAGCATCTCCTGGAAGGCGCTGCGGCCCAGCGGGCCGAGAGCTCCGCCTCCCGAAGGCAGGGATACCCCTCGGAACCTCGTGCCGCGACTTCCCGACTCACGCGGGAAGCCTCGGTCTATACCGGACGCACACGCAACACCGCGCCTGCGGCCCCGGGCCACCTCGGCGACGAGCACCCTCATCGCGATCGTCGGGCCCGCCTCGACGAAAGGGTGCGCCGAGGCTATCACCCCAGGCGTGGGGGACGCTACGACAGCGGGGAGGATCGGAGTCCCTCGCCCGAACCACCCGGTCCGCAGGTCTTCAGCCGGGCCATTCGGCGGGCGCCGTTCCCGACCCGATTCCGACCCCCGACTACTATCACAAAGTACTCGGGGGAAATAAGACCGGAATTGTGGCTCGCGGACTACCGCCTGGCCTGTCAACTGGGTGGAACGGACGACGACAACCTCATCATCCGCAACCTCCCCCTGTTCCTCTCCGACACTGCTCGCGCATGGTTGGAGCACCTGCCTCCGGGGCAGATTTCCAACTGGGAGGATTTGGTGCAAGCTTTCGCCGGCAACTTCCAGGGCACGTACGTGCGCCCTGGGAATTCCTGGGACCTCCGGAGCTGCCGGCAACAGCCGGGAGAGTCTCTTCGGGACTACATCCGGCGGTTCTCGAAGCAGCGCACCGAGCTGCCTAACATCACCGACTCCGATGTCATCGGCGCGTTCCTTGCCGGCACCACTTGCCGTGACCTGGTGAGCAAGTTGGGTCGCAAGACCCCCGCCAGGGCGAGCGAGCTGATGGACATCGCCACCAAGTTCGCCTCTGGCCAGGAGGCGGTCGAGGCCATCTTCCGAAAAGACAAGCAGCCCCAGGGCCGCCCGTCGGAAGATGCTCCCGAGGCGTCTACTCCGCGCGGCGCCAAGAAGAAAGGCAGGCGAAAGTCGCAAGCGAAACGCGACGCCGCCGACGCAGACCTTATCACCGCCGCCGAGTACAAGAACCCTCGGAAGCCCCCCGGAGGTGCCAACCTCTTCGACAAGATGCTCAAGGAGACGTGCCCTTACCATCAGGGGCCCGTCAAGCATACCCTCGAGGAGTGCGTCATGCTTCGGCGCCACTTCCACAAGGCCGGGCCACCCGCAGAGGGTGGCAGGGCCCGCGACGACGACAAAAAGGAAGATCACCAAGCAGGAGGGTTCCCCGAGGTCCGCGACTGCTTCATGATCTGCGGAGGGCATGCGGCGAATGCCTCGGCTCGGCATCGCAAGCGAGAGCGTCGGGAGGTCTGCTCGGTGAAGGTGGCGGCACCAGTCTACCTAGACTGGTCCGACAAGCCCATCACCTTCGACCAAGATGACCACCCCGACCACGTGCCGAGCCCGGGGAAGTACCCGCTCGTCGTCGATCCCATCATCGGCGACGTCAGACTCACCAAGGTCCTGATGGATGGGGCAGCTGCCTCAATATCATGTACGCCGAGACCCTCAGGCTCCTGCGCGTCGATCTGTCCTCCGTCCGAGCAGGCGCTGCGCCCTTCCACGGGATCATTCCTGGAAAGCGCGTCCAGCCCCTCGGACAGCTCGACCTTCCTGTCTGCTTCGGAACACCCTCCAACTTCCGAAGGGAGACTTTGACGTTCGAGGTGGTCGGGTTCCGAGGAACCTACCACGCAGTATTAGGGAGGCCATGCTACGCGAAGTTCATGGCCATCCCCAACTACACCTACCTGAAGCTCAAGATGCCGGGCCCCAACGGGGTCATCACCGTCGGCCCCACGTACAAGCACGCGTTCGAATGCGATGTGGAGTGCGTGGAGTACGCCGAGGCCCTCGCCGAGTCCGAGGCCCTCATCGCCGACCTGGAAAACCTCTCCCGAGAGGTGCCGGGCGTGAAGCGACACGCCGGCAACTTCGAGCCAGCGGAGACGGTTAAGGCCGTCCCTCTCGACCCCAGTGGCGACACCTCCAAGCAGATCCGGATCGGTTCCGGGCTCGACCCCAAATAGGAAGCAGTGCTCGTCGACTTTCTCCGCGCAAACGCCGACGTCTTTGCGTGGAGTCCCTCGGACATGCCCGGCATACCGAGGGATGTCGTCGAGCACTCGCTAGATATTCGAGCCGGAGCCCGACCGGTCAGACAGCCTCTGCGCCGATTCGACGAGGAAAGGCGCAGGGTGATAGGCGAGGAGATCCACAAGCTGATGGCAGCAGGGTTCATCAAAGAGGTATTCCATCCCGAATGGCTTGCCAACCCTGTGCTTGTGAGGAAGAAAGGGGGGAAATGGCGGATGTGTGTAGACTACACTTGTCTCAACAAAGCATGTCCAAAGGTTCCCTACCCTCTACCTCGCATCGATCAAATCGTGGATTCCACTGCTGGGTGCGAAACCCTGTCTTTCCTCGATGCCTACTCAGGGTATCATCAAATCAAGATGAAAGAGTCTGACCAGCTCGCGACTTCTTTCATCACGCCCTTCGGCATGTACTGTTATGTCACCATGCCGTTCGGTTTGAGGAACGCGGGTGCAACGTACCAGCAGTGCATGAACCATGTGTTCGGCGAACACATCGGTCGCACGGTCGAGGCCTACGTCGATGACATCGTAGTCAAGACAAGGAAAGCCTCCGACCTTCTCTCCGACCTTGAAGTGACATTCCGGTGTCTCAAGGCGAAGGGCGTCAAGCTCAATCCCGAGAAGTGCGTCTTCGGGGTGCCCTGAGGCATGCTCCTGGGATTCATCGTCTCCGAGCGGGGCATCGAAGCCAACCCGGAGAAGATCGCAGCCATCACCAGCATGGGGCCCATCAAGGACTTAAAAGGCGTACAGAGGGTCATGGGATGTCTCGCGGCCTTGAGCCGTTTCATCTCACGCCTCGGCGAAAGAGGCCTGCCCCTGTACCGTCTCTTAAGGAAGGCCGAGTGCTTCACTTGGACTCTCGAGGCCGAGGAAGCTCTCGGGAACCTGAAGGCGCTCCTCACCCAGGCGCCCGTCTTGGTACCCCCAGCTGATGGAGAAGCCCTCTTGGTCTACGTCGCCGCTACCACTCACGTGGTTAGCGCCGCGATCATGGTCGAAAGGCAAGAAGAGGGGCATGCATTGCCCGTTCAGAGGCCAGTCTACTTCGTCAGCGAGGTGCTGTCCGAAACCAAGATCCGCTACCCACAAGTCCAGAAGCTGCTGTATGCAGTGATCCTGACGAGGCGAAAGTTGCGACATTACTTTGAGTCTCATCCGGTAACTGTGGTGTCATCCTTCCCCCTGGGGGAGATCATCAAGTGCCGAGAGGCCTCGGGACGGATCGCAAAGTGGGCGGTGGAAATCATGGGCGAGACAATCTCATTCGCCCCTCGGAAGGCCATCAAGTCCCAGGTACTGGCGGACTTCGTAGCCGAATGGGTCGACACCCAGTTGCCGATGGCTCCGATCCAACCGGAGCTCTGGACCATGTTTTTCGACGGGTCGCTGATGAAGACGGGAGCCGGCGCGGGCCTGCTCTTCGTCTCGCCCCTCGGGAAACACCTGCGCTACGTGCTACGCCTCCATTTCCCGGCGTCCAACAATGTGGCTGAGTACGAAGCTCTGATCAACGGATTGCGAATCGCCATCGAGCTAGGGGTCCGACGCCTCGACGCTCGCGGCGACTCGCAGCTCGTCATCGACCAAGTCATGAAGAACTCCCACTGCCGCGACCCGAAGATGGAGGCCTACTGTGATGAGGTTCGACGCCTGGAAGACAAGTTCTACGGGCTCGAGCTTAACCACATCGCTCGGCGCCACAACGAGACTGCGGACGAGCTGGCAAAGATAGCCTCGGGGCGAACGACGGTTCCCCCAGACGTCTTCTCCCGAGATCTGCACCAACCCTCCGTCAAGGTCAGCGACACGCCTGAGCCCGAGGCGCCCTCGGCCTCGTCCGAGGCACCCTCGGCCCAGCCCGAGCCATCCTCGGTTCAGCCCGAGGAACCCTCGGCCCCCGAGGGCGAGTCGCTGCGCATCGAGGAGGAGCGGGGCGGGGTCCCGCCTGATCAAGATTGGCAGACCCCGTACCTACAATATCTCCGCCAGGGAGAGCTACCCCTCGACCAAGCCGAGGCACGGCGGGTAGCGCGACGTGCCAAGTCGTTCGTCTTGCTGGGCGATGAGAAGGAGCTTTACCACCACAGCCCCTCGGGCATCCTCCAGCGGTGCATCTCCATCGCCGAAGGCCAGGAACTCCTGCAAGAGATACACTCGGGGGCTTGCGGCCATCACGCAGCGCCTCGAGCCCTTGTCGGGAACGCTTTCCGGCAAGGCTTTTACTGGCCGACGGCGGTGGCTGACGCCACTAGAATTGTCCGCACCTGCGAAGGGTGTCAATTCTATGCGAAGCAGACCCACCTGCCCGCTTAGGCTCTGCAAACGATACCCATCACCTGGCCCTTCGCTGTGTGGGGTCTGGACCTCGTCGGCCCTCTGCAGAAGGCGCCCGGGGGCTACACGCACCTGCTGGTCGCCGTCGACAAATTCTCTAAGTGGATCGAGGTCCGACCCCTGAACAGCATCAGGTCCGAGCAGGCGGTGGCGTTCTTCACCAACATCATCCATCGCTTCGGGGTCCCGAACTCCATCATCATCGACAACGACACCCAGTTCACCAGCAAAAAATTCTTGGATTTTTGCGAGGATCACAGCATCCGGGTGGACTGGGCTGCCGTAGCTCATCCCATGTCGAATGGGCAAGTAGAGCGTGCCAACGGCATGATTCTACAAGGGCTCAAGCCTCGGATTTACAATGACCTCAACAAGTTCGGCAAGCGATGGATGAAGGAACTCCCCTCGGTGGTCTGGAGCCTGAGGACGACGCCGAGCCGAGCCGCGGGTTTCACGCCGTTCTTCCTGGTCTACGGGGCCGAGGCTGTTTTGCCCACGGACCTGGAACACGGCTCCCCGAGGACGAGAGCCTACGACGATCAAAGCAACCAAGCTAGCCGAGAAGACTCGCTGGACCAGCTGGAAGAGGCTCGGGACAAGGCCTTACTACACTCGGCGCGGTACCAGCAGTCCCTACGACGCTACCACGCCCGAGGGGTCCGACCCCGAGACCTCCAGGTGGGCGACCTGGTGCTTCGGCTGCGGCAAGACGCCCGAGGGAGGCACAAGCTCACGCCCCCCTGGGAGGGGCCATTCGTCATCGCCAAAGTTCTGAAGACCGAAACGTACAAGCTGGCCAACAGTCAAGGCGAGGTCTACGGCAACGCTTGGAACATCCAACAGCTACGTCGCTTCTACCCTTAAGATGTTTCCAAGTTGTTCATATACCTCGCACCCACGCAAAGTTTAGTCAACAAGGAAGGGTCGGCCTCGCCTCGGCAAAGCCCGACCCTCCCTCGGGGGCTAAAAGGGGGGAAACCCCCTCTGCGTCAAAATTTTCCTCGAAAAAAATCTCTTTTACCAGAATGTCTTTCGTGCTTTTTGACTACTTCGAAAAGTGGGTCCTGGAAACGACGGGGTACGCGTAAGCAGTCAAGGCTGACCGAGCCGAGGGACTCCTATGCCTCCGGGATACGGATACCTCACTCATCACCTTCTGCGATAAGTAACTCGCGTTCGGATAAAGCGGCTCCACGGATCGAACAAGTCTTTACGTTCGGAAGCCCTTCTGCCGAAGCGATCCTTCGAGCCTTCTCGACCAAGTCGGTGACGGGGCCCCATGGACGGGTGAAAGTACGCGTAAGCGGCAAGGCCGACCGAGCCGAGGGACTCCCACGCCTCCGGGATACGGATACCTCACTCATCACCTTCCGCGAGAAGCAACTCTCACTCGCACTAACATCCCTGTTACCGACAAAAAGTCCAGATACTCGAAACAAGAGGAAAAGAGACGCAGCTTTACAACGCAGCAAGGGTGTGTGTTCTGGCCTCGACGGCCGCACAAGGCACATGCTACAAGACAATCTGATCCTGCAGGCTCGGGTCTTGATGTCGGAAAGGGGGCAGCAACACCCTCGGCATCAACGGCACCTTCGGCGAGGCCCGACCTAGCCTCGGACGGCGACGCGGTCCGAGGGTCTCCGCTCCGAAGGACGACATCATCACCACGCCCGAGCAATCGCTGTCAGGGACTTCTCCGGGAATCTGGCCCGAGCAGACGGCTCGTCCGGCCACCTCCGGGGCCTCGGCCAACCACCTTCCAAGGGCGCCGGCCCGGTCCGAAGCCTCGGCTGATCAACTCCGGCATCGATCCTGCCGACGGACAACCCGGCTGGGCTCCGGCCAAACAGGTTTCACTTTCGAGCCAACTCCGCCTCTGTTCATACTGATATCGCTACCCCTGGCCTCGGCTCGTCGAAGAGCGGCCGAGGGGTCTCTTTAACTAAGCTAGAGGAGCCTCGGACAGCAGGGCCGACCGAGCCGAGGGACTCCTACGCCTCCGGGATACGGATACCTCACTCGTCACCTTGACACGGGGTGACTCATGCTTGGTGAAGCGGTTCAGATAATCAGCAGACGAGTCTTAGTGCTCAAAAATGAGTAAAAAATACGGCTCTGTGCCGAAGTTACATACATGTTCAGGCCCCGAAAGCCGAAATGAACAAAAAATCCTGGCATTCGAAGTGCCATTACAAACGGAACTCCGGTTCCGTCCCCGCGGGTATGGACAACCTCCGCGACGGGGAAGCCCGTGGAGCGACGAGCTCTGGGCGAATCACCAGCAAACGCGGGTCGCCCCAAGGCGCATCGGCAGGTCCTCACTCCTGTCCTCGCCACGCAAGCGAGGAAGAGGACGGAATGTTGCATCCTAGCTGGACAGCAACAGCCCGCCTCCCCCAGCATGACTGGAGGACGTCTCCTCCGCAGAACTGGAGGATGGTCTCCACCACCAGAAGCTGGAAGAGGAGGCGGTCGGCCGATCCACGCAGGGGGCAGAGCGCCGGCTTGGCCCGGGCCCCGTCCCAGCGGGGATGATGAAGACCAGCTGGGGGCGAGGCAAAGACCACAGCCCAGTTTGCTCCTCCCCATCCAGGGGCTGGTGGTCGCCGTCTTGGGTGACCCCCAGTGAGGGGAAGCGGCCGGGCTGGCTGATGAAAATCCTTGAAGCCGAACGATGGCTGAAAGGTACCAACTCCCACGGAGTTGCGTTCCTCCAACGATGGGGCGAAAAGACGGCGGTTTCCCCCATCCGGGGGCTTGAAAGGTGGAAAGACACGACGCATAAGGGAGGAAGAAGACATGGTCGCCTTACGAAAGGGGTCGCCCTCCTTTTAAAGGCGACTCTCCCTGCTTGCGCCCCCAACCGTCACGGGCTGAGTCTTCTCCAACACGCCTCCAAAGCCCTCCCCTGTGGCGCGGGGGCTGGGTCCCGCATGTCATGCAGACCGGCTCCAAGCAGAAGAAGCCAAACCGCCGCGCACGGCGCACGCAACCACCCAGCGGTTACAAGTGACCCTCCACTTTTGCCCAGACCAACGGGCGAAAGGGGCGGGCAGCCATGCGGGCGGCATGCAACCGCGCCAAGTGGACGCGCCTCTCCGACTCCTGACATGCCAGCACGGAGGCTCAAGCCCACTCGTCGCGCGACCGGCGCGCCAGATGCTGCATGCAAGCAACTGTACCACTTGCGCCACCACCGTGCCTCCTCGATTGCGGAACCGATACCGCGACCCGAGGCGGCCCAGCGCGCGACCCAGCAGCGCCAGCCTGACACAGCGGTCAAACGCGGTCAAAAGCGGCCGGCAGTAATGGCGGTGGCAGGCACACGGGAGCAGCGGTCACGCCGTCAGCCAGGCTCACGTCCCATCCGGAGGCAGCGAGAGAACCCCCTCTCACGGCGTGAAGACGACGCGCCCGTGACCCGTTCCTCGAACGGCTCGCGCACGCGCAACGGCAGCCTCGCCAACTACTCGCCCCGTCGCATTAACTCCGCGGCTGGACAGGCGGCGCTTCTGGCAGGAGCAGCTGGCGACGCTTCGCCTTCGCCAAAACGACCGCGCCAAAAAAGGTACGCCGCGTCGTTCAATTTCGTATCTTTTTCCCTTTTACCTCTTTCTCTATCTCTTGCAACAGGGACTGGGAAAGGGGATACCCCTAAAGGGATCCTTCCCCGTGAAGGAACTAGGCTCCGAGCCTCCTTACTGATCAGGGGTTCGAAGGCTGGCCCCCCGAAGGGTCCAACAGCCGCCTCAGATCGCGTGGGCCCGACACCCACTACTGGTCAGAGGTTCGAAGGTCGGCCTCCCAAAAGGTTCCACGGCCGCCTCAGGCTACTCGGGCTCCGCGCCCATTACTTATCAGGGGTTCAAAGGCTGGCCCCCCGAAGGGTTCACAGTCGCCTCAGACACCGAGCGAGGGATGACCAGGGGTACGTTCGATACATAACCAAGGCTCGGGCTGCGCTCCCGAGGTACCCTAGGACATTTCTGAGACCAGCGGGAACGATCCTGTAACAGAATCCCATCGGAGGGAGGCATCGAGCCCTCGGACCCCGTCGCCAGGGGACCGGGTCCGGCAGATCACCCGCAGGTACTTTTGGGCGTGCCTCCGGGCCCCTAGCCGACCCCCAACGAACGGGGCACGGACGTCCACTCGGATTACCCGATTGCAGCTCACCGGAGACACCATGTTTGGTGCCCATCGAGGGTAACATGGCGCTCTCCCCCCCTCCTCCTTGAGGAAAGGCGACGTAGGGGCGTATGTAAAAAAGCCGAGTCTGTCCCTGATCGCCCTCTCGCCCTGTGCGGAGGCTCGGGGGCTGCTCTCGCAAACCCGGCTCCGGCCAAACCGTTGACAGCGTCAACATACCAGCCCGAGAACTTGGGCCCCGACAGTGCACCCGGGCTACGGCCAGTTCGCATGAGGGAACCACCAGACCAGCCGAAGCATTACGCAAGGCATTAAGACCTCGAAGGAGTGAAACCACTCCTCCGAGGCCTCGGGGGCTACACCCGGCGGGTGCGCTCGCGCGCACCCACCGGAACAAAGTGCAACCGAGAAAGGCTGGTCCCCTTGCAAAAAAGTGCGACGAAAGCCTCCAAGCGAGTGCTAACACTCCCTTCGAGGCTCAGGGGCTACTGTCGGGGACCATAATTAGGGGTACCCTCAAGACGCCTAATTCTCAGCTGGTAACCCCATCAGCATAAAGCTGCAGAGGCCTGATGGGTGCGATTAAGTCAGGGATCAGTCCATACGAGCGACTCGATCACGCCTCGCCCGAGCCTAGCCTCGGGCAAGGGCAGCCGACCCTGAGGTATTTCCGAATCGCCCGAGGCCCCCTTTTCACGGCAGACGCATCTCCGGCTCGCCCGAGGCCTTGTCTTCGATAAGAAGCAACCCTGACTAAATCGCCGCGCCGACCGACCAAGTCACAGGGGCATTTAACGCAAAGAGTGAGACTGACGGGCAGCCAGGCCTTGCCGAGGGCGCCATGGGAAGCTCCGCCCGACCCAGGGCTCGGACTCGGGCTAAGGCCCCGGAAGACGGCGAACTCCGCTCCGCCCGACCCAGGGCTCGGACTCGGGCTAAGGCCCCGGAAGACGGCGAACTCCGCTCTGCCCGACCCAGGGCTCGGACTCGGGCTAAGGCCCCGGAAGACGGCGAACTCCGCTCCGCCCGACCCAGGGCTCGGACTCGGGCTAAGGCCCCGGAAGACGGCGAACTCCGCTCCGCCCGACCCAGGGCTCGGACTCGGGCTAAGGCCCCGGAAGACGGCGAACTCCGCTTCGCCCGACCCAGGGCTCGGACTCGGGCTAGGCCCCGGAAGACGGCGAACTCCGCTCCGCCCGACCCAGGGCTCGGACTCGGGCTAGGCTCCGGAAGACGACGAACTCCGCTTCGCCCGACCCCAGGGGTCGGACTCCACCCTGGCCTTTGCCGAACAACCTCCGCCTCGCCCGACCCAGGAGCTCGGGCTCGGCCTCGGCCATGCAGGACAGACTCGACTTCGGCTTCGGAGGAGCCTCCACGTCGCCCGACCTAGGGCACAAGTCCGCCACGTCAACAGAAAGCGCCATCATCACCCTACCCCGAGCCGACTCGGGCCGCAGAGAACAAGACCGACGTCCCATCTGGCTAGCTCCGCCAGATAGGCAATGATGGCGCCCCGCTAGCCCTATGACGACGGCGGCTCTCAGCTCCCTTACGGAAGCAGGGGGACGTCAGCAAGGACCCAACAGCTCCGACAGCTGTCCCTCCGCCAGGCTCCGTTGCTCCACCGACAGCCACGACACCACACCAGCTGGGTGCCAAGATCTCTCTGGCTACCACCTTGGCATGTACTTAGGGCGCTAGCTCTCCCCCGCTAGACACGTAGCACTCTGCTACACCCCCATTGTATACCTGGATCCTCTCCTTGCGCCTATAAAAGGAAGGACCAGGGCCTTCTTAGAGAAGGTTGGCCTCGCGGGAACGAGGGCAGGGGCAGGCGCTCTCTTGGGGCCGCTCGCTCCCCTCACCCGCGTGGACGCTTGTAACCCCCTACTGCAAGCGCACCCGACCTGGGCGCGGGACGAACACGAAGGCCGCGGGATCTCCGCCTCCCTCACGACCCGGCTCCGGCCACCTCGCTCTCCCCCCTTCGCGCTCGCCCACGCGCTCGACCCATCTGGGCTGGGGCACGCGACACACTCACTCGTCGGCTCGGGGACCCCCCGGTCTCTAAACGCCGACAAGTTTAAACTCTTGTGAACTACATTCTTGCATAAGTGATCAATTAGTTAAAATATTATCATGTGCTGACCTCTACTGCCCCAAGAAAGGCCAATCTTTGATTGAGCAACAAGTTGTAGGGTCAAAAATAAAATTGCTGGGGAACAAGAAACAAAGACAATTGAGGAGAAGATGCCATGCTCGACTTCCTCAAGATATCTACGAACGCGTGGTGAAGAAGCTTGAGGAAGGAGAAACCGCAACAAGGGTCAAACTCCACGAGAAAGAAGTTCCTAAGGCAATAAGTGAAGCAATCGACATGAACAAAGAAAAAGGTAAAGATTCAATTAGTCATGTTGTTTGCACTAATCATCTCTCTATGTCATCCAAGAGCAAAAAGGGAAGAGGAAAAAGGAGGTGCTTCAAGTGCAAGGAATTAGGCCACTTCATTGCATCTTGTTCGTATAAAGACAAGGATGAAGGAATGAGGAGATGTTTTGGATGCAACGATAAGGACCATATGATCACTTCATGTCCGCTCATGAAGAATCAAAGACATGCACCCTCCAAGATGACCCTCACTAAGAAAAAAGACAAACAACAAGTGTCATGTCAGGGTGAGCGACGCTTCTGCTACATGTGTGGTGAGCATGGTCATCTACTTAAGGTATGTAAGAAGGGTAAGGTTCCTAAACAAGTAAATTTATCTCAATCTTATTCGCTTAGGAGACCCAAATCATACACTTGTGCTAGATCAGTAATGAGATCACCTAGAACTAGCACAACTGCTATTTGGGTACCAAAGGCTCTTTTAGATGAACGTTATGGACCCATCTCGAGATGGGTACCAAACTGTGCCAACTAGACCATGCAGGTGCCTCGAGATGGACTGGAGACCCTGGGAGAGCTTAAGATGGTTAATTCAAACTCTATGCTTAAGCTATCAATTTTATTATCTATTTATTGACCCAAGGTTGAATTATTGTGCAATACTAATCCCATGTTCATCTTGAGTTAAATAAGTTGTAGAGGTCCTTAATCATTATTGGTGAAACAAGCAAAGGACTTTGATGAGAATCTGCAACTCGCTCTACAAAGGACGGTACCCGTGTATCTTAAGTGCATTATTTCCAATCAGTATTGCTCTTAAGTTGGATCGTCGTGCTATACCTATCCTTGGAGTAGTTATGCTTTTGAGATTCCTTGTGTTGAATATCTCTCAATTAATGATCCATGATTTCCAAGATCATAATCATGCTTGCTCAACCGTGACTATGTGCTTTATAGGTTATATCTCTTGAATCATTCAATGGATAGCTTTTCATTTGATATATCTATCATAATTAACTCTCTTGGTGTATGTGGCTAAACCTGTATCTTTTTGTAAATCATGTTGTGTTGTTTTTAATGATTATGTATTAACCTATGAGCAAGTATGATAGTTTTGTTTAGTCCATGTTCACATGTTTATTTGTCTTGGTACTCTGTGTATACCAAAACAAGAAATCCATGTTGTGTCTCTAATGCACCCTCTCGAGCTATGAGGTGCATGAGCAAAAGGCGCCCTCAATTGGTGACAGCAGGTGCTCTCACTCCACACTACCTAAAAGAATGGATCTCATGGCATTCAAGTAAAAGGCAAAGGTATGGAGAATGGAACTATGCAATTTCTTTGAATATCTTGAAGTTCCGTTGATTGTGATCATAGTTATTTCTTGCCTTTCAATTGGTAGTATCTTGGCTTAGGTGCTTTATGCTTTAAAATGTTGTTTCCTTTGGTGTACCTAAGAAAATACTTCTTAATCATGGTGTGCTTAGACATTGTGCTTTATATGCATGATCTTGTCGTTTTTCAATTGGTATATGTGTTGCAATGATCATCATGTGTGAAGCGTGCCTAGGTTGCTTTTAAAATGTTATATATCTTGAGGCATGCATTGTTTCCACTAGTCATAAGTTGTATTATGTCATCTATCCAATTGGTATCTTTTTGTGATGCAATTGATATATTATGCCTAGACCAAGGTATGTTGTGATCCTCTCTAGTTCTGAGGATGCTAGAATGTGCAAGGTGCAAGTCATTCAAATACTTGATGCACAACTTTAGAGGGAGCACACATAACTTGTGTCTTTTGAGACTAATTGTTTCTTGAGTGATCCTATATAGTCTCAAGGTGGAAAAGGGAAGATGAGCAAGAAATGGAGCAATTAGGACTTGGGTACCTCCACAAGTCGAGTAATTAGTATCTAAAAGTTGTGAGTAATTGTGTATTTAAAGGTTGCTCATGCTCTATAATAGTTGGTGATCCTAGATTCTTATCTTTAAATATCATGGAGCTATGACAGTGATGATTTTTCAATTGGTAGCCTTGGTAGTGTGCTTCAATTGGTCTCTTTTGGTAATCACTAGAATAGAAGCTTCATCTTGTGCCACAATACTATAACTTGTTCTAAGTTTGGTGTCTTAGCAACAAGAAAAGGTCAGGATAAAGGATCAGGCACAAGTGTAAAGGAGCTCCCTAGAGATAAAACTTTCAAGATGGAAATCTTAAATTGATGACAAAAGGAACTCCGCCTACTTAGATGGAAAGTACACCATAACATGGTAAAGGTACAAAAAGAGGTATTGACCTTTTTGCGTATTTGTACCTTAATTTTCCTCCAATGCTTGTGTTGCATATGTTTAATGTGTAAGGGGGAGTAATGTTAGTGTGTTGCATTTTCCCTGCTTAATACCCTGCTGTCCCTTGACATCATCCTATGTTCTTGCTTGAATATGGTTTTGATGTTTGATGTCAAAGGGGGAGAATTTGTGCATTAAAGCTTACCTCGACCTGAGAGGAAAGCTTATCTTAAGGGTGAAGATTATTTTTTTGTGTGCTAAAGGACTCAAAGGGGTTTCCTTGAGTTCCTTCGATCTTAAGGAAGAATGTGTTAGTTTTGTTGATAATACTTATCATATGCTTCTTATTGTATTATATGGTGATAATGCATAATTAGTGCTTCCGGTGATATGAATCAATTGGTATCTATTGTGTTTGTCCTGTAACAGATATTCATGTGGTTCTGGTCCTTTAAATTAGTATCTTAATGGTGAATAGTGGCAGGTTGATATTCCTATGGTATATCCATTTAATTGGTGTTTAACTCTAATTCTGTGCATTTGTGTGTTATACGCATCACAGTTTGATTCTTGACACAATGCATCCCACAGGTGCTAAGGTGTAGCAATGCTTCGAATTAGCCTAAGTACATGCATTTTGGCATTTAAGGCCAAAATTAAGATTTTAATGTAAGCACATATTTAGGGGGAGCATTCTATAAACTTAGAATTCAAAATTTGTGCTTTAAATCTTATTATTGTGTAAGCTTTAACTGTGTTGCCATCAATCACCAAAAAGGGGGAGATTGAAAGCTCTCTTGTGGGGTTTGGTGGTTTGGATGACAACCCAATTAAAGGACTAACAAGTGTGCTAAGTGTTGAACAGGTGCTTAATGCAAAGCTAATAGGGTTCAACACAAGTGAACAAGTGTGATGGTCCAAATACTGGATTATCTATAGATAATGGACATCACAAGTAAGATGGACATTGCTTAAGTGAAACTCGGTGTGCGTAACTCAGAGACAACCGATCAAGCCAAGGATGGAGGCAAGAAGAGCTTCGAGGTACCGAGTGCACGGGAGAAGGTCAAGGAGACCAGGAACCCAAAGCCAGGGGTGAAGAAGAAGACTTGCAAAGTCAAGGTTGATCGAGTTAAGAAGAGTTATGGTGCATCAAGGAACACTACATAAGGACATGACTTACAACCAATGAGGTAACATCTACAATTATGTGGTGTAAGTCATAAGGCTCAAGATCAAGCTCGAGAAGTGAACAAGGGGGTTGGAGCTCAGATATGTCAATCTAGATCAAGTCAAATTGACTTGATGGTTTAGAGTCCAACATCGACCTCAAACATGCCAAATTGGGTAAAACGATGAAAAAGGTTAAGTATGTAAGGTTTGAGTGTTCAACCATTTTGCATACACCTATTACTACAAGTTTGGTGCTTTGGTTTGCTCTCTAACTCTTTCTGTAGAGAAAGTGCCATTCTGATCTCTGCTTGAGGAGAAACAGAAAAGCTAGGAGAAGAACAAGAAAGAGGTAAGTTTCTAGGACTAAATCAATTGGATTATACTCTAAATGTGTTTGTTTAAGTCTCAGGAAAATCCTCCCAAAAGTTGAAGTCAAACGGAGAAAGAATGGAGGAAAAAGCACTTAGTGTGCTGTTGGCTGGTGCACAGGACAGTGAATAGTAATTGTTCGGTGCACAGGACAGTGAATAGTAACCTATCTAGTGCACAGGACAGTGAATAGCTACTCTGTCCGGTGCACAGGATAGTGAATAGTAACCTATCCGGTGCACAGGACAATGAATAGTAACCTATCCGATGCACCAACGGCTAGCTCTTCTAGAGAAGGAAACTGTCAATCAAGTCCGTTACTGTTCATTGTTAGGTGCACCACCGGACAGTCTTGTGCACCCGCAACCAGGGAAGGCTGGGAGCTACCAAATGAAGCTACAATGGCTCCTAGGCCCTTTGGAACTATAAAAGACCCCCAGGCGCCTCCAAAAAGTACACAAGTGCAGCCAACAAGTCCATACATCATTTGGATCAATTCTTTCTCTCCCTCTCTTGTGTATCTCTCTAGTTTGTGTAGAGGCGAAGTTATAAGCCTTTAGAGAGAGGGGAAGTGCTGCTGAGAGCTAGAGCAAAATCTTGAGCACATTGTTACTCTGCCGGAGTGCTGTCAAGAAGATTGTAAGCAGCCACGACATCGTTGTAACTGATATCAACATAGTGGATGACTCTATCTATCGCACTGACAGATCTGAGCAAGCGGAGGATGTAGTTGAACTAGACTCCAAGACAAGGTGTGGCTAACTCCAACGAGGACTAGGCAAGCATTTCAGGCTTGACCGAACCTCAGGATAAATCCCTATGTCTGTGTGCTCTGCTCTGTGCTGTGTGTTGTTTCTCTGTCTTATTTGCTGTTTATACTTGCACTTCAATATTTATATGTGGTTCAAGCTGTCTTCAAGTGCAGGGTATTTTAAGACAGGAACTTCAATTCCGCTGCAACCTACTCAAAGGGTTTTTCATTCCACTGCAATCTAGCCTTCAAGTAGAGTAAGAATTTCCAGTTTTTATAGTGATAATTATTATTCGCCTATTCACCCCCCTCTAGGCAACATCTAGATCCTGTTCCCGGGCATAGGGAACTTTCAGATATGTTTAGTAAAATATAGTGGTAATGATGATTGGATGTCGATTAGATGTGATTTGCGACCATTGTGTCATTTGTATATCTGTGTGTCGGCCATCGTGTTGATACTTTTATTTGCAGGTTTTAGAAACCTCCCCATGCAGGGGAGGTGCTGCCAAAATTTTCTATTGATAGGCTTCTATTAGAGAATGGAGGATCGTGAGTGGATGTACACAGGTCGTAGAGGAAGGAACGATGTCACCCCTAAATAGATTAGAAAGACCGATGATTTCGTGGAACGGGCATATGGCGAAGCTGCTAATGGAGTGAGTCTAGTCCCATGCCCATGCAGCAAATGTGCCAACCGGAAAAGAAAATCAAAGAAGACCATGGTAGAACATATTTGGAAGAATGGATTTACGCCGGGCTATACTCGATGGATCTTTCATGGTGAAGCGCATCATACGAGAGAGGAGGTGTTGAGACAACACGTCGAGGATTATGATGCCGATGCGGGGGTAGCGGATATGTTAAACGACTATCACGAGACACAGTACGTCGGAGGATGCACTAGTACACAGAAGTTCTATAGTGAGGGTCCTAAAACTATTTTCACTGGCGTTTTTCAGTGCCGCCAGTGCTAGGGGCCAGTGGAAATCGCCATTTCCACTGGCGGTTATTCAAGAACCGCCAGTGGAAATAGCATTTCCACTGGCGGTTTTATTAAGAAAACCACCAGTGGAAATGCTATTTCCACTGGCGGTTTGTTTTATTTAGCCGCCAGTGGAAAGGTTTCCCGCCTTTTTTTTAAATTTTCGTACTGAAATTTATATATTTACACACACAAACATATATATATATATTGATATTGATAAACATGTAGTATTGATATTAAAAGCAACATGGAATTAAATTCTATCATACATTTATATACATCAAAGTCTTGTTTACAACCATGTATGCATCACACATTATATACATCAAAGTTTTCACTAAAGCTCTAATAACTATCTCGGCTAAGAGATAGTCTACTAATTTCTGTTAGTATTCTAAACTCTGGCAAAGCTAATGTTCTGGAAGCATCGTGATATTTCCCTTCTGCGGGAATGACCTCTTTGAATATGAATGTGCACAGGTCCTCAACTATGCCATACAATGCACCTTCAGTCAAGTTCTCCGGGCTTCCTTGTTGAAATTATTGTAAAGGAAGTTTATAAACATCATCTATTTATACTCAATAATAACACATTTGCATCTTTTATGACTTAAATACATACGTGACTATTACTAATAATACCTTGCCAGGGTTCGTGATGTATCGTCCGTTCATTCTCATGAACTCGCACACGTAGAACCCACATAGGACCGATCCGGGTGGTTGCTTGTGGCACTACATAACGGGAGATTGGTTATTTAGTTGCAACATTGTCCTATGTACGTACATGTATGATATGTATTCATAAATTCACATACTTACCCGGCCAGTTATAATGGATGTCTAGTGGCACGCCTTTTTTGGACGTGTCGTACTTTCCACCTTGTAGCTTATAAAACCTAAATGCCCTGTGATCTCAAATAGAATCACCATGTTATTCTACAATTCTCATCAATATAAGTATGCATGCATAGAAAAGGCTTACAGCTCTAAGATGTCGAGGAATTTTTAATAGGCCGAAGGCTCGGTGTGCAAGGAGTGGAGCACCAGCACCTTTCCAACCTTAGGATAAATGAAGAAGCATATCCAGTGGTCCCTGTACGAATCAAACTTGTGATACATGTGTATTGAAATTATTGATTTTATTTATGCAAAATCACACTTACTTAAATTTGTACGGGGACACTATGGATTCCCTGTCTTGAAATTGAAGCATTGCGTGTCCTATGTAGGTGGCGTATCTTGCTTCAAAATCCTTCTTCAGATCCTGGATACGCACCTCAATTTCTTCGTCCGTTAGTCCCTATAATGCTTCGTTGCCTTTTCTGATTCTAAAAGTGTGGTTATCCTCGCATATCTTTATTGGGTTGAGATACCCAACCCTTTTACTGGCACTAGCATTGGGATTGGTCGTACCCTCGGTGGAAGCCGGCGTTTGAGTTGCTGGAATTATTTGCATCTGAGGAGTGGTCATCTGTTGAACAGACATCGCACTCGCCATCGCCAATTGCTGCATCAATTCTGGAGGAGGATTCAATAGCATTTCAGACATCAGGCCTTTGAACTCTTTCTTGGCCTCCTCCTTAAAATAATTCGCCATCTCTTCCTTGTATCGATCACGTTTCTTGTACAGACCTTCCCATTGTGGTCCGAATCCTTCCTTCCATCCTTCCTTAGATGAGATTCCTCATACACGACTAGGATGCTCAGGGTTACCGAGACCAGCCGTTAGAATGTATCTCTCCCTTTGCGGCTTAAATGTTCCTTGGCTCTGCTTAGCTGCAATTGCATATATGTTTTTTGCCGCTTCTTCGACAGTGGGATCATCAAAAGATACACCAGACTCAGTTTCCCTTGGTTTTCTAGCACGGATCCAATTAGCTGTCCTTTCACCAAGTTGCTCGGACAGCGTCGGCAACCCTGCAGCCTTCTTCTCGGCGTCTTCTTGTCTCCATTTAGGAACCTGATGCTTGTAACCACCTGTGCCAAGGTGGTGGTGGTATTTGTTCTTCTTAGATAGTTCCGAATTTGCCTCACTTAGCGATATGAAATCAGGGCTGCTCCTCTGCTCTAGAAATACTGCCCACTGACCTGCTGAGATTTTATATTTTTTCGTCGGGTCTAGGCCTTTCTTTGCAAACTTTGTATTCATCTTAGACCTCCAGTTTCGGAAATTGATTGCAAACTGCTTCATCGTGTATTTTTTCACAAGTTCTTCTGAACCCCCAGGCAAAACGAACCTCGTTATTAGCTTATTCCACATTTGATTCTTGACATCATCTGATACATCTCTCCACTATCGGATTGTGATGTCAAGATTATCTCTAACTAAGAACCCAAGTGCATTCCGGAACTTAGGCAGTGCCTCTTCTGGAGCTAGGGGCTGACCATTCGGGCTCACGTCTGCGATTTTATATGTCTTGTCAGAAAACTTGTTTAGCCCCCTGTCACCTCTGTTCCGATCGCTCTGCTTCCTTTTCCTTGACCTCTTGGTGGTTGTCTCGGTCGATTCCGGTGCGCCTTGGGTCGGTTCCGATGCGCCTTGGGTCGGTTCCGGAGCGCCTTGGGTCGGTTCCTGTGCGTCTTGGGTCGGTTCCGGTGCGTCTTGGTATCATGCCGTAGCTTTTTCGAGCATCACGCGAAATTGAGACAAGACCTCCTATTCATGTAATAAAATGCACAAGAAATCATGCATGTGTAATAGACATTGTGAAATCAGCTAATTAATTAGGTACACACACGAAATTAAGGATGTGTAATTTACCTCATGGTCTTGTGGATCATAAGTAGGGTCATGTTGCAACTCACGCGCAGCGGCCCTATCTTTCCTAGTGGTAGGAAAAGGGTCGCTAGGCGTTTCATATCCTTCACTGCTGGATTCTTCTTGAGCAACACTCTTGTCCATGTGGTCGGGCCCTAATCCTTGGTCCTTGGTTGGAGAACTCATTGAGCTATATATATACAAATACATATTAACACATATTAACATAAGCAATAATTAAATTCATATTAACAAATACCTTAACCCTTAACCACTAACACTAACCCTAAGCCCTAACCCTAACCCCTAATATTGTGATACGGATATTATCGAGTTACGTATAGAGAGGGAGAGTCGTATAGGACGTAGAGAGAGAGAGATGGAGAGTCGTATAGAACGTATAGAGAGGGAGAGAGGGAGAGTCGTATAGAACGTATAGAGAGATGGAGAGTCGTATAGAACGTATAGAGAGGGAGAGAGGAGGAGTCGTATAGGACGTAGAGAGAGAGAGATGGAGAGTCGTATAGAACGTATAGAGAGGGAGAGAGGGAGAGAGGAGGAGTCGTATAGGACGTAGAGCGAGAGAGATGGAGAGTCGTATAGAACGTATAGAGAGGGAGAGAGGGAGAGAGGAGTCGTATAGGACGTAGAGAGAGATGGAGAGTCGTATAGAACGTATAGAGAGGGAGAGAGGAGGAGTCGTATAGGACGTAGAGAGAGAGAGATGGAGAGTCGTATAGAACGTATAGGAGGAGTCGTATAGGACGTAGAGAGAGTCGTAGGAAATGGCGTTGTTAATGAAGCTTTGATTTTTTTTTTCTTTGCTAATGAAGCTTGATGCATACTCTTTGTGTGAGAGAGACCAAGGACAGGTGATTAGAACTCGCTCTGTTCAAGTGGGGTTCTGATGAGTTGCTCTTAATCGAAGCAACGCAAGTGTGCCGTACGTCGTCTTCTAATTTCACTAGCTAATAGTACTACAATGGAATACGTTGTTTGAGACAATCAGACAACTATTTGCTAGGGACATCTGGTAGAGCTCACATAACTCTATAAAGCTAAATGGATAAAAACTGAATTGCTCCGTGGCAGAAGTGAAGTGAATCTAGTCTACATTTTATACTAAAGAGTGGAAGCCAAAAAACATGCTTTCCGCTGCTCTCTCCTCTCTCTCCCTCTCCCTCTCTTTCCTCTCTCTTCCCTCCCTCCCTCTCCCTCTCTTTCCTCTCTCTTCCCTTTCCCTCTCTCTCCTCTCTCTCTCTCTCCCTCCACTCTCTTTCCTATATATACACTCCCTCTCCCTCCTCTCTCGTCTCTCTCTCCCTCCCTCCACTCTCTTTCCTCTCTCTTCCCTTTCCCTCTCTCCTCTCCTCTCTCTTCCCTCTCCCTCTCTCCTCTCCTCTCCCTCTCTCTCACTCTCTACAGAGACGCGCGCAGGGTTTACACCCTAAACCCTCTCCCTCTCTTCCCTCTCCCTCCTCTCTCTTCCCTCTCACTCTCTCACTCTTCCTAGGCCTAGGGTTTACACACGCGGCGGCGGCGCGTGCACGACGGCGGCGGCGTGCCCGAGCGATCATAGTCGAAGAAGGGAGAGAGAGAGAGAGAGAGAGAGAGAGAGAGAGAGAGAGAGAGAGAGAGAGAGAGGAGAACTTACCTACGGCGCGGGGACGACGGCGTGGACGACGGCGGCGCACGGCGGAGAAGATCGCCGGGGCAAAATTTCGGCAGCCTGACGGCGGGAAGTGTAAAAGACAGGGCGCCAAAGACTTAGCGAAATTTTCGGCCCCGCGCGCGCTCCTTTATATAGGAGATATTTCTATTGGCGGTTGTCATCGAGAACCGCCAGTAGAAATGCCTTCCACAGACTGTGGAGGCCATTTATACTGGCGGTTTTCGTTGTGAACCGCTAGTAGTAATATTTTTAGTATATTATTTTTTATTGTATATTCATACATTAAGTATATAAATTTTTATACATATTAAATATATAAATATATATATTTAGTATACATAATATATATATATTTATATATTACTTATCTCTCTCCCTCCTCTCTCTCTCCTCTCTCTCTCCTCTCTCTCTCCTCTCTCTCCTCTCCCTAGCTCCTCTCTCTCCCCTCTCTCTCTCTCCTCTCTCTCCTCTCCCTAGCTCCTCTCTCTCTCCTCTCTCTCCTCTCTCTCTCCTCTCTCTCCTTTCTCTCTTCTCTCTTTCTCCTATCTCTCTCTCCTCTCTCTCCCTCTCTCTCTCCTCTCTAGAAAGTCACTAGAATGCCCATTCTTGCAGTGTTTAAATACTACGTCGTCTCCTGGCTTCGCGTCTCTCGTCACCATTGGTGTGAAGTTCTTTCATAAGTATCAGATCTGGTAAACATCTTTCCAAGTTCTTTCACAACATGTTCTTTGAAGATGCTTGTTTCTTACTGCCTAATATATATATATATATATATTAGTTGAATAGTCCTCCCTGCTTTTATTTTACCTCGCGTTCTAGGTGATAAACCATGACCGGGAAAAAGACCACGGCTTCCTCTGACGGCGGCACTCCAAAGAAAGCCAAGGTGGTGGTGGAGGATGAGGAAGAGGCGGGGTTGGAGGATGAGGAAGAGGCGACTGTGACACTATCCGTGGAGAAGGACACGCTGAAGAACGGGCATTCTGGATGTGCAAAGTGCTGCATCCGCACGGACGGTAAGTGTTGGACCTGCTCTGAGCGCATTAGCAACAATAGCTCTCTCTCCCTCTCCCTCTCCTCTCTAGAAAGTCACTAGAAAGTCGTGTAAAATTACATGCTTCGGTTTGTCGCTAACAATAATCAATTACATGACATGTCCTAACAATAATCAATTACATGACAACTATATAATCTAGGGAGCTATTGTTCTGCCTTGTCCATCGTGGCGTACCTAGGGAATCGAATTGCGTGGGATGCTTCGCTCAATGTTCCTTATCTTGGTTGGATGGTCTATGAAAAGAGACATGTCGTTGAACTGGTTAAAATCCTCTAAATCAGATACACCATTAACTCCTATAGCTTGTTGTTTTCTAGGAAAAACTACATGCTTCGGGTTTGTCGGTGCTTTTCTTCTCATTGTTAGAAATGATCTGTTCAGCATAGAAGACCTGTGCAGCACGATTAGCAAGGATCCATGGGTCATCTTTGTAATCTACCTTACTTAGATCAAGAACTCTGACCCCATAGTTGTCTACCGTGACATGTTTGTCTTCAACCCATTGACATCGGAAAACCGAGATCTGAAATGTACCATAGTCTAGTTCCCATATGTCCTCAATAAAGCCAAAATATGTAATAATCTCACCAGTTTCATCATCTATGGCCTCGCATCGAACACCACTGTTTTGTGACATGCTCTTTTTGTCCTTGGACTTGGTACAAAATGTGAATCCACTAATGTCATAGGTTTGCCATGTTGTGACCTGGCGTGATGGTCCAGATGCCAACCCCTTGATGGTTTTTTCTTCTATTGTTTCTCCACGTGGAATGTCCTTCACCATTAGCCATGTGTTGAACCGCTGCTTATGTTGCTTCATTACCCAATCAGCCGTATGCCCAGGATTTTGCTCGTGAAGCTCATTGATGTGTTGTTGGATAAATGGTTCTATTATCGCTAGCTGATGTAGGATGCTGTGATGTGCCTCAAGTACTGTATTGTAATCTGGTGGGATGAAAGATTTCCGTCCCATCCTCCCGCTTCCATACAATCTACCCTCGTGTCGTGACGGAGGCAGACCTATTGCAACCTGGTCTTTTAGGATACTATTGCAGAATGGACCTCTGGACTCAATGGCCTCTTCGGCACAGTGCCCCTCTATCATGGATGCCTCGGGACGAGCACGGGTTGATACATAGCCATTCAGTATTGACATGAAACGCTCGTACGTCCACATTTCATGCAAGTACATAGGACCCAATGCCTCTATTTGTGGCACCAAGTGCACCACAAGGTGCACCATAATATCAAAGAACGATGGAGGGAAACACATCTCAAACTGTGATATTGTCTCCATTGCGAATTCCTGAAGAGATGCCAACTCATCACTGTCAATTACCTTTTGTGAAATTCTGTTGAAAAAGTAGCACAACCGTGTGATTGCCATCTTTAAAAACAAAGGATTTATAGCCCTGATGGCAATAGGTAGGAATGTAGTCAGCATGACATGACAATCATGTGAGTTGTAGTTGGTGACTATCAGGTCTTTCATTGACACAATACTTCGTATGCTAGAGCAGAATCCGGATGGGACTTTCAAATTCTTAAGCCAAACACACATCACATGTTTCTCATCTACATTGAGATTGTAGCTTGCTGCTGGGAGATGATACTTCCCTTTTTCTTGAAGAACAGGATGTAGTTCCTTTTTTATGCCTAAATTTACCAAGTCCATGCATGAATTGAGCCCTTCTTTTGTTTTGCCCTTTATGTCTAGCAAGGTGCCAATTATGCTTTCAAACACGTTCTTCTGAACGTGCATACCATCGATTGCATGTCGCACATCTAACTCTTTCCAGTAAGGCAAGTACTCGAAGAAAATAGACTTTTTCTTGAATATAGCCCCCGGAGCTGGTTTGGCATCCTTCCTTGTTTTTCCGTCTCTTGTCTTCTTCCTGAAAACAAACTTGATATTCCTGACTATTTCAAAAACTCTATGACCTTTATTGTTACCCGATGGAGCAGTAGAATGTAGTTCACCATTATTGTCAAAGTACTTATCCATCTTTCACATGCGGTACCTGTGTCCTTCCAATAAAAAGCGTATGTGCCTCATGTACACTATCTTCTTAGATGCAGTAAGGGACACGTAAGCAGTTTCATCAATGCATACTATGCAGCCAACCTTTCCCTTAAACTGGCCTGATAATGTGAAGAGTGCAGGGTAATCGTTGATCGTAACAAAAATAATTGCTCTCAGCGTGAATGAATCTTTACGATACTCATCCAACATTTGAACACCCGTTACCCACAATATTTTCATATCCTCCATTAAGGACTCTAAAAATACATCCATATCAACTCCAGGTTGTGTAGGTCCAGAAATAAGCATGGTTAGCAAAATGTACTTCCGTTTCTGCATCAACCATGAAGGAAGGTTGTATATGGTGAGGATCACTGGCCATGTGCTATGCTTGCTGCTCCTTTCAGCAAATGGATTCATTCCATTAGTACTCAGTGCGAACCTAACATTTCTTGGTTCATCGACAAAGTCTCGGTGGTTCTCATTGAAATCTTGCCACTGCTTCCCATCGGCTGGATGTCGAAGCTTCCCATCGTTTTTGTGCTCATCAGAAGCATGCCAGCTCATAAGTTTGGCATCCTCAGGGTTAGCGAACAAACACCTCAATCGATCGACGACGGGGAGGTACCACATCACCAAAGCAGGAATCTTTTTGAGCGCATAATAGTCTACTTCTTCTTTTTCTTTGCTCGTGGATTTTGAAGTCTTCTTTTTGGCTTTCTTTCGCTTCTTCCCTTTAAACATAGATGCAACACACTCTTCCTCTCGATAGTCTTTATTCGTCTTGTACCTACTTGCACCACACTTTGGGCAGCTCTCCAAGTCTTTATAATCATCACCTCGATAAAGGATACAGTGATTTCTACATGCGTGGATCTTCTCCACGCCCATAGTGAGTGGACTGATTAGTTTCTTTGCATAGTATGTGTTAGCAGGCACTTTGTTCTCCTTTGGAAGCATGTCTGCGACAATACTCAAGAACGCATCGAAGCCAGCATCAGACATACCATATCTAGCTTTTAACATCAACAGCTTTAACACAGACCGGAGCGTCGTGAACTCTTTGGTACAGCCCTTAGACTCGTCGTACAAAGGCTCTTCTGCTGCCTTCTTCAGGGACTCCATACCTTTCATGAAGAACATCGATGGATCTGTATGACGACGCAACATTGCCTCTAACAACTCTGCATCTTCCTCGTCCATAACATTTGGCAGAACATGGGTTCTTTCACGTTCATTTCCTCCGGCGTAACCATGATCAGTAACATTTGGCACTACATGTTCGCTCTGTGGAAGAGGTTGTTGTGTCTCGTGAACGAACTGAAAGCTGTCGTCGATGTTCGCAGGGTTTCCAGCTGTATAAGGCGAAGAGCTACCCTCTCCATGCTTTGTCCAAATTATGTAATCCTTCACAAATCCTCGGCATACCAGATGAGATATGATTTGTTCTGTGTCATCAAATACAATAGCATTTTTGCAGTCCATGCATGGACAATATATGTGCTTTATCTTTGTTCTCCAAGCATGGTTCGTAGTGACAACAATAAACTTATGGACCTCAGATATGTATGATGGATCTAGCCTTGATAAGTTATACATCCAGGATATCCTCTCCATCATCACCTATAAAAAAAGTAACATAAAACACACAAGGCACACAAATTGGCAAGAGAAACATATACCAATATTTCCTAACAACTAAATATA